>NC_069465.1:11350039-11489393 GCF_026875155.1 Cherax quadricarinatus | reverse complement strand
ACCAACTCGGGGACCCCCCCAACGCCCCAAAACCCCCCGGGGCTCTGCGCCGTGCTGCCCAATTCACACAGAATATACGCGCATTTGCGGCGAAGCGCAAGCAGACCAATACGGTCTACATGGTCTTAACTGTTCCAAAATCAAGGGCTGGCATGCAAGACACAATGAGGTCAACGACATCATCAAGAGAACCCTTGCTACAGCTGGATGCCCAGCCGAGAGGGAGCCCCTATCACTAGCAGCCAACAATACCCACAACTCAGCAAACCGCCCTGACAGGATCACCATCTATCCTTGGAAGAATGGTAAGCTCTTAGCATGGGACTATACCTGTGTGTCCACACTGGCTGACACCTATATCCATCACAGTGTGGGGCGACAGGGAGGAGCTGCTGACCACAGGAAGGAGTACAAGATCAGCAAGTACAGGGACATAAGCCAACAGTATCAATTTATCCCAGTGGGATCAGAGATCTTGGGATCATGGGGGAAAAAATACCACAAGTTTCCTTAAAGAATTGGGTTCCAGACTCATCGACACCACCAGGGACCCAAGGGCAGCCGCTTTCATGTTCCAGCGCCTCAGCGTAGCCATCCAGAGGGGAAATGCTTGCTGCATACTTGGCTCGCATCCAGCCTCGGAGGAGCTGGAGGAAATTCATGATCTTTGATACATTGTGCCATTGTATTCATGTTTGTTTTTTCTGTAAATGTATTCTGTTTATTAATAAATGTTCACATAGAATATAAAATATATAGGGGGTTGTAGGAGAAGAAAATATTCAAACAGCTCCGGGGAGAACCATGAGTTTTCCCTGAGGTACGTTTATTGTCTTCTCTGAGGATGAGGGTCCCCAGCCCAGCTATAGAGGTGGTACTTCCCTATATTTTATGAATATATATATATATATAATATATATTATATATATATATTATAATATATATTATATATATATATATATATATAAATTCAACTGAAAATGGGAAGTTAAACTCCCCTATCTTCATATTTTATAAATCATATAAAATAAAACATCAAAATAACATACATGTTTTTCCTCGTGTCATGATCGGCATGTTAAGAAGTCGGTAATATCGTTGACGTTACTAAGAATTTGTTATGTGTATCATCCAAGTTTCGTAAATGAAGAATTGTCAAAAATACCTATTTTTTCCAGGATCTTCCTATTCCACAATTGTTTATGTGGTAAGCTGCCGGGAAATGTTTGAAAAAAGTTTGGAAATGGCATGACTCAAGACTTTAGCAAATGCTGAGCGCTACATTTATCATGAAAAGTTGAAAAAAAATAAAGTTCTTTTGTCATTAAGCAGTCATTAATGTTACATACAGATACACTAACACTATTAATAGGTTACTTGTCAGAACTAAAATATATGAGTGTTAATAAGGGCGGGAACTTGATTCCTTCCATGCAATATACAGAAAAGTTACATTTGAGGGAAACTAGCGGATATTTATTCAGTCGTGTGTATGAATACAAGTGAGATGTTAGGAAAAGTAATATACTAGTAGTGTTTTGTTTTGTCATCAACGCGATTGTCACCACAATATAGAGTTTAATAACTTTAAGGTGATTTTCAAATTCAAAGTGTATAATCACTCAGTATTCTGAGTTATTATAATAATTCTAGAAACCTTTAAGCAATTCTAGAAGTGTCTTTTGTGAGTGGTAAGATTCTAGAATTGCCTTGGATGTTCTAACGAGTGTCTTTAGTGATTCTAACAGTTCTAAGTTCATTAGGAGGCTCTGGTCGGTATCCTTAGTGAGGATCAAATAACCAATGTCCCCAACGATGTTCCAGCAAATAACAAAAACGGACTCTTTAGAGAGTAATTTCGACATATTCGTTGTCTATGGTGAAAATTGTGTGAGAAGGTCCACAGTCTAAAAATAACGCTCCCCAGCCTCCCTCTGCTGTTCGTATATAAGAAAGATCTTTAAAAGTTTAAGGAACTTGCGAACAAATCACCAAAAAAAGGTAAGACTTAGTAATGAGTTTCTTCAGACTTGTCAACGATGCATGAAACACAGGTTAGGATTTTCCTAACGGCTGCTGAAGGCTGATAATCGCTCAACGAAAACCATTCATTTTTTTTGTAAGTTATATTACTGACATCGTTAAACTCCTAGAAGAGTCTATACATATCGATAGATATGTGTCTGTGTATATACACCGAGAGGTGTATATATTTCAGGGTAGACACACCGAAAGGTGTATATATGTTGTTCTAGAATATCCAATATTATCCAGAAACGCTCTATATTATCCGTCCTGCACCATGAACCTCGACTCGTCAATGGTTCAGAACCGGCCACAACATGAAGCTCCACCTCTAATTTTATTTGTTAGTTGTGACTAGGAAGACGTGTGCTTCTAGATCCATCACATATCAAGAATAATTAGCACACACACACACACACACACACACACACACACACACACACACACACACACACACACACACACACACACACACACACACGCACACGCACGCACACACGCATGATATTTGTCACATTTGCTGCTTTGATTTTTCCACCTCGCTTGATAACGTTCTTTTTTCTGTACGCTGTTTTTTTTTCTTTCTGTAAATGTGGTGGCCACTTGAGACGAGTGGACCAGTTCGTACCCATATCGCCGAGTATAAATAATTCATTAGTCAGGGTGGACCTCAGGTTGTGTGTCAGTTAGGAAGTATCACCACTGGCCCAGGAGCGGACAAAATTAGGTGGAGGGGGAAGTCGTCATTTATTACTTAAATGTTGTTGTGTGTCCCACCTGCGTCTTGACTCTTCTCTCACCTGTGTCTTGACTCTCACTTGTGTTTAGTGTGTCTCAGGTATGTCTTTTATCTCGTGTGGTAGTTCTTGCATCTGGGTATTTTACTCGAGTCATCCATCATGTTTGTAAGTAAGCATTTTCTTTTTCTTTTGCATTTGCTGCCAGGAAACAGTTGAAACCAAAATTCTTATTCTGCACGACTATGATGTTTTTTTTCCTATTTTCAACATAAATATATTAATAAAAGACAGAAAAAACATTTTTAATGCTTACGTAGTCTTGAGTAAATTGTTAAGCAACAAACATGAAGAATCAATTCTGAAGAATCGCTTAGTTTCAAAATTGCATGGAAACGCTTCGAGAAAGTGTTGGAACTTTCTGAGAACGTGTCGAGACGCTTAGAAACTTGTCGCTACCAAAGCATCACTACCCATGATGGTATTCCGGTAGAGTATTTCTTATTGAAATTTAAGAATTATCATGAGAAATCTTGTGAGGACTTACGATAGACGATGGCCATTCTCTAGAAGTTACAAGCGGGTTTTCTGGACTCGTCTGCAAGTCTCATATTGTCTTCGTGATTGTAACCGTCAGTAAATGCTAGTAGTGATCTCCTGGATACTCGTGAACTTAAAAATCACCTATAAGGTTTAAAAAGTCTCTGGTGAATTGTCTATGGACTGGAAACTAAATCTATCCTAGTGATAGTTAAAATGCATATACATCAAGAGGTGTGAATACACACTGAGAGGTGTATATATGCATAGATATGTGTATGTATATGCCTTAGGAGTGTATGTTCATTGGTGTGCACATATTTAATACGCATCCAGAGTTTAATATAGTGCCTGTTTTTGGGATGAAAACATTCTTGATATAAGAGTTCCTGTTCAATGCAATCTGAATGACCCTTGTGTAGTTGATAACCTTCAACTCTAACAAGCGATCTTATTTTTTTTCAGTTATCGCTGGAGACAAGACAATAACAAACTCTTCGTGAGTGACTTGTCTACATAATTGCTACAGAATAACATTTTCAAGGAGAATATAGGCAATAGTCAGCGGAACCGTGTGCGAGTAACTCCGGTAGGCTGAAAGCACTGCTCTGAAAAAAACTGACCAGCACACCCAGCCACGAGTACTGGTTAGTAAGGTGCCGTGTTGCAAGCAAGTTTTATTGTTAATTTTATCTTTACCCGAGTCTGTGTGTGTGTCATATTTCTTAAGAGGCTCACTGAATGATCTTCACAGTAAAGCTTCTTCAAACTTCAACACTACCTACCTACCTACCTACCTATTCTACTTGCTGTAGTATGCCATACATTTAGATCTTGATCCTCTAATTGCGTGTAAGGTCTGTTCATCTATAATGAATATATGATGATATACACTGAAAGTTTGCTAATTCGAATTTTAAGGGGTTAAAATTTTCTTGGTAATGTACAGGTGAATTTCAGCCTTAATGACCCACGTGTGATCTACAATCTTTAAACTAGTGATGTGAATGTGTTTTAAGTACCAAGTACATGCTTGGGAACTGTGGTATGTCAAGACAAGGATATGTATGTCGTAATGACCCTCGTGTAGTCGATAGCCTTTAAACCTAATTAACAATTCACAAGAAATTAGGGGGAAGTTTTGTTGGCGCAGTAACCCCTCAAAACACGGGCATATAGCCCGTGTTTTGTATATAAGTATATCACGCCATTTCAAGAGTGTAAATATTTTTTATAAGTGAATTTTCATTTATTTATGCGTAGTTACTCAGCCACTTCATAAAATAAACGTGACATGAATTAATGAGAGCATCTTTGAAGCCTGGGTCTGTTCTGCCAGAGGACGTGATGAAGAATACACACAACACAACTAGTTAAAACAACCACGCTAAGATTGACGCTATGTTTTTTGCTGAGAGAGGTGTGTGTGTGTGTGTGTGTGTGTGTGTGTGTGTGTGTGTGTGTGTGTGTGTGTGTGTGTGTGTGTGTACCTGTGTTTGTACAGTGTGTACATCTGTGTACATACGTAAGAGAAGTGTGAGTACCTGTGTTTATATATTGTATGTTCACGTCTGTGTTTACACTTAGGTGTACGTGTTACATGTCATTTATATTGACAGAAGGAAAACTCATTCTTTTCCTGACGCACATGGCTCCTGACGCACATGGCTCCTGACGCACATGGCTCCTGACGTTCATAGCTCCTGACGTACGTAGGGATATGTTAGGCTCGTATAATATGCAGATGCTAAACATTTCGACGAGGTATAACCATCACTCTGATCACCACCGCCCACCACCAGCCACCACCACCATCACTGTGCATCACTACTAGCCACCACCACCATCACTGCGCATCACCACTAGCCACCACTACAACCACTGCCCACCACCACTCGCTACCACCACTTCCATACTGGTCTGGGCTCTGCTAAAACGCAGATCCAACATAATGTAACATCCACATCAATGTTTAATAAATAAACATCAGTTTACGCATCTTTTGGCGCTGCCTGAGTGACACACAAGGCACTAAATCCCGTTATTGTATTAATCCCGCGTTATTGCGCATTTAACAACCCTCCTTACTGCATCCATCATCGCTCGCTTTATTGTGTACGTTATTATCCGCATTATTACATGTCTTCTTATTTGTATGCGGCGTTATTACTTGTTTCCAAGCATGTCAACGTTATTGTTTGTTTCTACCCTTGTTTGAACGTTTTTGCTTGTTTCTACCCTTGTGTCAACGTTATTGCTTGTTTCTACCCTTGTTTGAACGTTTTTGCTTGTTTCTACCCTTGAGTCAACGTTATTGCTTGTTTCTACCCTTGTGTCAACGTTATTGTTTGTTTCTACCCTTGTTTGAACGTTTTTGCTTGTTTCTACCCTTGTGTCAACGTTATTGCTTGTTTCTACCCTTGTTTGAACGTTATTGCTTGTTCCTACCCTTGTGTCAACGTTATTGCTTGTTTCTACCCTTGTGTCAACGTTATTGTTTGTTTCTACGCTTACGTGAATGTTATTACTTGTGTCAACGTTATTGCTTGTTTCTTCCCTTGTGTCAACGTTATTGCTTGTTTCTTCCCTTGTGTCAACGTTATTGCTTGTTTCTTCCCTTGTGTCAACGTTATTGTTTGTTTCTACCCTTGTGTCAACGTTATTGTTTGTTTCTACCCTTGTGTCAACGTTATTGTTTGTTTCTACCCTTGTGTCAACGTTATTGTTTGTTTCTACCCTTGTGTCAACGTTATTGTTTGTTTCTACCCTTGTGTCAACGTTGTTTGTTTCTACCCTTGTGTCAACGTTATTGTTTGTTTCTACCCTTGTGTCAACGTTATTGTTTGTTTCTCCCCTTGTGTCAACGTTATTGTTTGTTTCTACCCTTGTGTCAACGTTATTGTTTGTTTCTTCCCTTGTGTCAACGTTATTGTTTGTTTCTACCCTTGTGTCAACGTTATTGTTTGTTTCTACCCTTGTGTCAACGTTATTGTTTGTTTCTACCCTTGTGTCAACGTTATTGTTTGTTTCTACCCTTGTGTCAACGTTATTGTTTGTTTCTTCCCTTGTGTCAACGTTATTGTTTGTTTCTACCCTTGTGTCAACGTTATTGTTTGTTTCTACCCTTGTGTCAACGTTATTGTTTGTTCCTACGCTTACGTGAATGTTATTACTTGCGTCAACGTTATTGCTTGTTTCCATGCTTGTCAACGTTATTGTTTGTTCCTACGTTTGTATCAATGTTATTGTTTGTTCTCATGTTTGTGCCAACGTTATTGCTTGTTATCTTTTGTTGAATCATATTTATAATTACATTATTATTATAGTTAATTATGCATAATTATATTTTGAATTTCAAATTAAATGAATTAAGGTTTTGAGTTATTGGTAATATTCATTGGTTTCTAAGATGAGTTTTGACGTTTATTAACGTTAGGTCTTTAATGTATATAAGATTTTGATGTTTATATTTTAAGTCAGATCTCGTTCATAAGTCCTTGACGTTCTTAATTAACATGACATTTAAATGTTTCTGTCCTATCTTAATGTACGTCATATACTCGTTTCTAATTAACGTAAGACAGCAGCTGAAAGCAGAATCCCCCCACATGTACATGTGTGGCACTTGTGCCGGCATCACCCGCCAAATATTGTCCTTCCAACTGCACTCTTCACTTAAATTAACATATTGCTACTGCAGCACCATCAAAGGAATTCCTTAACAGCTCATAACCTCTCATTAAAAACACTTGTGTAAATTGTGTGTATTTAATTGCCTACGCTTATTTAATTGCCTACGCTTAT
Source organism: Cherax quadricarinatus (assembly GCF_026875155.1). Classification (NCBI taxonomy): domain Eukaryota; kingdom Metazoa; phylum Arthropoda; class Malacostraca; order Decapoda; family Parastacidae; genus Cherax; species Cherax quadricarinatus. The sequence continues at coordinate 11,482,287 of NC_069465.1, read as the reverse complement.
TTAATTGCTTATATTTAATTTTGTATGTTTAATTTTTAAGGTTTATTGCGTATGTTTACTTAATTGTGTATGTTTATTTCGATAAAAGAGCGATGTATTAAGGATAGAAAATGACGCGCATCTTAGAAAATTGATGGCGTATTGTTGATCATCGTTGTCAAACAATTAGGAGTCAATATTTTCGTCAGAGAGCAAGGAATCAATATTTATGTTGAGAGAGGGCGAGGGATCAATATATGCGATCAGGAACGCATCATAAGATTGTTATTGTTCTTACTTCTCGGATCAGCGGCTTAAGATAGTTCCTCGGTCTCTAGAACACTCTCGCAACACTTAGAGATGTCTACAAGAACACTAAATGCATTAAGATGTGTATTTTTTATTTGATTCTGGAAGCAAGTTATGTGGTCCTGGAAGCAAGTTATGTGGTCCTGGAAGCAAGTTATGTGGTCCTGAAACCAAGTTATGTGGCCCTGGAAGCAAGTAATGTGGCCCTGGAAGCAAGCTATGTGGCCGTGGAAGTAAGTTATGTGGGCCTGGAAATTTGTGGTCCTGGAAGTAAGTTATGTGGTCCTGGAAGTAACGTGCTTTGTGGTTCTGGAAACAGTCTTATTTTAGACGTTAATACTGTGGAATATGACGTATTTATAATAGGCGTTTCATCACCTGTTATCAACGCAATGTAACACCTGTACTTCACCCGTCACTAGTGTACTTCACCCGTCACTAGTGTACTTCGCCCGTCACTGCACTAGTGTACTTCACCCGTCACTACACTATTGTACTTCACCCGTCACTGCATTAGTGTACTTCAACCGTCACTGCACTAGTGTACTTCACCCGTCACTGCATTAGTGTACTTCACCCGTCACTGCACTATTGTACTTCACCCGTCACTGCACTAGTGTACGTCACCCGTCACTGCACTATTGTACTTCACCCGTCACTGCATTAGTGTACTTCATCCGTCACTGCATTAGTATACTTCACCCGTCACTGCACTAGTGTACTTCACCCGTCACTGCACTATTCTACTTTACCCGTCACTGCATTAGTGTACTTCACCCGTCACTGCACTATTGTACTTCACCCGTCACTGCACTAGTGTACTTCACCCGTCACTACACTATTGTACTTCACCCGTCACTGCATTAGTGTACTTCACCCGTCACTGCATTAGTGTACTTCACCCGTCACTGCACTATTGTACTTCACCCGTCACTGCACTAGTGTACTTCACCCGTCACTGCACTATTGTATTTCACCCGTCACTGCATTAGTGTACTTCACCCGTCACTGCACTATTGTGCTTCACCCGTCACTGCATTAGTGTACTTTACCCGTCACTGCATTAGTGCACTTCACCCGTCACTGCATTAGTGTACTTCACCCGTCACTGCACTATTGTACTTCACCCGTCACTGCACTAGTGTACGTCACCCGTCACTGCACTATTGTACTTCACCCGTCACTGCATTAGTGTACTTCATCCGTCACTGCATTAGTGTACTTCACCCGTCACTGCACTAGTGTACTTCACCCGTCACTGCACTATTGTACTTCACCCGTCACTGCATTAGTGTACTTCACCCGTCACTGCACTATTGTACTTCACCCGTCACTGCACTAGTGTACTTCACCCGTCACTACACTATTGTACTTCACCCGTCACTGCATTAGTGTACTTCACCCGTCACTGCATTAGTGTACTTCACCCGTCACTGCACTATTGTACTTCACCCGTCACTGCACTAGTGTATTTCACCCGTCACTGCACTAGTGTACTTCACCCGTCACTACACTAGTGTACTTCACCCGTCACTGCACTAGTGTGCTTCACCCGTCACTGCACTAGTGTACTTCACCCGTCACTGCACTAGTGTACTTCACCCGTCACTGCACTATTGTAATTCACCCATCACTGCACTATTGTACTTCACCCGTCACTGCATTAGTGTACTTCACCCGTCACTGCACTATTGTGCTTCACCCGTCACTGCACTATTGTGCTTCACCCGTCACTGCATTAGTGCACTTCACCCGTCACTGCATTAGTGTACTTCACCCGTCACTGCACTATTGTACTTCACCCGTCACTGCACTAGTGTACGTCACCCGTCACTGCACTATTGTACTTCACCCGTCACTGCACTTTTGTACTTCACCCGTCACTGCATTAGTGTACTTCACCCGTCACTGCATTAGTGTACTTCATCCGTCACTGCATTAGTGTACTTCACCCGTCACTGCACTAGTGTACTTCACCCGTCACTGCACTAGTGTACTTCACACGTCACTGCATTAGTGTACTTCACCCGTCACCGCACTATTGTACTTCACCCGTCACTGCACTAGTGTACTTCACTCGTCACTACACTATTGTACTTCACCCGTCACTGCACTATCGTACTTCACCCGTCACTACACTAGTGTACGTCACCCGTCACTGCACTATTGAACTTCACCCGTCACTGCATTAGTGTACTTCACCCGTCACTGCACTATCGTACTTCACCCGTCACTGCACTAGTGTACGTCACTCGTCACTGCACTATTGTACTTCACCCGTCACTGCATTAGTGTACTTCACCCGTCACTGCATTAGTGTACCTCACCCGTCACTGCACTAGTGTACTTCACCCGTCACTGCGCTATTGTACTTCACCCGTCACTGCATTAGTGTACCTCACCCGTCACTGCACTAGTGTACTTCACCCGTCACTGCGCTATTGTACTTCACCCGTCACTGCATTAGTGTACCTCACCCGTCACTGCATTAGTGTACTTCACCCGTCACTGCATTAGTGTACCTCATCCGTCACTGCACTAGTGTACTTCACCCGTCACTGCATTAGTGTACCTCACCCGTCACTGCATTAGTGTACCTCACCCGTCACTGCATTAGTGTACCTCACCCGACACTGCATTAGTGTACCTCACCCGTCACTGCATTAGTGTACCTCACCCGTCACTGCACTAGTGTACCTCACCCGTCACTGCATTAGTGTACTTCACCCGTCACTGCACTAGTGTTCCTCACCCGTCACTGCATTAGTGTACTTCACCCGTCACTGCATTAGTGTACTTCACCCGTCACTGCACTAGTGTACCTCTCCCGTCACTGCACTAATGTATGTCACCCGTCACTGCACTAGTGTACGTCACCAGTCACTGCATTAGTGTACTTCACCCGTCACTGCATTAGTGTACTTCACCCGTCACTGCACTAGTGTACTTCACCCGTCACTGCATTAGTGTACTTCACCCGTCACTGCACTAGTGTACGTCACCAGTCACTGCACTATTGCACTTCACCCGTCACTGCACTAGTGTACGTCACCAGTCACTGCACTAGTGTACGTCACCAGTCACTGCACTATTGCACTTCACCAGTCACGGCATTAGTGTACTTCACCCGTCACTGCATTAGTGTACCTCACCCGTCACTGCATTAGTGTACCTCACCCGTCACTGCATTAGTGTACCTCACCCGTCACTGCATTAGTGCACCTGACCCGTCACTGCATTAGTGTACCTCACCCGTCACTGCATTAGTATACCTCACCCGTCACTGCACTAGTGTACGTCACCAGTCACTGCACTATTGCACTTCACCCGTCACTGCACTAGTGTACTTCACCCGTCACTGCACTAGTGTACTTCACCCGTCACTGCACTAATGTATGTCACCCGTCACTGCACTAGTGTACGTCACCAGTCACTGCACTATTGCACTTCACCCGTCACTGCACTAGTGTACTTCACCCGTCACTGCACTAGTGTACGTCACCAGTCACTGCACTATTGCACTTCACCCGTCACTGCACTAGTGTACTTCACCCGTCACTGCACTAGTGTACTTCACCCGTCACTGCATTAGTGTACCTCACATGTCACTGCATTAGTGTACCTCACCCGTCACTGCATTAGTGTACTTCACCCGTCACTGCACTAGTGTACGTCACCAGTCACTGCACTATTGCACTTCACCCGTCACTGCATTAGTGTACTTCACCCGTCACTGCACTAATGTATGTCACCCGTCACTGCACTAGTGTACGTCACCAGTCACTGCACTATTGCACTTCACCCGTCACTACACTAGTGTACTTCACCCGTCACTGCACTAGTGTACTTCACCCGTCACTGCACTATTGCACTTCACCAGTCACTACACTATTGCACTTCACCCGTCACTGCACTAGTGTACTTCACCCGTCACTGCATTAGTGTACCTCACCCGTCACTGCACTAGTGTACTTCACCCGTCACTGCATTAGTGTACTTCACCCGTCACTGCACTAGTGTACGTCACCAGTCACTGCACTATTGCACTTCACCCGTCACTGCATTAGTGTACCTCACCCGTCACTGCATTAGTGTACCTCACCCGTCACTGCATTAGTGTACTTCACCCGTCACTGCACTAGTGTACGTCACCAGTCACTTCACTAGTGTACTTCACCCGTCACTGCACTAGTGTACTTCACCCATCACTGCACTAGTGTACTTCACCCGTCACTGCACTAGTGTACTTCACCCGTCACTGCACTAATGTATGTCACCCGTCACTGCACTAGTGTACGTTACCAGTCACTGCACTATTACACTTCACCCGTCACTGCACTAGTGTACTTCACCCGTCACTGCACTAGTGTACTTCACCCGTCACTGCACTAGTGTACTTCACCCGTCACTGCACTAGTGTACTTCACCCGTCACTGCACTAGTGTACTTCACCCGTCACTGCACTATTGCACTTCACCCGTCACTGCACTAGTGTACTTCCCACCCGTCACTGCACTAGTGTACTTCACCCGCCCACTGCACTAGTGTACGTCACCAGTCACTGCACTATTGCACTTCACCCGTCACTGCACTAGTGTACTTCACCCGTCACTGCACTAGTGTACTTCACCCGTCACTGCACTAGTGTACTTCACCCGTCACTGCACTAGCGTACTTCACCCGTCACTGCACTAGTGTACGTCACCAGTCACTGCACTATTGCACTTCACCCGTCACTGCACTAGTGTACTTCACCCGTCACCACTGTACTCCCGTTGATGTACTTCACCCGTCACTGCACTAGTGTACTTCACCCGTCACTGCACTAGTGTACTTCACCCGTCACTGCACTAGTGTACTTCACCCGTCACTGCACTAGTGTACTTCACCCGTCACTGCACTAGTGTACGTCACCGTCACTGCACTAGTGTACTTCACACCGTCACTGCACTAGTGTACTTCACCCGTCACTGCACTAGTGTACGTCACCCGTCACTGCACTAGTGTACGTCACCCGTCACTGCACTAGTGCACTTCACCCGTCACTGCACTAGTGTACTTCACCCGTCACTGCACTAGTGTACGTCACCCGTCACTGCACTATTGCACTTCACCCGTCACTGCACTAGTGTACTTCACCCGTCACTGCACTAGTGTACTTCACCCGTCACTGCACTAGTGTACTTCACCCGTCACTGCACTAGTGTACTTCACCCGTCACTGCACTAGTGTACGTCACCCGTCACTGCACTAGTGTACTTCACCCGTCACTGCACTAGTAACTTACCATAATAACACAGATCAATATTGTCATGAGAAAGTTTTTGGGTTTGTGTTAAACTATTAATATTTTTACTGTCTCGCTATTAGTAATCTCATTTAAGTGCTGCAATTTGTTATTTGTGTTATAATTTTTCAGTTAATTATTCTCTGTGTATATTATATTGTAGTTTGTGATTAATTATGAATAAAAAGTAAATTGTAGTAGAGATTTCTCATTTGTATATATTAGTATCATTCTGTGACTCGTGGTATATAATTCAGCGTGTGATTATCTGCTAATATATATGTAAATTATAGATCATGCTCCAATCATTGCGCATATTTCTTTTTATATATAAAATATAAATTTTATATATATTATATATATATATATATATATATATATATATATATATATATATAAAATATATATAACAAGGCCGTCTCCCACCGAGGCAGGGTGACCCAAAAAGAAAGAAAATCCCCAAAAAGAAAATACTTTCATTATCATTCAATACTTTCACCTCACTCACACATAATCACTGTTTTTTCAGAGGTGCTCAGAACACAATAGTTTAGAAGCATTTACCTATAAAGATACACAACATATCCCTCCAAACTGCTAATATCCCGAACTCCTCCTTTAGAGTGCAGGCATTGTACTTCCCTTTCCAGGACTTAAGTCCGGCTATATAAAAACCGGTTTCCCTGAATCCCTTCACTAAATATTACCCTGCTCACACTCCAACAGATCGTCAGGTCCCAAATACCATTCGTCTCCATTCACTCCTATCGAACACGCTCATGCACGCAAATAGGTAAAATAGGTAAAACTTGAGATTTTGACTTAGCAATGCTTGCTTGCCGAATAAGGCAAGCGAAAACTTATGTATGCAGCTATTTCGCAAAAATCCTTCTCAACCTAACGAAAACAAATATTTCATTGTTTGTTTATTATTAAATTATTGTAAACTTATCTAAAATACATTTAGTTGGATTAGGCTCGGTTAAATTGCGCTTGTTATAATAAGATTAGGTAAGTTTTCTAAGGTTCTTTTGGTACAAAATTATTAATTTTTATATTATCATAAATGAAAAATATATATCTTTAAACGTATAAGAGAAAATTTTAGAAAAGACTTAATTTTAAATGAGTTCTTACTAATATAATTGTGTGTGTTCTCAAGATATTTTCGTTTGCTTTGGCGAGGTGTATTAAGTATAGTATCGCTCATGAGGTCAGAACATAGAGGAGACGACAGAATTGCCTAGAGATCATGCTTGCAACTCACTAGTGTGCCCTGCATTAGCATGGCTTGCGGTCAAGCAGGCTGCCTTTCGTTTTGGGCATCTGTGGTTTAAGGTGTCTGGCTGGGAATTAACCACACTTCTGGACAATTATCAACGAGGGTTCGAATCCTGATGGCTGAATTTTTTTTTTTTTTTTTTAGTATGTATACTCCAACACCTATCATGTTTTTTTTTGCCTCTGCCTTGAAAATTTCGTGGTTTCATATTAAAATCCTCATCCTTACATTTTCTAATTTTATAATTATTATTATTAGTATTATTATTATTCAGTTATAATAGAGGTAAATGAATTAGCGTGTGTGGATACCGCAGAATTGTTTTCGCTTGCGTCATAACACTCTCACTGCATAACAAATACAGAGCATAGTATCACAAGTGAATCACCAACAACACTAACAAATGCAAGAATACGAGATAATACCGACACTAACAAAGACAGGCACAAACACACAAAACAGGCATAAACAGTTTTAATAATAGTTGGAAGGTGTGATGATACACTTGATGTTGTCAGGAAGATAACGTATCGCTGAAACTAGTAATAAATTTCATTCAATTTAAATATAACATTTACTACTACTATTTACAGTAATAAAATAATTATGGACATTGATAAATATTTTAACCCTTTAAATAAAAAAAAAATAATGTGAATGATACCAGTTACAATAGTAATATTTTCACTACCATTGCTGGTGAAGATAATGATAATCTGCTGTTAATAGTAATGTTTTCGTTATTGCTGCTGATAATAATCCCCTCAAGGAAGGTTCCTTGATGTTGGTGAGGGGCTCTTGATTTAGGGAATTGGATCTGTGCTCCAGTTCCCCGAATTAAGCCTGAATGCCTTCCACATCCCCCCCAGGCGCTGTATAATCCTCCGGGTTTAGCGCTTCCCTCTTGATTATAATAATAATGCTGATAATAATAAAAATAATAATATGGTTTAAAATAACATTTGAAGTGTTTTTCTGAGTAAAGTTTATTAAAACTTAGGCGATTAGTTGGTATTTAATCATCTCACCAATGACTGGTGCAATCATCTCAACACAATGAACTGGTGCAATATCTCACATCATGATGGTGCTAATCAATTACATCATGACTGGGTGCTAATCATTCACACCATGGGTGCTAACCCATTTCACATCATGAACTGGTGTAATCATCTTACATCATGTCTGGTGCTAATCATCTCACACCCATGACTGGTGCTAATTCATCTCAACCCACTGACTGGTGCTAATCATCTTAACACCAGAACTGGTGCTAATCATCTCACACCATGAGGGTGCTAATCATCTCACACCTTTGACTGGTGCTAATCAGCTCACACCATGGCTGTTTCCATCAATAATTCTCGCCAAAATATTTTGATTTATACTGACTTTTTCAAAGGGACAATGAACAACTGAAATTTCCCATGCAAAACGAGTTTCAAACATGTTACCCACTGGACTTGTAATTTGGTATTATTAAGGGAATTCAATATCGTTGTCGACCTGCAATTCAAAATATTTGTCAAAATTTGTAATTCCATAAAAAGGGAAAGGAGAATGAAGTTGTGTTAGGTGAACGTTTCGCCCTGTGTAGTTTGTTAGAGTGATGAACATTGTTATACTCCAGGAGTTACTCCACTTGTCTGGAGTGATGAACAGTGTTATACTCCAGGAGTTACTCCACTTGTCTGGAGTGATAAACAGTGTTATACTCCAGGGTTACTCCACTTGTCTGGAGTGATAAACAGTGTTATACTCCAGGAGTTACTCCACTTGTCTGGAGTGATGAACAGTGTTATACTCCAGGAGTTACTCCACTTGTCTGGAGTGATAAACAGTGTTATACTCCAGGAGTTACTCCACTTGTCTGGAGTGATGAACAGTGTTATACTCCAGGAGTTACTCCACTTGTCTGGAGTGATAAACAGTGTTATACTCCAGGTGTTACTCCACTTGTCTGGAGTGATAAACAGTGTTATACTCCAGGAGTTACTCCACTTGTCTGGAGTGATGAACAGTGTTATACTCCAGGAGTTACTCCACTTGTCTGGAGTGATAAACAGTGTTATACTCCAGGAGTTACTCCACTTGTCTGGAGTGATGAACAGTGTTATACTCCAGGAGTTACTCCACTTGTCTGGAGTGATAAACAGTGTTATACTCCAGGTTGTTACTCCACTTGTCTGGAGTGATAAACAGTGTTATACTCCAGGAGTTACTCCACTTGTCTGGAGTGATAAACAGTGTTATACTCCAGGAGTTACTCCACTTGTCTGGAGTGATAAAACAGTGTTATACTCCAGGTGTTACTCCACTTGTCGGGAGTGATAAACAGTGTTATACTCCGGGAGTTACTCCACTTGTCTGGAGTGATGAAACAGTGTTATACTCCAGGAGTTACTCCACTTGTCTGGAGTGATAAACAGTGTTATACTCCAGGAGTTACTCCACTTGTCTGGAGTGATGAAACAGTGTTATACTCCAGGAGTTACTCCACTTGTCTGGAGTGATAAACAGTGTTATACTCCAGGTGTTACTCCACTTGTCTGGAGTGATAAACAGTGTTATACTCCAGGAGTTACTCCACTTGTCTGGAGTGATAAACAGTGTTATAACTCCAGGAGTTACTCCACTTGTCTGGAGTGATAAACAGTGTTATACTCCAGGTGTTACTCCACTTGTCTGGAGTGATAAACAGTGTTATACTCCAGGAGTTACTCCACTTGTCTGGAGTGATGAACAGTGTTATACTCCAGGAGTTACTCCACTTGTCTGGAGTGATAAACAGTGTTATACTCCAGGAGTTACTCCACTTGTCTGGAGTGATAAACAGTGTTATACTCCAGGAGTTACTCCACTTGTCTGGAGTGATAAACAGTGTTATACTCCAGGTGTTACTCCACTTGTCTGGAGTGATAAACAGTGTTATACTCCAGGAGTTACTCCACTTGTCTGGAGTGATAAACAGTGTTATACTCCAGGAGTTACTCCACTTGTCTGGAGTGATGAACAGTGTTATACTCCAGGAGTTACTCCACTTGTCTGGAGTGATAAACAGTGTTATACTCCAGGAGTTACTCCACTTGTCTGGAGTGATGAACAGTGTTATACTCCAGGAGTTACTCCACTTGTCTGGAGTGATGAACAGTGTTATACTCCAGGAGTTACTCCACTTGTCTGGAGTGATAAACATGTGTTATACTCCAGGAGTTACTCCACTTGTCTGGAGTGATAAACAGTGTTTAACTCCAGGAGTTACTCCACTTGTCTGGAGTGATAAACAGTGTTATACTCCAGGAGTTACTCCACTTGTCTGGAGTGATAAACAGTGTTATACTCCAGGAGTTACTCCACTTGTCTGGAGTGATAAACAGTGTTATACTCCAGGTGTTACTCCACTTGTCTGGAGTGATAAACAGTGTTTACTCCAGGAGTTACTCCACTTGTCTGGAGTGATAAACAGTGTTATACTCCAGGAGTTACTCCACTTGTCTGGAGTGATGAACAGTGTTATACTCCAGAGTTACTCCACTTGTCTGGAGTGATAAACAGTGTTATACTCCAGGAGTTACTCCACTTGTCTGGAGTGATAAACAGTGTTATACTCCAGGAGTTACTCCACTTGTCTGGAGTGATAAACAGTGTTATACTCCAGGAGTTACTCCACTTGTCTGGAGTGATAAACATTGTTATACTCCAGGAGTTACTCCACTTGTCTGGAGTGATAAACATTGTTATACTCCAGGAGTTACTCCACTTGTCTGGAGTGATAAACATTGTTATACTCCAGGATTTACTCCAGTTATCTTTACACAGATAAATTTATCTACTTTTTAAACACTCACATCATTAAAAAGTTTATTAATTAGATTATCCAACATGAAAACTAATTAATTTTTAATAAGTTCACAAAACCCAAATTTTTGCTTGATGTGGTTCACTGCCCCTTCCCGTCCCCCTTCCCTTCCCCTTTCCCTTCCCTCCTCCCTTCCCTCCTCCCTTCCCTTCCCTTCCCTCCTCCCTTCCCTTCCCCCTTCCCTTCCTCCTTCCCTTCCCTCCTCCCTTCCCTTCCCCCTTCCCCTCTAACTTCCTTTCCTGATCTCTACTGTCAAATATTTACATTGAATAATTCCATTAGTATGTAGTGTAGTGTTGGGAAACTATCCTTCTCCTTCTCTATTCCCAGTTTCTCTTCTGTTCCCCCTCCTATCTCTCGCTTTCTCTCTCTCTGTTTTTAAATCTTGTGGTGGTAGTCACCTTGTACTTGCCCTGTGTTTCCATAGCTGCAGGAGAACACGAGTAAAACACCTGTGGAGAACTTAAATTTCTGTGATTTCGAAACGTTTCTCCTGCGCAGGTTTATTTAGTCGGATACAAGTGATTATTCATAAAGAGGCATTACTGATTTCTAACTTATAGGGCCTTGCCATATCTGCTTTTGAAGTTGTGTATTGAGTTGGCCCTGGAGTCTGTGTTCAATGGACGGAACACACAAGACTCCAGGCTGAAGGACTAATTACCTCAAATTCCTTACCTTTTTCTATTTTTCTCTGTATTGGACTGAAGAAGCCACTGGATGGCGAAACGTTTTCTCAGTAAAAATTCACAAATGTTGCAGAAGCGTCTCATTCTTCAACGTACTTATGTTCCTATGGACCATCCGCGTTTTCAGCTTCTACCTGTGACCCCTTGATCCTAGGTCACTCAGTGATCTACCTAACACATGTCGTGTGTAAGACTGAAGAATTCCTCGTTCAGCCTCCAGATTACTTTCATCAGGTTTGTTATTCTTGCAGAGACCGTTAATGTTACACAGTTTATATAGATTTCTGTTGCTGTGCTTGTATTCACCTAGTTGAGGTTTCAGGGGTCGAGTCCAAGCTCCTGGCCCCGCCTCTTCACTGGTCGCTACTAGGTCACTCTCCCTGAACCGTGAGCTTTATTATACCTCTGCTTAAAGCTATGTATGGATCCTGCCTCCACTACATCGCTTCCCAAACTATTCCACTTCCTGACTACTCTGTGACTGAAGAAATACTTCCTAACATCCCTGTGATTCATCTGTGTCTTCAACTTCCAACTGTGTCCTCTTGTTGCTGTGTCCAGTCTCTGGAATATTCTGTCTTTGTCCACCTTGTCAATTCCTCTCAGTATTTTGTATGTCGTTATCATGTCTCCCCTATCTCTCCTGTCCTCCAGTGTCGTCAGGTCGATTTCCCCTTAACCTCTCCTCGTAGGACATACCCTTAGCTCTGGGACTAGTCTTGTTGCAAACCTTTGTACTTTTTCTAGTTTCTTTACGTGTTTGGCTAGGTGTGGGTTCCAAACTGGTGCCGCATACTCCAATATGGGCCTAACGTACACGGTGTACAGGATCCTGAACGATTCCTTATTAAGATGTCGGAATGCTGTTCTGAGGTTTGCTAGGTGCCCATATGCTGCAGCAGTTATTTGGTTGATGTGCGCTTCAGGAGATGTGCCTCGTGTTATACTCACCCCAAGATCTTTTTCCTTGAGTGAGGTTTGTAGTCTCTGGCCCCCCTAGACTGTACTCCGTCTGCGGTCTTCTTTGCCCTTCCCCAATCTTTGCACTTGGTTGGGTTGAACTCCAGGAGCCAATTGCTGGACCAGGTCTGCAGCCTGTCCAGATCCCTTTGTAGTTCTGCCTGGTCTTCAATCGAATGAATTCTTCTCATCAACTTCACGTCATCTGCAAACAGGGACACTTCGGAGTCTATTCCCTACGTCATGTCGTTCACAAATACCAGAAACAGCACTGGTCCTAGGACTGACCCCTGTGGGACCCCACTGGTCACAGGCGCCCACTCTGAGACCTCACCACGTACCATGACTCGCTGCTGTCTTCCTTGCAAGTATTCCCTGATCCATTGTAGTGCCTTCCCTGTTATCCCTGCTTGGTGCTCCAGTTTTTGCACTAATCTCTTGTGTGGAACTATGTCAAACGCCTTGCAGTCCAAGAAAATGCAATCCACCCAACCCTCTCTCTCTTGTCTTACTCCTGTCACCCTTGTGTGTGTGTGTGTGTGTGTGTGTGTGTGTGTGTGTGTGTGTGTGTGTGTGTGTGTGTGTGTGTGTGTGAGTACACGTGTATGGATTATTTTATTGCATTAGGCAAAGATTACCTTTTTTCCAAGTGCTCTGAAATTTTTAAAACATCCTTCCATCCTTGTCTCCCTCCATCCCTCCCCACCTCTCTCTCTCTCCCTGACTTTACCCTCAAATCCTTTCACCCCACTGTTTCCCCTGCAGCCACGAGCGCCCCACATTAACATGTATATGAATCCTGCACGCAGTTTGCACTCTACGTACTCCAAGTATAATTAGTGGAAAGCTGATGAAGGGGGAGGGGGGACACGCCCCCCTCCCTTCCACGGCTGTCTAGATCTCACCCCGCCCAACCTCTCCTCATCACCAACCTTTCTCACCCAGACTCTCCTCTCTCAACCCTCTTCTCAAGCATCGCTCCCTTCACCTACCCCCGCTCCTGCTTCAGACCCTTCACTCTTGTGGGGAATAAGTTCATTTCCTATTTATTTATTTATATGACTAAGTGATTAATGGAGAAGATCGTTGTTTTTGACTCGCTGCCTCCCTAATTATGCTGCTCTACGGACAGCAGCGACGCCTAACGATCCTAACAAAATGCTCTAGTTAGTTTAAAAGGTGTCTTGGGTGAGTACGGAGAGTTATTTGACTATTTCTACAGACGTTCTGACACTCCCGGGGACTTCAGGACGTATACACCGAAAGGCGTACGTGTTTCTCTGTGTATATACAGTGAGCGTTTATTTTAATCGCTGTTGTATGGTTTAAATATTCTCGACTAGTGGTGAACTGGTTACCTGCAGCCTTAATGACCATCGTGCAGTCGACAGGTTTTCAACGTCATTAACTGAGACTCAGTGTTTTACTTGTATTTGTTTCGTTAACATTGTTGAAGTTTCCTGTATTAACTTCAGTTTCAGTAGTAAGAATCTTCCATCCATTTCTTTAATGTCTTGGAAGTAACTCCCCGGAGTCTTCCAGCCCGTAAGACTTACCATGGGCCGTAAGTGACCAACTTAGCTGTCCTCTATGTCATTGGAAAGAAACAAGCAGAAACAAACACACACACACACACACACACACACACACACACACACACACACACACACACACACACACACACACATTTACTTCAATATTTACTCGTCACACACAGTTTAAATTACCCTTTAAGCTTCTACAAAAAATATCTCCCGCGAGACTCGGTCAAAATTGGTGATGGGTTTATTGCGGGTAAATAATTTTCCGGATGAATTTTTTTAGATGTGAAATATACGAGACAAACGCACCAATATTTGCTGTAACCGTGACAAGCCTGTGACTAGTTCCCAGAGTTTTTTTTACAGCTGCAGCAGCCCGACCAGTTTCCTGGTGACAACCTGATCAAGCAGGCTGTTGTTGCCCGTGGTTAGTATGTCTACATGGACCTTATGCTGGTCACAGTTATGTAGTGGAAGGTTTGGTCATACGATCCAAGCCTTACTAGACCTCATGTACAGGCAAAAAATCAGCAGAGTAACCTGCAGAGAGCCAGCAAATGATCAGTCCAGTGGTGATCTGCACTGTGCAAGGACTAGTAAAAAGCAGTGACCTATATAGTGTACTAGTACATAGTAGTGACATACAGTGTACAAGGATCACTACAGACCAATGGAAGAATTTCTCTGATGCTCTTAAAATCCCTTCTAATTCAATGTCACTATAAGCACCTTTTTCGTAGACTTGTTTGCCATCCCTTAAAAAATAATGTAGAAAATATTACACACGTTATCAAAGTGTGTGTGTGTGTGTGTGTGTATGTGTATGTGTATGTATGTGTGTGTGTGTGTGTGTGTGTGTGTGTGTGTGTGTGTGTTGTGTGTGTAGGACGAGGGTCCCCAGTCGTGCCGAATAGGTAAAACTTGCGATTTTGGCTTAAATGGCAACGCTCTTCTTGCCGTATAAGGCAAGCGAAAATTTGAGTATGCAACAATTTGGCAAAAATCATTCTGAACCTAACGAAAAAATATATTTCATTGTTTATTATTACATTATTGTAAACTTATCTAAAACATATTTAGTTGGATTAGGCTAAGTCAAATTGTGCTTGTTATAATAAGGTTAGGTAAGTTTTCTAAGGTTCTTTTGGTATAAAATTATTAATTTTTGCATTATCGTAAATGAAAGAATATATCTTTAAACGTATAAGAGAAAAATTTAGAAAGGACTTAATTTTAAATGAGTTCTTGCTAATTGACCAGTTTTACCTATTCGGCACGACATTATATATATATATGCATCCGTGTATTTAACCATATGCAATAAGTTATTCTCATATTCAACGTTAAACTGGGAAAAAACGTTATAAATGTGTTGAAACTAACTCATGTATCAGCAAACTGAGTTAAATTAATGTTGATAAGTTTTAACTTTTGCTTTGTTACCGTGTATGTCGAAAATTTTGAAAACAAAAATTAATGTATACTAGATTTTCTGAGCCATGCTGTCTGTCGTGACAGTGATGAGCCATGCTGTCTGTCGTGACAGTGATGAGCCATGCTGTCTGTCGTGACAGTGATGAGCATGCTGTCTGTCGTGACAGTGATGAGCCATGCTGTCTGTCGTGACAGTGATGAGCCATGCTGTCTGTCGTGACAGTGATGAGCCATGCTGTCTGTCGTGACAGTGATGAGCCATGCTGTCTGTCGTGACAGTGATGAGCCATGCTGTCTGTCGTGACAGTGATGAGCCATGCTGTCTGTCGTGACAGTGATGAGCCATGCTGTCTGTCGTAACAGTGATGAGCCATGCTGTCTGTCGTGACAGTGATGAGCCATGCTGTCTGTCGTGACAGTGATGAGCCATGCTGTCTGTCGTGACAGTGACAGACTAGGCCATGCTGTCTGTCGTGACAGTGACAGACTAGGCCAGGCTAGACCAAGTTATCTTAGATCAGGCTAGACCACAAAATGCAAAACCAGGCAATACCACATTGTTAGACCAAACTAGATCAGATTAAGTTAGACAAGGTAAAACAAGATTAAGTTTAACCAGGCTAGGCCAGATTACGTTAGACCAGGCTGGACCAGATCAAATTAGGCCAGGCCAGACATCGATCCTTTAGGCTAGGCCAATATAGTTTAGATTAAGCAATACTACGCTTAACTTATCTGGATTATTGTAGACCAAATTGGGCAAAACTAGCCTAGGTTAGACTAGATAATACTAGACCAGATTAAGCTAGGCTAAGAATAAGTTAGTTTAGGCCAAGCTAGGCCAGATTAGGCTAGATTAAAGCAGACTAGGCCAGATTAGGTAATACTAGGTCACACTAGGCTAGGTTGGGGAAAACTAGGCTTGACTAGGGAAGGTTAATCTCAACAGCACCAGCTTTCCAGGCCTAGCAAAAAAATTACTAGCCCCTCACCCGAGTCTTGAATAGGTCTTTTGAGTCTGTAGGAAAAATAAGAATTAAAAGGTTTGTTGCAGCGCTGCTATTATGGTGGACCTCTCAGTATCGATAATATAATCAATGGTGTACATATGTGGGCTGGTTACTATGGCAACGGGACACTCCACACACACACACACACACACACACACACACACACACACACCACACACACACACACACACACACACACACACACACACACACACACACACACATTTTTTGTAATATTTTTAAATACTTTTCACTGAAGCACGTGATGGGAGGGGGGGGGGAGCTTGGTCACTATGATACATACATAGAAGTGAGTTTTCTTTTTCTTGTGTCTGAAGTCATCATTGATACAAGGATCTGAACTTTTTTTTTGTGACTCTCCCTAAAACTACTTCAAACTCTCCATCAAAATACTCTCAAACTTTCCCTTTAATTCTCCCTCCAACCAGGACCTTGAATACTGCAGTTTATTAATATTCAGGGAACCTTCAGCTTTAAATAGATCTCTTGTATTTTCTTCATTAGTTACATAGGAATGTGCATAGCCTTTGTGCTTGAGAATTTATATTGTACCTGAGATGACATCTTCGATGTTTATAATGAACTCTTACCTCTCAGTGATATATAATGAAAGTGACCAGCAGGGAACGGAGGATCGAGTCTCCATCACTAGTTAGGCTTAATGAGACACTCAGATTTGATGTTTTATGCGATACAATACAATGCAGTACAATACAATGTAGTACAATACTACAATGCAGCATAATATAGTACAACACAATACAATGCAGTACAATACAGTGCAGTACAGTACAACGCAACACACAATACAGTACACCAGTACTGTGCAGTACAGCATAATACAATGCAGAAAAGTGCACTGCAGTACAATACAATTCAGTAAAATACAATACAAAGTAATACATTACGATGCAGTACAATACAACACAGTGCCGTACAATACAATGTAATGCAATACAATACAATGCAGCACAGTACAATACAATGCAGTACAATACAATGCAATACAATACAATACAATACAGTGTAATACAATGTAATACAATGCAATCTAATACAATACCCTTTTTTAAATATGTATATTACATATTCTGACTGGTTTCTTCCTGCTATTTTATTTGTTTATTCTGATTCTTGTATCACTTGGTTCTCTTCATCTTGTTCTCCAGTTCTTCCCTCTCCTTGTTCTCCAGTTCTTCCCTCTCCTTGTTCTCCAGTTCTTCCCTCTCCTTGTTCTCAGTTCTTCCCTCTCCTTGTTTCTCCAGTTCTTCCCTCTCCTTGTTCTCCAGTTCTTCCTCTCCTTGTTCTCCAGTTCTTTCCTCTCCTTGTTCTCCAGTTCTTCCCTCTCCTTGTTCTCCAGTTCTTTCCTCTCCTTGTTCTCCAGTTCTTCCCTCTCCTTGTTCTCCAGTTCTTTCCTCTCCTTGTTCTCCAGTTCTTCCTCTCATGTTCTCCAGTTCTTTCCTCTCCTTGTTCTCCAGTTCTTCCCTCTCCTTGTTCTCCAGTTCTTCCCTCTCCTTGTTCTCCAGTTCTTCCCTCTCCTTGTTCTCCAGTTCTTCCCTCTCCTTGTTCTCCAGTTCTTCCCTCTCCTTGTTCTCCCGTTCTTCCCACTCCTTGTTCTTCATTTTCTTCTCTCTCCTTGTTCTCCGTTCTTCCCACTCCTTGTTCTTCAGTTCTTCCCTCTCCTTGTTCTCCGTTTTCCCACTCCTTGTTCTTCAGTTCTTCCACTCCTTGTTCTCCAGTTCTTCCCTCTCCTTGTTCTCCCGTTCTTCCCACTCCTTGTTCTCCAGTTCTTCCTTCCTTGTTCTTCCCTTCTTCCCACTCCTTGTTCTTCAGTTCTTCCCTCTCCTTGTTCTCTCCCGTTCTTCCCACTCCTTGTTCTCCATTTCTTCCCTCTCCTTGTTCTCCCGTTCTTTCCCACTCCTTGTTCTTCAGTTCTTCTCTCTCCTTGTTCTCTCGTTCTTCCCACTCCTTGTTTCTTCAGTTCTTCCCACTCCTTGTTCTCCCGTTTCCCCACTCCTTGTTCTTCAGTTCTTCCCACTCCTTGTTCTTCAGTTCTTCCCTCTCCTTGTTCTCCCGTTCTTCCCACTCCTTGTTCTTCAGTTCTTCCCTCTCCTTGTTCTCCGTTCTTCCCACTCCTTGTTCTCCAGTTTCTCTCTCTCCTTGTTCTCCAGTTTTCTCTCTCTCTTGTTCTCCAGTTCTTCCCTCTCCTTGTTCTCCCGTTTTTTCCACTCCTTGTTCTTCAGTTCTTCCCTCTCCTTGTTCTCCCGTTCTTCCCACTCCTTGTTTCTCAGTTCTTCCCACTCCTTGTTCTCAGTTCTTCCCTCTCCTTGTTCTCCAGTTCTTCCCTCTCCTTGTTCTCCCGTTCTTCCCTCCCTTGTTCTCCCGCTTTCTTCCCTCTCCTTGTTCTCCCGTTCTTCCCACTCCTTGTTCTTCAGTTCTTCCCTCTCCTTGTTCTCCCGTTCTTCCCACTCCTTGTTCTTCAGTTCTTCCCACTCCTTGTTCTCCAGTTCTTCCCTCTCCTTGTTCTCCAGTTTTCTTCCCACTCCTTGTTCTCCAGTTGTTCCCTCTCCTTGTTCTTCAGTTCTTCTCTCTCCTTGTTCTCCAGTTCTTCCCTCTCCTTGTTCTCCAGTTGTTCCCTCTCCTTGTTCTCCCGTTCTTCCCACTCCTTGTTCTTCAGTTCTTCCCACTCCTTGTTCTCCAGTTCTTCCCTCTCCTTGTTCTCCGTTCTTCCCACTCCTTGTTCTCCAGTTTCTCCATCATCACTTCTCTTATCTCCAAGTATTCTTGTAGGCTCTTCACACTTTCTATATTGATCTTCTTCCACCTTCATCGCCTCAACCACTATCCTGACACCGATTTTTTATATAGTTTTTTACAGCACGTAACTCCAGTCCGGGACTCAAGCACGCCCACGGCACGCCCACGGCACGCCCACGGCACGCCCACGGCACGCCCACGGCACTGCACACCCACATCTACAACATACCAATAATTGGATTAACTAAATCTTGCGCAGCCTAGCATATCCAGAGATGACGCAACACAACCTAGCACAATCCTAACACAACACATCCTAGCACAAACGTAAAACACAACAGTGTTGGGGTGTGTCAGTGGGGTTTCAGTGGGGTGTCAGTGGGGCGTCAGTGGGGTGTCAGTGGGGTGTCAGTGGGGTGTCAGTAAAGTGTATCAGAGAGTTGTCAGTGAGGTGTGCGAGGTCTCGCGTGAAGCGCTAACAATTATATTAAAAGGTTATTTACAAATTTGAATAATCAATTAATTTTATATAGAATCCTTTGTTATATGGTACCGCCCTTAACAAGTCATTAAAACTGCATATGATATGGAACCATCGCCAAAATGCCTTGGTGTCGGAGTTGAGAGAATAATTGGCAACTCCTTGCATAACACTGAGGTATTTCCCCGTCAAGACAGGTGTTGCCAGAGTATGAATGAATGACAAGAGTCTGTGATTCCAGACATTGAAATTGACTTGTACTGAGAACTGTACTGTGTGTCTCAAGAAATTTTAGAATAATTTACTCCGGAATATATCTTGGTTCGGGTATGAGAAACTGATTACCACATCTTTCGTATAATATCTGTGTAGTGAATTACAAAACGTCACTGGTTGATGAACTATCTTCAGAATAGATACCCAGGTCTTGTTCATTTCCGTTGGCCTGCAAGTGATGAGTTAATTTCCATATTCACATAGAGGTAAAGTTAGAAATATTTAATAATTATTAGAATTTTCCCTTTAAAACTATAATATTAATTATTATCTTCCGTACTGTGACTTTAAACTTAGCCTGTAAAAAATAAATTATTTACAAGGTATTTTTTACTATAATT
The DNA here is from genome assembly GCF_026875155.1 of Cherax quadricarinatus. Taxonomy (NCBI): domain Eukaryota; kingdom Metazoa; phylum Arthropoda; class Malacostraca; order Decapoda; family Parastacidae; genus Cherax; species Cherax quadricarinatus. The sequence goes on along the minus strand of NC_069465.1, from coordinate 11,462,061 downwards.
GTAAATATCCTGTGGGTTATAAGACTTCAGAATAACTTCCCATAACCCCAGCGGGTTTAGTGCTTCCCACTGACAATCATAGCTCGCCACACAGTGTCTTAAAGTTAGTTTGTAGGTAAACTTTGATCTACCACCTGCCCCTCTCTCCTCCCTGCCCCCCTTCTCTCTCTCTCTCTCCTCCTTGCCCCTCTCTTGTATCCTGCCTCTCTCTCTCTCTCTCTCTCTCTCTCTCTCCCTCTCCCTCTCCCTCTCCCTCTCTGTCTTCTCCCCCTCTCTACTTATTCCTTCCTCTTTCTCCTACCTCTCATGCTTTTCCTGAAATACTTAGGCCAGGTGTGGCTGACTTAGGCCAGGTGTGACTGACTTAGGCCAGGTGTGACTGACTTCCGCTAGGCGTGGCAGACGTTCGCCAGGTGTGGCTGACATACGTTAGGCGTGCGAAGTGTGTTGTAACAGTGTAGCAACAGCAGCAGCAACAACAACAACAGTAGTAACTGAGGTTACAAACAATGGCTGGGATGGTGAGTGGCTCACTCCTTCACCTTACACATCTATTATTGCTACACACAACAATGACCTTAAAGCTGACCCACCTCTCTTCTACCACCTTATCCTCCCTCTTCCCTGCGTCATTCTCCTTCCCCTCCTCCTCTTTCTCTTCCTTGTGTATCTGTCCAACCTTTACCTGAGTCCTCCATGGTTCCCTCTCATTCTTCTCTCCCTCCTCCTTGTGTCCCAGTTTTGTCCTCAGTCTTCATAAAAATAATATTCTTCCTCTTCAGCATAACATCTACGTATCTTAGATGTTCCTATTATTTTCCCTTTGTAGTTTCCTGTCTTCATGTTTCTTTGCACATATTCTGAAGCTTTGTTTCATTGCCTCTTCTTTGTACTTTTTCTAAAATTTTCCTTCCTCACCTCTTCTTTGTACTTATTGTAGATACTAAATCGTTTAACCACCACCGTTAATACTTAACAAATCATTAGAAGTTGCCAGAAGCCTGGAAATTAGCAAATTTTATCCCAGTATTTAAAAGGGTGACGAGAGTTGCCTCAGCCATCGTAATTGATATTGATATTGATTTCAGATTTATAAACAGAGATCATTACGAGAGACAAGATAGTTAATTTTTTGGAAAATAATGACCTAATAATCGGATATCAGCATAGATTCCTGACCAACTTGCCTGACCAACTTTTTTATTTTTCCATTTATATATTCCAAAATCCATTCGATAAGGTATACCAACATGAAAGCAAGTGGTATATGACTGACTTAGAGACGAAACGGTGATTCTTCATAGATACGTATTTAGTGGCAAGATTCTTGGTTCACTTTTCTTGACAATAGACATAAATGATCTCAATTAATACCCCCTCCCCACACACACAGGGGGGAATTGAAAGGCATTCAGGCTCAGTTCAGAGAAATGGAACACACATCCAATTCCCTAGATCAAGAGCCCCTCACCATCGTCAAGGAACCTCCCTTGAGGGGAAAAAAACGCAACATGCAAAGACTTGATCTGAGGCATGGGTAAGTGCAAGTGTAGATAAGTATAAAGTAATGCATTTTGGATAAATAATTCAGAGCTTGAATACAAAATTTCTGGCAACAAACTAACCAAAACAACAGAAAAGGAACTTTGAGTAATGATAAGCAACCATTTCAGTGCAGTCAGGCTAACAGAACGCTAGGCCTCATAGCTAGAAACTTGGAGTACAGAACATCAGATACTTTATTGACTCTTATAAAGCACTTCTGAGACCGCAACTTGAATACGTTCTTTAGTTTTGGTCTATAATTTACAATTTACATAAAACATGAAGAGACACTGGAGAGGTTACCGAGCTCCTACCATCACTTAAAAACAGACCTTATGAAGAAAGTCCCCAACCATTTAACATCTCCGGAGACTACGAAATCTCATTCATACCTTTAAGATATTAAGTGGTTTTAATACATTCAAACATTTGAAATGCAAAATGAGACCATATCTCGGAATAACCAAGTGGAACTTCCGAGCAGGCGATGCAACATAAATGCATGCAATGTTTTTGTGTGTGCATGAGCGCCAATAGAATTCTAGCAGAATGGAATCTGCAAACATGAAGACAATACAGTTATTTAATAACCAACTGGACAAGTAATTCCCAAGTGTATGATTCATCTAGATACCACACTGGAGCAAATTGAAGTCAATGAATTCCTGGCGATTGTTCATGTACTATAACAGAACGATCAGGTAACAACGAGGATGGTTAAAATTGTAGTAATGGCTGGAGTAGATGGTCGTATTAGTTGTAGGAGTGTACGTAGTAGAGTAACACAAGTTGTTACAATAGAAACTCTTAATTAAGTACATGTACTTGTAGCCCGACCTTCCATCCACTTCCATCTCTTTCTAATTTCAGGTTATTTTTCCGCTTTGATATAGTGTATTTTTTCCGTTTTCTTGCCGGGAGTGGCCGGAAGGAGTGGAAGGGGGGAGGGGGGGAGAGCCTTCTGCTTCACTCTGCCTGACTCAAACACCTAGATAATACACGATAGTCCGTAATCTATGTAGAAGTAGATTGTTCTTATCAGCTGATAGTTTCGGTGTATTCTCTCAAATCCTCTGCTGTCTGTCCCATGTACTCTCATTCCTGAAGCTCTCTTTGTTCCATTACCTCTTTTTTTATATATATTCCGTGCCTTTCAGTGTTTTCTTTATACGTAGTTTAAAGATCTCAATTTTCTCTCTTCTTCCTTAAATGCCAGTGAGATGTGAGATATTAACTGCAATATTATACAACATTTCCACATCAATGAAGACTTTCCTTCCCGACCAATACCTCTTCATGTCTGTCTCTTGCTAACATTAACTTTCTTTAGAGAGAGGAGAGAGAGGGAGAGGAGAGTAAGAGAGGTAAGAGAGAACGAGAGAAGAGAGAGGAAGAGACAGAGTGAGATCCCCGAGAGCGAGAGGAGAGAGAAGAGACGAGAGTGAGAGAGAAGTGAGTATACTTCAGCAAAACTTCCCGCGGGGGGAAATAGAGGCCAGCGTATTTATAAGGACACGTTAGGCGGAGGGGGGGGGAATTGGAGGAGGTATCCTGCAGTGTTTATAGTAGTCAGTCCATTAGTGTTTACCCCACAACTCCCTCCCATCCCCCATCTCACCCCCCTAGCTTACCTTTACTATCTCTCTTTCCTTTCTCCATCTTACCTTGCTTCTTTTTCCTTTCCTCAGCTTCTCTTCCTCCTTCTCCCACTCCCTCTTCATTCATCGTTCTCCTACCCATCCTTCACACCTCCCTTCTTTCCTCATTCCCTTACGGCTGTTTATTTCCTCAGCATGCTCGCATACTTTTAGTATCTTTCCTGCTTGTAATATTATTTCTGGAGAGAGAGAGAGTGTGAGACCGAACAGAGAGGAGGAGAGATGGAGTGAGACTGAGTGAGTGGAGAGACGAGGAGAGAGATCGAGAAGTAGAGAAGAGAAGAGAGAGAAGAGAGTATCTCGACAGTAGGAGGTTTGCAAGTACCCGTTCGAGGACACAAGTGTACTCACACGTTGAAGTATGCTCCCTTTCTTGGATTGCCTGCCTTCTCAATCTCTTCCACCTGTGACTTATTGACTAGAATAGAATCACCAGTAGCAAGACGGACACAATCCTCTCGTCTGGAACCCGGCCTGGGACAGATCCCCCATTTGGAGCAGAGCTTTCACAAATACGGAGGGAATGTGGGTGCCCTTATCTGTTTTGTACATAGGTCAATGTTGTCAAAGGTACTCAATTGGTCAGTTTAGTGAACAGCGAGAGAAGGACAATTTTCTTCACACACTTGAGGGCAGCCAATAGCAAACTACTATCTGGCTGTTCGCATTCTCCAGAACACCATCCACTTCATTTTGAGATCATTCATTCTAGATTATGTACTCGGAATCTGCAAACATGTTAGATGCTTCAATAAAAAAATAACATCGCTGAAATAACAGTCACATTGACCAACATGAAATCGTTGGCTCAAAAAATGCTCCAATCTTCATCTTTCCTATTTGTTTGTCTCATCAATAATAAGGCTTTCTCAATTGAGCCTGTGGGTTGGTAACTGCTATTTAGTTGTAAATAAAAGTAGAACTCTTAAACCCTTACCTTGTAAAATAAATTGTGTGACTGACACAGATACAGACAGAAGGACTGACTACGTCCTAAATGACATGGCTAACTACTGAGCATTTAGTGTATAATGGTAACAAAGATGCACGTCACTTAAAAATCTTTTCGTCAGGTCTGTCTTCAATGAATTTTTCCTTCTGGATTCGTGTGTCTTGTTATTCAGTTGTAAAAAACAAAACAGATGGATTCCAGTTCCTACTAAACATAAGCAAAAAAATACTTTGTCATTAAGCTTCCTATGGTTACCATGTAGTATTGCGTTACCGTTAAATTGTTTACCTGTAAATTGGTTTTCTGTATGCGTGTTTTGGGGGCGGCCCTCATCCCCAGTAGCATAAGTTCCATCACCATAACATTTCCACACCTTTTGCTGATCTGATTGTAACCTGGCTGTTGATGCTAGCACTCTTCAAGGGGCGGCCTCGCTTGGGCAGCTGGGTGAGTGGCTCTTGGTTCTGTGGAATTAGACTCATATCACGGACTTAACGGCCATCAGACTAAGAACCTTATTACCACCCCCATTTCATACCCCTCCCCTTTTACCTTCCCGCCACCATCCCCCCTTCTTTCCTTGCCTTCCCTCATCATAACCACTCATCACTTGCTGCCCTTCATTCTATTTGGTCACTTTGGGTTTTCTCCACACAAGCTCCGCTAGCTTCCTAGCGCTAGAGGCAAAGGACAACGGTGGTCCGTTCCCATTCCCTTTATCTTGAGTTTCTGGCGGTGGTAGTTTAGTTTGCCGTGGGATTCTCGGATTGACCTAGGCGATGTCCGATCCTCTACCTCGGTATCCCGGAGTAGCTTTGGGTTGTCTTTTGGGCGACGGGTGTATCTATGGAAGCCCACCTTTCGGATTACGGGGGGTGGTTCTGGCTTGAAGGTCAGGTAGCTTTGGGGAGGATATCCCGGCCGCACCTCTCTGTTTGTCCACCGAGGTAGCTCGGCTGTGTGAGGTTGCTATCCCAGATTGCTGGTTTAATGGCTTGCAAGGGTTTGGCGTATGGCACGGGTGCCTTTGCTGCATCTGCGCTACTAGCGCGTGTCGAGTCCTCATTGGGCGCGGAGGGTGCTTTCTGGCCCTTTTCATTCCTCTAGGAATCTATCCTCCCGGATACCCCCTTTTGTTTTTCTTTTTTTTTATTTTTATTTTCTGTTTTCTTTCTTTTTTCTTTCTCTTAAATACATAAAGAAAGTAGTATACATAACAACTGGCTCCACTAGTCCCATCGTACCACTTTTACCCACCGATCGGGCCCCCTTCGTGATACCGCACCTCCGTTTCTGACCCACGCCTGTCTTATTGGCTCCACTCTTTCAGACCAATTCCTCATGCCTCTGTTTAACTATTTGCCGGTGCTGCCTGTTTTCCTCACATGCTTCAGGGCTTCTGAGGCCTCGCACTGACTCCTTCAGATTTATCAGACCTTCGCTCTCCTACTGTCTATGCTTCCGCCTATCCCTCTACGGAGCTAGGCACAATTTGCAATCGACAGGGTACCCGTTCACCCGTCGGACCAACTCTGGTTCCACAGCCCCTTATAGTCCACTCGTTATTTTTCCTGGTGATGATACTTCTACCACCTTCACCTTTCGTCTCTCTCAGAATTGTTTCGGTACACGTCCTTCACCTACCTTTCCACGCTCTGTTTCAGGACTGAACAGTGGACTAATTTCTTCACTTGCGACCTAACTTCCTTATGCTATCTTTCTGTCCAAGTAGTGGCATGGCTTCCTACGCCATGTTGGTATAGATATTTCTTTTATGCTTTTAAGGTGCAGTACGCGCATATTCATTACAGTACAGAATGTCACTGGCTCGTCGAGCTCTCCGTCTTTCCCATATAGATCACTCTGTTATGTCACCCTTGAAAAATCCTTCCCTCATTTCTTGTAGATGGTCACCGTTATTCTGCACCCATTACCATAGTTCAAACAAAAATTTCAACTAGAAATGCGGCACCGACCATCTCTTGATCATGCTGGAACTCCAAGATCTCCCAATCCTACTTGGTAGACACTTACGTTCTTTCCTGCCGTGGGACGGAGACGAATCACCAGCTAAATGTGGCTCGTTTAACTTTTGACCCAGCGAAATTCTCCCCCATCATCATGTTTATACTTACGCAGGTCATCGGTTTGTTAAAAGTTCGAAAGTGTTCCCTACACCAAACTCAGTGTTAAAATTGCCTGGCGATATGTGGCTTTCAGCGAAATATTGCCAGATTCTAGACGCAGAATTGCCCAGTATGTGGTGCCGTTGACCTTTCTTATTACGTCTTGTCAATCGTTATCACTCTTGCCCTTACCTGTTCTTTGAGGCTCCCCACTTCGTACTATCGCCCGTTGTCATGTCTATTTAAACGAGAACGGGAAAAGTCGGTACCTCAACGTGTCAGTAGGTCTCCCTTATGCCATGGGTCTGTTTTATCTTCTCCGCCTCCAAAGGGAGACACTCCCAAGTGTTTACTGTATTCCGTGTTTATCAAATACGTGTCCCCCCACTTTGGTACCACTTCTCTCTACACCAACCTCTCGTGGTTACCTCTCCCCATAATACAATCTGTTTCTAATACCTTTTGTGTCCTCGGCTCCAGAAGTCCCTACTTCAACCGCCTCAGTCTAATCTAGCTTCTTCGAGCCAGTTCATCTCCTCTACAAGCCTCAGTACTCGACCCGAGCTCGTACGGTCTACCTCATTCCCTATCGTCCCTCTACTATCTCATAAAGTCATAAAAAAAGGTCCGTAACACTCATACCCATCTTCCTCACCACCTCAATTTTACCCTCCCTGTCTCTATGTCCTTAGTTATTCACCTCTCACTGGCTCATGTTACAAAGTGCAGGGTTTAAACCTCCTACTCGTAACTGTCACATTGCTCCTGTTCACTCCAAGTTTCTTCCTTTCTGCACACTCACCAGGTTCCTGTCTCTTCCTGTCCACTGCCCACGCTTCTCCAGTCTCCCTCCACCCTTTCGCCCCCCCACTACATCTGGTTCAGTCCAATACAGTTCCCAATCTTTACTCATCCTCCCACTACCTTTCCAATATTGTCTCCATACGACATCTCTGAATTCTGAAACACTTGAAGCAATTCCTCTGAATAATTGCAGAGGACCAAAACTTCAATGGACATGATCCACCTTCGCTCTTTCTCCTCTCTCTGCTCCATCTGCGCAACTCCTTTCTTACTGCCGCACCGTTCACTTCGTTGCTGACATTTCCACTGCCTCCGTCAATGTCGGACTTTTCGCACCACTTCCTAGTCCTTAGGAATACCATTTCCTGCTGAATTCAAGTATCACTTTATCATTGCCATTCATGGCCTTTTTACAGTGGAACGATACGTGGCCTCAGGGGTATTCGGGCCGTGAGCTGCAGATGTTAAACTCTCTCTCCAGTTTGCCCATGGTTGGTGTTTGTTACAGAACCATAATTCAACTCTGCGTTATTTCTACACATCTTATGGCTATATTTATTGTATTCTTCAGATCCTTTTCCTGATGGGACCTTTAATGAAAGTGCCCTTTCTTCTCCGCTCCTGATATTCCGTACCATAAGCTATTTGTTCATACTTCGCTGAATTACTCAAGCAGCCGTATTCCAATTACATAGGTGGTATAACGCTCTGTTCAATATAGTATCTCTCTCCTTCTCGGGCATTATCTATCCGGATTTTGCCTTCTTGTTTCGTCATTACGACACCAATTCTGTCTACTGGTGATTTTTATGCCCACCATTTCCTCTGGCGGAGGGTCTTCACTGTGATTCCGTGGAATTCTGTAGAGGCTTTTCTTGCCACCCACCCCACTCATTGTTTTAAATACAGGTACTCTCACCCATTTTGATCTCGGACTCATACTCTCTCTTTCATCGATCTCTCAGCAGTATGCTCTTTCCTCTCCCGCCGCATCTAGCAACATCTTACTTGGTTGTTCTCCCGGACTTAAATTGACAGTGATCATTATCCCAACTACATATCTTACTTCCCACTTTCATATTCTCGACCTACCTCTTCGCACCCCACGACTGGCTATTTAATAGGGCCATATTGAGATCTTTACTCCACTCCTGACTGTTTTTAAGTGGTTCCTTTTCGCTCCTCCATCGATGAGCTTTACACCTCTTATCATCCTCCGTTTTCAGCCGCTGCTTTACATTCTATACCAAAACTTCGAGCAGCATTATCTAGAAAATGGTTGCCTTGGGTGGTCTCTGCTTGTGCTAGTGCAGTACGTCTTGAAACGCCTGCATGGGGCAGGTACCGGTACAATAGAAACCCACAGAGAGATCATTGATTTTAAACAGACAGCGTTGGAATCGCTCGCCGTGTCTTCCGTGTGACGCTAAACACACACTTGCTGGCGACTGGATTTTGTCTCCACCATCACCTCTTGTCTTCCTCTATGAAGTGCCAGTTCTGGAAAAAAGTACGGATGACTGAGTGGTAAAATTCTACATGACCCGCGCTCCTGATTCTCGCGGGTTGCCGGTGATTGATTTTGCAAAACCACTAGATGTTGCCAATGGAAATTGGCATTCATCTGGTCCGTATTTCTCAGGGAACTCCATCTATGCCCTACATTTCTTTCCTCAAAGTCTGCCAGAGAGTAGCACTTGGACTTTTCTTCTCTCACGGTAAGTACAGTATAATGGCCTTTTACACTTCAAGAATGGAGGCCAACACTCTCGACTTGTCGTTCATCGGCAGATGGGCCCGACGAATTCATATTCGTATTGTACACCACATTCTAAATCCAGTCAGCCCTTGCAGCTCCTTATTAGCCTTTTCTATCTCTTTATTGGTCCCCAAGGAGTTCTTTCCTCGCTGTGGAAAATCCGCCATTGTTCTCCCTTTCCGCACAAACCTGGCACTACGGGTCATGAAACCTCCCTCTAATCAGTCCCATTGTCTTTAATGTGCAGTTTGCAAAGTAATGGAACGTCTAGTAATATAGACGCTTTTGTGTGTCATTTAGAGACACACAACAGTCTCTCCACTCGTCAACTATGGCTTTCGTAAGGGACGTTCTACCATAGACCCCTTTCTGCAGCTTGGGGACTTGTTTGTCGTAATGCCTTTGCGACTAAACCATCAGTTATTGCATTTTTTTTTGCTTCTTGAGAAGGCATATGACACAACTTGGAGGTTATAATTCATTCTTAGCCCAAGCCCAACTCCTTAGCGCCTTCGAGGCAATCTACTTCATCCTTCCTTAAAGTACTTTTTTAACCCTGCAGGCATTTTCGTGTTAGGGTTAATAATGTGCTCTCCCCGGACTTTATCCAAGCATGAAGGTGGCTCCCCAGGGTTGTGTTCTGAGCACTATCACTTTTTCTCCTTGCTATTTAAACGATTTGGCCTCTTGTCACTTCCATCAAATTATTTCGGCAATACACTCCTATGTTGATGGACTTCGCTATTGCTTGTGCCCAGGGCCTGACTGTCTCCTCCTTTACAGTTTCTCTCCTGCATGCAAGTCGACGTGTTTCCAATTGGGCCACCATCACTATGGGTTTAATTTTCAGCACTAAAAACACACCAATATACACTTTCACTAGACGCTCTAGTCATCTCTGATTCATTCCTTTGTACCCTCTACTGGCGCTCACGTATCCATGAATCGTGATACAGTCAAGCTTTCTGGGGCCATCCATCTTTTGATCGTAGGTTATCCTGCGAAACCTCTACTTTAACTCTATCGAAGGCCATACTTGTCACTGACGGCCTGAACCTCTTAAATTCCCTTGCTCATTCTTTCGTGGGGAGCTGATCGTCGAACTCTCCTTCACCTACCAGTCCACCCTTATTTTATCGAAACTTCGAGTATGGGACCCAGATCTAATCCTGCGCCATCTCCTGTACTCTATCTCTAGCCGTAACCCCATTCATCAACAAGGATACGTTTATGCCTTGGTGCTTTATCTGCTCTTCCCTGGCGAAGCCTCTATGCAGACAGCGTACCGTTCCATACTTATCCGATCGCTCGTGATGCCATTGCCTTCCGCTCACTTTCGTACGCTCTCCCATGATCTCGCAAATCCTTCCTTTGTTAGATGGTACATAGATATTAGTAGGACATCTTTATTTGTTTCGCCGCGCCCCAAATGCCATTACTCCGATTCCACACTTCTCCTTCGCTTCATTCGCTCCATTGTATTATCTTTAAATAATACAACCTTTCTACGTACTTGAGAATCCACTTTCCCTACCCCCCTGGGAAGTTCCAGCTTTTCGAGTCTGTTCTATTCTCACTCCCTTGCTCACACGACAAGCCATTCTCGTTACGGTGACCTCCGCTCTCATTTTCTGGACCACTTTCACTCTCTATTCTCATGCCATTGCTGTGTTCAAAGATGGCTCTTAGTCTTCTGACGGCGTAGGTTTCGCTGCAGTGTTCGGGACTAGTCGTCGTACAAGGCATTTACTATCTTCTGCTTGTTTTTTGTACTGATGAATTAGATTGCATCCTTACAGCACCTATCGTATTGCATCTACCCCCCCCCATGCCTGTTTTCATCATATGTGGTTGTCTCAGCAATCCCGTTGTGCTTTACGGCTAACAAAATTTGCTTATATCACTATCCCCTTTTATGTTCAGTATACCAAACTTTGGATACGAGCATCTTTTCTAAGCATAAAGATATGTTTTTTGTTTGGGTCCCTGGTCATGTTGGACGTACAGGGACAATAGAAAAGGCTGGGACATGCTGCGCGAGTCAGCTGAGTACATGAACCGTCCTGTTTATTTAGGGTATTCCATAGTACGACTATTTGCTGCGAATATCTTCCCTCCCTTCAGAAACGATGGCAAACATCCGTGGGGTCTGACTATGCCATCGGCATAACTCAAACATTACCAGTCTACATTATACGAATATAGGTTACTGGCCGTCATCTTATACACCAGTGTCGAGGTTGGGAGACTTACTCATCTCCCGTTTTCGCATTGGCCATACTCGTATACTCATGGTAAATCTATGGAGAGGCGTCTTGCTTACTCTTGTGAGAATGCCAACCTTACATTATCAGTCAAGCCTCACATTCTGTTGGACTGCCCCACTTTATCAACGAAGCACGCAGAATTTACCTCTGTCGTCAGTCTTCGCCCCCGCTGCTCCTCTTTCATTTACATTCACTTACGATCGATGGACCCACCTTTCATCCGGACTCTCCTCATTTGACTTTGTTGTCAACGGGGACTGACTTCACTCCACTAATTTTATACTTTTCGCCCCTTTCTTACTTGTATCCTCTTGCTACCCTCTACCCCCGTCCTATCCCTGCCCCGCTGTGTTCAGTAACCTGCTGATCATCACCCCCCTCCTTCTGCCATCCCTATTCCCACTGCATTCTTCCCTACCTGCAAGCGCTGTATAGCCTTGTGGCCTTAGCGCTTCTTTTTGATTATAATAATAATATTGTTGATGCTAGATGAACGCAGACCTACAGCCTCAACAGCTGAAGAAGAAATAACTTGAGGAACTTATCCAGTTCCCTCTTTAAAACAGCTGTGTAAAATGTTAGGTTATTCACTCCTTATTGTTGTTAAAGGGAAAATGAATGTTTGCAAAAACAAACTTGGCACAAATTGTATTTGTAGTGCTAACTTGAGCCGCACTCTGATTCGTTACTCATAATTTCTTTTATCCTTTTATGTGTGACGGCGTGGATATAAGTCTTGAGTCCCTTTACACTTATTGAGATATTTCTTAGTATAATTCTGTACCCTGAGTGGTCTTGTGAGTGGTGAGTGCGGCGTAGACGCGCAGTTATGAGATGTTGACATTTTGACAGCAGGCTCAGCACTCGGCTTCACTCGAGATCCACGCCACTTGTTGTGGGTCTTTTTAAGCTTATGGGAGCTCTCTCAAGCTCCATTACACATCTACTTTTTTCAACCTGTTGTAAATTAGGACTGAAATATTCTAAATAAAAGCATATGATTCTATTGGGCAGGGGACAGATGAAGCTATTACTCGAACCCCACTTGACACATACTACATAGAGTACACTCTAGTGTTTTTTTTTTTTTTTTTTTTGAGTAATATTAAATAAACATTCTATCCGCAAAATATTAGAGGCAACGTCATAATTATACTGCAAGTTTAATTTAGCTTACATTCTGATTACTTACTTCCTGAGTACTTACTTTCTGTATGGCCTGTATATCTTTTTTTTTTGAGAAAACCATCAGGATTTATTTACTCAGAGGTGACAGTCTCTCTAGTTTATATTGAGTGTTTATTTCACAAACATTAGGGATGAAGTATTTTTGGTCTGGTAGGAAACAGGTTATGCTGCATCTATGACCCTAGTGTAGCTTACTGGAGTTTAACATGGAGAGGTTTACGGGGGTCAACGCCCCGCGGCCGGATCTGTCACCAGGCCTACATGGTGGATCCAGCGGTCCAGATCAAACAGATGTTAATGCTGGCCCGCACGGCATGCTGACGTCACGTTCCACAGCACGGTGGTCAGATTCTGATCTTCTTAGGTGCCTGTCCAGTGCTTCTTGAGACCAGCAGGGCGTCTATGGTATCCCCCTTTTGTATGTGGGATGCAATGAACAGCCTTGCGGCTCCAGAAACTTACTGGTGTTGTTTCTCAGTTTGTTCCTCGTGGCCGCCCATTCTTTCCACTCAGGGGAAAGGTTGAATCTCCTGCGAGTCTCTTTTGCTTTCTACATGAGTGATTTCGTGTGCAGGTTTGGTACACAATCACCTCAGGACCTTCCAAGGTGTATATTCTTCAGTATCTCTCTCGCTGCGTTCCAGGGAATACGTTTTTAGGATCTTCAACCGTTCTCAGCTTGTTTAGATGCCTTATCGCACTTGATGTGTGCCGCGAAGGCGAAAGTTTCTTTGTACACTCTCTAGGTCTGCAATGTCGCCAGTCTGAAGGATGCCGTTATAGTGTACCCAGCGCTATTCCATCCCTAGAGAGACAAGCGATTTGTAAGAGAACTCATCATGGGCTTGGCCGTCCCTAGTTTTGAAGGTTCCTAATTATCACAGTCCTTCATTTTCCTAGCGGATGAGGTAGAAGATACGTTGTTGTGGTCTTTGAAGGCGAGATCCTCTGACTGTATCACTCCGCAGGTCCTTCTACATTTATTTTCCGACTCTGTTGTTTAGTTAGATTTGATGGTATACCCTGACAATTTTAATTTTTAAAGTTTTCCTATATCTGAGTAGTTGAAATTTCTCCTCGTTGAACTCATATGTTGTTTCAGACGTGGCCCATCGAAGATTTGGCCTACTCAGCCAATCCATTTTACATTTTCTTAGTCAAGCTTAAAAACAGATACAGGGACATAAATGACAGTATGGCAGGTCAGATGGCAATAGTAAGAGATGTTGTTTGCGGGTTGTTGTGAATGAAGAGACCCCCACCCCCCTCCCCTTTTTTCATCTTATTATTATTATATTCTTCCTCTGCGGTCCCCCCACATGTATCAGTGGTGGGCCCTGCCACGACACCACCACAGCCCTTGCATACCACAGAGGACACCACCACAGCCCTTGACAACCTGACCAGACCACCACCCGACAGCCTGCCAACCATGCCGACACCACCACGCCCTTGCCTACCCTCGCCTGACTACTCCGCCCTTGCCCAACCCTGTCCAGACCACCACACTCCCCCCCCTTGCCAACCTGCCAGACACCACCACCTTGCAACCCTTGCCAGACCGCCAGCACCCTTGCCCAAACCCTATAAGAGAGTAATCATACCCTCGTCTCCCAGGCCTTAGCTTCATTGTTAGCATACTCTTCCTGGCTGCTCTTTTCCTCCTCCTCTTATAATTCCTTAATGGCTCTCCTGTCATTTTCCCCTTCGCTCCCTTCAACTTTATCCACTCTTCACAGCATTTTATTTCCCTCACCTTCTTTTGTTATCTACACATCGCCTCTCTATTCATAACACACCATCATTCCACCACATTTTCCCCATCCTTCCCACTACTTTTTCTCTCACCCTCTTCCCTCTCCTCCTTGTCACTCCCCTGACTTCCTTTTTCCCTTCACCTTTCCCTTTGAGTCTTGCACTAAATTCCGTTCTTGTTCCGTCATTCCCGCCAGGATTATTCCTTCGACTCTTTTTAACAAAGTTTATTCTTGGTGAGGGCTCACGTGATTGCCAGTTACTGATGGGTCTGGCATATCATTGCTGCCACTCCTTGGCCCTCTCCCCTCTGCCCATCTTTGCCCTCACCTCCCATTGCTACTTCCTTGCCCTCCCTCCCCTCCCTGCCTTCCTTGCCCTCACTCCCCCCCTCCTGCCTTCCCTTGCCCCTCCCTCCCTCTGCCTTCATGCCCTCACTCACCTCCTCCTCCCTCCTCCCTCCGCTACATCCATTTCTACTCTCTCAAATCGTATAGGACCTACTTTAAATCTATCCATCTACGCATCCGCTGTCTACCTGTGGTCTAACATGTGAGGTCATTCCCGGGGATTCAACGCCAAGCGGGCCGGTCAATGACCAGGCCTCCCGGGGGAATCAGGGGCCTGATCAACGAGACTGTTATGCTGGCACACGCCAATCATACGTACGATCACGGACCGGCTGATCCGGCACCGTCTCTTAGATTTCTGTTCCAGTTCCCTCTTGAAGACAACAGGGGTTTCCTTCCAGTAATGCCCTGATCTGTGGTGGGAGCTGGTTGAAAAGTTATTGGGCCCAAGACACTTATTGCGTTTTCTCTTAGTGTACCACTGACGCCCCTACTTTTCACTGGGGGTATGTTGTATCGCCTGCCAAGTCTCTTGCTTTCGTATGGAGTGATTATATGTAACTCCCTTTTCAATTCCCTGTAAGTGGTAGGTGAGGGTTTTCTTGAGCCGGTTAAAGGTTTCTAAACTCAGGGATATTCTCTTACCTTCCTGTTGCTCCCCTTTTTTACCCTCTTATTTCCCTTGACGGTCTATAAGAATTACAGGTTCATCACTTTCCCATGAGAATACGGATATATTGTATTTTCAAGAATTAATTTTTCTTATTCACTGCATTACTATATCGCTGCAAAAATAGAAAAAAAAAAAGAGTCACGGCGGTCTAGGTTATTGAATGGAGTAGATGCTTGACGGTGATGGCTGCTTTCATCGAGCTCGTTCTATACTAAGACATTTCTGTCACTGGGATTCATAGGCACATCGTCACATTTTGGAGATAATGGCAGGAAGTGTGGGCGCTGGATACCAGCATTTAGTTACTACACTGGGACGACAGAATCAGATATTGATGGTTGTGTTATTTTTAACCAAGTATGCAATCGTCTATCAGAGTCGATTCTGACTTGGATCCATGGTGAGTCGGGAAACCACACGGTCGCTCTACCAGCTGTCAAATATTCTTCCTCCAAAGAAATAAATTTATTATATGTACCTCCCTATCTCTTCCTGCTGATGAGACTAGAGTGACGACCTCAAACCACAGTCATTTTCGTGCTAGTGCTCCTCTGTATGTGTGTGTGTATAAATATATTTTATATTCGCTCTTCAATAAATTAATAGGGGGTGGTAGGAGAAAATTATCAAACAGCTTCAGGGAGCGAGAATCCTTGAGTTTTCCATGAAGCAAGGTTTATTCTTTTATCTTGGGGCATGAGGGTCTATTATAGTTCTAGAGGTGGTACCTACCTCTTATATAGTATTTTTTTATATATTATACATACTATTTATATATATTTATATATATATTTTATTATATTATAATTATATTTTTATATATTTATATATACATAAATATATATTATATATATAAACATATAAATATGTATATATATATATATATATTTATATATATATATTGATATATATCATAAATTATATTATATATTCTTATATATATATATTTATATTATATATATATATACTTATAATATATATATAATATATATATATATACTAATAATTATAATATAATATAATATAATATATACATACAAATATATATATTTATATATTAATATATTATAAATATATACTGTAATATATATTTATACTATATATATTATATATTATATATATTTATTTATACATATATATATAATATTTATATAATATATATTATACACTATATTTATATTTATCACTACTATATATACTTTTATACTATATATATTTATTATATAATTTTACATTATATTTACTATATATAGACTTTATATAATATATTTATTATATTTATTTAATATATATATATACACTATATTTATATATCTAATATTATATAATACTTATATATCAATTTTTATTATTTATATTTATCATATTTATATTATGATATTTATCACATATCTTTATATATATATTTATATATATATTTATTTATATATAGTATGATATATATATTTAGATTACATCCAATCTTACATATATATTATTTAGTTTTATTTACATTTATATATATACTTATATATCATATATTATTTCAGAATAGATTTTTTATATTATTTATATTATATGCTTTAAGATGACAGTAAAACAGGTGTATTTAAAAATAAGCAAAACAACCACTCTGAAAGAATACCGAGAAATTCCTAGGTTCGTGACTACTCCTTATTCAAAGGTTATATGGAAGTGAAACATCCAATGAAGCTTATTTAAGGGGTCCGGCAGCACATACTTTTCAGATTTCCTCAACGGTTAAACACGTTGACGCGCGGCGAACAAACTGTGGATAGGAGTCCTCTTGCACAAACTCACCCCCAAGCTATTCTACCAAGAAATTTTAAAATAATTTGTCCTGGGTATTTTTAACATCTTCCAAAATTCTATTAATTATTTAATGGATCTAATTTATATAAACAATGGTAACTTTTCATATTTTGTCAAGAAACTGCTTTTTATGTAACATGATTCAATTTATTATTCCTGTCGAAACCATGGTACTTGCTTGATTACTACTTTCTCAACTTTTTGGAAAATCACAATTTTGGAGGGTTAAATTATTACTTGAATAATAGACCATTGCGAATCTTGTGCCAGTTCTAATGCTATTTATGTTGTTTTAATCTTAGTTCGAGGATTTTTTACACTGTTTGACCGTAATTAATCTTTTTCCGCAAATGTTTACAAGGAATCTCTATAGGACACATCCATCAGCATGAATTCTAATTTAATATTTCTGAAATACCTACAATAAACTGTTCCTATGTCAACTATTATATCACTCGGCTGCAAGTTAGAGTCAAACTGTCCTTTCTCATCAATTGTTTTGAGGAGCTTTACGAAATTTCTGTTGTCTGAGTTCTTAGCATGACGGAAATATCAAAAATTTTGATATAGGTATATGATTTTAAAAACTACCCAATGAAATGCTAATGATATATCTTTTATTAAGTTGACTAGAATCACTTTTTATAATCCAAACAAGGGACCAGCCTTATTCACACTAAAAATATGTTGGTTCTCCCGTACCATGATAAACTTTGGTTGATATGCATTCTCTTCTTAAGACTTTTATATATTTTATAAGTAGTATTCAAAAATCTTGATACAGTATAAAAAAAAACTTTTGTAATGAATTCCCCACAAAATGCCTGATGGCGATGGTCTATATAGATTCCTTGGTAAAATTTGCGATTATAAAGTCTTTATTACGGTCAAACTGGTAAAAAAATCTCGAATCTAGATTCAAACATACAACATAACATTATTGGCTTTTGATTCTGGACATGATTCCTATGCTCTTTTTATTATCTGTATAAATACAGGTGATTTTACACCTATCACAAATTGATTTTCAAAAACGTTGTGAAAATAGATATCTGCAAGTCATGGTAGACAGGAATATAATTAGAATCTTGTTTCATAAAAAGCAGTTAGTTTTGACAAAATAATTGAATATTCCTTTGCGTTTATATAAAATTAGATCCATTTATATTGTAATAGAATTTGGGATGATAATAATACTCTGGACTAATAATTTTTAAATTTATCCTTGTGGCTTAGAATTGTTTGGGGGTTGAGTTTTGCAAAGGACCTATCCAAGTTGGGCTCGCCGCGCGTCACGTGTTTAACCCGTTAGTGGATCTGATAGTGAGGTGCTGCGCAGCCGAACCCCTTACTATTGCCTTCCTTGGTTTGCTCTTTACTTTCATAGTTCCTTGATTTGTGTGTAGTCAGAAAGCGCTTGGAATTTATCTATTCTTTCAGAGTGGTTGTTTTCTTATTGTGAAATCACCTGTTTACTGTGATATTTTGGCATATGTATATATGTATATTTTATGTGTAATGTGTTATATATATATATATATATATAGTATATATATATATATTTTTATAATATAATATATTATAATTATATTCACACACATAATGTGAGAGAAATCAGACAGTTAAACTCAAGAGGTGCCAAATATGAAAAGATACATAGTGAAAAATAGGGAGATATAAACCTGAGCGCTATAACGAGGATGGTTAAGAAATTGTTAGTAATGGCTGAGTAGATGGTCGTATTAGTTTGTAGGAGTGGTACGTAGTAGGGGGAGTTAACACAAGTTTGTTAAAAATAGATATCTTAATTAAGTACATCTGTACTTGTAGCCCGACCACTTCCATCACTTCCATCTCTTTCTAATTTCAGGTTATTTTCTCGCTCTTGACTTATAGTGTATTTTTTCACCGCCAGTTTTCTTGCCGGAGTGGACTGGCTAGGAGTGGAAGGGGGGAGGGGGGAGAGCGAGCCTTCTGCATTTCACTCCTGCCTGACTCAAACACCTTAGGATAATACCGTGGTCCGATATTTGTAGAAGTTAGTCATTGTTCATTATCAGTGATAGTTTCGGCTATGTATTCTCTCAAATCCTCTGCTGTCTGTCACACATTGTACTCTCATCTTGAAGCTCTCTTTGTTCACATTACCCTCTTTTTCTTTATATTATATTCCGTGCCTTTCAGTGTCTTTCTTTATACGTAGTTCTTTAAAAGATCTCAATTTTCTCTCTTCTTCCTTAAATGCAGTGAGATGTGAGTTATTAACTGCAATATTTATACAAACATTTCCAATCTATGAAAATCTCCTTCCCGACCAATACCTCTTCATGTTCTGTCTCTTGCCTAAACATTAACTTTCTTTAGAGAGAGGAGAGAGAGGGAGAGGAGAGTAAGAGAGGTAAGAGAGAACGAGAGAAGAGAGAGGAAGAGACAGAGTGAGATCCCCGAGAGCGAGAGGAGAGAGAAGAGACGAGAGTGAGAGAGAAGTGAGTATACTTCAGCAAAACTTCCCGCGGGGGGAAATAGAGGCCAGCGTATTTATAAGGACACGTTAGGCGGAGGGGGGGGGAATTGGAGGAGGTATCCTGCAGTGTTTATAGTAGTCAGTCCATTAGTGTTTACCCCACAACTCCCTCCCATCCCCCATCTCACCCCCCTAGCTTACCTTTACTATCTCTCTTTCCTTTCTCCATCTTACCTTGCTTCTTTTTCCTTTCCTCAGCTTCTCTTCCTCCTTCTCCCACTCCCTCTTCATTCATCGTTCTCCTACCCATCCTTCACACCTCCCTTCTTTCCTCATTCCCTTACGGCTGTTTATTTCCTCAGCATGCTCGCATACTTTTAGTATCTTTCCTGCTTGTAATATTATTTCTGGAGAGAGAGAGAGTGTGAGACCGAACAGAGAGGAGGAGAGATGGAGTGAGACTGAGTGAGTGGAGAGACGAGGAGAGAGATCGAGAAGTAGAGAAGAGAAGAGAGAGAAGAGAGTATCTCGACAGTAGGAGGTTTGCAAGTACCCGTTCGAGGACACAAGTGTACTCACACGTTGAAGTATGCTCCCTTTCTTGGATTGCCTGCCTTCTCAATCTCTTCCACCTGTGACTTATTGACTAGAATAGAATCACCAGTAGCAAGACGGACACAATCCTCTCGTCTGGAACCCGGCCTGGGACAGATCCCCCATTTGGAGCAGAGCTTTCACAAATACGGAGGGAATGTGGGTGCCCTTATCTGTTTTGTACATAGGTCAATGTTGTCAAAGGTACTCAATTGGTCAGTTTAGTGAACAGCGAGAGAAGGACAATTTTCTTCACACACTTGAGGGCAGCCAATAGCAAACTACTATCTGGCTGTTCGCATTCTCCAGAACACCATCCACTTCATTTTGAGATCATTCATTCTAGATTATGTACTCGGAATCTGCAAACATGTTAGATGCTTCAATAAAAAAATAACATCGCTGAAATAACAGTCACATTGACCAACATGAAATCGTTGGCTCAAAAAATGCTCCAATCTTCATCTTTCCTATTTGTTTGTCTCATCAATAATAAGGCTTTCTCAATTGAGCCTGTGGGTTGGTAACTGCTATTTAGTTGTAAATAAAAGTAGAACTCTTAAACCCTTACCTTGTAAAATAAATTGTGTGACTGACACAGATACAGACAGAAGGACTGACTACGTCCTAAATGACATGGCTAACTACTGAGCATTTAGTGTATAATGGTAACAAAGATGCACGTCACTTAAAAATCTTTTCGTCAGGTCTGTCTTCAATGAATTTTTCCTTCTGGATTCGTGTGTCTTGTTATTCAGTTGTAAAAAACAAAACAGATGGATTCCAGTTCCTACTAAACATAAGCAAAAAAATACTTTGTCATTAAGCTTCCTATGGTTACCATGTAGTATTGCGTTACCGTTAAATTGTTTACCTGTAAATTGGTTTTCTGTATGCGTGTTTTGGGGGCGGCCCTCATCCCCAGTAGCATAAGTTCCATCACCATAACATTTCCACACCTTTTGCTGATCTGATTGTAACCTGGCTGTTGATGCTAGCACTCTTCAAGGGGCGGCCTCGCTTGGGCAGCTGGGTGAGTGGCTCTTGGTTCTGTGGAATTAGACTCATATCACGGACTTAACGGCCATCAGACTAAGAACCTTATTACCACCCCCATTTCATACCCCTCCCCTTTTACCTTCCCGCCACCATCCCCCCTTCTTTCCTTGCCTTCCCTCATCATAACCACTCATCACTTGCTGCCCTTCATTCTATTTGGTCACTTTGGGTTTTCTCCACACAAGCTCCGCTAGCTTCCTAGCGCTAGAGGCAAAGGACAACGGTGGTCCGTTCCCATTCCCTTTATCTTGAGTTTCTGGCGGTGGTAGTTTAGTTTGCCGTGGGATTCTCGGATTGACCTAGGCGATGTCCGATCCTCTACCTCGGTATCCCGGAGTAGCTTTGGGTTGTCTTTTGGGCGACGGGTGTATCTATGGAAGCCCACCTTTCGGATTACGGGGGGTGGTTCTGGCTTGAAGGTCAGGTAGCTTTGGGGAGGATATCCCGGCCGCACCTCTCTGTTTGTCCACCGAGGTAGCTCGGCTGTGTGAGGTTGCTATCCCAGATTGCTGGTTTAATGGCTTGCAAGGGTTTGGCGTATGGCACGGGTGCCTTTGCTGCATCTGCGCTACTAGCGCGTGTCGAGTCCTCATTGGGCGCGGAGGGTGCTTTCTGGCCCTTTTCATTCCTCTAGGAATCTATCCTCCCGGATACCCCCTTTTGTTTTTCTTTTTTTTTATTTTTATTTTCTGTTTTCTTTCTTTTTTCTTTCTCTTAAATACATAAAGAAAGTAGTATACATAACAACTGGCTCCACTAGTCCCATCGTACCACTTTTACCCACCGATCGGGCCCCCTTCGTGATACCGCACCTCCGTTTCTGACCCACGCCTGTCTTATTGGCTCCACTCTTTCAGACCAATTCCTCATGCCTCTGTTTAACTATTTGCCGGTGCTGCCTGTTTTCCTCACATGCTTCAGGGCTTCTGAGGCCTCGCACTGACTCCTTCAGATTTATCAGACCTTCGCTCTCCTACTGTCTATGCTTCCGCCTATCCCTCTACGGAGCTAGGCACAATTTGCAATCGACAGGGTACCCGTTCACCCGTCGGACCAACTCTGGTTCCACAGCCCCTTATAGTCCACTCGTTATTTTTCCTGGTGATGATACTTCTACCACCTTCACCTTTCGTCTCTCTCAGAATTGTTTCGGTACACGTCCTTCACCTACCTTTCCACGCTCTGTTTCAGGACTGAACAGTGGACTAATTTCTTCACTTGCGACCTAACTTCCTTATGCTATCTTTCTGTCCAAGTAGTGGCATGGCTTCCTACGCCATGTTGGTATAGATATTTCTTTTATGCTTTTAAGGTGCAGTACGCGCATATTCATTACAGTACAGAATGTCACTGGCTCGTCGAGCTCTCCGTCTTTCCCATATAGATCACTCTGTTATGTCACCCTTGAAAAATCCTTCCCTCATTTCTTGTAGATGGTCACCGTTATTCTGCACCCATTACCATAGTTCAAACAAAAATTTCAACTAGAAATGCGGCACCGACCATCTCTTGATCATGCTGGAACTCCAAGATCTCCCAATCCTACTTGGTAGACACTTACGTTCTTTCCTGCCGTGGGACGGAGACGAATCACCAGCTAAATGTGGCTCGTTTAACTTTTGACCCAGCGAAATTCTCCCCCATCATCATGTTTATACTTACGCAGGTCATCGGTTTGTTAAAAGTTCGAAAGTGTTCCCTACACCAAACTCAGTGTTAAAATTGCCTGGCGATATGTGGCTTTCAGCGAAATATTGCCAGATTCTAGACGCAGAATTGCCCAGTATGTGGTGCCGTTGACCTTTCTTATTACGTCTTGTCAATCGTTATCACTCTTGCCCTTACCTGTTCTTTGAGGCTCCCCACTTCGTACTATCGCCCGTTGTCATGTCTATTTAAACGAGAACGGGAAAAGTCGGTACCTCAACGTGTCAGTAGGTCTCCCTTATGCCATGGGTCTGTTTTATCTTCTCCGCCTCCAAAGGGAGACACTCCCAAGTGTTTACTGTATTCCGTGTTTATCAAATACGTGTCCCCCCACTTTGGTACCACTTCTCTCTACACCAACCTCTCGTGGTTACCTCTCCCCATAATACAATCTGTTTCTAATACCTTTTGTGTCCTCGGCTCCAGAAGTCCCTACTTCAACCGCCTCAGTCTAATCTAGCTTCTTCGAGCCAGTTCATCTCCTCTACAAGCCTCAGTACTCGACCCGAGCTCGTACGGTCTACCTCATTCCCTATCGTCCCTCTACTATCTCATAAAGTCATAAAAAAAGGTCCGTAACACTCATACCCATCTTCCTCACCACCTCAATTTTACCCTCCCTGTCTCTATGTCCTTAGTTATTCACCTCTCACTGGCTCATGTTACAAAGTGCAGGGTTTAAACCTCCTACTCGTAACTGTCACATTGCTCCTGTTCACTCCAAGTTTCTTCCTTTCTGCACACTCACCAGGTTCCTGTCTCTTCCTGTCCACTGCCCACGCTTCTCCAGTCTCCCTCCACCCTTTCGCCCCCCCACTACATCTGGTTCAGTCCAATACAGTTCCCAATCTTTACTCATCCTCCCACTACCTTTCCAATATTGTCTCCATACGACATCTCTGAATTCTGAAACACTTGAAGCAATTCCTCTGAATAATTGCAGAGGACCAAAACTTCAATGGACATGATCCACCTTCGCTCTTTCTCCTCTCTCTGCTCCATCTGCGCAACTCCTTTCTTACTGCCGCACCGTTCACTTCGTTGCTGACATTTCCACTGCCTCCGTCAATGTCGGACTTTTCGCACCACTTCCTAGTCCTTAGGAATACCATTTCCTGCTGAATTCAAGTATCACTTTATCATTGCCATTCATGGCCTTTTTACAGTGGAACGATACGTGGCCTCAGGGGTATTCGGGCCGTGAGCTGCAGATGTTAAACTCTCTCTCCAGTTTGCCCATGGTTGGTGTTTGTTACAGAACCATAATTCAACTCTGCGTTATTTCTACACATCTTATGGCTATATTTATTGTATTCTTCAGATCCTTTTCCTGATGGGACCTTTAATGAAAGTGCCCTTTCTTCTCCGCTCCTGATATTCCGTACCATAAGCTATTTGTTCATACTTCGCTGAATTACTCAAGCAGCCGTATTCCAATTACATAGGTGGTATAACGCTCTGTTCAATATAGTATCTCTCTCCTTCTCGGGCATTATCTATCCGGATTTTGCCTTCTTGTTTCGTCATTACGACACCAATTCTGTCTACTGGTGATTTTTATGCCCACCATTTCCTCTGGCGGAGGGTCTTCACTGTGATTCCGTGGAATTCTGTAGAGGCTTTTCTTGCCACCCACCCCACTCATTGTTTTAAATACAGGTACTCTCACCCATTTTGATCTCGGACTCATACTCTCTCTTTCATCGATCTCTCAGCAGTATGCTCTTTCCTCTCCCGCCGCATCTAGCAACATCTTACTTGGTTGTTCTCCCGGACTTAAATTGACAGTGATCATTATCCCAACTACATATCTTACTTCCCACTTTCATATTCTCGACCTACCTCTTCGCACCCCACGACTGGCTATTTAATAGGGCCATATTGAGATCTTTACTCCACTCCTGACTGTTTTTAAGTGGTTCCTTTTCGCTCCTCCATCGATGAGCTTTACACCTCTTATCATCCTCCGTTTTCAGCCGCTGCTTTACATTCTATACCAAAACTTCGAGCAGCATTATCTAGAAAATGGTTGCCTTGGGTGGTCTCTGCTTGTGCTAGTGCAGTACGTCTTGAAACGCCTGCATGGGGCAGGTACCGGTACAATAGAAACCCACAGAGAGATCATTGATTTTAAACAGACAGCGTTGGAATCGCTCGCCGTGTCTTCCGTGTGACGCTAAACACACACTTGCTGGCGACTGGATTTTGTCTCCACCATCACCTCTTGTCTTCCTCTATGAAGTGCCAGTTCTGGAAAAAAGTACGGATGACTGAGTGGTAAAATTCTACATGACCCGCGCTCCTGATTCTCGCGGGTTGCCGGTGATTGATTTTGCAAAACCACTAGATGTTGCCAATGGAAATTGGCATTCATCTGGTCCGTATTTCTCAGGGAACTCCATCTATGCCCTACATTTCTTTCCTCAAAGTCTGCCAGAGAGTAGCACTTGGACTTTTCTTCTCTCACGGTAAGTACAGTATAATGGCCTTTTACACTTCAAGAATGGAGGCCAACACTCTCGACTTGTCGTTCATCGGCAGATGGGCCCGACGAATTCATATTCGTATTGTACACCACATTCTAAATCCAGTCAGCCCTTGCAGCTCCTTATTAGCCTTTTCTATCTCTTTATTGGTCCCCAAGGAGTTCTTTCCTCGCTGTGGAAAATCCGCCATTGTTCTCCCTTTCCGCACAAACCTGGCACTACGGGTCATGAAACCTCCCTCTAATCAGTCCCATTGTCTTTAATGTGCAGTTTGCAAAGTAATGGAACGTCTAGTAATATAGACGCTTTTGTGTGTCATTTAGAGACACACAACAGTCTCTCCACTCGTCAACTATGGCTTTCGTAAGGGACGTTCTACCATAGACCCCTTTCTGCAGCTTGGGGACTTGTTTGTCGTAATGCCTTTGCGACTAAACCATCAGTTATTGCATTTTTTTTTGCTTCTTGAGAAGGCATATGACACAACTTGGAGGTTATAATTCATTCTTAGCCCAAGCCCAACTCCTTAGCGCCTTCGAGGCAATCTACTTCATCCTTCCTTAAAGTACTTTTTTAACCCTGCAGGCATTTTCGTGTTAGGGTTAATAATGTGCTCTCCCCGGACTTTATCCAAGCATGAAGGTGGCTCCCCAGGGTTGTGTTCTGAGCACTATCACTTTTTCTCCTTGCTATTTAAACGATTTGGCCTCTTGTCACTTCCATCAAATTATTTCGGCAATACACTCCTATGTTGATGGACTTCGCTATTGCTTGTGCCCAGGGCCTGACTGTCTCCTCCTTTACAGTTTCTCTCCTGCATGCAAGTCGACGTGTTTCCAATTGGGCCACCATCACTATGGGTTTAATTTTCAGCACTAAAAACACACCAATATACACTTTCACTAGACGCTCTAGTCATCTCTGATTCATTCCTTTGTACCCTCTACTGGCGCTCACGTATCCATGAATCGTGATACAGTCAAGCTTTCTGGGGCCATCCATCTTTTGATCGTAGGTTATCCTGCGAAACCTCTACTTTAACTCTATCGAAGGCCATACTTGTCACTGACGGCCTGAACCTCTTAAATTCCCTTGCTCATTCTTTCGTGGGGAGCTGATCGTCGAACTCTCCTTCACCTACCAGTCCACCCTTATTTTATCGAAACTTCGAGTATGGGACCCAGATCTAATCCTGCGCCATCTCCTGTACTCTATCTCTAGCCGTAACCCCATTCATCAACAAGGATACGTTTATGCCTTGGTGCTTTATCTGCTCTTCCCTGGCGAAGCCTCTATGCAGACAGCGTACCGTTCCATACTTATCCGATCGCTCGTGATGCCATTGCCTTCCGCTCACTTTCGTACGCTCTCCCATGATCTCGCAAATCCTTCCTTTGTTAGATGGTACATAGATATTAGTAGGACATCTTTATTTGTTTCGCCGCGCCCCAAATGCCATTACTCCGATTCCACACTTCTCCTTCGCTTCATTCGCTCCATTGTATTATCTTTAAATAATACAACCTTTCTACGTACTTGAGAATCCACTTTCCCTACCCCCCTGGGAAGTTCCAGCTTTTCGAGTCTGTTCTATTCTCACTCCCTTGCTCACACGACAAGCCATTCTCGTTACGGTGACCTCCGCTCTCATTTTCTGGACCACTTTCACTCTCTATTCTCATGCCATTGCTGTGTTCAAAGATGGCTCTTAGTCTTCTGACGGCGTAGGTTTCGCTGCAGTGTTCGGGACTAGTCGTCGTACAAGGCATTTACTATCTTCTGCTTGTTTTTTGTACTGATGAATTAGATTGCATCCTTACAGCACCTATCGTATTGCATCTACCCCCCCCCATGCCTGTTTTCATCATATGTGGTTGTCTCAGCAATCCCGTTGTGCTTTACGGCTAACAAAATTTGCTTATATCACTATCCCCTTTTATGTTCAGTATACCAAACTTTGGATACGAGCATCTTTTCTAAGCATAAAGATATGTTTTTTGTTTGGGTCCCTGGTCATGTTGGACGTACAGGGACAATAGAAAAGGCTGGGACATGCTGCGCGAGTCAGCTGAGTACATGAACCGTCCTGTTTATTTAGGGTATTCCATAGTACGACTATTTGCTGCGAATATCTTCCCTCCCTTCAGAAACGATGGCAAACATCCGTGGGGTCTGACTATGCCATCGGCATAACTCAAACATTACCAGTCTACATTATACGAATATAGGTTACTGGCCGTCATCTTATACACCAGTGTCGAGGTTGGGAGACTTACTCATCTCCCGTTTTCGCATTGGCCATACTCGTATACTCATGGTAAATCTATGGAGAGGCGTCTTGCTTACTCTTGTGAGAATGCCAACCTTACATTATCAGTCAAGCCTCACATTCTGTTGGACTGCCCCACTTTATCAACGAAGCACGCAGAATTTACCTCTGTCGTCAGTCTTCGCCCCCGCTGCTCCTCTTTCATTTACATTCACTTACGATCGATGGACCCACCTTTCATCCGGACTCTCCTCATTTGACTTTGTTGTCAACGGGGACTGACTTCACTCCACTAATTTTATACTTTTCGCCCCTTTCTTACTTGTATCCTCTTGCTACCCTCTACCCCCGTCCTATCCCTGCCCCGCTGTGTTCAGTAACCTGCTGATCATCACCCCCCTCCTTCTGCCATCCCTATTCCCACTGCATTCTTCCCTACCTGCAAGCGCTGTATAGCCTTGTGGCCTTAGCGCTTCTTTTTGATTATAATAATAATATTGTTGATGCTAGATGAACGCAGACCTACAGCCTCAACAGCTGAAGAAGAAATAACTTGAGGAACTTATCCAGTTCCCTCTTTAAAACAGCTGTGTAAAATGTTAGGTTATTCACTCCTTATTGTTGTTAAAGGGAAAATGAATGTTTGCAAAAACAAACTTGGCACAAATTGTATTTGTAGTGCTAACTTGAGCCGCACTCTGATTCGTTACTCATAATTTCTTTTATCCTTTTATGTGTGACGGCGTGGATATAAGTCTTGAGTCCCTTTACACTTATTGAGATATTTCTTAGTATAATTCTGTACCCTGAGTGGTCTTGTGAGTGGTGAGTGCGGCGTAGACGCGCAGTTATGAGATGTTGACATTTTGACAGCAGGCTCAGCACTCGGCTTCACTCGAGATCCACGCCACTTGTTGTGGGTCTTTTTAAGCTTATGGGAGCTCTCTCAAGCTCCATTACACATCTACTTTTTTCAACCTGTTGTAAATTAGGACTGAAATATTCTAAATAAAAGCATATGATTCTATTGGGCAGGGGACAGATGAAGCTATTACTCGAACCCCACTTGACACATACTACATAGAGTACACTCTAGTGTTTTTTTTTTTTTTTTTTTTGAGTAATATTAAATAAACATTCTATCCGCAAAATATTAGAGGCAACGTCATAATTATACTGCAAGTTTAATTTAGCTTACATTCTGATTACTTACTTCCTGAGTACTTACTTTCTGTATGGCCTGTATATCTTTTTTTTTTGAGAAAACCATCAGGATTTATTTACTCAGAGGTGACAG
This sequence comes from Cherax quadricarinatus, assembly GCF_026875155.1. NCBI lineage: Eukaryota > Metazoa > Arthropoda > Malacostraca > Decapoda > Parastacidae > Cherax > Cherax quadricarinatus. The sequence continues at coordinate 11,433,296 of NC_069465.1, read as the reverse complement.
TCTCTCTAGTTTATATTGAGTGTTTATTTCACAAACATTAGGGATGAAGTATTTTTGGTCTGGTAGGAAACAGGTTATGCTGCATCTATGACCCTAGTGTAGCTTACTGGAGTTTAACATGGAGAGGTTTACGGGGGTCAACGCCCCGCGGCCGGATCTGTCACCAGGCCTACATGGTGGATCCAGCGGTCCAGATCAAACAGATGTTAATGCTGGCCCGCACGGCATGCTGACGTCACGTTCCACAGCACGGTGGTCAGATTCTGATCTTCTTAGGTGCCTGTCCAGTGCTTCTTGAGACCAGCAGGGCGTCTATGGTATCCCCCTTTTGTATGTGGGATGCAATGAACAGCCTTGCGGCTCCAGAAACTTACTGGTGTTGTTTCTCAGTTTGTTCCTCGTGGCCGCCCATTCTTTCCACTCAGGGGAAAGGTTGAATCTCCTGCGAGTCTCTTTTGCTTTCTACATGAGTGATTTCGTGTGCAGGTTTGGTACACAATCACCTCAGGACCTTCCAAGGTGTATATTCTTCAGTATCTCTCTCGCTGCGTTCCAGGGAATACGTTTTTAGGATCTTCAACCGTTCTCAGCTTGTTTAGATGCCTTATCGCACTTGATGTGTGCCGCGAAGGCGAAAGTTTCTTTGTACACTCTCTAGGTCTGCAATGTCGCCAGTCTGAAGGATGCCGTTATAGTGTACCCAGCGCTATTCCATCCCTAGAGAGACAAGCGATTTGTAAGAGAACTCATCATGGGCTTGGCCGTCCCTAGTTTTGAAGGTTCCTAATTATCACAGTCCTTCATTTTCCTAGCGGATGAGGTAGAAGATACGTTGTTGTGGTCTTTGAAGGCGAGATCCTCTGACTGTATCACTCCGCAGGTCCTTCTACATTTATTTTCCGACTCTGTTGTTTAGTTAGATTTGATGGTATACCCTGACAATTTTAATTTTTAAAGTTTTCCTATATCTGAGTAGTTGAAATTTCTCCTCGTTGAACTCATATGTTGTTTCAGACGTGGCCCATCGAAGATTTGGCCTACTCAGCCAATCCATTTTACATTTTCTTAGTCAAGCTTAAAAACAGATACAGGGACATAAATGACAGTATGGCAGGTCAGATGGCAATAGTAAGAGATGTTGTTTGCGGGTTGTTGTGAATGAAGAGACCCCCACCCCCCTCCCCTTTTTTCATCTTATTATTATTATATTCTTCCTCTGCGGTCCCCCCACATGTATCAGTGGTGGGCCCTGCCACGACACCACCACAGCCCTTGCATACCACAGAGGACACCACCACAGCCCTTGACAACCTGACCAGACCACCACCCGACAGCTTTGGGGGGTTTAAAAAAACCCAAAAACCCCCCCCGGGGGGGTTTTTTTTGGGGGGATTTTTTTTTTGGGGGGGGGGGGGGGGGGTTGGGTTTTTTTTTTTTTTTTTTTTTTGGGGGGGGGTTTTTTTGGGGGGGGGTTTTTGGGTGGGGGGTTTTTTTTTTGGGGGGGGGGTTTTTTTGCTTTTTTTTTTTAAGGGGGGGGGGGGGGGGGGGGCCCCCCCTTTTTTTTTTTTAAAAAATTATAAAAATTTTTAATTTTTAAAATTAAAAATTATTTTTTTTTTTTTTTTTAAAAAAACCCAAAAAATTTTTTCTTTTTTTTTTTTTAAATTTTTTTTTAAAAAATTAAAAATTAAATTTTTTTAAAAAAATAAAATTTTTTTAAAAATAAATTTTTTTATTTTTTTATTTTAAAAATAAAAAAAAAAAAAAAAATTTAAATTAAAATTAAAAAAAAAAATTTTTTTTTAAATTTTAAATAAAAAAAATTATTTTTTTTTTAAAAAATTTTTTTAAAAAAAAAACCCAAAAAATTTTTTAAAACCCCAAAAAAAATTTTTAATTTTTTTTTTTTAAAAAAAAAAAAAAAAATTTTTTTTTAAAAATTTTAAAAAAAAAAAAATTTTTTAAAAAAAATTTTTTTCCAAAAAAAAAATTTTAATTTTAAAACCCCCTTTTTTTTTTTTTAAAAAAAAAATTTTTTTAAAATTTTTTAGGGGTTTTTTTTTAATATAAAAAATTTTTTTAAATAAAAAAAAAAAATTTTTAAAAACCAAAAAAATTTTTTTTTTTAAAAATTTTTTTTTTTAAATTTTTAAATTTTTTAAAAGGGGCCCCCCAAAATTTTTTAAAAATTTAAAACAAAAAAAAAAAAAAAAAATTTTTTTTTAAATTTTTAAAAAACAAAAAAATTTTTTAAAACCAAAAAATTTTTCCCCCAAAAAAAAAAAATTTAAAAAAAAAAATTTTTAAAAATTTTTTTTTAAAAAAAAATTAAAAAAATTTTTTTTAAAAAATTATTTTAAATTTTTTAAATTTTTAAAAATTTTTTAAAAAATTATAAAAAAAATTAAAAAAAAAAAAAAAAAAATTTAAAAAAAATTTTTTATAAAAAAATTTTTATATTTTTTTAAAATTGTTAATTTTTTTTTTTAAAATTATTTTTTAATAAAAAAAAAAAAAAACATTTTTTTTTTTTAAAAAATTTTATTTTTTTAATTTTTTTTTTTTTAAAAAAAAAATTTTTTTAAATTTTTTAAAAATTTTTTAAAAAAATTTTTTTTTTTTTTTAAAAATTTTATTTTTTTTTTTTTTTAAAAATTTTTTAAAAAAATTTAATATTTAAAAAAAAAAAATTTTAAAAATTTTTTTTTAAAAAAAAAATTTTTTTTTTAAAATTTAAAAAAAAAAATTTTTTTTTTTAAATAAAAAAACTTTTTAAAAAAAAAAAAAACCCAAAAAAAAATTTTTAAATTTTTTTTTTTCCCCCCCTTAAATTTTAAAAAAAAAATAAGGGGGGTTTTTTTTTTTAAAAATTTTAAAAAAAGGGGGGGAAAAAGGGGTTTTGGGGCCCCCAAACCCCCTTTTCCCAAAAAAAAATTTTTTTTAAATTAAAAAAATTTTTCCCCCTTTTTTAAAAAAAAGGGGTTTTTTTAAAAAAAAAAAAAATTTTTTTTTTGTTTTTTTAAAAAAAAATTTTTAAATTTATTTTTTTTTAAATTTTTTTTTTTTTTTTTAAATTTTTTAAAAAATTTTTTTAAAAATTTTTAAAAAATTAAATCCTTTTTTTAAAAAAATTTTTTTTTTTTTAAAAAATTTAAATTATTTTTTTTTAATTTTAAAATTTTTTTTAAAAAATTTAAAAATTTTATAAAATTTTTCCCTTTTTAAATTTTTTTTTTTTAAAAAAAAAAATTTTTTAAAAAAAATTTTTTTATAAGTTTTAAAAATTTTTTAAATTTTTTTTTTTTTTTTTAAAATTTTTTTTTAAATTTTTAAAATTTTTTTTTTTTAAAAAAATTAAATTTTTAAAAAAAAAAATTTTTTAAAAAAATTTTTTTTTTAAAAATTTTTTTTTTAAAAAAAATTTTTTAAATTAAAAATATTTTTTTTTTAAAAAAATTTTTTTTTTTTTTTTTTTTTTTTTAAAAAAATTTTTTTTTTTTAAAATTTTTTTTTAAAAATTTTTAAAAAATTTTTAAAAAATTTTTTAATTTTATAAAATTAAAAAAAATTTTTTAAAAAATTTTTTTTTTAAAAATTTAAAATTTAAAAAATTTTTAAAAAAATAAAAAAATTTTTTAAAAAAAATTTTTAAAGAAAATTTTTTAAAATTTTTTAAAAATTTTTAAATTTTTTAAAAAAAAAATTTTTTTTAAAATTTTTTAAAAAAAAATTTAATTTTTTAAAAAAAATTTTTTAAATAAAAAAATTTTTTTTTTTTTAAAAATTTTTTTTTTTTTAAATTTTTTTTTTTTAAAAAAAAAAAAATTTTTTTTATAAATTTTTTTTTTTTTTTTTTAAATTTTTTTAAAAAAAATTTTTTTTTTTTTTTTTTTTTAAATTTTTTTTAAAAAAAATATTTATTTTTTTTTTTTTTTTTTTTTAAAAATTTTTTTTTTTTTAAAAAAAAATTTTAATTTTTTTTTTTTAATTTTTTTTTTTTTTTTAAAATTTTTTTTTAATTTTTTTTTTTTATTTTTTTTTTAAAAATTTATAAATTTTTTTTTTTTTTTTAATTTTTTTTTTTTTAAAAAAAATTTTTCCCCTTTTTAGAAAAAACCCAAAAAAAGAGTAAATTAGGGAAAAATTCCATAGTAAAAAAGGGCCCCCCTTTTTTTTTTTTAAAAAAACCTTTTGTGTTTTTTTTTTTAAAAAGGGTTTAAAAGGGAAACGAAAGGGGGTGGTGTAGAGTAAGTGTTTTTCATGAAACTTTTAAAAGGGAAAATATTTAATAAGGGTTTAAAAAGGTTATTGTTACAAATTTTTTGATTTTGGAATTTGGCGAAGAGAGAAAACACCGTAAGTGCCCGGGGGCCCAAAGTTCAACAGCCCCCAATTTAAGCATTAAAGGGGGGAAACCAAAAAACCCCCGGCTGCCTGCAAAGAGAGCTGGCCCGATACCTAAAATTTTAGTGCGGGGTCAGCCCGGGGTGGGGGCTCGTACGGTTTGGGCTTTCGTTTCGGCCAGAGTAAAAAGCTTGGTTTATCAGGGTCTGCCCCCGGGAGGGGCCCGGGCATGGACCGGGGCCGGGGGGGGGGTTGTCCCGGTTTTAAACCCCCAGGTAACCTCCAGGTTTTTTAGGCAGATAAGGGGGGGAAAGTGGTAGAAAAATTCCAAAAGTATGGAATAGGAAAGGAGGGGGGCTGAAAGCAGTGAAGAGTTTTTTAAAAGGGAAAAGAGCATGTTGGGGAGAAGGGGGAATTATTCTCCCGTAAAAAATAGACCTTAGACAGGGATTTTGTGATACCTTTTTATCATCCAGCACTACCAAAAGGGAAACACACTCCAGGCCCCCTACCATATCCCCCCCACAACTCCTCCCCCAACCACCTACCCATACCAAAATCACACTCCGCACTACCATACCTATCATTACCCCCGGGACTTTCCTTTCCTACCATCACTTTCCCGCACTCCATACCATTTCCCTCCAAACACTACCATACCTTCATCACTCCCGCGCTAAAACCCTTTCCCGCCATCATTACCCTACTTGCCATTTTTTACCCCTAACCCCAAACCCTTTACTACCCCTACCCGCTTAAAACCCTACTTGCAATCACTACCATACCTACCAATTTTTGCCCCCCCTTTTACATACCAATACCAGCATTTCCATACTTTACCCCTTAAACCCCAAACCTTCCTTCCCCACCTACCATCAATACCATACCCTTAAAAACCCTTCCCCCTTTCCCAAACCCACCATCACAAACCCTAGCTGCCAATTTAATTTTACACAATAAAAAAATGGGCCTGGAAGCGGAAATTTAACCCAAAGGCTCATTTGCATAATCGGTGGGGGCGAAAAAACGGGCCCTTGCAAACCCCCGGTTTTTTTAAAGGGGGATAACCAGGTGGGAAAATGTTAATGAAGGTGCCCAAACCAAAGGGAGGGAAAAAAGGTTTAAAGGCCCAGATCCCCACGATTTAGCTTCCCCGGCCCGCCCCCGACTGGGATGACTTTTCCCCCGCCCTTTAAGGAGGGCAGGGGTCTTTATCCCGGGGAAAGGGGCTACCCCCATCTTGTGGTCTGATGGGTAGGCAGTGATTTTTCGTTTTTTTTGTAAAATTTTAAATAATAAGTAAGAAAAGGGTTATTTTATTTCTGGTGGAAGCAAAAAAGGGGGAAAAAGTTCAAAGATGTTTTTTTAATATTTTTTATAATAAATTTTGTTTTATAAATAACCCGAGAGCGTGTTTGATAGCAGTAAAAGAAAAACCCAAATGGGAGTTCAAACCGTTGGAGTGTGAGGGAGGTAATATTCGTGAAAAGGGGTTCAAAGGGGAAAAAAGGCTAACCAAAACTTGGTCCTGGAGGTTTAAAAAAGTTTCAATCCTGTATTTAAAAGGGGGGTTTTGGGGTACTGGCTGTTTTAGGTGCCCCTGAGCTGTATGTGCGCGGCCTCTGCAAAAAAGTGTTATGTGTGAATGATGGTGAAAGTTTTTCTTTTTTTGGGTTTACCCTGCCCGGGGGGGGAAACGGTCAGCATATTTTTGTGTGTGTGTTTTGTGGTGTATATAATAAAAATAAATATATATAATAAAAAAAATTTTATATAAAAATATATTTTTATTTTATTTAAATATATATTAAATTTACAAAAACGTGTAAGAATTTCAATAAACACTGGGGAAATTTTAATGATGGATTTCCCAAAGATTGTAAAAAAACAGGGAAAACAGTAGGGGGTTTTTCCCATTCTGTAGATTTAATTTCTGGGGAAATAGTTAAATTTTTTTTTTAAAAATTTTCAAACTCTTTTCATAAACGTAATCCCAAAAAGTTTTGGGGGAAAACCTTTTAGCCTTTTTGGAACGCTCCAGTGACAAATTCAGTTACCAGGAAAATACAGTAGACGCAGTCTTTTTCAGCTTTATCTCACCCTTTTTGTTCCTCTCTCGTTTACACGCAGGGACTTTTTAAACCCCCAGTTTGAAAACCCTTTTTTTTCAAGCCCCTAGAGAAGGTCCCCTGAAAAATCTCTTAAAGGGGATTTTCCCTTCTGGAAAAAGAAAGTAAACTTTTTTTATTTAGATTATAAAATTATCCCATACTTGAATCGTGGATCAAAGTTTTGGGTTCCCCGCTACAGGAACAAAATAACCTTTTTAATCTCTCGGATGGAAAATGTATCCATTTTAACAACTTTTAAAAAGAATCCCAGCTCCAGCGGAAATAAACTTTAAATTTTAGTTTTTACTTTCCCGGGGGCGGGTCGGGGGGCTTCAGCCCCCAAAAACCCTTCCCGTCCCTCAAAACTTAACCCCAATAAAAAAATTTTAAAAATAACACTGCTTAAAAACAAGTTTTCCCGCCTTCCCCTTTCCCGGGGGTTTTGTCCCCCAAACCCCCTCCAGCTCAAGATATTCTGGCGTGCCCCTTAATCAATGAATAGGGGCTTTCCCTCAGGGGTGGATCAAAGTTAAATCTCTTTCTTTTCGAAGGATCAAAAGTAACTTACTTTCCCCTCGTGGATCAAAGTAACTCTACTTTCCCCCTCAGATGGAAACAAAATAAAATTTAAATTTTTTTCCCCCCAGATGGGTCAAAAATAACTTCCCCCTCAGATGGATCAAAGTAAATTACTTTTTCCCCCCCCGATGGTCAAAGTAACCCCTACTTTTCCCCCTCAGAGGATCAAAGTAAAATCTACCCTTTTTTTTCCCCCGATGGGAAAAAAATTAAATCTACTTTTTCCCCCCCCAAAGGATCAAAGTAAAACCTAATTTTTTCCCCCTAAAAGGTTTTTGGAAATTTTTTCCCCCCAAGGTGAAAAAAGAACTTAACCTTTGGCCTCAATTTTTTCCCCCATTTTCCCCCCAGAGGAAAAGAAAAAGAGAAAAGAAAAGAGGAAAAGTAAAAAGAGGAAAAGGTAAAATTACCCTTTAAAATGGGAACCCAAATTTCTCTTCTTTCCCCCCCCCCTCCCCCCCTTTTCCCCCTTAACCTTTTTCCCCCCCCTTTTTTCCCTTTCCCCCCCCCTTTTTTAAACCCCCCCTTTTTTCCCAGGCCCCCCCCCCTTTTTTTTATGGCTGGTCCTCCCCCTTTTTTTTCCCCTTTTCCCCAACCCCCCCCAAAAAAAAAAAACCCCCCCCCCCCCCCCCTTTTTTTTTTCTTTCCCTTTTTCCCTTTTTTCCTTCTTTTTTCCCCCTTTCCCCCTTTCCCCCCTTTCCCCTTTCCCTCCCTTTCTTCCCCCTTCCCCCCTTCCCTCCCCCCCCCTCTTCCCCTTCACCCCTCCGTCTTCCCCCCCTCAACCCCCCCCCTTTCCCTTTTCCCCCCCCCCCCCATTTTTCCCCCCCCCCTTTCCTTCCCCCCCTCCTTTTTCCCCCCCCAAAAATTCCCCCTCTTCCCCCCCCTCCCCTTTTTTTCCCTCCCCCCCCTTTTTCCCCTTTCTTCCCCCCCCCTCCCCCCTCCTCCCACCTTTTCCCCTCCCCCCCCACCCCAAAACCCCCCACCCCCCCCCCCCCCCTTTACCCCCACCCCCCCCCTCGGCAAAAGGGTGGGGCCCGGGGGGGGTATGGCCGGCCCCGGCCCCCCGGGGGGGGCTGGGGGGGGGGTCCCCCCCCCCAAAACCAAATTACACAAACACAACCACCATTTTCCCCCAAAAAAATTAAAAAATTTTCCCCGGCCCCGAAATTTTTTTCCAAAAATTTTTGACTGAAGGTTCCGCTCACACAATCCCCAAAAAAAACCCCAAACCAAAAACCCCAAAAAAAAACCCAAAGAAACCCAAAAACAAACCCAAAAAACGGGTTAGGCCCGGTCCAAAAACCCGGGGGAAACCCATAAGGGGAAAGGGGTTTTGGGGAGTTGGATGAGGGGAAAAAATTAAAAGGCTGGGGGGGAGGAATTGGGTGGAAAAGGGGGGAAAGCATTTCCCAATTTGGGGATGGAAAACTTCAAGACACTTTTTAACAAGTAATTGGCCTACTAGAAAACATGTTTAAGCACCCTTTTTAAAAACAGCAAAAAAAATAGGTAAAAATTCGATGGGTTGGGAAGGAAAAGGGGGGGTTTCTTAAAAAAATTAAAAATCGCCGGAAAGGGGCAGGGGGAGGGGGAAAAATGTTCCGGGCTATAACTCTTCCGGGAAAAGACAAAGGGTTTGAAAAAAAAAGGTTTCCCAAGGGGGGCAAGAAACAAGGGGGAAAAAGGAAAGGGTTAAAACAAAAATTATTTTCCCCCCAAAAAAGTTTGAAGTTTTCTTAGTTGGTTTTGGGGTTTAAAAGGGCCAAAAATATTTTGTTTTTTAAGGGCCCCTTTAAATTTTTAAAAGGGTTTTAAAATTGGGGGAAAAAGGGGCCCTTGACCTAAACGGGGGCCAAAATTTTAAACCCCAGGAAAAAAATTGGGTGGCTGGTGGGCCCCACGAACACAAACCCCACCCCCCCCAACCCCAAAAAACCCCAAAAACCACACACACACACACAACAAACCCCAAACCCACACACAACCCCCAAAACACACAAACAAGATCGGGGAATTTTTTAATGGTTTCGCATCAACTTTATCGAGACTTATGCTCGGTCATAAATTATCTGGCAGGTATGCAATGGCTGCTGTGGTGGGTGTGGGAATAACTGTGACGGGTGGGAACTGTGGTGGATGTGGGAACTGTTGTGGTTGTGAGAACTGGTGGGTGTGGAAATGGATACGAGAGCAACTATGGGGCGGCTGGATGTGGGGGAGAACTGGCTGGGGAAGACTGGTGTGGGGGAGGACTGACTGGGGAAGGCTGCTGTTGGGGAGGACTGGCTGGGGAAGACTGGTATGAGGGAGGAATGGTTGGGGAAGACTGGTGTGGCGGAGGACTGACTGGGGAAGACTGGTGTGGGGGAGGACTGGCTGGGGAAGGCTGCTGTTGGGGAGGACTGGCTGGGAAGACTGGTATGGGGAGGAATGGCTGGGGAAGACTGGTGTGGGGGAGGACTGGCTGGGGAAGACTGGTGTAGGGGAGGACTGACTGGGGAAGACTGGTGGGGGGAGGACTGGCTGGGGAAGGCTGCTGTTAGGGAGGACTGGCTGGGAAGACTGGTTGTGGGGAGAATGGCTGGGGAAGACTGGTGTGGGGGAGGACTGGCTGGGGAAGACTAGTGGGAGGGAGGACTGACTGGGGAAGACTGGTGTGGGGAGGACTGACTGGGAAAGACTGCTGTGGGGGAGGGCTGACTGCGGAAGACTGGTGTGGGGAAAGGACTGACTGGGAAGCCTGGTGTGAGGGAGGACTGGCTGGGGAAGACTGGTGTAGGGGAGGACTGACTGGGGAGACTGGTGTGGGGGAGGACTGACTGGGGAAGACACGGTGTGAGGGAGGACTGACTGGGGAAGACTGGTGTGGGGGAGGACTGACTGGGGAAGACTGGTGTGGGGGAGGACTGACTGGGAAAGACTGGTGTGGGGGAGGACTGACTGGGGAAGACTGGTGTGGGAAGGACTGACTGGGGAAGACTGGTGTGGGGAAGGACTGACTGGGGAAGACTGGTGTGGGGGAGGACTGACTGGGGAAGACTGGTGGGGAGGACTGACTGGGGGAGATTGGTGTGGGGAGGACTGGCTGGGGAAGACTAGTGTGGGGAGGACGTGACTGGGAAAGACTGGTGTGGGGAGGACTGACTGGGAAAGACTGGTGTGGGGAAGGACTGACTGGGGAAGACTGGTGTGGGGAGGACTGGCTGGGGAAGGCTGGTGGGAGGACTGACTGGGGAAGACTGGTGTGGGGGAGGACTGACTGGGGAAGACTGGTGTGGGGGAGGACTGACTGGGAAGACTGGTGTGGGGGAGGACTGGCTGGGGAAGACTGGTGTGGGGGAGGACTGACTGGGTAAGACTGTGTGGGGGAGGACTGACTGGGGAAGACTGGTGTGGAGGAGGACTGGCTGGGGAAGACTGGTGTGGTGGAGGACTGACTGGGGAAGACTGGTGTGGGGGAGGACTGACTGGGAAAGACTGGTGTGGGGGAGGACTGACTGGGGAAGACTGGTGTGGGGAAAGACTGACTGGGGAAGACTGGTGTGGGGGAGGGCTGACTGGGAAGACTGGTGTGGGGAAGGACTGGCTGGGGAAGACTGGTGTGGGGGAGGACTGACTGGGGAAGACTGGTGTGGGGAGGACTGACTGGGGAAGCCTGGTGTGGGGAGGACTGACTGGGGAAGACTGGTGTGAGGGAGGACTGGCTGGGGAACACTGGTGTGGGGGAGAACTGACTGGGGAAGACTGGTGTGGAGGAGGACTGGCTGGGGAACACTGGTGTGGGGGAGGACTGACTGGGGAAGACTGGTGCGGGGGAAGACTGACTGGGGAAGACTGGTGTGGAGGAGAACTGACTGGGGAAGTCTGGTGGGAGGAGGACTGGCTGGGGAACACTGGTGTGGGGGAGGACTGACTGGGGAAGACTGGTGCGGGGGAAGACTGACTGGGGAAGACTGGTGTGGAGGAGGACTGACTGGGGAAGACTGGTGTGGGGGAGGACTGACTGGGGAAGACTGGTGTGGGGGAGGACTGACTGGGGAAGACTGGTGTGGGTGAGGACTGACTGGAGAAGACTTGTGTGGGGGAGGACTGGCTGGGGAAGACTGGTGTGGGGGAGGACTGACTGGGGAAGACTGGTGTGGGGGAGGACTGGCTGGGGAAGACAGGTGTGGGGGAGGGCTGACTGGGGAAGACTGGTGTGGGGAGGACTAACTGGGGAAGACTGGTGTGGGGGAGGACTGGCTGGGGAAGACTGGTGTGGGAGAGGACTGACTGGGGAAGACTGGTGTGGGGAGGACTGATTGGGGAAGATTGGTGTGGGGGAGGACTGGCTGGGGAAGACTGGTGTGGGGGAGGACTGACTGGGGAAGACTGGTGTGAGGGAGGACTGGCTGGGGAAGACTGGTGTGGGGGAGGACTGACTGGGGAAGACTGGTGTGGGTGAGGACTGACTGGGAAGACTGGTGTGGGGGAGGACTGGCTGGGGAAGACTGGTGTGGGGGAGGACTGACTGGGAAGACTGGTGTGGGGAGGACTGGCTGGGGAAGACTGGTGTGGGGGAGGCTGACTGGGGAAGACTGGTGTGGGGGAGGACTGACTGGGGAAGACTGGTGTGGGGGAGGACTGGCTGGGGAAGACTGGTGTGGGGGAGGACTGACTGGGGAAGACTGGTGTGGGGAGGACTGATTGGGGAAGACTGGTGTGGGGGAGGACTGACTGGGGAAGACTGGTGTGGGGAGGACTGACTGGGGAAGACTGGTGTGGAGGAGGACTGGCTGGGGAAGACTGGTGTGGGGGAGGACTGACTGGGGAAGACTGGTGTGGGGAAGACTGACTGGGAAGACTGGTGTGGGGGAGGACTGACTGGGGAAGACTGGTGTGGGGGAGGACTGACTGGGGAAGACTGGTGTGGGGGAGGACTGACTGGGGAAGACTGGTGTGGGTGAGGACTGACTGGGGAAGACTGGTGTGGGGGAGGACTGGCTGGGGAAGACTGGTGTGGGGAGGACTGACTGGGGAAGACTGGTGTGGGGGAGGACTGGCTGGGGAAGACTGGTGTGGGGAGGGCTGACTGGGAAGACTGGTGTGGGGAGACTGACTGGGGAAGACTGGTGTGGGGAGGACTGGCTTGGGAAGACTGGTGTGGCGGAGGACTGACTGGGGAAGACTGGTGTGGGGGAGGACTGACTGGAGAAGACTGGTGTGGGTGACGACTGACTGGGGAAGACTGGTGTGGGGGAGGACTGGCTGGGGAAGACTGGTGTGGGGGAGGACTGACTGGGGAAGACTGGTGTGGGGGAGGACTGACTGGGAAGACTGGTGTGGGGGAGGGCTGACTGGGAAGACTGGTGTGGGGGAGGACTGACTGGGGAAGACTGGTGTGGGGAGGACTGGCTTGGGAAGACTGGTGTGGCGGAGGACTGACTGGGGAAGACTGTTGTGGGGGAGGACTGACTGGGGAAGACTGGTGTGGGTGAGGACTGACTGGGGAAGACTGGTGTGGGGGAGGACTGACTGGGGAAGACTGGTGTGGGGGAGGACTGACTGGGGAAGACTGGTGTGGGGGAGGACTGACTGGGGAAGACTGGTGTGGGGGAGGACTGACTGGGGAAGACTGGTGTGGGGAGGACTGATTGGGGAAGACTGGTGTGGGGAAGGACTGACTGGGGTAGACTGGTGTGGGAGAGGACTGACTGGGGAAGACTGGTGTGGGGAAGGGAACTATCTACACTCAACACTCCCGGCTTTTATCTGCCATTCGCTCTACAGTTTTTATTAACAGCTGCCATCAAATGGGTTTTCGATTGCACAACCGCGAATCGCGATTAAATAAAGCAAACTACTGCGGCCGTAAAGCGTTTATGCGACCACAGCTGCCTGCGATAGGGCCATCGCAATTGTTAATTTGCGTTATGATTGCTATCTTGCTTGCGGTGAGTGAAGGTGACCTCTGGGTAAGGGTTATTCAGGGCAAGCAGGTCACGCTGCACTCTTAACTAACGTCAGTTGGGACCTGTAGCTAACATGACCAAACTCATACACGCATGAGCTAGCCCAGTAGCTAGAGCTCATCTCTCATCCTCTCTTTCAAGTAGGGATGCGAGAAAACTAGTGGATAAAAGGAAGGAAGAATAGCAGAAGTAAAAATGGAAAAAATAACCACGAAAAAAAATAATCAAGTTGGTCAAACAATCGGAATGCCTCTTACCGACCAGAGACGTACATTGTGCCACGACATATTGTGCCACGACATATTGTGCCACGACATATTGTACCACGACATATTGTGCCACGACATATTGTGCCACGACATATTGTGCCACGACATATTGTGCCACGACATATTGTGCCACATATTGTATCAAACTAAATGGTGCAAAATCAGAACTGCTTTACGGCCACATTGAAGGTAAAATAAAAGAGTTTGACCAAAGAATTCAGCTAAGGATAGAAGGAACGCTTAGAGAAAACGATGAAGTATGTGGACATCTAAACAGGAGCTTTCAGATTGTTTACACAAAATATCTTAGCTCAGTGCTGGTACGAGAACATAAAAGGAAAAGCAGATCAGGGGTAGGGAGGTGTAAGACAACAAAGGACGAATTCTGGACACCTTCAAAGACCAACAGATCATTCACTCCATCCGGGACTCACCTGCAGACTGATATCTTTGACAGGTGTACCTTGCACAGAAATGGAGAAATTGATATTCTTAAGAATAGTAGAACACTAAAAGAATAGTTTATCTAAGAAAAACATCATGGATTTATAGATGGAAAGTTACAGAAATGAGCTGCATAGTATTATAGATTATATAGAATAAGTATGCACAGACTGCATTCTTCTCGACGGGATGTTCAATAAATAAGCCAAACTAATAGAAAGGTAAAAACTAATAAGCGAATCATAAGATATAAAAAGGAGATAAAAGATGAGAGACGAAGTGATTGTGTGGGGAGGGGAGCGGGACACACACACACACACACACACACACACACACACACACACACAGAACACAGGACGAAAGGAAGACAATGAAAGAGAGAGTTCAAAAACGAAAGGAGAAATGGGAGGAAATGAAAAAGGAGAGCAGAATAACCCAGGATCAAATGGAAGGACAAGCACACCCCCCAGAAACACCTGCAGAAGGACTCCAGCCACGACACCCCCAAGGCAACTGAACAATCCAAACCAACCATCACACACCGATCCCTCTGTTTCCACCCCCCGCACCACAGTTACAGTATTAGAACAGAAGTTGAAGGTTTGGTACACAAATGCAGATGGATTAACGAATAAACATGAGGAATGGCAAGAAAGAATCAATGAGAAGTCCCCAGACATCATAGCAGTTACAGAAACAAAACTCATGGAGACAATAACAGATGCAATCTTCCCACCAGGATACCAGATCATGAGGAAAGATAGAAGGGGCAGGGGGGGAGGTGGGGTTGCTCTGCTCGTAAAAAACAGATGGAAATTCGAGAAAATGGAAGGATAGATGAGACGGGAGAAAGAGACTACATAGCAGGTACACTTCAGTCTGGGGAACACAAAGTGGTCATTGCAGTGATGTATAATCCACCACAGAACTGCAGGAGGCCAAGAGAGGAATATGAAGAGAGCAACAGAGCAATGGTGGACACACTTGCTGAGGTGGCAAGAAGAGCTCACTCCAGCAAGCAAAGTTGCTGGTTATGGGGGATTTCAACCACAGGGAGATTGACTGGGAAAACCTGGAGCCACATGGGGGTCCCGAACATGGAGAGCCAGGATGTTGGACGTGGTGCGGGAAAAAACCTCATGCACTAACATGTTAAGGACACTACCAGAGTGAGAGGGGAGGATGAACCAGCAAGATTGGACCTTGTGTTCACCCTGGGCAGATCAGATATTGAGGACATCAAGTATGAGAGTCCCCTAGGAGCTAGCGACCACGTGGTTCTGTGGTTTGAATACATAGAGCTGCAAGTGGAGAGAATAACAGGAGTAGAATGGGAAAAGCCTGACTATAAAAGAGGGGACTACATAGGGTTGAAGAACTTCCTGCGGGAGGTCCAGTGGGACAGAGAACTGGCAGGAAAGCCAGTAAATGAAATGATGGAATATGTAGCAACAAAATGCAAGGAGGCAGTGGAAAGGTTCATTCCCAAGGGCAACAGTAACAACGGGAAGACCAGAACAAGCCCCTGGTTTACCCGACGGTGTAAGGAGGCAAAAAACAAAGTGCAATAGAGAATGGAAAAAGTACAGAAGGCAGAGAACACACGAAAATAGGGAGATCAGCCGCAGAGCCAGGAATGAGTACGCAGAGGTAAGGAGGGAGGCCCAGCGACAGTATGAAAATGACATAGCATCGAGAATCAAGACTGACCCGAAACTGTTGTATAGCCACATCAGAGAGAAGACAACAGTCAAAGACCAGGTGATCAGATTAAGGACAGAAGGTGGAGAACTCACAAGAAATGATCAAGAGGTATGTGAGGAGCTGAACAGGAGATTTAAGGAAGTTTTTACAGTAGAGACAGGAAGGGCTGTGGGAAGACAGCACAGAAGGGAACATCAAGAGGGAATATACCAACAAGTGTTGGATGACATACGAACAACTGAGGAGGAGGTGAAGAAGCTCTTAAGTGACCTTGACACCTCAAAGGCGATGGGACCGGACAACATCTCCCCATGGGTCCTTAGAGAAGGAGCAGAGATGCTGTGTGTGCCTCTAACCACAATCTTCAACACATCCCTTGAAACTGGGCAACTACCTGAGAATGGAAGACAGCTAATGTAGTCCCCATATTTAAAGAAAGGAAACAGAAAGAGGCACTAAACTACAGACCTGTGTCTCTGACATGTATTGTGTGCAAAGTCATGGAGAAGATTATCAGGAGGAGAGTGGTCGAACACCTGGAAAGGAACAAGATTATAAATGAAAACCAGCATGGGTTCATGGAAGGCAAATCTTGTATCACAAACCTCCTGGAGTTTTATGACAAGGTAACAGAAGTAAGACACGAGAGAGAGGGTTGGGTAGATTGCGTTTTCCTAGACTGCAGGAAGGTCTTTGACACAGTTCCCCACAAGAGATTAGTGCAGAAGCTGGAGGATCAGGCACACGTAAAAGGAAGGGCACTGCAATGGATAAGGGAATACCTGACAGGGAGGCAGCAACGAGTCATGGTACGTGAAGAGGTATCACAGTGGGCGCCTGTTACGAGCGGGGTCCCACAGGGGTCAGTTCTAGGACCAGTGTTATTTTTGATATATGTGAACGACATGATGGAAGGAATAGACTCTGAAGTGTCCCTGTTCGCAGATGACGTGAAGTTGATGAGAAGAATTAAATCGGACGAGGATGAGGCAGGACTGCAAAGAGACCTGGAGAGGCTGGACATGTGGTCCAGTAACTGGCTTCTCGAATTCAATCCAGCCAAATGCAAAGTCATGAAGATTGGGGAGGGGCAAAGAAGACCGCAGACAGAGTATAGGCTAGGTGGACAAAGACTACAGACCTCACTCAGGGAGAAAGACCTTGGGGTGACCATAACACCGAGCACATCACCGGAGGCACACATCAACCAAATAACCGCTGCAGCATACGGGCGCCTGGCAAACCTGAGAATAGCGTTCCGATACCTTAATAAGGAATCGTTCAAGACACTGTACACTGTGTATGTTAGGCCCATACTGGAGTATGCAGCACCAGTCTGGAACCCACACCTGGTCAAGCACGTCAAGAAGTTAGAGAAAGTACAAAGGTTTGCAACAAGGCTAGTCCCAGAGCTCAAGGGAATGTCGTACGAGGAAAGGTTAAGGGAAATCGGACTGACGACACTGGAGGACAGAAGGGTCAGGGGAGACATGATAACGACATGCAAGATACTGCGGGGAATAGACAAGGTGGACAGAGATAGGATGTTCCAGAGAGGGGACACAGGGACAAGGGGTCACAACTGGAAGCTGAAGACTCAGACGAGTTCACAGGGACGTTAGGAAGTATTTCTTCAGTCATAGAGTTGTCAGCAAGTGGAATAGCCTAGCAAGTGAAGTAGTGGAGGCAGGAACCATACATAGTTTTAAGAAGAGGTATGACAAAGCTCAGGAAGCAGAGAGAGAGAGGATCCAGTAGCGATCAGTGAAGAGGCGGGGCCAGGAGCTGAGTCTCGACCCCTGCAACCACAATTAGGTGAGTACAATTAGGTGAGTACACACACACACACACACACACACACACACACACACACACACACACACACAACACACACACACACACACACACACACACACACACATACACACACATACACACACACATACACACACATACACACACACATACACACACACATACAACACACACACACACCAACACACCAACACACACACACACACACACACACACACACACACACCACACACACACACACACACTACTTACCACGCACAAAGCTAGCAAATTCACCTTCAATACCATCCAGTTTAACATCAAATGCGCCAAATTCTCGCCCATTTCATCAAACTTAGTAATCGAACAAAATGGACAATTTTGCCTCCTTAGGCACCAAATTCACTCGATAATACGTGCAATTTTGTTTCTGGTTCCAGATTACTTTGTACTCAAGTATAATCTTTCTACCCAAGAAAAGTTCTCCTAAACTCAACGCATTTTCATATTTTTTTAAATACTGGCAAAAAAAAATAATTAAAATCTCCGGACATCGGGCTATCCAACCGTTCTACCCTTCCAAAAAAGAATTATTTATAGCTCATAGCTTTTATAATGCTGTAATATTTAGTTATCCGAAACTAATGAAAATTGCATTAGTTTTCTTGAGTGATTTTGGTTCACCAGGTTCGCGTGCTCTATAGATACAGCTTCTCATTGTTATTGATTCTGTCACAATGGAACGTGCCGCTTAGTCTCCCATGACTGGGGGGAAATAATTTGGCGTTTTAAAAAATTCATCTTAAAACGTAGGATGCCGATGTTTACAGTTTTGGTCCTCTAAATTGGTATTATGACTTCGATGGTCCAAAGTCTGTCTTGCATGCTGCAAATATTACTTTTAAATTCTTCAATGTGGCGTCGATTTTCTATTGTCTGATTTTAGTGCTTTATTCTGCTTTTCAAGCATTTGACTTCGTTAAATTTCAGTGTCCCAGCGTCAAACTTTGTCGTTCTAGTGTCTGATTTCAAAGCGTCATCATCAGAGATGTTGCAACGTCTACCCTTGATGTTACAGCGTCTTGACATCGTAGTTCTAGCTTCTGATTTCAATGTTGCAAAGTCTTACCTCGAGATTGCAGACTCTGACTTCGATGTGCAGAAGACTGAACAAGACAAACCAAAATAGGCTGACTACTCGCTTTAGAAGCAAACTCTTTTTGCATAGTTTAGCTCTCAAGACAAGGTAGACGAGCTAAGTTCACATTACTTCCACCTTTTAACAATCTTCATAAAAAAACAGACTAATGGATCTAGGTATATGTTCCTCATAGGTTTAATTTGAATGTTGTCAGGTAATTTTATCAAACATTAAATAGTTAATTCATCATGACTAGCTAATTCCTCGAAATCGAAAGACAGTCGGAAGATCAGTAAGCCTGATCAATATTAAGGCATAGAACTTCTGCAGTGTTCAGCCATACTGCTCATGAGACCAGCTGCTAGTGGCATTTACTGTTTATTTTTGCGTTAAGCTTCCAATAAAACAGGTAATCTTAAGTTCAGCGAAATATTACCATATTCATAGATTTAGCTACGTTATAACTGGCAGAGGCTGATGGTGAGCCCCTTTATTCTGAGAAAACCAGCCATGGTTATGGTTGACAAATGTAGAGACCAAGCATATTAATTTTTTTTTTTAGACATCATTCCTGGGTGAGGTCGCTCAAATTGTATTGTGCTGTGTCACTGAGAGTCGGTTTTGTCTGACATTTCTCGCCCACTTCTCTCCGGGTCATGTATATAACTCAATAATAAATCCCTAACCCATTAACCTTCCCCACGCACTGGAATCAACTCAATTCTCATGTTTTACCTGGAAAAGGAAAAGTTTTGGCGGGAAATGTTGGCTCGCAAATGTGTGGGTGGCGGTGATTGGTGGACGAGAAGCAGCCAGATAGCCAAGTGTCCTCCCCAACCATCACTCATACTTATTACCCACGAATTATTGAATGTCTCCATCTGTTTTTCATTTTATGCATTATATATATATATATATATATATATATATATATATATATATATATATATATATATATATATATATATATATAAAATTATTAATTATTGTGTGTGTGTCTGTCGTGCCGATTAGGTAGAATTGGTCAATTAGCAAGAGCAAACCTAAAATTAATTCCTTTCTAAAATTTTCTCTTATACGTTTAAAAATATATTTTTTTCATTTATGTTAATGTAAAAATTAATAATTTTGCACCAAAAGAGCCTTAGGAAACTTACCTAACCTTATTATAACAAGCGCAATTTAATTTAGCCTAATCAATTTAAATGAAATATATTTTTTCGTTAGGTTCAGAATGATTTTTGCGAAATTATTGCATACACAAATTTTCGCTTGCCTTATTCCGCAATAAGAGCGTTGCTATTTAAGCCAAAATCGCAAGATTTACCTATTCTGAACTACATATATAAAAATTATGGTGTGTATATCGAATTCTGATTGTAAAGATTAGAAGACGTGGGGTTGTCCAAAACATAATTTAAGAGGGTGATGGAGGAAGGGTTGTTGAGGTGATGTGGGCATTAAGAGAGGAAGCAAAATAAGATATCAATAGGATGTATAATTCCTGGCTGGAAGGAAGGAGTCGTCCAGGAAGGGTTGGAAGAAGTGCTAAGGGCTTGAGCGCCCAACAGACTTATTCGAACGTGTTAGGAATGGAGACAAGTGTTTTTTTTTTATGGTTTGACGTGCTGTGGGAGTGTGTGCAAGGTAACATGTATGAACGGATTCAGGGAAATCGGTTAGCCGGACTTGACTTCTAAAGGTGTGGCGTACAGTATCTGCACTCTGAAGGAAGAGTGGAGGTGTGGCGTACATTGCCTGCACTCTGAAGGAAGAGTGGAGGTGTGGCGTACAGTGCCTTAACTCTGAAGGATGAGTGGAGGTGTGGCGTACAGTGTCTGCACTCTGAAGGAAGAGTGGAGGTGTGGCGTACAGTGTCTGCACTCTGAAGGAAGAGTGGAGGTGTGGCGTACAGTGCCTTAACTCTGAAGGATGAGTGGAGGTGTGGCGTACAGTGCCTTAACTCTGAAGGAAGAGTGGAGGTGTGGCGTACAGTGTCTGCACTCTGAAGGAAGAGTGGAGGTGTGGCGTACAGTGCCTTAACTCTGAAGGAAGAGTGGAGGTGTGGCGTACAGTGCCTGCACTCTGAAGGAAGAGTGGAGGTGTGGCGTACAGTGCCTAACTCTGAAGGAAGAGTGGAGGTGGCGTACAGGTCTGCACTCTGAAGGAAGGTGCAGGTGTGGCGTACAGTGCCTGCACTCTGAAGGAAGAGTGGAGGTGTGGCGTACAGTGCCTTAACTCTGAAGGAAGAGTGGAGGTGTGGCGTACAGTGTCTGCACTCTGAAGGAAGAGTGCAGGTGTGGCGTACAGTGCCTGCACTCTGAAGGAAGAGTGGAGGTGTGGCGTACAGTGCCTGCAATCTGAAGGAAGAGTGGAGGTGTGGCGTACAGTGCCTGCAATCTGAAGGAAGAGTGGAGGTTGAGCGTACAGTGCCTGCAATCTGAAGGAAGAGTGGAGGTGTGGCGTACAGTGCCTGCAATCTGAAGGAAGAGTGGAGGTGTGGCGTACAATTCCTGCACTCTGATGGAAGGTTGAGGATGTTGCAGATCGGAGGGTCATTTCAACTGTAATATCTGTACACATCTGTCAAGACAGCTGTTTGAGTTAGAATATGTAGTAGAGAAGGTAATGTTAGAGTAATACACAGACACACGTGATCTCACCTTCATTGTTAAATATTTAATGAGACATCAAAGGAGATCACAAGAGTTATATACAGAAGCTTCGACTTAAAAGATAATGAACATGAAATAAAAATTGGCACAGTTGTTGTGTGAATATTTGTCTTCGCTCGTCTGGTCAATATGTTAATCGTCGACACCGTAATCATAGCCAAAATCAACACTCAGATGAAACAATCAGCTGTGTATTAAATCGGGGTTCAAGTAATAGAGAAGTGGTGAGAAAATCAGAATCGAATAAAACAAGTTAGAAAACCAGAGGGGAACAAGAAAACAGTTCAGAAACCCAGAAGGGAACAACAGAACAGTTCAGAAAGCCAGAAGGGAACAACAGAACAGTTCAGAAAGCCAGAAGGGAACAACAAAACAGTTCAGAAAGCCAGAAGGGAACAACAGAACAGTTCAGAAAGCCAGAAGGAACAACAAACAGTTCGGAAAGCCAAAAGGGAACAACAGAACAGTTCAGAAAGCCAGAAGGGAACAACAGAACAGTTCAGAAAGCCAGAAGGGAACAATAGAACAGTTCAGAAAGCCAGAAGGGAACAACATAACAGTTCAGAAACCCATGGGGAACATATACACAACATGCAGCAGTCGCAGCTAAAACAATTGAACAAGAGTGGCAAAAAGTTGGCCGGTTCATCAGTGTAGCCGTCACAGGGTAGTCAGAAGCGACACATCCTCCCCCCCTTCCTCCATGACACAAGCCGGGTTTTAACGTTGTGTGGAGGTACAGCCGTCAGGGAGCGCCACCCAGGGACACCTGGCAACACTGCCCTGGGGGCTTACAGTAAATACCCTGAGTGGTGTGCAGAGGCAGCAGGGTATATACACTGAGTGGTATCTGAGTGTATATATAGTGAGAGATGTATCTCCCAGTATTTATATACCCCTCACTATATATACGCTGGTATCTCCCATTGTATGTATAGTGAGAGATGTTTCTCCCAGTATTTATATATCCCTCACTATATATACGCTAGTATTTCCCAGTGTTTATACACTTGAGTAGTGTGAATCTTCCAATGTATATACACTCTTCCTTCTCTTCATTTTCTAACACCCTTTTCTCTCTCCAGCTCCTCTCTCTCTCTCTCTCTCCTCTTAACATCTCTTCTCTCTTTGCTTTTCCACACATCCTTTCTGATTCCCTTTTCTCCACCTCTAGCTGGGTGTGGACACAGGAGACACAATACACGGGGAAGACAGGTGACACGCAGGACACAAGCCTGTCACAGGAGGAACGTCAACTCTAGCTTAGGACATGGGAGACGGACATGGGAGACGGACATGGGAGACGGACATGGAAGACGGACATGGGAGACGGACATGGGAGACGGACATGGGAGACGGACATAGGGACTGAGACATGGAAAGCGAGTTGGAAAAGATTGGCAGTGGTTCATGAGGGAAGGTTTTACATGGGCAGGACACGCAAGGAGTGAGGGGTCATGTTATTGACCTGTGTGTGTGTGTGTGTGTGTGTGTGTGTGTGTGTGTGTGTGTGTGTGTACTCACCTAGTTGAGGTTGCGGGGGTCGAGTCCGAGCTCCTGGCCCCGAATCTTCACTGATCGCTACTAGGTCACTCTCCCTGAGCCGTGAGCTTTATCATACCTCTGCTTAAAGCTATGTATGGATCCTGCCTCCACTACATCGCTTCCCAAACTATTCCACTTACTGACTACTCTGTGGCTGAAGAAATACTTCCTAACATCCCTGTGATTCATCTGTGTCTTCAGCTTCCAACTGTGTCCCCTTGTTACTGTGTCCAATCTCTGGAACATCCTGTCTTTGTCCACCTTGTCAATTCCTCTCAGTATTTTGTATGTCGTTATCATGTCCCCCCTATCTCTCCTGTCCTCCAGTGTCGTCAGGTTGATATCCCTTAACCTCTCCTCGTAGGACATACCTCTTAGCTCTGGGACTAGTCTTGTTGCAAACCTTTGCACTTTCTCTAGTTTTCTTCACGTGCTTGGCTAGGTGTGGGTTCCAAACTGGTGCCGCATACTCCAATATGGGCCTAACGTACACGGTGTACAGGGTCCTGAATGATTCCTTATTAAGATGTCGGAATGCTGTTCTGAGGTTTGCTAGGCGCCCATATGCTGCAGCAGTTATTTGGTTGATGTGCGCTTCAGGAGATGTGCCTGGTGTTATACTCACCCCAAGATCTTTTTCCTTGAGTGAGGTTTGTAGTCCTCTGACCCCCTAGACTGTACTCCGTCTGCGGCCTTCTTTGCCCTTCCCCAATCTTCATGACTTTGCACTTGGTGGGATTGAACTCCAGGAGCCAATTGCTGGACCAGGTCTGCAGCCTGTCCAGATCCCTTTGTAGTTCTGCCTGGTCTTCGATCGAGTGAATTCTTCTCATCAACTTCACGTCATCTGCAAACAGGGACACCTCAGAGTCTATTCCTTCCGTCATGTCGTTCACAAATACCAGAAACAGCACTGGTCCTAGGACTGACCCCTGCGGGACCCCGCTGGTCACAGGTGCCCACTCTGACACCTCACAACGTACCATGACTAGCTGCTGTCTTCCTGACAAGTATTCCCTGATCCATTGTAGTGCCTTCCCTGTTATCCCTGCTTGGTCCTCCAGTTTTTGCACTAATCTCTTGTGTGGAACTGTGTCAAACGCCTTCTTGCAGTCCAAGAAAATGCAATCCACCCACCCCTCTCTCTCTTGTCTTACTGCTGTCACCATGTCATAGAACTCCAGTAGGTTTGTGACACAGGATTTCCCGTCCCTGAAACCATGTTGGCTGCTGTTGATGAGATCGTTCCTTTCTAGGTGTTCCACCACTCTTCTCCTGATAATCTTCTCCATGATTTTGCATACTATACATGTCAGTGACACTGGTCTGTAGTTTAATGACTTCATGTCTGTCTCCTTTTTTAAAGATTGGGACTACATTTGCTGTCTTCCATGCCTCAGGCAATCTCCCTGTTTCGATAGATGTATTGAATATTGTTGTTAGGGGTACACATAGCGCCTCTGCTCCCTCTCTCAATACCCATGGGGAGATGTTATCTGGCCCCATTGCCTTTGAGGTATCTAGCTCACTCAGAAGCCTCTTCACTTCTTCCTCGGTTGTGTGTACTGTGTCCAGCACTTGGTGGTGTGCCCCACCTCTCCGTCTTTCTGGAGTCCCTGTGAACACTTCTTTGAATCTCTTGTTGAGTTCTTCACATACTTCAAGGTCATTTCTTGTTGTCTCTCCTCCTTCCTTCCTTAGCCTGATTACCTGGTCCTTGACTGTTGTTTTCCTCCTGATGTGGCTGTACAACAGTTTCGGGTCAGATTTGGCTTTCGCTGCTATGTCATTTTCATATTGTCTTTGGGCCTCCCTTCTTATCTGTGCATATTCGTTTCTGGCTCTGCGACTGTTCTCCTTATTCTCCTGGGTCCTTTGCCTTCTATATTTCTTCCATTCCCTAGCACACTTGGTTTTTGCCTCCCTGCACCTTTGGGTAAACCATGGGCTCATCCTGGCTTTTTTATTATTCCTGTTACCCTTGGGTACAAACCTCTCCTCAGCCTCCTTGCATTTTGTTGCTACATATTCCATCATCTCATTAACTGGCTTCCCTGCCAGTTCTCTGTCCCACTGAACCCCGTTCAGGTAGTTCCTCATTCCTGTGTAGTCCCCTTTCTTGTAGTTTGGCTTCATTCGTCCTGGCCTTCCTGCTTCTCCCTCCACTTGTAGCTCTACTGTGTATTCGCGCGTGTCGCGTGTGCGTGCGTACGTGTGCGTGCGCTTTTACTCACCAGTCTGTATTTCTGTGGGTCGACTCCTGGCTCTTAGGCCTGCCTTGTATGCTTCATTTATCAGTATAACTGGTTTCTGGCCTCATGCGAATAGCCATATCTACTCTTGAAACTGTGTACGGAGTTTGCCTCCAACACTTCTACATCCAGTTCATACCAGTTTCATACTACCCTGAGGCTAATATATTACTTCCTAACATCCCTGTTCTCCATGTGTTATTTAACTTCTGTGTCTCGTACGTGGTCTCTGTCCCCTTGTACCTGGTCTATTTGTATCCCTTGTACCTGGTCTATTTGTATCCCTTGTACCTGGTCTATTTGTATCCCTTGTACCTGGTCTATTTGTATCTCTTGTACTTGGTCCATTTGTGTCCCCTGTACACGGTCCATTTGTGTCCCTTGTACACGGTCCATTTGTTTCCTTTGTACACGGTCCATTTGTGTCCTTTGTACACGGTCCATTTGTGACCCTTGTAAGTGGTTCATCTGTGTTCCTTGTACCTGGTTCTTTCTCTTCATCTCCAGTAAACCGTTGTTTCTTCTCTCTTACATTTTATTTGCTTTTGTGTGCTTACCTGTGTATGTTACCTGGGGGTCAGGTGTCACATCTCTTCCTTCATTCTTCCTCCTCGCCTCACTCTCTCCCTTCCTCCCTCAGGGTGACAGTGACGCTCCCCTCCTCCCTCGCCTCACTCTCTCCCTTCCTCCCTCAGGGTGACAGTGACCCCTCCCCTCCTCCCTCGCCTCGCTCTCTCCCTTCCTCCCACAGGGTGACAGTGGACCCATCCTCTTCCTCCTCGCCTCACTCTCTCCCTTCCTCCCTCAGGGTGACAGTGACCCCTCCCCTCCTCCCTCGCCTCATTCTCTCCCTTCCACCCTCAGGGTGACAGTGACTCTCCCCTCCTCCCTCGCCTCATTCTCTCCCTTCCACCCTCAGGGTGACAGTGACCCTCCCCTCCTCCCTCGCCTCACTCTCTCCCTTCCTCCCACAGGGTGACAGTGACCCTCCCCTCCTCCCTCGCCTCACTCTCTCCCTTCCTCCCTCAGGGTGACAGTGACCCTCCCTCCCTCCCTCCATCAGGGTGACAGTGATATAGTTTCTACGTTCTCTTGCAAACTATAGACCTAATTACTTATAACAAGGCAGTCCTCCACTGCCTTGTGAAGCTTGTCTTGTTTACCACTCCGAGAAAGAAGGTAGGGAGTGTGAGAGGAGAGGGAAGGGAAAGGAATAGGCAGAGAGGGATAGAGCGAGGGGTAGAGAGAAAGACGGATAAGAAAGACGGAGAATAAACGCAAACAAAGGAGAGAAGAGAGAGAGAGAGAGAGAGAGAGAGAGAGAGAGAGAGAGAGAGAGAGAGAGAGAGAGAGAGAGAGAGAGCTCAAATGTGGGACAAAACAGGTTATGTAATCATAAATAATATTTTGACTTTTGGTTCACAGAACGAAAACAGCAAAAATTTCTACCATAAATGAATTAAACTGATTAATAAAAAATCTGCTGTATAAATCTTACTGTATTCCTAAAAAAAAAAAAAAACAAAGCTGGGTAAACCCATGGAATCTAAATTTCACGAGAACAAAATTCATGAAAAAGGGCATAACTTGGGAAGGAATACATCCCAAAAGAAAGAAATTCCCAGGGAAATCAACCTCAGAGGGAATAAAACCGAAGGAAATATACCTCAGGGTAAATAATCCCCCAGGGAAGAATAAAACAACATTTTCCAAGCTAATTCAATAACCAGTATCCAGAGAAGTGAAATGAAAATAGAATAAAATCGGTAAAATTAAATTATTCACGTAAAACTAAAATGATTACTAAAGCGGAGAATGGAAATGTGCATTGTATATATATATATATAATATATATAATATATATATATATATATATATATATATATATATATATATATATATATATATATATTATAATTAAACATTGTCTGGGAGTTGTGATTAATTTAGAAAAAATACTTTGAAATTTTTCGTTGTCGTATATTTAAATTTTCTTTTTTTGATCAATGTTAAATTGAAATTATATAGTGAATTGTACAGTATTAACATGTTGATTGTTGCTGCCTGATACTTAGCCTGAGTACAGTAAATGTGAACCCCCCAACATACCCCTCCCCTACTACCCTTCCCAATCCCCTGCTCTCACTCTTCCTTGTTTCCTCTTCCCCTCCCTCTCACCTGCTTCACCTCCCCCTCCCTGCTTCTTCTCTCCCTCCCCTGCTTCCCCTCCCCTCCTTTCCCTCCCCTGCTTCCCCTTCCCTCCTTTCCCTCCCCTGCTTCCCCTCCCCTCCTTTCCCTCCCCTGCTTCCCCTTCCCTCCTTTCCCTCCCCTGCTTCCCCTCCCCTCCTTTCCCTCCCCTGCTTCCCCTCCCCTGCTCTACCGTCCTGTCACTGAAAGTTTTGATCGTTTCCATTCTATGGAAAAATAGAAGAGTAAGAAGAGGAAAAGTAAGAGTAGCAGTGTAGTAGTGGGAGTAAGAAGAGGAATAATAGAAGCAAGTGGAGGAATAATAGGAAGAGATGCCTCTGTGTTTGGGGGGTTACGCGGGTTTGCGTGTTCAGGGGGTAGAGTGCGTATTAGGGAGTGCTCGTGTAGGGGGAGTGGTGGTGCTCGTGTAGGGGGTGGTGGTGGTGCTCGTGTAGGGGGGAGTGGTGGTGGTCGTGAAAGAGTAGAGAGGTGCTTGTGTAAGAGGAGTAGGGAGGTGCTTGTTTAAGAGTAGGGGGGTGCTCGTTGAAGGGGAGTAGGGGAGAGCTCGCGTAAGAGTAGGGGGGTGCTCGTGTAAGAGGAGTAGGCGGTGTTCGTGTAACAGGTCTTGTTCATCAGTTTGTGGGTATTCATTACCACCTATAATATAGCAGGTAAAAGGAGACTTGCTCATACTACTGCCCCTCACCCAGGTATCAAACTCGGGTTCTTTCAGCTGAGAGCCCAGCCTTCCTGCCAGCGTCACAAGGCAGTGGGAGGAATTTAATGATATACTGAATCGTTCAAGAAGAGGTTTTGATGCTCTAAAAACAGCTCTTGACGCGGAGAATTCGAGGTACCCTCCTCTTCCTCGAATCAAATCGGATTACCTGCTATTCCCCAGGTGCTGTATGACCCGTAAGGGTTTAGCGTCCAGCATGAACATAATATCAATTTAGTTTTACTTACGGGTTATGGAATAATAGTCTTTACTTCTACAAGTACATGTACAAGGTATACAGACCATAGCTGACATCAATGACATACTACTGTATAGAAAGTCCCTTGTTATGTAGAGCATAATTTGTCCCCGTGCCGGGGATCGATCTCCTGTACGGGTGAAAACATTGGGACGTGTTTCCTTAAGACACCTACTGTCCATGTTCACCCATCAGTAAAATAGTTACCTGGGTGTTAGTGGACTGGTGTGGGTCGCATCCTGTGACAAAAATTGACTTAATTTTCGTGAAATACTCTGCATAACAAGCGGCTTTCTGTACAGTAGTATGTCACTGATGTCAACTGTGGTCTGTATACCTAATACATGTTCGTGTAGAAATGAAGATTATTATTATTTTATTAATAATGTAAATTACGACGGAGAAAGTGGTGCACCTGACAGCGTTGATTATCCCACTCTATCTTAACTGTTTATATGGGAATATAATAACTGTCTATAAACACTCATTGTCATGACGACAGGTTCCATTTTTTCAGCATTATTTCATATCGATCCAAGTTTCCTAGGAAGTGGGGCCAGGAGCCGAGGCTCGACTCCCCTCAAGGTCGGGCCAGGAGCCGAGGCTCGACCCCCTCAAGGTGGGGCCAGGAGCCGAGGCTCTACCCGCTCAAGGTGGAGCCAGGAGCTGAGGCTCGACCCCCTCAAGGTGGGGGCCAGGAGCCGAGGCTCGACCCCCTCAAAGTGGGGCCAGGAGTCAAGGCTCGACCACCACAGATGACAAATTATCTGTACCTAGAGTTGATACAGTAACATTGTCTTGACGTCTATTTCAGATCATCTCAGTGACCCCTCTTCCAACCAAGGCAGAAGAAACAGACTTGACCACCTGACACAAATAGCGACGTTGCACGTATGCTGAAAAATATAAGGTATGTAATAAGACTACGTTGCTCCTTTGGAGAGATTCTTTAATATACTTATGCGGATCCTACAAACATATTCCTAATTAAAAACATTTGCCACCTCAGGACGTATCAATTTCTGCTCTGGTCCAACGACAACCAAGAGCTGAATCTATGCTCACGCAGGACAGGCCAGGAATTGAGAAGTGGGAAGGGGGTGCTCGTGTAAGAGAAGTAGCGGGATGTTCGTGTAAGAGGAGTAGGGGGTTCTCGTGTAAGTAAAGTAGAGGTTCATGTGGAGAAAGTTGGGGGTGTTCGTATAAGGGGTCGGGGAAAGTAGAGAGAGTAGAGGCGCTCGAAGAGGGGAAGAGACTATGTGGTGGTGGTAGGGGATTACGTGGGTGAGTACAAGTGGAGGGGATGTGTACTCATATACATACTGGTGGTAACCTACATGTTCTTTTAGCACACATCTGTACCATTATTCCCCTTATGATCCTCAACATTAGTCCCCGGATTCCAGTGTCGTGTTTCTCTCTCTCTCTCTCTCTCTCTCTCTTTCTCTCTCCTCTCTCTCTCTCTCTCTCTCTCCCCTGCTCTTTCTCTCTCTCGCTCGCTTTCTCTCTCTCCTCTCTCTCTCCGCTCTCTGTTCTACGAGGCAGGTGCAAATATCAATAATTGCTGGTAGTTTTATGGCAACTTGGCAATATCAACAGTCCTGATTGCGCCTCCTCCCCTTACGTCCCCTCCCCCTACATCCCCTCCCCTATTTACCCTACCCCCGGTCTGTCCGAATACCTTCTTGAGGATAAAAAACTAACTGGGAACTTTTACATTGAGTTTCTGGTAATGAGTTGAACCTCGGTTCGGGAAGGAATTTATATTCATTAAACCTAACCTGTGCAAACTCCTTGGTATGAACACTTGACGTTAGCTAACTTCTAGCACATCAGACCAGACGTTCTCCGCTACTAGCTGGTCCAAGAGAAAGCGAAACGTTGTCATGAAACTACTCTCATGAGCTCTGGTTTTTACTGAATGGCCAGTAGTTACAATATTTCCTTTTACCGGTTAAGAGGTTTTGGTTCACTTCGTCTCACCTTAAAAACTGGCACTTTGTAACACAAGACACGCTAGTCTACTAACACGCAGCTAGCTAGTTATTCCTAGATCAACAGAGACAACAGGTGAAAGGAGATGAATAAGAAAAAAAAGATGAATAAGAAATGTGCAACACTCGAGTGTTTATCTTGTCGGCAATGAAGATATGCGAGTGTTGCACGGGTCCTGTTCATCAGTTTGTGGGTATTCATTACCACCTATAATATAGCAGGTAAAAGGAGACTTGCTCATACTACTGCCCCTCACCCAGGTATCAAACTCGGGTTCTTTCAGCTGAGAGCCCAGCCTTCCTGCCAGCGTCACAAGGCAGTGGGAGGAATTTAATGATATACTGAATCGTTCAAGAAGAGGTTTTAATGCTCTAAAAACAGCTCTTGACGCGGAGAATTCGAGGTACCCTCCTCTTCCTCGAATCAAATCGGATTACCTACTATTCCCCAGGTGCAGTATGACCCGTAAGGGTTTAGCGTCTAGCATGAATATAATATCAATTCAGTTTTACTTATGGGTTATGGAATAATAGTCTTTACTTCTACAAGTACGTGTACAAGGTATACAGACCATAGCTGACATCAATGACATACTACTGTATAGAAAGTCCCTTGTTATGTAGAGCATAATTTGTCCCCGTGCCGGGGATCGATCTCCTGTACGGGTGGAAAGCATTGGGACGTGTTTCCTTAAGACACCTACTGTCCATGTTCACCCATCAGTAAAATAGGTACCTGAGTGTTAGTGGACTGGTGTGGGTCGCATCCTGTGACAAAAATTGACTTAATTTTCGTGAAATACTCTGCATAACAAGCGGCTTTCTGTACAGTAGTATGTCACTGATGTCAACTGTGGTCTGTATACCTAATACATGTTCGTGTAGAAATGAAGATTATTATTATTTTATTAATAATGTAAATTACGACGGAGAAAGTGGTGCACCTGACAGCGTTGATTATCCCACTCTATCTTAACTGTTTATATGGGAATATAATAACTGTCTATAAACACTCATTGTCATGACGACAGGTTCCATTTTTTCAGCATTATTTCATATCGATCCAAGTTTCCTAGGAAGTGGGGCCAGGAGCCGAGGCTCGACCCCCCTCAAGGTGGAGCCAGGAGCCGAGGCTCGACCCCCTCAAGGTGGGGACAGGAGCTGAGGCTCTACCTCCTCAAGGTGGGGCCAGGAGCCGAGGCTCGACCCCCTCAAGGTGGGGCCAGGAGCCGAGGATCTACCCCCTCAAAGTGGGGCCAGGAGCCGAGGCTCGACCCCCCTCAAGGTGGGGCCAGGAGCCGAGACTCGACCCCCTCAAGGTGGGGCCAGGAGCCGAGGCTCGACCCCCTCAAGGTGGGGCCAGGGGCCGAGGCTCGACCCCCCTCAAGGTGGGGCCAAGAGCCGAGGCTCGACCCCCTCAACGTGGGCTAGAAGCCGAGGCTCGACCCCCTCAACGTGGGGCCAGGAGCCGAGACTCGACCCCCTCAAGGTGGGGCCAGGAGCCGAGGCTCGACCCCCTCAAGGTGGGGCAAGAAGCCGAGGCTCGACCCCCTCAAGGTGGGGCCAGGGGCCGAGGCTCGACCCCCCTAAAGGTGGAGCCAAGAGCCGAGGCTCAACCCCCTCAAGGCGGGGCCAGGAGCCGAGGCTCTACCCCCTCAAGGTGGGGCCAGGAGCCGAGGCTCGACCCCTCAAGGTGGGGCCAGGAGCCGAGGCTCGACCCCTCAAGGTGGGGCCAGGAGCCAAGGCTCGACCACCACAAATGACAAATTTTTTTTAGTGTTGACAAATTATCTGTACCTAGAGCTGATACAGTAACATTGTCTTGACGTCTATTTCAGATCATCTCAGTGACCCCTCTTCCAACCAAGGCAGAAGAAACAGACTTGACCACCTGACACAAATAGCGACGTTGCACGTATGCTGAAAAATATAAGGTATGTAATAAGACTACGTTGCTCCTTTGGAGAGATTCTTTAATATACTTATGCGGATCCTACAAACATATTCCTAATTAAAAACATTTGCCACCTCAGGGTGTATCAATTTCTGCTCTGGTCCAACGACAACCAAGAGCTGAATCTGTGCTCACGCAGGACAGGCCAGGAACTGAGACTCTGCCTTTACAGTCAGTAACATGTTAGGCTGCTGCTTAGACGATGCCACACTACCGCACCCGTAAATATCTAATTGATAAAACCAGGAACTTCAAGTTATGGAGGGTGAAGGGCCGGGGTTGTGGAGAACCAGGGTTGTGGAAGGCCGAGTTGTGGAGGACTGCAGCTATAGAACGTGGAGGGCCGGGGTTATGGAGGATGGAAAGCTTGGGTTATGGGAGTTGGATAGCTGGGGTTATGGAGAGTGGAAGGCAGTGGTTATGGAGGGTGGATACCTGGGGCTATGGAGTGTGCAAAACCATGGTAATGAAGGGTGGGAGACCGGGGTTATGGAGGGTGGAAAGCTGGGGTTATAGAGGGTGGAGGGGTGGGGTTGTGGAGGGTGGAAGGCTGGGGTTATGGAGGTTGGAGGGCTGGGGTTGAGGAGGTTGGAGGGTGGAAGGCCGGGGTTGCAGAGCTGTGGGAAAGTAATCAAAAGTTTGGTTATGTCGGCCACTGCTGCCAAATGAAGATTGATTTTATGTTGCGTTCCCAAGTGTGGCGAGGTATTATGGAAAATACTGTGGGGGCGAGCTGTGCCCACATCTAAGGTGAATGGGGGAGCTATAAACCCACAACTGAGGTGTGTGGGGGTGATCAGCTGATCGACATGTCAAGATTCGAGATTTGATGCCAAGAAACGCAGATCGGTGAGTACACACACACACACACACACACACACACACACACACACACACACACACGTGTTTCACTAAATATCTTAACAATGCAAGATCTACATGAGAGCCGAGGAGCTCTAATTTCTCGGTGAGAAAAGTGTGGATGAGTTTGTGTGTCTGTGTGTGTAGGAGAGAAAATAAGGGAGGAAGGGTGATGTGAAAGAGGAAGGGAGGGTGGTGAGAGGGAAGAAGGGAGGGTTGTGTAAGGGAGGGGAAAATTTGTGGGTGGTTGGGTATTAAGGGAGGAGGGAGGAGCTTTAGGTTAGGACATGTTTGTCGTGTTCGTAACAGTGGAATAATAGATGCAAATTTCTTTGAACTGTATGGATGAAAAGAAAGCTCAGCCTTATTGAGAACCTGCCAAGTTGTGTCGACCCGGTCACCCATTCAGTTACTGGCCAGACGTAACAGTACCACAATACTAGTAAAACTTTCCTACGCGGAGACAGACCCTTTGGGAATTTAAAGTTTCCCAACAGTCATGGGAGTTCCTACAACCAAACTTTTTACATTGAGTATAACCAAATTAGTTTTTCATTGTTGAGGTTCCGACCTGACCAGTTTTGTCTATCTTTGTCTAATGCAAAAAGCGCCACCCGTATAATAGTTATGTATGTTTTTCTAAATGATTCTCTGCGTCATGTTGTTGATCTGCTGGGGTGTTAAAGGATCATAAAGAAATGGATCTTAGGTGATCTATCATGTATGGCAAACTCTCTTAATACTTGCTGCCCCTGTTCACCTGACAACCAATAGGTGCCTGAATATTAGTCTGCTTTCATGGTTTGCATCCATGGGAAAATGATCAAGGAAGCCCCTCGGAAAACAAGCCATACTGCTTGGCTTTCTTGGCTTATCTTTGGTTAATCACCCTGAAGAGTTAATAATTCTAAGTCGCTTTTTCTACTGTCTTATTCAAATACGTTAATCAAGATGTTTACTTTGTTGTGAAAGTGTTTTAATACAGAAGTTTTTTCTAGGCTTTAAGATCACGTCGTCAATTAAAAACTCCCTGACGAAGTGGTTTCTGGCATTGTCGCCTCCGTGGCACTAAGCGCACACCAGGCTTTGCTATTGACAGCTTGATCACTCAGGCTGTTCTTACTCGCTGCTCTGTAAAGTTATATTACTGGATAAGTTTACCAGTGTTGTGAGGCTTCAACAGTGAGGAAAGTCAGTATTGTACGCTTATATGACGGAGGAAAGTCGGTATTGTGAGACTCCACCACTGAGAAGAGTCCGTGTTAGAGACTCCACCACTGAGAAGAGTCCGTGTTAAAGACTCCATCAGTGAGAAGAGTCCGTGTTAGAGACTCCACTACTGAAAAAAGTTTGCTACATCGTAAATTCTCAGCAGTACAGAAGTTTACTTTCTACCTTGTCGGTTACAAACTCCTTCAAGACTCATGTTCCATGAAAGACGTGGCTAATTTTTCTCTTTTTTTTTCCTTTCTCGTCTCCTCTTTAGCCTCTTTCCCCTGTATCTTTATTGGTCTTTCTCCCTCTACTATTTATTATTTTTGCTTATTCATACTGATGCCAGAGCAAAGAAATATAAGTTGATTAATAAGGATCTCCCCCCCCCCTCTCTCTCTCTCTCAAGTTCCACAAAGTTTGGGTTAAGAGCATGTTTGACCTGCTCTGCGGTCTGGCCAGCCACTGTGCGGGTCGATAGGTTTTCTTCCGGTCTGGGTTCAGAAAGCGTACTCAGGCCACACGGTGTTATGCAATGCGAGGAGAGGCTAAAAGACCCCAACATGCTGACCTTGAAGGCAAGAAAGACCATGGGAGACATGATTAAATTAAGGAATGATCCTACACTTCACCTTACGAAAGAAGACAAAAGAAATGCGATAATAATTATGGAAAAAGTAGATTATAGGGAGAAAATAAACATAATATTAGGAGACAGCGAAACTCTCGCGCCTCTTAAACATTGCCCTTCTTCTGACATTATATCGGAGAATATAGTCAATATATCGGAGGGTCTAGTCAGTATATCGCAGGGTCTGGTCAATATATACGGTCTGGTCAATATAACGGAGGATCTAGTTGTTTCTTAATCAGCTTTCAGTAAGTCTCTTATCTCCCTTGGCGGGAGGTGAGCGCTCTAGATCCATGGAATCGGAGCTACCCTCCCTTTCCTCAGATGGAATCTGATTACCTGTCATTCCCCAGGCGCTGCGTAACACCTACGGGTTTAGCTCTTCACTTGACTATAAAAACACATTATATCATTTAATATTAAACAATGAATTATATAGAAAAAAATATAATTTATCTTAATGAATTAACTAGTAAGCTATAATTTACTTTAATAAATCTATGATTATATGTTGTAAATTAACTTAAAGTTTATTACTGGTTTGTCTATAAGTGTCACGTGTACTCTAAACACAGTTTGGAAATATTTTATGATCATATTTCTGCTCTTTAGCTTCATTAAATAGTTGTAATCTCTACATAGTTTGTTGTATCTGTTTTATACATGTACTGTAGTTTAAGCTAAATATTTTGTGGGGCAAGGAAAGAACTGCATGAACCACCCCAATAAATTCCACGTAAATATTTGTTTGTAGTGTCTTGCTTTTATAATTTATTATTTTTATATTTGTGTTTTAGCTTTTGCTTCAGGATGCTTCTCGCAGGTACCTATTTACTGCTAGGTGGGCAGAGGCAGCAGGTATAAGGAGACTTCTCCAAAGTCTTGTACCCAGGATTACGGTTCATAAACCTCTGTATTGTGGTAGCGGCTATACTAATGTGTGCTTCCCCCTAGTATTAGAAAGAATTATCTGCTCAGTACACAAATACACAACATAGACGTAATGCAAATAAATATCAATAAGCTGGACAGAGAGAGGAAGGAATTAATCAAACAATGAATGTAAAGGTATGAACAAGTCAGAGGTAGGCGAGACGTGAAGCAACTTTTATGTATTGTGTATGGGAGAAATTTGACAAAAAAAAAAAAAAAAAAAAACTATGACTTTGGTTCTTCTCCCTTTTCATAATTCCGTTTACACTCACACTATCTCTCCTCTCTCTCTCTCTCTCTCTCTCTCTCTCTCTCTCTCTCTCTCTCTCTCTCTCTCTCTCTCTCTCTCTCTCTCTCTAGCTCTCTCTTTTCCTCCTCGCCCATCTTCGGTAATCTCTCTTCCTCATACGAGTAAAGGAAAACATTTTTTCTGAGACAATTGGCGTAATTTTGGTGTGCGTGGCGGGCCAGCCGCGTCATGTCTCTGATTGTTGTAGCTTATTGAGATTACTTTTGTTTAATTTTCAATTATCACACCAGACCCGTCCGCGAGAGGAGAAAAATACCTCTTATAAATCAATCTTCTTGGAGAAAGAAAAGGAGAACTGGGGAAAAATCCTTGGTAATAAGGGAGATTCTGTAAATCCCTGCCCTCTTACTAGTTATTCGCCCTTTCCCGTCCCCTTTTTCATTCTTTTTTCCCCCAGTTCCTCTTGCATCAGTTCTTTTGTCCGCCTTTTCACTTACTCTTCTTCTCTTTCCATCCCAGGAGGGCATAGCTGGAAGTTGAGAAGCCTGATGAGTCATAGGGATGTTAGGATGTATTTCTTCAGCCTTAGAGTAGTCAGAAAGTTGAACGTCCTGGTGAATGATGTGGTAAAGGTACGATTCATACATAGCTTTAAGAAGGGGTACGATAAGGTTCTCGAAACCAGAAGAAAGTGAACGTAGTTGCGACCAACGAAGAGGCGGGGGCCAGGAGCTGAAACTCGATCCCCGGCAACCACATATAAGTGAGTACGCACACACACACACACGTACATATAGGTAACAGTGCCCAGTGAATTATTGCATTTACCTTACATCCAACGAGAGAAGCCGAGCCACACCTCTGCCGCACCATCTATCATGCTGAACCACTTGTGTACTATACAGCTGCGTATTGTACCACACCCTACTTGTGGATCCTTGTAGCTTAGTGGTAAACCCTTCACCTCAAGTCCAAAAAAAAAAAAAGGGGGGGGGGAGGGTTCAGTCTACAGCAGAGCGAGATGTATAGACAGTCTCCTGGCACCTGCCACTTCTCTTCATCGAGCTATAAATAGGTTTCAACCCACCTCAGCTGACTAACAACCAGGTACATATTTACTGCTATAAGAGCAGGAGCAGCAAATGTCTTAAGAATCTTGCCCAAGACTCGCTCAAGTCTTTTTGCTTGTGAGCCTTCTTTTTCTTCTTCTTCCTCCTCCTGCTTCTTCACGTATCCTTCTCTGTTATCTGGTCCAAGTGAAAAAGACAGCAAAATTACCCGTAGACGCATTTTATTATGCTATTAGGAGGCGAAACATCGCCAAGAATTACACTCGTGTACCCAGTCGTACAAACTTGTATATGCATGTGTACTGTTGCACACATACATTATAGCAATATCTGAATCAGAACCAAGGTTTCTGAACAGAAAGATCCACTTGTGAACTTCTTGCTAAAACTTAATATCAGTCAATGGAGGCAGCGTACATTGCAGAAAACGGGAAAATGATAAATGTCGTTCCAGTAGTCAACAAAAGCAACAGATAAATAACATTGAAATACAGGTTGGTGTGAAAACCTGGAGAAGTATGGAGTCTTAGACAACAACCGAACGGGATTTCGGGAATGTAAATATTGTTTCACTGGCGTGAAGACCCTCGATGGGGGGTTTGATGGACTGCATGTTTTACAACCATAAAATAGTGTACCATACAGGTCCCCGTAAAAGATCAAGATATAAACTGAAAGAGTAGGCAGGGATAACGGGCAGCAGCAGCACAGCAGCAGCAAAACAGTAACAACAACAACAACAACAACAACACCAACAGCAAAACCAATAACACAAACAACAACTATACCAATAACACCAACCAACAAACAAACAAATAACCAGTGCCGCTAGCAAGTTACTCTCAGAAAAAAAAATTATCACCCCACGAAGTGGATAAAGATGGTAGGGGGCGGGAGAGGGGCTGGGGGTTGGGAGGTGGAGGGGGCTGGGGAGGGGATGGGGGCTGGGGAGGGGATGGGGGCTGGGGAGGTGGAGGGGGCGGGGAGGGGAAAGATAAGTGAAAAAGGTTAAGTGCCAGTATGTTAGGAACTGGAGATCATTTGGGCATCCTAGACGCGTGTGGGAGCATATCTCATCTAGAGGTTTGAGTAATTTTCATAAATTATCTTCATGAATTACGAAATCGTAATATACCTAGTTAGATGAATCTTACTGTAGTCAGCTGGCCCAGTGCCTTACGCACTGGCCTGGAGTTTTTCGACTCACTTGCCATATGTGTAAACTTCACCCGTTCCATGATTTGTTAGGAATTATCTTATTTTCCCTCATCTCAGAGTACTAAACTACAAATATGACCTTTCTTCGTTACACAAAAATCTAATTATCTGTCCAGAATAGCTTTTCAAACATTTTGTTGATAATTGCGTCAGGAGGCTGCTGCTGTTCTTTATAACACCAAAATGTAATAATTTGAACCATTAGGAGTAAATCTGAATACAGGCATTGCATAATTAATTCAGGAACGTGAATGTAGCAAAAACAATCCAGCCTTATCGTTAAAGGATTTTTTCAGTATTTTTACTAAGCAGTTAAAATAACGTGAATGTGGCACAGTATAGGTGATCCGATCTCATGAAAGTGAGATTAGTCCAGCCAACACTATTAACTTACAAGATTGAATTGTCTAAAAATATGTTTATATTATCTTTATGATAATAACAATTATTATTATTATATTAATGTTTTTTTTATGAGACTAATGAGACAACACTGAAAAAGGGGAGTGTGAGGGAGGGAGAGAGAGAGGGAGGGAGGGAGGGAGAGAAAAGTGAGGGAGAGACGAGTGAGGGAGGGAGGGGAGAGGGAAGGAAGATAGAGGGAACATGACAAGAAAAAGATGGACTTCCACTTTACGATTTTGCAAGTGAATATTTTGAGGAAAAACTACAGAACGGTTCCTTTTTATCCTGCCGACACCAGCACTGTGAGAACACCAACATTCTGCGAAGACCAACACTGTGCGGACACCAATACTTTGCCGACACCAGCATTGTGAGAACACCAACATTCTGCGAAGACCAACACTCTGCGGACACCAATACTTTGCCGACACCAGCATTGTGAGAACACCAAAACTCTGCGAAGACCAACACTCTGTGGACACCAATACTCTGCTGACACCAACGCTTTGCTGACACCAACACTCTGCTGACACCAACACTCTGCGGTGTAGAACACCAAAATTCTATGGATACCAACCCCCTACAAACACCAACATACATTCCACGGACACCAATATTCTATGGACGAGACTCTTAGAAAGTCGGTGGTGATTCTCAGATAATGCGTCCTGTTGCTGAAGCTTGCGTGAGTATGTAGCAATGACTGCATTCCGTTGCTGAAGTTGGCGTATGTGTGTGTGTTAGTTTAATATGTTTATTATGCACCCCATACCCATCCTGTGGGCGGTAGTCACTCCATACCCATCCTGTGGGCGGTAGTCATCCCATACCCATCCTGTGGGCGGTTGTCACCCCATACCCATCCTGTGGGCGGTAGTCAAAAGATTACAGAGGTACATAATGGGTCCAGGGACTGGACCCAAAAGTTTTGATAGCTGAACAAATTACAGTGGTAATGAACTATTTACATGATTGTATACTGGAGCTGAAGTTTGCGTGCGTGTGTAGCAGTGACTGCGTATATTGCGTGTGTGTAACAATGATTACGTACTGGTGCTGAAGTCTGCGTGTGTGTGTGCAGCACTGGCTGTGTACTGGTGCTGATGTTTGTTTGTGTGTGTGTGTGTGTGCGTGTGTGTGTGTGTGTGCAGCACTGGCTGTGTACTGGTGCTGAAGTTTGCGTGTGTATGTGTGTGCAGCACTGGCTATATACTGGTGCTGAAGTTTGCGTGTGTGCGCAGCATTGACTGTGTACTGGTGCTGAAGTTTGCGTGTGTGGGGATGAATAAAGATAAAGAATTGCATGTGTTTGGAATGGGACGATACCACAGTTTTTGCCGATACCCAATTTTCCACCAATACCGATATTTTTCCTATTTTTTTTTTTAATTTTTAAAACTATAACTACTGTGTTGAATATACATGGGAATACTTATTGCACAATTGTATTAAATATCGCAGAACGGTTAAATATTAAATAACTTAATTTCTCTGATGTGGTAATGTTATTACTTGGCAGGTTGTGTTAGTTACTGGTTGTCAAAGGCACTTGTCGATTTTGTGTGTGTGTGTATACTCACCTAGTTGTACTCACCTAGTTGTGGTTGCAGGGGTCGATTCATAGCTCCTGGCCCCGCCTCTTCACTGGCCACTACTGGGTCACTCTCCCCGCACCATGAGCTTTATCATACCTTTTCTTAAAGCTATGTATAGATCCTGCCTCCACTACATCACTTCCCAGACTGTTCCACTTCCTGACTGCTTTGTGACTGAAGAAATACTTCCTAACGTCCCTGTGATTCATCTGAGTCTTCATCATCCAACTGTGACCCCTTGTTACTGTGTCCCATCTTTGGGACATCCTGTCTCTGTCCACCTTGTCGATTCCTCTCAGTATTTCATAAGTCGTTATCATATCCCCCCTATCCCTCCTGTCCTCCTGTGTAATCAGATCGATCTCCCTTAATCTTTCCCCGTAGGACATATCCCTTAGCTCCGGGACTAGTCGTGTTGCAAATCTTTGCACTTTCTCTAGCTTCCTTACATGCTTTTGGCTAGGTGTGGGTTCCAAAATGGTGCTGCATACTCCAACATGGGCCTGACGTACACAGTGTACAGGATCCTGAACGAGTCCATATTAAGATGTCGGAATGCTGTTCTTAGGTTTGCTAGGCGCCCATATGCTGCAGCAGTTACTTGGTTGATGTGCGCCTCCGGAGATGTTCCCGCTGTTACACTCACCCAAAGATCCTTTTCCTTGAGTGAGATTTGAAGTCTCTGGCCCCTAGAGTGTGCTCCGTCTGCGGTCTTCTTTGCCCTTCCTATGTGTGGGTGTGTGTGTGTGTGTGTGTGTGTGTGTGTGTGTGTGTGTGTGTGTGTGTGTGTGTGTGTGTGTGTGTGTGTAACTCTCACAATCGTGAGGCAGATTGTTAATTTTTATGTTTTTAAGCACACATGTAATATTAATATAAAAAGTATCGGCTGGCATCGGCTATTTTTTTATCGGTATAATAAAAAATAGTCAGTACCCACCGATACCGATACTAGGCAGATCTCTAGTAAATACATAGCTTGGATTGCGTTTGAACAGTAATCGAAGGTCAGTAGCAGTGATGGAGAGTCAGTAGTAGTGATGGAGGGGTAAGTAGTAATGATGGAGGGTCAGTTGCAATGATGGAAGGACAGCACCAGTGATGGAGTCACTGACAATGATGGAAGGGTGAGTGGCAGTGATGGAAGAGTTAGTGGCAATGATGGAGGGTCACTGACCAACAGTGGCGATGATGGACACACACTTCCCTCCCACCAGTTATGAATCACGACTCGGTGATAGTCTTGTTGAAAGTCTTATGGTACAGATGGACCGTAGAGTATGAAGCATCACCCGCCTCACCCAAGGAGATGCACAGGGAATGTGAAATGAAGTGGAGATGAAAGGAGGACGGGATGGAGGAAAAGAAGGAAAGGAAGAGGAAAAATGTAGCGGGTGTAGGATTGCAGGAGATAGAGGAAAGAACTAAGGGAAGGGAAAGGATGAGAGGAGAATTGGAGTGGTAGGGAAAGGTATCATTTCCCTGGTGATGGATTAAGGATTGGTGTGTATACCTGAGTGATTAAATGGTCTACTTAATGACTTCCTGGTGATGGATTAGGGATTGGTGTATATACCTGAGAGATTAATTAAGTGGTCTACTTAATAACCTCAGAAGTGAAATGCATATACACTGTAATGCAAGGAAACATGTCACAAGTTTCCTTGTGGTAAAAAATTTAATTGTGGAAATACTGACGCTTAATTCCATACACAGTTTAAAGAGAAGATACGATAATGTTCAAGAGGCTCGAAATTAATAATGCCAGTTTACGTAGTTTAAAGGTAGAGAGAGAGAGAGAGGAGAGAGAGAGAGAGAGAGAGAGAGAGAGAGAGAGAGAGAGAGAGAGAGAGAGAGAGAGAGAGAGAGAGAGAGGAACATTACAGTATATTTACAGTAAGGTTGAGAGTGAGTGTCGCTGCTGAGGTGAGCTCCAAGTGTCAGATGAGTGTGGTAGCTCAGCCAAGCACCTTGACGTAAGCCAAGGTACTGCTCCTGCCTCGGAAATATTTAAAACATAACGCAACTCACGCACACATACCCTGCTTATCTTTACTATTTTCATCTGCCCTATGTATGAAAGTATGATCTGAGCTTTTTAAAATACTCTTGTAAAAAAAAATATGATCTGCTATAATAATGTGATATTGTGTTACGACACAAGCAGCAAGCAAGCCTGCACGACGCTCCAAAGAGAGGCTCACTGTATTGTTAATGGGGTTTAAAGTCTATCCATTACACCAGGGTCTACATGTAATATTTTCAAAACCAATCAAGAATGCTTCAGTACCTAGAGTAGGGATTAAAATATACTCAGTATATACACAATGAAAGGCGTACACCTTTGTATGTTCTGTGCGTCATAGGAGAAATTTCTCAATAAATTTGACAGATTGTTTTGTATTGAATATAAGTATATTAGTATTAAACGTTCAGTATATCAAATCAAAATAATTATAGATGAACTTTAAAAAAAAGTTGATTTAGGTTTTAAAATGACGTATTTCTTATGTCATTTTATGACCTGTTCCTTGATATTTCTTAATATAATGATTATTATAATAACTGACTATATTATGGAGGTAGTGGGAGTGTGAAGACAACCACTGAAGAAATTTATTGGTGAAATTGAAGAGAACTGAAGACTGATTACCGTAAAGGGGCAAACGGAGGGAAGGGTACAGGGGTGGTGGTTGATGAAGGGAAAGAGAAACAGGGGGTGGTGGTTGATGAGGGAAAGGAGAGGCAAAGAGATAGTGGTAAAGGGCGTTGAGCAGTGTTTGGCTTGTAGTCATGTCATTTAAAGTTACCTCTTAATATGCTGCCCCTTTATCCCTCCCTCCCCCTGGCACTCCAGCCAAGCATCTCGGGTAATATATTAACAACCCTGCTGCCCCAACAGTACACACGCACGTACAGGGGACGCGATGTAAGTTCGGGCAACATTTCACATTAGGGGGCACGGTGTGGCTCTCCCCTTATCCCTTTCTCTCTCTCTTCCTCTTCTCTCTTTCCCCTCCTCTCTCTTCTCTCTTTTCTCTCTCTCCCCTCCCCCCCCTCCCCCCCCCCCCCACCCGGCTAACCCTTCTCCTCTTTTTTTCTTTCTTTTAAGGTATCGATTTTTGAACCTAACTTAATATTTGGGTTTTTTTGAAATAAAATAGTTTTCATGGGATTTTCTTCATACGTTCCCAGTGGGGGAAAATGGGAATTTTCCCCCCGAGAAATAGCCCAAAGGGGGAAGAAAACAGTAGGGGGGGAGAAGCAATGTACCATTGCATCAAGCAGACTGAGGGAGGGGGGGATTTTAAAAAGCCAGAGCCTAATTGAACCTAGATGTGGATACCTACTGTAAACACGGAAAATTTAGAGGCTCTTACTCTAGCTTCAATATATTCAAAAGAGAGCTTTCTAGTTTCTAAGCCCCTTCTGAAAGCTTTTGTACTCTTGGGGTATTATGTAGGAAACTCTTACATGTAGCTTCTATATGTGAATTTCTCTTTGCAAAGGTTATTTGCTTGAGGTTATAAAATTTTTTTGCATTAAACCTGTCAATCGCTCTACCCTTTTCCCCTGCGTTACTCTTCCCTCTATATTTGGCTTTATTTTGGTTTTATTCTTTACCTGAAGTTCGCTCCTGGTTTTCTTTCCCTTTTCCTTCTTTTGATCTGCTATTCGTCTGTGCGTTCCTGTTTCCCCCCGTTCTTTCCTTTTTTGCCCTAATGGAAATAAGTCATGATTTTTTTGGTTCCCCAAGGGTAATTTGCCCTATTTACTTCTTCTTTAAAAAACCCGGCGTATCCCACTGGGGCGGGTAACCCGAAAAGAAAAACAAAAGTTTTCTCTTTTAATTTTTGAAATTTTTAAGGAAAGGGGGTACTAGCCCCTTTTGCCCGGCATTTTATTTTGCCTCTTACGACACCATGGCTTATGGGGGAAAAAAAATTCTGTTCACTTCCCATGGAGATAAGAGGGAAAAAAAGAAAAAACAAGAATTTTCAAAAAATATAAAAAATCCCAGAGGATGTGTGTGTATAACATTT
This sequence comes from Cherax quadricarinatus, assembly GCF_026875155.1. NCBI lineage: Eukaryota > Metazoa > Arthropoda > Malacostraca > Decapoda > Parastacidae > Cherax > Cherax quadricarinatus. Next base: position 11,389,160 of record NC_069465.1, on the reverse strand, counting down.
TGACATGCATGGTGTATGGACCCAAGTGTAAATAGAAGAAACAAGACGACCCGAAATTTGCATTTTTTGAAGAGAGAAAAATCCCGCAACCTACCATCTAAAAACCTTGTAGGCTTTTTTGTTTGACACTCCACCGGCAGGGGGGTGTACCCCTGGATGGTTTTTTGTCTACCAAAACCTACACCACAGGACGCAGTACCATCCTGGGCGGTTTCTGTCTACCAACCTACACCACAGGACGCAGTACCTCCCGGGCGGTTCTGTCTACCAAACCCCACTACCCCAGGACGGAGTACCTCCCTGGGTGGTTGCGTTTTTCCAACCTACTACCTAGGGCATATTTACTAGTAGTAATTTTGTAGCGTATTTTTGTGTACCTTACCTAAAAAAAATTACCTTTTTCCCAAAGGGCAATGCGTTCTACCCTCTATTCCTACTCAAGAAGAAGAAAAAAGGAAAAAATACCGTGACGGAACAAAACTAAATAACCCGCATATATGGACCGAAATCCCATAAGCCCTCTCCCCCATGTGCGGATTTTTTTTGTGTACTTTTCCCTGGTCATTCCGTTGTCTGTGCTCATTCTTTGGGTTCCTCAGTCATTCCGTTTGTCCATGTTTCGTACCATCTTTTCCCTACAGTATTTGCGGCCCCTGTATCTTTTCCGCCCCGACTCTTGTTTGATCTTTCCAATCTGACCCCCAGCACACTCCTCATCTATGATTGGGGACTCTTCACCCGTCAAATGGCACCCTTGGCAGTGGCGGTCAAAATTGCTTTTAACTGAGGATGGGAAAAGGGCGATACCTTCTCGAATTGTTTTTAAGTGGAAATTAGGGAAAAAAATCTAGTAAAATTTTTATTTTAGTTTTACAGAACCGTATTTAAGGGGGTTAAGTGATCTTTTTGGCCTTCCCACCTGTTTTTTTAAATCTACCTGGAGTACTTTTTTTTTTCTCTCTCTCTCTCTCTCTCCCCCTCTCTCTCTCTCTCTCTATATATATATATATATATATATATATATATATATATATATATATATATATATATATATATATATATATATGCAACAAGATCACAGTAAACAGGTGATTTCAGAATATGCAAAACAACCACTCTGAAAGAAGAGAGAAATTCCAAGCGCTTTCGTGACTACTCACATTATCATAGTTCCTTGATAATGTGAGTAGTCACGAAAGCGCTTGGAATTTCTCTATTCTTTCAGAGTGGTTGTTTTGCATATTCTGAAATCACCTGTTTACTGTGATCTTGTTGCATATATATATATATATATATAATATATAATATATATATATATATATATATATATATATATATATATATATATATATATATATATATTTCTATTTGCTATACTTTATTATATAGGCCTGATTGCCATACGTCATTGTATGCTGGCCTGTCTGCTATTTTATATAGGCCTTATTTTTATTTTTATAATACACACCTGCTGTACTTTACCCGTTTTCCCCCAGTTTCCTCTTAGGATCCAGTTCAACCAAACATTCTGGCAATGACTCAAACACACTTATGTATAATCATCATTGGAAAGTCATCTTTTGTAAGCCTATGTGAACATTGCCTACTGATAGTACCTTGATAGCACTCTCGCACATGGCCAGAGATCATTATTGAGACGAGACTCCTTGAGTTGCCTTCAAACCCCGCTGCCGCTCAAGACGGCAGCGGGGTTTGAAGGCAGCTAAATTTAAAGACATTTAGGTTTGAAGGCAGTTAATTTTGAAAGCAGTTGGTTTTGAAAGCAACTGGTGGCAAAGGCAGTTGACTCTAAAGACTCCAGGTGTTTGAAGGCATCAAATTTTAGTAAAATTGCTTGGAAAGCAGTTGGTTTTGGAGACAGTTGGTTTTGGAGACAGTTGGTTTTGGAGACAGCTGGTTTTGGAGACAGTTGGTTTTGGAGACAGTTGGTTTTAAAAGAGATTGGATTTTAAAATACTTGATTTTTTAAGAAGTTTTGTTTTGAAGTCAGTAGGCTATCTCCTCGATCCAAAAAAGTCATTTAATGGTGCTGAGACAACATCCAAGCAACAACTAGTAGACCTGCAGTAAACCAGCAGAGTCGGAAGCCATTAGTAAGCTACTAAAATATATTATTTAACAGAGGAAGATACATCTGTGTTTGAGAGAAGGATGAACTTAGCTAAACACTAAAGATTAATCTGACATCTTGTACAAGTACAGCCACCATGTTAACCACCTCAGCTATGTCCATGATGCTGACGGCAGAGTATTGAATTAGTGTCTTCAGATACAGAAGAGACAAGTGCAACGCTTGGGTAACGTGTTGCCGAAACATTTCGCCTGCACAACAGGCTTCTTCGGTCAAATACAGGCGATGACACTGGAGACAGTAATATTAGTAGTAGTAGTTTTGAAGTGTTATTGTCTAATGTATTAGACTGATGAAGCCTGTTGTGCAGGCGAAACGCTTTGCAAGAAAAAGGTATCCAAGTGTCTCACAGGTGTTTTATTCATCAGCTTGTTGGTGTTGTATACCGCCAGTAATAATGTAATTTCAAGAATCGCTTCTCTGAGATCTCTATTTTTGGGATATGCCTGGTCTTAAAACTGTGTATGAAGGATTCTTCATCCGCTTCGTTATCCAGTTAATTCCGCATTTTGTATGTGTTACTGAAGAGAGCGAGTTTAGTGTACAAAGAGAGTCCTTCAATCCATGTTGTATGTCTGGAGTTTTAAGACTCATTATGCCATGTAGAGTCCCGAACGATCTCATTTTCTCAACTGATGTCGCGTTGAACTATTATTACATTAGGGTTATACCCTAATATAATAATAGTTCAACAATTTATATAAACGACAATGATGAAGGAATAAACAGCGTTGAACCCCAGGAGAAAAATCCAAGCGGATTAGCTTGTCTTCGTGAACATAACAGTTAATAATAGTTACTACTACTAATAATAATACTAATAATAATATTAATATTAATAATAATGGAATGAAAGGTTCAAATGGTATGCATCAGTTATTTTCTGGTAACTTTGATGTTCTATTACCCACTAACATAACTCTGTAGAAAAACGAACTGTAATATTTCTAGTTCTAAATCGCCAGCAGAAGTCAGTTTTACGACTTATTAAAAAGGATTAGTGACGCAGTCAAGCATTAAATATGCAGGGCACAAATTACGAAAAAAAATGGGGATTTATTTATCCTAAATATTAATTCACATTTTCACGACGTCTATAATAGACAGGGGCCAAACATCCGTCACCAGTGAACCTTGATCTTGTAACAAATATCTATTACCGTAATTTTTTCCGCCTCACCAAATCCAGGTCATGAATCCACAATAATCTGACGTGGTTACGAGAACTTGGGGAAGGGGGGGAAAGACGGGTGAATCCTAATCTTTATATGTTGAAGGCAAAATTGGCCTGGCTGGTGATTATGACTTTTTTTCCAGTCGAAAACAAGTTAGTTATGGTATTTAGCCTGAGAATTAATCATTTGACTGGAAAGTGCCATTTGATTGATCAGTATATTTGATATTTGAAATGTGATAACCATTGCTTGAAAAAATAAGGTTGACTGACAGAAAGCATTAAATACTTTGCCTTTCTTCATAAGAATTGTGTCTTGGTGTTGGTACGAATTTGGTTTCTCTTGTCTGTACTCTCGGAAGTATATGAGAAGAGAGATGGTATGAGAGTGAAGTTAAGAGAAGACGAAGGAGGAAACATGCGAAGCGAGTTGGAAAGAGACGCCATAGCAAGAGGAATGAACGCTGCAAGAGACTGGAATATAGAGTATTACCAAGAGTGAGTGAGGAAACTAATGATGGGGTAGGGAGTGATGTAGGTGTAGTGTTGGTGGTGGAGAGGGTGTAGTGTTCGGGGTGGAGAGGGTGTAGTGTTGGGGATGGAGAGGGTGTGTTGCAGTTGGAGAGGGTGTAGTGTTGGCGGTGGAGAGGGTGTAGTGTTCGTGCTGGAGAGGGTGTAGTGTTGCAGGTGGTGAGTGTGAAGTGTTGGAGGTAGAGAGGGTAAGGTGCTGAAGATGGCAAGGGTGTAGTGTTGGAGGGAGAAGAATGCGGTGGTGTTGGAGGTGGAAAGACGAGCTGCAGCACTGTACACGACCAACTTATTCGCATTAGGTAAACCTTGAAATACTGTTACACTGAGTTGTAGCAGTAGTAGTAGTAATAGTAGTAATAATAGTAGTAGCAGTAGTAATAGTAGCAGCAGTAGTTGCGGCGGCGGCGGCGCGGCGGCAGCGGCGGCGTCGTGGTGTGTAACTGACCGATTGTGGAAAAATACATTTATGTACAGTTCAGGACATATTAAAGGAAACGTTTCGCCATGAATGGCTTCTTCAGTTCTGAAGGACTGAACTGCGAGCTGCAACATAGACACAATATCAGGAACAAGTATCTCTCTGACATTTCACGGGTACGTCTTAGCCTGTTCCAAATCTCCATGCATACAAAATGCCCCAAAACTTGGAACTCACTGCCTGAAAATGCCAAAAGTTCCGAGTCTGCCAACATTTTTACCAATATTGTTAAGCATATGTTAAATCTCGCATAAATGTATTATCCATTAACTCTAAATTATCATACTATGATTTCAGTTCATAAAATGCAGATCACTGAACCAATGTAATAATTACGTAAATGATCATTTGTCACTGGCAACCTGTCTCATTGTACTTGTGACTGTCATGAACTACACAAACTCTCTAGACCAATATATTAGGTCTAGATTTATGTAAGCATTATGGTTAGTTTGCCCGAAATGCATTGCATAATTAGTGACTTTGTCTTGTCACTACTTATGTATCAAATTATGTATTACATTATGTATACTAACAGTTACTTTGTATGACTAATAAGAAATAAAAAAAATTATTTTAATTTAATCTAGTGTTTGTGAAGTCTAGTCTTGGACACAGACTTTTTCATTTTGTGTTCAACTCGCGTATCCACACCAGACTGTTCTTGTCTTGGGTCATTATATTGTCCTACCATTCTCGTAAATTAAGTTTATAATTACTACTTATGTATCTTGATGACCCATAACTTGGCAGTGTTCCTATACCATATACCTTTATATTTTTTTTTTCCTGATTCAAGTGTTTTTAAAGCGTGGCCAGCCCAAAACCGCTGCATATTCCAATTTTCGCCTAATATTTGTTAAAAATGCCTTATTTTCTAGCATCTCTCTATCCATATATTTGAAAGAAATTTTATAATTAACCAATGCAGTATACGACTTTCTCTGGTTTTGTCAAATTATTTCATTATTTCGTCACAGTCTTAGTCTCCAAGTTCCCAGGTTTCGCTTCTCCCATTTCCAACACATATTTACAGTATATGTATGTTAAATTCCCATCATTCATCTATCTCTCCATTAGGTCAACCTGTGTGCGTACGTGCGTGTGTGTACTCACCTAATTGTGGTTGCCAGGATCGAATCATCTTTTGGCCTTGTGTGTGTGTGTGTGTGTGTGTGTGTGTGTGTATGTGTGTGTGTGAGAGAAAGTGAGTGAGTGAGTTTGGCTCAGCCTCCGGCTTCACATATCATACATGGCTAATAATAACCACAGTGTCTCACCAACCTCTTGCTGAAGTCTCTCCTGCTTGGCCTTGTGCTGATCACGTCTCAAGTGTTGGTTGTGATATCTTGGCGACGTCCCTGTTTGGTGGCTCTATTGGTGTCTTGGTGGCTCTAAACATGTATCGGTGGCTCTTTAGATAGGTTACAGGCTCAAGTGATGTTTTATTTTGGGACTCTATAATAATGTCGCGCTAAGTAATCGGCGTTCATCAAACAAGCTGAATTGTCTTAAAAACAGTATTTTTTCCTGAACATTTTGGTTGCGTCACAACACCCGACTCTGTGAAACACAACTGATACTCTACCCAAGCATTAAGATTTTTTACTTGTCCAATGTATCATTATATTCTTCCCAGATTTTATTAATTATAAATAAATCCAATTTATATGAACCAAAAGAAATATTCGTATTTTCAAAACTGCTTTTTATGAAACATTATTCTTTTATATTCCTGTTGACCATGGACTTACTTGATACAACTTTCTCAACCTTTTGAAAATCAGTTTGATGATTAAAATCTCTCACATTAATAAACAGAGCATTAGAATCTTGTCCAGTCCTAATGCTATATTTATGTTGTTTTAATTAAAGTTCAAGACTTTTACCAGTTTGACCGTAATAAACTTTATCGCATATTTTACAAGGAATCTTATAGACATTGCTAACCCAAACACCGCCTCCGCTGCCAGACGATCACTTAACCCAAGCTCAGGAAAATAAGCCTTCTCCTCCATAGCATCTACTTTAGTGATACTATGAAAGGAAATCGCAGAAGAAACAACAGCAGTAACAAAAGAATAACACCAATGACTCTACAACTCAACATGTCTACCCAGCAGGACGCCGGTGTATCATCCCCTCTCACCACCACCACCCAGGGAACAACAACAAACATGGCTGACTCCCCCTCCAACCCCACTTCCTTCAAAGGATTCTCTCAAGAACACCCATGTATGATTCTTCCTGACACTATTAGCGATTACACTGTCGCCCTAGAAAATGAAAACAAAGATATTAAAGCAACATTTGCGCGATATGAAGCCAAGAACAAGATCCAAAACCTTGAAGAGAGAATTACATCGGGAAGTGCTGACACAGAAAATACTCTGACAACAGCTATAGCCAGTCACACTGAGCAAATAATAACCCTAAATATGAAGGTTGAACAAGCAAACAAGGACTGGAATCAGAACATGCACACTCGACTGAATGAATACCTTGATTTCCAAGATGACAAAATCGAACAAGATAAGTTATCTGATGCAGTTATAATAAACAGCCCACACATTCCTAGTGACATAACCCAAGCCCAGTGCAAAGATACTGCTATCAGGATAATACATGACCACATACGAGTTATCCCGCAGATCAGATTTTGCCACCGAAGTGGCTAGTTTATTGTGCACCTCATATCCATCCTGTGGACAGTAGCGCAAGAGCATATGGATATGGATACACGAAAGGCCTAAGAACTAGGCCCCAAAAGGGTTAACATGTATACTTATGGATTTATATCTACAGTTCACTTATCTGTTATAGGGAAATTTAGGAAATTTGCTTAGTATATCTGGTATTTTATTTTCATTAATAAGATATCTTGGCATGCCACATATATTTACTACAAGCACATGTACATGGTATACAGGCCTAGCTGACAACAATGACATACTACTATTTAGAAAGCCCATTGTTATGCTCCGCATATCGGGCAGGCAAATTAGGTCAGTGTCCCAGGATGCGACCCACACCAGTCGACTAACACCCAGGTACCCATTTTACTGATGGGGAACATAGACAACAGGTGGAAAGAAACACGCCCAATGTTTCTACTCTGGCTGGGAATCGAACTCAGGCCCTCGCCGTGCGAGAGCGTTAACCACCAGGCTACCAGAGCCCCGTAGGTTATTATACTATCTCTGTATTTCTCAGTACGTGGACAATTAAGCACATAGTGTTCAAGACAGTGACCATATGCCTGATCACATAATTTACATTTAGTTTGATCATCATCTGTGTCTCTCCCAAACTGCCAGAAGTACTTGTAACCAAGCCTACGCCTGGCCACTACAACAGTCTGTTCACATTGCAAGTTGCTCCATAAACATACTTATCTATGTTCATGTTATCATAGTGGGTTATAGATCTACTCAGGCTTCTAGCTGCAAAACAATGAAATCAAAGAAACACGTTTGCTAGGAAAACAAGGTATTGGCACAGTATTATGATCAGACTTCATTCATATGATAAAAGAAAGGACCTATTTAAATCAGCAATTACAATGAAAAATGGAGTGTACATCAACGAGTGTCTAACGAGAAAAAGTCAAAACCTTCTGTTCAGGTTGAGAAAACTTAAACAGGAAAACAAAATACATCAGTGTTTCACTTGAGATGGGAAAATACTAGTTAGGAAAACATCAACAGGACAACAGTATACCATCTCAAATGAACATGATTTCTCTACCTTCCTTAGAAAAGCTGACATTTCCGTAACAGATTAGATAAGTGTCCTTTACACATATATACATGTGGTGCATATAGTGTACGTTACTATTACATTATTGTGCATTTTCTTACTAGCTAATACCAGCTACCTCAAATACTTTTTACTTCTTTTTAATGCTATTAAATGCTCAGATTTTGTGATGCAAGTCAAATCTTACACCTAAATTAATGTTCTTCATGAATAACTACCTATTCATTTAATTTTGTTCACCACTACTTATTTTAGTCCCATTTATATGGTGTGGTGCAATTAGTGTATATTCCAATTACATTATTGTGCAATTTCCAGAACTATCATTTACTAGCTAGTACCAACACCTTAATTTTTTTTTACTTTGTTTAGTGCTGTTACTTGCTCAAACTTAATACATATTACAAGTCAGATCTTACTCATAAATCAATATTATATCATAGTGACTATCTGTCCATTTAACTTTGTTTACCATTACTTAGTTTTTTTTCCTCCTTTATTTTAGCTTTAAAGAACTACCTTAGTTCATATATTTACATTTGTTAAAATAATTCAGGTGCTATATTTTAGCTTTAGAATATTTACTTTGTCTTATACTTATATTTAATTATAGATCCACTATAAATCTTATGATTACAAGCATTGATCCTGATACCAACCTCTTATTGAATGACTTAAATGAATCAAACAGTAACTGTAATTACTACACAGCAGAACAAAGGCACTTCTCAGAGCCAACAACAACATAACATAAGGAAAAAGGAACACTGCAACAGGCCTACTGACCCATGCGGAGCAGGTCCATGTTCCCCCCCCCCACGGATTAGACCAATGACCCCCCCCCGGATTAGCCCAATGACCCACCCAGTCTGGTCATCTCCACTCAAGGATGGAGCACGGCACCAGACCCAGCAGCACAAGCTAGTCAGGTCCAACTCACACCCACCCACACCCACCCATGTATTTATCTAACCTATTTTTAAAACTACAAAACGTTATAGCCTGAATAACTGTACTCGGGAGTTTGTTCCACTCATCCACGACTCTATTACCAAACCAGTGCTTTCCTATATCCTTCCTGAATCTGAATTTTTCCAACTTGAAACCATTGCTGCGAGTCCTGTCTTGGCTGGAAATTTCCAGCACGCTATTTACATCCCGTTTATTTATTCCTGTTTTCCATTTATACACCTCGATCATATCCCCCCTAATTCTACGCCTTTCGAGAGAGTGCAGATTCAGGGCCCTCAGTCTATCTATAACTGTAACTACAATTTCAGATCTTTAAGCAAACATTACGATGACCTCACAGCATTACTAAATTCCCTGCATGCCAGTATGTCCATCATTACTCTCACCGAAACCTGGCTAAAGTCAGATACTACAGACATCTATGTCATTCCTGGTTTACACAGCCATACACAACTGTAGGCCAGATCAACAAGGAGGTGGCACAGCTATATAATACTCAGACCAACTAGAATGTATCACTAATACTTGCACAAGGGATGAACATGGGTAATATATAATAGCTAAATTCAAATCCAAACACATTCAAAAACCTCTCACAATAATAAATATCTACAGAGTACCACAGTCAAACATTAGCCGTTTTAGTGAAAACCTAGGAAGTATGATAACTGATGCACACATGAATAAAGATCACTTACTACCCTCAGGTGACTTCAGTATAAATCTCTTGCAAGACCAGGACCCACACGTTACTGAATTCACAAACACTATGAGTAACTGCTTGTTGCTACCAACAGTAACAAAACCTACAAGAATTACAGAGATTAGTGTTTCCCTATTAGGCCACATCCCCTTTAAAATCAGGCATAATCACAGATAATACCAATGACCACTACCCTACCTTTCTCATAACCAATCTAGGTAAATTACCCCAAAAAACTACTAAAGTAACCTTCAGACTTCATAATGAGGCAGCCATTAATAACTTCACAATAGCAATGACAAACATCGACTGGCTAACTGAGCTACAAACCTATACAGATACTGATGAATGTATTAATATTTTTTTAAAAAAGACCCAATACCTCTATAACAAGCACTGCCCTAAAAAAAATCATAGTTAAGAGACTGAACAGTCCCTGGCTAACACCCAGCATCCTCAAATCCATAAATACAAAGCACCTATACGAAAAACAGTACAGAATGTGTCACATAACCAGAGACCAAACAAAACGTTACTCATCAATTCTAACCAGCCTGATAAAAGGGGCAAAAAAATTGCATTATGAGAACAGATTATCCAACTTAAAAGGTGATATAAAAAAGACCTGGAAAACCCTATCTGAAATTCTAGGAACAAAAAAGATTTCAGGAAACAGAGCAATCAAACTAACAAAATCGGATGAACCCCAACTCCCACCAACTGAAACAACAAACAGACTCAATGTTTTCTTCTCCACCATAGAAAAAAACCTTGCCGATAAAATCCCAAGCTCAAATACCCCACCCAATGACTACTTCACTGGCAACTACCCGAACACACTGCTCCTAGCTCCGACTAACCCAACAGAAGTCTCCCTTATTATCAACACACTAAAAAACAAGACAGGAGATTTAAATACCTTACCATCTTTTATATACAAAAAAAGCTGTCACCAATCATTGCAACACTCCTTAACAAATCCATCGAATTCTCTACCTTCCCTACAGTTCTCAAAATAGCGAGGGTCACTCCGATACATAGAGGAGGAGAACAGACTTGAATAACTATAGGCCAATATCCAACTTACACCCTCTCTCTAAAATATATGAAAAATTAGTTCATAAGCGAATCTATTCCTACCTCATCTCCCACAACATACTCAACCTCTGTCAGTTTGGGGTCAGGCCTAATAAAAATACGAATGATGCTATTATACACATGCTAGAACAAATATACACTGCACTCGAGAAAAAAGAAGTCCCATTGGGGATCTTCATTGATTTACGTAAAGCTATTGATACAGTTGACCATGATTTGCTGCACATAAAATTATCACACTATGGTATAAGAGGGCACTCCCTCAACTACCTAAAGTCTTACCTCAGCAACAGAAGCCAATGTGTGTACACAGATGGGGCAAACTCTTCCACACAGCCAATTACAGGGAAGTGTCCTTGGCCCTCTTCTCTTTCTCATTTACATAAACGACCCACCAAATGCATTGCAACTACTCAAACCCACACTATTTGCAGATGACACTACATATGTCTTCTCTCACCCAAGTCCAGTCATGCTAGCCAATACTGTAAATACCGAATTACAGAAAATATCTACCTGGATGATTAACAAACTTACTCTCAATATTGATAAAACCTACTTCATACAGTTTGGAAACAGAACTACAGATGTCCCTCTTAACATAATGATAAACGGATCACCTATCACAAAGCTCACAGAGGAAAAATTCTTAGGAATCCACCTCGATAATAGACTCAAATTCCAAACACATATACAACACATTTCCAAGAAAATCTCCAAGACCGTAGGCATACTATCGAAGATGCGGTACTATGTTCCACAGTCAGCCCTCCTGGCCCTGTATCACTCGCTCATTTACCCCTATCTCACCTATGGAATTTGTGCATGGGGCTCAACAACAATAAACCATCTCAGATCATTAATTACCCAACAAAAGGCTGCATTCAGAATAATAACAAATTCCCGCTACAGGCAGCATACTCCACGAATATTCAAAACTCTAAACTTACTCACCGTACAAAACATCCATTCATATTGTTGTACCTACTACATACATAGAACAATTAACTCGGATATAAACCCTCCCCTCAAATTTCTCCTTGCCAACCTCAACAGAACACATGACAACACAAGGCAAAGATCACTATTTGGTGTTCCTCGTGTCCAGATCACACTATGTAAAAACGCAATGCACATAAAAGGCCCTAAAATCTGGAATTCATTACCTGTGAATATAAAAGAAACACTGTTTATCAGTTCAAGATTTTTCTTGAAACCACTTACTCAGCCACAACTAAATAAATACTGATTAACTGTATCTCATAAATGTATAACCTGTGACCCTATCAAACTATGTTTTTTTGTAATTACATTACCTACAAATTTGTACAATTATAAAGCCTCTTTGAAATACTTATTTGTACTTCATGTTGTAATTTGTTTACTGCAAGCTTAGTTAAGCTTAAGTTATTTTTTATCAAACTTTTTTTACGTATCAAGATTTTTAAATAAAACTAAGTTTTCTACAGAGTTATGTTAGTAACAGAACATCAAAGTTACCAGAGAATAACTGATACATAATATGTGAACCTTTCATTCTATTAATTTTATTAATATTATTATTATTATTAACTTACGGTGGCCCGTGGCCTGGTAGCAAAAGCTCTCGCTTTACACTGTGAGAGTCCGAGTTCGATTCCCGGCAGGGATAGAAACATTGAGTGTGTTTCCTTACACCGGTTGTCCATGTTCACCCATCATAATAATGGGTGCCTGGGTGTTAATCAACTGGTGTCGGTCGCATCCTGAGGACAAAATAGACCTAATGTACCCGAAATGCTCTGCACAACAAGGAGCTTTCTATATGACTCACGAAATCGTAATGACACGATTGCAAACAAACCATACCCCGGTCGGGATTGAACCCGCGGTCTGGAGTTTTGAGACTCTCTGACCGCGGGTTCAATCCCGGCCGGGGTATGGCTTTCTATATAGTAGTATGTCATTGATGTCAGCTAGGCCTGTATACCTTGTATATGTATTTGTAGAAATAATGACAGTAGTATTTAGAAGATGCCAATATTTTCATTAAAAGTAATCCAACTTTAAAAAATGTATTTTATTTATGTGGGAAATAAATGATCCAACAAACAGTTCCATGATGAATGGATTAATTTTCAGATTTTTTTTCTTCCCACCCCCCACCAACCATTGGAAAATAATTCAGCGTTTATACACTGTTAACTGGATTGCAAAAATGCTTAAAATTACTTAAGAATGTGCACAGGGGGTCTATGACCCCGTACTAGTGATAACTTGGAGCCTGATAGTGGGGCTTCACAGGGGTCTTTGACCCCTACCAATGACAGCTGGAATCCTGATAGGGGGGCTTTACAGGGGGTCTATCACCCCTACCAATGACAGCTGGCATCCTGATAGAGGGTCTTCACAGGGGTATATAACCCTTACCAGTGACATATCCGGGAGCCTGATAGGGGGGGGGGGCTTCACAGGGGCCTATGACCCCTACCAGATTCATAGCTGGGATCCTGGTAGGATAGAGGGCTCTAATGAACCCTGTGAAGGATGTACACAGGTTCCTGAGCGAAAAGTTTCACAGACTAAATGCCTCCATTGGTTAACCAGAACTGATCCATGCCATGGGTTTTCTTAGGAGGCTGGTAAGAATTACGCAGCTCTGTATGACCCTAGTAGGTTTAGCGCTTGGTTTTGATTATAATGGCAAGAATTACGTATGCAAGCATTATAATGAAACTGCTTGTGTTGACCTTAGTACCAGCAGGGACAGGTTTATATAGGCATGTTTTTGCTGGCACAAAACTTTCCATGGTAACCCATTTATTATTATTACAATTAAAAGTCAGTGGTAAACTCAGAGGGGTCATACTCTGTTCTTCATGTAGAGTACTAATGGTACAATAATCTGCCCTTCATGTAGAGTACTAATGGTACAATAATCTGCCCTTCATGTAGAGTACTAGTTGTAAAATAGTACCACTAGTACTCTGGTGGTGAGAGTGGTGGCCTGGAGAGAGGTTCCTTGAAGGTGGTGGTGAGGGTCTCTTGATCTTAGGAATGTGATCTATGCTACCTGGGAGTGAACTTATCCTCCCAGGTGATGCATGACCCCCCACGGGTTGAGCGCTCCACCATGAATAGTGACGGTGTAATAGTGCCATCTAGTGGTGGCGTAGTAGTGCCATCTAGTAGTGGTTATCAGTGATGGTGTTATAGTGAAGGTCAGGACAATGACCAACCTCAATGGCACTAAAGGTCAATTGAACTTCAAAGGTCTTACAGGAGAGACGTGTTGCTTCTCCTCCTGCTGCACCGTCGGCTTTACCGCTTCCTCTGCCTCTCAATACACCTAAATAACGTAAGTATTGTCTAGTGACGTATTTGTCAGTACAACAGAGTTGAGCTGCAGCTCTTGGTCCCCCTCACCAGTTTGCTCACTAAATTATTTTAATCTTAATTTTCTTTGGGGTTTAGTGTCTTGGCGGGGGAGGGGGTAATTGATCTTAGTGGAGGGGTTTTCATGCGAGGATTATTATTATAATCAAGGGGAAGCGCTAAACCCGTAGGGTTATACAGCGCCTGTGGGGGATGGAAGGTATTCAGGGTTAATTCAGGGAACTGGAGCACAGATCAAGTTCCGTAGATCAAGAGCCCCTCACCAGCATCAAGGAACCTTCCTTGAGCTGCAGCTCTTGGTCCCCCTCACCAGTTTGCTCACTAAATTATTTTAATCTTAATTTTCTTTGGGGTTTAGTGTCTTGGCGGGGGAGGGGGTAATTGATCTTAGTGGAGGGGTTTTCATGCGAGGATTATTATTATAATCAAGGGGAAGCGCTAAACCCGTAGGGTTATACAGCGCCTGTGGGGGATGGAAGGTATTCAGGGTTAATTCAGGGAACTGGAGCACAGATCAAGTTCCGTAGATCAAGAGCCCCTCACCAGCATCAAGGAACCTTCCTTGAGGGGTTCATGCGAGGAACTGGAGTCCCTCACCTTCGTCTGATCAAGTAATAACTCTCACACTAGGCGTTAAATAACCCATAATGGTGTATGTAGTTCTGGGCTTTTTCCATTATTGAAAATAACTTAGTGAATGTCTCTTGATCCAAGCAACTTGTGCCTTTTGATTCAGATATAGGCTTCGATGTAAGCAATTTGTTAGTCATCAGGTTAATGTGTAAGAAATAGTGATTGAGGAAAATATAGTTTTACTATGTTAAACATTAATGGATATATTAGGCAGTAATTTTGTTATTTTATATTACGTAATGTTTGTGTATATATGTTGATGGTTATAATGTTTCTTTGTGTACATACGTGTGATGTTGATGGTTATAATGTTCCAGGTGTGATAATTGCTGCGTCTGGCTGTGTCTGCTGCAACAGTGATCAACACAGCAACATTGACCAGTCTGAGGGGTAGAGACAACCACACTAATAAGTGGTCTGACCCATAACATTTAGTGTTATGTGGAGATGCAGCAGTTGGAGACGTCGTCAGAAGTGGGCGGGGCCCACTTGCAAGGTATCTCCAGGTTATAAGTCCACTAAAGTTTGGTTACTGAAGCAGACAGTAATTGCATTAGGTGGGAAGGTGGTGGGGAGAGTATAGGAAAGACTGTAATTAATTGATATCAAAAGTAGCTTAGTGAGAAGTATTAGCTTATCTCCTGACCAGAGATGAAATCTCTGGCCAGGAAATGATGAGGAATGTATTCTGTAGGTTACCTTGAATGGGGTGAGGATAAAAAGTGGAGAAATGGGTTGTAAAGCTTAGAACTGAAGACTGATTAAATTCTAGAAAGTTTTAGTTAGTCTAATATCGTTATTTTGAAACCTATACACATCCTGCAAGAGTGTAGGAAGCAGAGATGAAATGTGCAAGTGATATATCATGGCTCAATTGGTAGTGGCGTCAACTGAAGAACCGGGATTCGATCCCTGGCACAAGTGGGCATGTTCCCTTATATCCATTGGCACTGTTCACATAAGAAAGGAGGAACACTGCAGTAGGTCTGCTGGCCCATACTGGGCATACTTGAATGATTCTGTGTTAACCAGGTTAATAATTATAGTAAGATAGTTTAATGTGATCAGGGTAATGGCAGAGGTCTTGATGCCGGGTGAAAGGGAAGCCTGGAGTACGCTGCATACTCTAGTGTCTACTAACAAAGTAATTTGTAGATTTAGGTAGTGTTAAGTAGGATCACTACGACAAGGTCCTAAATGCATTAGAAGACAAAAAGAATGCAGATGTAATATATACAGACTTTGCAAAAGCCTTCGACAAGTGTGACCATGGCGTAATAGCGCACAAAATGCGTGCTAAAGGAATAACAGGAAAAGTCGGTCGATGGATCTATAATTTTCTCACTAACAGAACACAGAGAGTAGTCGTCGACAGAGTAAAGTCCGAGGCAGCTACGGTGAAAAGCTCTGTTCCACAAGGCACAGTACTCGCTCCCATCTTGTTCCTCATCCTCATATCCGACATAGACAAGGATGTCAGCCACAGCACCGTGTCTTCCTTTGCAGATGACACCCGAATCTGCATGACAGTGTCTTCCATTGCAGACACTGCAAGGCTCCAGGCGGACATCAACCAAATCTTTCAGTGGGCTGCAGAAAACAATATGAAGTTCAACGATGAGAAATTTCAATTACTCAGATATGGTAAACATGAGGAAATTAAATCTTCATCAGAGTACAAAACAAATTCTGGCCACAAAATAGAGCGAAACACCAACGTCAAAGACCTGGGAGTGATCATGTCGGAGGATCTCACCTTCAAGGACCATAACATTGTATCAATCGCATCTGCTAGAAAAATGACAGGATGGATAATGAGAACCTTCAAAACTAGGGAGGCAAAGCCCATGATGACACTCTTCAGGTCACTTGTTCTATCTAGGCTGGAATATTGCTGCACACTAACGGCACCTTTCAAGGCAGGTGAAATTGCCGACCTGGAAAATGTACAGAGGGCTTTCACAGCGCGCATAACGGAGATAAAACACCTCAATTACTGGGAGCGCTTGAGGTTCCTAAACCTGTATTCCCTGGAACGCAGGAGGGAGAGATACATGATTATATACACCTGGAAAATCCTAGAGGGACTAGTACCGAACTTGCACACGAAAATCACTCACTACGAAAGCAAAAGACTTGGCAGACGATGCACCATCCCCCCAATGAAAAGCAGGGGTGTCACTAGCACGTTAAGAGACCATACAATAAGTGTCAGGGGCCCGAGACTGTTCAACTGCCTCCCAGCACACATAAGGGGGATTACCAACAGACCCCTGGCAGTCTTCAAGCTGGCACTGGACAAGCACCTAAAGTCAGTTCCTGATCAGCCGGCTGTGGCTCGTACGTTGGTTTGCGTGCAGCCAGCAGCAACAGCCTGGTTGATCAGGCTCTGATCCACCAGGAGGCCTGGTCACAGACCGGGCCGGGGGGGCTTGCCCCCCGGGAACTCTTCCAGGAAAAACCCGGGAAAAAGGTATGGTAAGAACGGGAAATCTGCTATATGGATTGTGAATGCATAAGCGGGGGAGAGAACCCCCCCAAAGGGGCATAGGGTACGTAGAACTGTGGGCCTTGTACCCACCAACGATTTTACAAGCTATGTGGAATGTTTTTAAAAAATAAATTTTATAAATACCGGCACAAGGGAAAATAAACACTAAGCATATGAAATTAAAAGGTAAAAATACCGACGGGTTGTTAGTAAGCACATATAAAAATTAGGATTTTTATTTCAAAAAACTTTTCGCCTACCAAAGGCTTTTTCAGTGAGTCCCAAAAAAATTTGATAGAAGCAGAAGAGACTTAAAGACGATGTAATCCCCACACCTTGTTTTTGAGGGGGACCTGACCTTTTCAACGACAACATTCTTACCTCTTATTTGGCCTCACCTCCCCTCCTGGCAGTATTAAGGCTCCACCCCTCACTTCAACCCATATTGTTTCAGACATGGAACAATACTCTTCTCCAGACAGAGGGACTGACCACCTCAAAACTTCGGGGTTGGACTGATTACATCTCTTCAAGTCTCTTCTGCTTCTTCAATATTCTGTACTCGATGAAAAACCTACTGTGTGGGCGAAACGTTTCAAAATAAAGACACCTAATTGGCATATGTGTCTTAAACCCCCACATAACATATTTTTGGGTCCTTTTTTGAAAACTTTTCGCCCGCCAGGGGGTTTTATAAAGTCACAACAGAAAGGGTACGTGAGTATTTATGGGTTTGGAGTCGGGTGGAGAATGGGGGTGGGTTTTTGGGGCCCAACGGGCCCTACTGCAGTGTGCCTTTTTTACCCCTTAGTTTGGACCCTGTAAGGCCCTGCACGGGACTGGCTTGGGGGTTTATTATGTGGAAGCGATGAAGAAGTTTCAGGGACATTGATTCGTAGGGATTTGGTGGGTTTCCCGGGTTTTGGGGGTAGTGGTTGCGGTGGGTTTCTGCGTATTTTGTCTTTTCAATCTAAGTTGCTTTTTTTTTTACTAAGTTCCAAAACTGACGCTTGGGGAAAAAACTGGGTTATTTTGAAACTTTCGACTGACCTGGCCTTATTTTTTGATACCATTTTTCCCTGGACCATTTTCTAACTTGTATGATGTTTTCACATTTTAAAGGTGTACAAAAACAAGGGGGCGACGGGGGCAACTTCCACGGGGGAATCCCACCTACCAGTGACTATGCCCTTCTGCACCCCCCCCTTATCTACTGACGCCTAAAAGCGCCAGCCCCCTTTCCCAACTCTCCTAACCCTTTTTTTTCCCCAACCTTACCCTTTCTCCTTCATAGTTTCCCCACCACTCCCTTTGGGCCTCCCCCTTCCCCCCACTTTCCTGCACTCTCCCACTTCCTCCACATAGCAATCACTACCAAAGCTCGCTACTTCCCTGTCCTCTTCGCTGTACCCAACCAAACAACCTGATCTCTTTTATTTTTAAAACCCCGTATTTTAAAATCTCATTGGATTCTCTAAACTTCTAAACGGATCTTCTCAGCCAGGGCCTAACACCTCTTTATTCCCCCTGATTTTCCCTTACCCCCCAACGCCAAACAATGATGTAGGTAGATAAGACACATGGGCAACTTTAACAACCCAATCTACGGCTTCAAGGTGATGGACTGATTACATCGTTTTCCCCACATCTCTACTGCTCCTGCCTATTTTCTGTAACGACGAAGAAGCCTACTGTGAGGCAAAAACGTTTTCCAAAATAAAGTTCCTAAATTTTCCTATGTGTCTTATCTACCAAACTGTGGGATTTTTTAAACCATTTGATAATCACAATATTAGCTCTCCTCCCAACCCTCTCGAATCCCCACATCCACCAAAACCGCTTCCTCTATAAAACCCCCCTTTGTTGATGGTTTAAAAAACCGAAATTGAAGATTGGGACACTTTGCGCTTGGGGGAATCTTTATTCGGAAAACGTTTCGCCACCGTGGCTTCATCAGTCCAATACAAAAAAGGGCGAAAGGGAAGGGGGAGAAGAGGTAATCAGTCCCCCTCAATGGATCGAGTTTTTCAGTCCATCAATTTTTGTAGAATTAGCATGGGGCCTAGCTGCTTTTTTTACGTAGAGATTGGGTGAAGCGGGGAGGCGGGGAATAGGTACCATCCATAGTCGAATGGGCTTCGTCCAAAGGTTAAAAAAGGTTGAAGTTTTTTTTTGTAACAAGACCCCGATGCTGCTGTGTCTGCAGTTGTGATGAAGGGTTTTTGAAAAACCGAAAATTTGAAGATTGAGACACTTATGCGCTAGGGGAACTTTTTCGGAAAGGGGTGAAACATCGACTCCCGGGTTGAGGGTGATTCCCTCATTCTCCCCTCCCCTTTACGCCTTTTTTGTATTGGACTGATGAAGCCACTGGTGGCGAAACTTTTCCTGAATAAAGATTCCCATATGCTGAAAGTGTCTCAATCTTAACCCCCTCTTGTCGGTATTGATACCTGTCTTGCACAACCCCCTCCATCTTCACCAAAACCCAACTCAGCGGGCCTACCTTCCTTCTCCTTCCCAACACACCTGCAAAATAAACCCTTTCTCCTCGCCACACCTTCTCTAGCCTCCATTGCTCCTCGTCTTAAAATCTTAAATGGGAATCAAAATCCACCCGGGTGCTAATTATCCTGCAATACTAAAAATTCCCGTTACCCCCAAAGAAAAAAACACTCCCCCAAAGAATACCCACAAACTGACATCTTTTAAGAGGTGACAACATTGAAAATCCTTTTAAACCAAAAAAAACCCTCACGCCCTCCTTCAAGACATCCTGAAGACACAAAAAATAGAAGGAACTGCAAAAAAGAGAAAGTGCAGATGGGATCGCTTTGGGCCGGCGGAGTGCGCGCAGTAGCTCCCGTTGAGTGGCTTTTCCTTTTGAAGGGTTTTGTACTTTGCTCTGTGAAGCGGGGGCCGCCCCGAATTGAAGAAAGTGCCCCCCTCGAGCAAATTTACCAACAGCTTAAGGAAGAATTGAGGATAGGAATTGGGATTCGGCACTGACCGGAAAACAAGAGTCATAGCAGTCCTCCCGTTTTGAGTCCCCAGGTCAAGAAGGGGAAACTGGTCAGTGGTGGACAGCAGGAAAAGAAATTGACGTCAAAAAGACGTGGAAAAATAGAAAAGATGAAGAAGAAAGGACTCCGTGGAAACTGTTGTGGGAAAAATTAATACATTCTCAGTGCTACCCGACGAATGGAGTCGATACTGGGAACATCACGACGAAAGACACCCAAGGGGGTAAGAATATTTTTGTTTTTGGGGGTAGCCCGTTAGGTTATGGATAGGGGGTTCTGCTTTAAGGACAGGAGTAGGAAAAGAGTTTGCTTTCCCCGGGGGTGGGGTGGAGGGTATTGTTACCATCTGGATGCATCATGAAGGTAATGGAGCAATCCTATTTTCGTTCAGTGCTGGAGGCAACGATTTGGCGGTAGGAGGAAGACCTATTAGCTTGGTGGGCCCGGGGTTAACGCTCTCGCTTCACACGTGAGGGGCCCGGGGTTTGATTCCAGCCAGGTAAAAACATGGGCGTGTTTTTTTCCACTGTTGTCCCATGTTCCCCATCGAAAATGGGGACTTGGGGGTTAGTCGACTGGTTTTGGGTCGATTTCCGGGCACGACCTAAGGAGGCCCCGGCCCCGACCGGGCCGCGGGGGCGTTGACCCCCGGAAAATTCTCCAGGGGAAAAAACCCGGGATATCACAATAGAAAAATTAGGAGTAAGGGGGAACCCGTCATTTGGGGATTTTGCAAGAGAGGAGTTGGAAATGAATGGTTGTCCAGGGCAAATTGGGGTCAATTGTGGCTGGGCAAATACTGTAAGGAAAAGCGGGAACTTTTGACAACTGGGACCCCTTCTATGGGAAAGTGACATGTATGCCAGGGATGGGGTTTACTTATCTAGGTCCGGGTGGTAACGGCAACTGCAGTGGGGGGAGCAGTTAGGACTTTTAAAAAGGAATAGTTATGGTATGGGTTTTGGCGGAAACAGTGAAGTCCCCGGTAGTAATATTACATTCTAGGGAACTTAAAAGCAGAACGAGGTAGATATTGAAAACCCGGGACTTGGGGGATAAGGGGCAGTAATAGGTTTAGTAGAAAAAAGAAATGAGCAGGAAGGGTAAAGAGAAAGGAAGTCTTTCATGTTTATTTCTAATTGCCGTAGTGCTAGGAATAAGATGGACGAGTTAGATTAGTTGCAAATGCAGGTAACATTGATGTATTTGCCTTAAGAGACGTGGTTTAATTCAAAAATCGGGACATCCTGGGATTTCATTTCGGGGTTTTTTTTTGTTCCAAGAGATAGAAGTGTCGGGGAAAGGGGGTGGGGTGGAATGTATGTCCGAGATCGCTTGAACTGTTGATAAAAAAGGGGGGTTAAGTTGAATAACACATCAGATCTGTTTGGATAGAATTTTCAGAGGGGCATGAAAAAATGATTTTAGGTGATATACCGCCCCCAAACTTAGATAGGGACCAAGGGGGTACTATGGAAGGAAAAAGTTAAGGCCACAAGGCACGATAAAGTAGTAAATTTAGGAGACTTTAATTTAGTCTATTTTTGGAATTTCTTGACTGGGGAATTTAGAATCAACGATTCTTAGAAGTATTAGGATTGTTTTTTTTAAGAGTTTGTGACGAACCTACAAGGGAAAAAAAACCTGCTTGACTTTGTTATGGAAAAAATGAATCCCTTTTTAATAATTTAGAAATTTCAGAGGAACTGGGGGGCTAGCGACCCAAATCAATTACATTTAGCATTGAATGGAAGTACGATAGTACGATAACCGTAAAAAAATTTCCCCCATTTTCGCTTAGCTTACGATGGGGTTTGAGAACACTTATCATCTGTTTACTGGGGTAAAAGAATTAGCATCAATATGACAGTTTTTTGAAACAATATACATGCTTTAAAGAACGTTTATCCCACATAAAGAATTTTGATCAAATAGAAATGACCAAAAATGGATGAATAAAGGCTAAATATCTACTAGGGCAAAAGAAAAGGAATTTATTGGCGTATCAAAAGATGTGGGGGTTCTTTTTATGAATCATTTTATTGACTTTTAAAAGGGGCTTAAAAAGGGGGAAAAAAAAAAAACTAAAAGGACTATGAAATTTAGTTGCAGGGATTCTAAAACTAACCCCAAAAAGTTTTTTCCAGGTCTATAGAACAAAAAATTAGAGATAAGTAGGTCCCCTTTTAAAAAAAACTATGGGCACCTTAGACAAAGAGATGAAATGTGCTCGATTTTTAATAATTATTTTTTCTCAGTTTTTAAAAAGGAAACACTAACAATATTCCCAGTAATTAATTTTTAAGTGGGCTAAAGAAGATAAATTAATGTAACATCACAGTCACTAGTGAAATGGTTGTGAAGCAGATAGACAGACAGAAAGCAAAATAAGTCCGCCCGGGTCTGATGAGGTTTTTTTCCAAGGGTTCTTAAAGAATGCAAAATAGAACCCCCTCTGTGAACCATAACTACTATTTTTAATTTATCTCTTCAAACAGGTGTATTCTGATATGTGGAATGATGGCTAATGTAATTCCTATTTTTTAAAACAGGGGACAAGTCGTTACCGTCAAATTACTTGTATCGGGGGGGGGGGGGGCGCCCCTAAGCCTGACCTCAATTGTAGGCCAAATTTACTAGAGTCAATTATAGCTGAGATTATAAGAAGCCATCTCGATGAGCATAGCTTGATTAATGATACTCAGCATGGATTTCACAAGAGGCGGGTCCTTGTCTAACAATTTATTAACTTCTTCAGTAAAGCTTTTGATGCTGTTTGACCACGATAAAGAATTGATATTATTTACTTAGATTTTATAAGGCTTTTGATAGAGTTCCGCACCATAGACTGGTTAAGAAAGTGGCAGCTCATGGCATTGGGAAAAGTGCTCTCTGTGGATCGAGTCATGGCTTGCTGACAGGAACAGAGAGACATTCCATAAATGGGGTTAAATCCGAGTGGGGATCTGTAAAAGAAGGTTTTTTTTTTTGGCGTTCCATAGGGCCCTTGTTTTGTTTATAATATATATCAATGATCTTGAGGAGGGAATTACTAGTGATATAGCAAATTCGCGCCGATGACACAAGATAGGTAGAGAATTGATTCAAACGTAGATGTTATGGAACTTCAGGCGGATTAAACAAACTCTATTCTTGGTCCAGAAAAGTGGCAGATGCAGTTTCAGTGAGATAATGCAAGGTTCTGAAGCTTTGGAGTGCCCATAACCCTAGTACTTATAAGTTAAATGATGTAGAACTTAGCCCTACTGATTTGCGAAAAGGACTTGGTTATGGTGATCAGCAACCTTAAACCAAGACAGCAATGCCTAAGCGTACGTAGAATAAGGCAAATAGATTAAGTGGGATTTATATCAAGAAATGGTAACAAACAGAAGTCCAGAGGTCATACTGCACTTTAATACATCATAGTAAGGCCTCACCTAGATTAATGCAGCTCGTTCTGGTCTCCTTATTTACAGAATGGACATAAATTCGTTAGATAACAGCAGGCGGGGGAGGTGGGGACGGAAAATTAATACATATCATTAGAACTCTTCCTTATGAAGAAAGATTGAAGACTCTTAAGTTTATATCAACTTGTTAGACGAAAGAATGAGGGGAGACCTGATCGAATTGTTATAAGTGGAAGATAGGTATTAATAAAGGGGATATTTAATAAGGTCTTGAGGATTCTCTCCAAGAGAGAACCCGCATAATGGATTTAAATTAGGATTTAATTTAGATTATAGAAAGGACATAGGAAAGTAATGGTTTGGAAATAGGGTAGTTGATGAGTGGAACAGTCTACCTAGTTGGGTTATTGAGGCTGGGACTTTGGGTAGTTTCAAATTTAGGTTGGATAAGTACATGAGTGGGAGGGGTTGGATTTGAGTGGGACTTTCACATCAGAGCTTATTTCTTGGGTGGCATTGAAAATTGGGTTGGGCAAATGTTTTGTTAGTGGGATGAATTGTAAAGGACCTGCCTAGTATGGGCCAACAGGCCTCCTGCAGTGTTCCTCCTTTCTTATGTTCTTATGTTCTTAAAGCCTGAACTAGCTAGACCTTTACACTCTGCCCACACAAACAACACACAATATGGCCCTTAAGATCACACAATTCAATATACGCAGCTACAACATGAACACGCACATCCTGGCTGAATTCGTCGAGGCTGAGCGCCCTGATGTGCTGCTTTTGAACAGTACTTGTGTGCAAAACACCCAGCGAATCAGACACTGGGGTTACACTATACGTCAGTCAAGTGCTGATCCCGATAATGGTACTGCCATTATGATGAACAGCACTATTTGTCACGACTTTCACGGTCCCATTATTATCTACACTACCTATGCTGGACCTAACTCCAACATTAACATTCCTGACTTAACCCTCCTCTTTAATTACTCAAACATTACTATCTATCTTCTTGCTGACCTTAACGCAAAACGTACAGATTTTCATGATACATACACCAACACTCATGGAAACCAACTGAAGCACTTAATCACACAAAAACACCTGATACACCTTGGCCCTCACTTCAACACTTTCTTTAGCTCTTTTGGCCAGGGAAAACCAGATATAATTATTACCAATAGAGCCAGCCTCAACCTTCACCATCGCATTACACCAGGCCCCATATCCGGCTCAAACTATATACCCATCACTCTTCACATCTCTTCAAACCCTATTCTCATTCCCTCCAGACATATTCCTTCCTTCTCCAGGGCAAACTGGGACTCCTTTAAATAAAACTTAAACAACACTAACCTCTCTCATAACTTCGACAACAGACCTATTTCAGACACTGACACACAAATTGCCCTCATACAAGACTCCATAACACAAGCTGCTGAAAATGTAATTCCTAAAAAACAATACACTGTCAGATACTCCTTCCGTCCTTCTGAAAGGACGAAACGCTTCTCCTCTAGTACAGGCACCGCTCTGCCACCAACCACAACAGATTTGCACATGTCAGCAGGGACCTCACTTGCGAAACATCATCATCCGTAGTTTGGAAGAGGACCATGCCAAACACTGGCTCTCTCTCGTCCAAGCTACTGACTCACACCGCATACGGGACCCCAGGAAATTCTGGGTTTTCATCCAGAAGGTCATTGGAGTCCCAAAAACAACACACTTCCAACACACAACAACACAAACATCACAGACCCTACACAAGCAGCACATGCTTTCAAATTTATTTGGGAAAATATTTCTCACCCTCCTGACTCAGCTGCGCAACAACACACACAAGCTGTAGAACACTGGGTATCCACACATCGACACATCACATGTCCCAACCCAATCATACAACTATCCCCTCTCACCTCCACCCACATTCTTAACACCCCTTTCTCTCAGCCTCTTGCAAAATCTTTAATCCTGAAACTTCCTCCCAAAGCCCCTGGAGCTTCTGGACTATCTCACCCCATTCTCCGCCACCTCCCTGACACTCATTTCTGCATTTACTGACTTCTACAACGCTTGCCTTGCTTCTGGCTACTTCTTCCTTATTCAGATCCACTAATGCCACACTCATCCCCAAACCTGGCAAAGACCCGACTGACCTGAGGAACTACAGACCCATCAGTCTACTGGAAACCCTCGGAAAGACTTTTGAACGACTCATCAACCAAAGACTAAAGACTCACCTAGAGACTAACCGCCTCCTGACCTACCGACAATTTGGCTTCCGCCAACACCGCTCTCAACATCATCATGAACTATATTCTAATCAATAAGGCCCAAGGATGTACTACGGCCCTGGTTGCTAAGGACGTGGAGAAAGCCTTCAACACGGTCTGGCATTCGGGACTGAAGTACAAGCTATGTAACCTTTTTGACCTTACCCTGAATGCCAAACAATTACTATGCAACTTCCTTGACGGCCGTACGATGCGAATTAAGTTCAGAAACTGTCTCTCTAACTCCTTTACCCTTCATGCTGGAGTTCCCCAAAGCTCTGTGCTCTTCCCCACCATGTACATCCTTGTCACAAATGACATTCCTAACCCAACACATCACAATACACACACACACACACACACACACACACACACACACACACACACACACACACACACACACACACAACACACACACACACACACACACACACACACAACACACACACACACAACACACACACACACAACACACACACACACACAACACACACACACACACAACACACACACACACAAACACACACACACACACAACACACACACACACCAACACACACAACACACACACACACACAACACACACACACACAAAACACACACACACACAACACACACACACACACAACACACACACACACACACAACACACACACACACAACACACACACACACAACACACACACACACAACACACACACAACACAACAACACACACAACACACACACACAACACAGAGAGGAGTCGTCAACAGAGTAAAGTCCGAGGCAGCTACGGTGAAAAGCTCTGTTCCACAAGGCACAGTACTCGCTCCCATCTTGTTCCTCATCCTCATATCCGACATAGACAAGGATGTCAGCCACAGCACCGTGTCTTCCTTTGCAGATGACACCCGAATCTGCATGACAGTGTCTTCCATTGCAGACACTGCAAGGCTCCAGGCGGACATCAACCAAATCTTTCAGTGGGCTGCAGAAAACAATATGAAGTTCAACGATGAGAAATTTCAATTACTCAGATATGGTAAACATGAGGAAATTAAATCTTCATCTGAGTACAAAACAAATTCTGGCCACAAAATAGAGCGAAACACCAACGTCAAAGACCTGGGAGTGATCATGTCGGAGGATCTCACCTTCAAGGACCATAACATTGTATCAATCGCATCTGCTAGAAAAATGACAGGATGGATAATGAGAACCTTCAAAACTAGGGAGGCCAAGCCCATGATGACACTCTTCAGGTCACTTGTTCTATCTAGGCTGGAATATTGCTGCACACTAACAGCACCTTTCAAGGCAGGTGAAATTGCCGACCTAGAAAATGTACAGAGAACTTTCACGGCGCGCAAAAACGGAGATAAACACCTCAATTACTGGGAGCACTTGAGGTTCCTAAACCTGTATTCCCTGGAACGCAGGAGGGAGAGATACATGATTATATACACCTGGAAAATCTTAGAGGGACTAGTACCGAACTTGCACACGAAAAATCACTCACTACGAAAGTAAAAGACTTGGCAGACGATGCACCACCCCCAATGAAAAGCAGGGTGTCACTAGCACAAAAGGACCATCAATAAGTGTGAGGGGCCCGAGACTGTTCAACTGCCTCCCACACACAAAAAAGGGGATTACCAACAGACCCCGGCGTTTTCAACGGCACGGACAAGAAAACCAAAAGTAAAGTTCCTGTCAGCCCGGCTGTGGCTCGTACTTTGGGTTTGCTGCAGCCAGCAAACAGCCGGGTTGATCAGGCTCTGATCCACCAGGGGGCCGGTCACAGACCGGGCCGGGGGGGCGTTGCCCCCCGGGGAACTCTCTCCGGGAAACTCCAGGTAAACACAACACCACCACACACACAATACACACAACACACTCACACAACAACACAACACCACACAAAACACCACACAAAAACACCACACAAACACACACACACAACACCACAAAAACCAAAACACAACACACACACAACACACACACACAAAAACACACACCCCACACACACAACAACACACAACACACAATACAACAAAACACACAACAACACATAAAAACAAAACACACAACACACACAACAACACACACACAAAACACACAAACACACACACAACACACACCCAACACACACACACCAGAACACACACACCAAACACACACCACCCACACAATACACACAACACACACAAACAACACACAACACACAACACACACACACAACACACACACAAACAACACACACCCAACCACCAACACACAGCGATCATGGGGTTTTTATTTTTGACAATGTAGATTTTACAAGGGGGAGAAGGTAACAGGAACTGAAGGGACAGAGAAAAAATGGTAGGAAAATCAGTAAACGAGATGAGGAATATGTGGCAACAAAGTGCAAGGGGCAGAGGAAATTTTTTGCCCCCAAAGGGGGAAACAGAAATAATGGGAAGCCAAAACAGCCCTTTGGTTTACCCGAAGGTGTAGGAGGCAAAAACAAGTGCAAAGAGAATGGAAAAGTACGGGAGGCATAGGACCCAGGAAAACAAGGAGTTTGTAGAAGACCCAAAAACAATATCGAGAAAGGCGGGGGGCCCCGCACAGTGGGGAAAAACGACTACCCCGAAAGTAAAATCTGACCCGAAACTGCTGTATAGCCAATAAGGGGGAAGACAACAGCAAGGACCGGGTGAAAGGGCTGAGGAAAGAAGGTGGAAAATCCAAGAAACGATCAAGAGTAGTGAGGAGCTCAACACGAGATTTAAGAAGTATTTACAGTAGAGACAGGGGGACTCGGGGGGGAAGCCAAGGGGGACACCAACAAGGAATACCCAACAAGGTTGGACGCAACAACGATGAGGGGGGAGGTGAAGAAACTGAAAAGGGACATCGAACCCAAAGGCAAGGGACCGGCAACATCTCTCCAGGGTCCTTAAGAGGGAGCGATATTTGTGCTACCACTTCCACAATTTTCAACACACCCCTGGAAACGGGGCAACACCTGAGATGGAAAACGCAAATGTAGTTCCCTTTTTAAAAAAAAGGAGACAGAAAAGAGGCACTAAAATAGACCTGGTCTTTGAGTGTATAGTATGAAAAATTTATGGAGAAAAAATTATCGGGAGGAGGTGGTGGAGCACCGGAACGGAACAGGAGTAAAAGCCAACCACAGGATTCAGGGAAGGCAAATCCTGTGTCACAAACCCTTTCTGGATTTTTTATGATAAAAAACAGAAGTAAGACAAGAGAAAGGGGGGTGGGTTGATTGCATCATCTTGGACGAAAAAGGCCTTTGACAATTTCCCCTCACAAGAGATTAGGCAGAAGCTGAGCATCAGGCCATATAACAGAAGGGCATGAAAGGGGATCAAGAATACCTGACAGGGAGGCAACAACGACATGGTACGTAAAGATGTATCACATGGGGACCTTTCGACGGGGGGCCCACAGGGGTCGGCCTAAAACCAGTCTTTTTTTTGGGAATTGAACGACATGACGGAAGGGTTTGACCAGAAGTGTCCCCGTTTGCAGGTAAAGTGAAGTTTTAAAGGGAAATTAAAACGAAGGACCAGGCAGGCTTCAAAGAGACCTGGGCAACTGGACACCTGGCCAGAAATGCTTCCGAATTTAAAACCTGCCCCAAAAGCAAAGTCATGAAAATAGGGGAAAGGGGACGAAAAACCACAGACAGGTAAGGGTAGGGGCCAAAAACGAAACCCACTCAAGGAGAAAGATCTTGGGGTGATATAAAACCGAGATGTCCCGGAAGCACAAACAATCAGATAACGCTGCAGCATATGGGGGCCTGGCAAAACCTGAGAAAAGCATTTTCCCACCCTTTGTAAGGAATCATTCAAGAACGTCACCGTGAATGTAGGGGCCCCTACTGGAGATCAGCCCTGTTTGGAACCCCCCACTGATAAAGCCGTCAAGAAAAAGAGAAATACAAAAGGGTTTTTAACAAAGGGTTTTTCCCGAGCTAAGGGGGGAAAGCCTATGAAGAAAGATTAAGGGAAAACGGCCTGACGACACTGGGGGACAGGGGGGCAGGGGGGGACTGAAACGACATAAAAAAACGCGTGGGAAAAGACAAAGGGGACAAAGGGCAGGTGTTCCAGGGGGGGGACACAGAAACAAGAGGGCCCCAAAATTGGGAAATTAAGACACAAATGAGTCAGAGAGATAGTAGGAAATATTTCTTCATTTATAGAGTTTAAGGGGTGGAAAAGCCCAGAAAATGACGATGGAGGCCGAACATACACATTTTTAAAACGAGGTTTTATAAAGCTCATGGAGCGGGGAGAGAGAGGGGTTTTAGCAACCGGTAAGAGGCGGGGCCAGGAGCAGGGTCGACCCCGCAATCACAAAAAGGTGAGTACAAATAGGTGATACACACACCCCATACACACACAAACACAAAACCCCAAAACACAACACCACAACACACACACAACACACACACACAAAACACACAACACACCACACAAAAAACACCACACCCAAAACAAAAAACACAACCACCAACACAACACCACACAACACACACACAACACCAACAAACACACACACAAAAACCACACACAACACACACACAAAACACACAAACACACACACACAACACTACCCACACGCAAACAACACACACAACACACACACACACACACAGAACACACACAACACACACACACACGCAGAACACACACACACACACACACACCCACACACACACACACACAACACAACACAACACAACAAAACACACACACACACACACACACACACACACACACACACACAACAAAACACACACACACACACACACACACACACACACACACACAAAACAAACCAGCACGGATTCACGGAAGGCAAATCCTGTGTTACAAACCTTCTGGAGTTTTATGATAAAATAACCAGAAGTAAGACCAGAGAGAGGGGGGTGGGTTGATTGCATCTTCTTGGACTGCAAGAAGGCCTTTGACACAGTTTCCTCACAAAGAGATTAGTGCAGAAGCTAAGCCATCAGGTGCATAAACAGGAAGGGCACTGCAATGGATCAGAGAATACCTGACAGGGAGGCAACAACGAGTCATGGTACGTAATGATGTATCACAGTGGGCACCTGTGACGAGCGGGATCCCACAGGGGTCGGTCCAAGGACCAGTGCTATTTTTTTGGTTATGTGAACGACATGATGGAAGGGTTAGACTCAGAAGTGTCCCTGTTTGCAGATGATGTGAAGTTAATGAGGAGAATTAAATCTGATGAGGACCAGGCAGGACTTCAAAGAGACCTGGACAGACTGGACACCTGGTCCAGCAAATGGCTTCTCGAATTTAATCCGCCAAATGCAAAGTCATGAAGATAGGGGAAGGGCACAGAAGACCACAGACAGAGTATAGTCTAGGTGGCCAAAGACTGCAAACCTCACTCAGTATAACACCGAGCATGTCTCCGGAAGCACACATCAATCAGATAACTGCTGCAGCATATGGGCGCCTGGCAAACCTGAGAACAGCATTCCGATACCTTAGTAAGGAATCGTTCAAGACACTGTACACCGTGTATGTCAGGCCCATACTGGAGTATGCAGCACCTGTTTGGAACCCGCACTTGATAAAGCACGTCAAGAAATTAAGAAAATAAAAAGGTTTTGCCACAAGGTTAGTTCCAGAGGCTAAGGGGAATGTCCTATGAAGAAAGATTAAGGGAAATCGGCCTGACGACACTGGAGGACAGGAGGGTCAGGGGAGCCCGATAACGACATATGAAATACTGCGTGGAATAGACAAGGTGGACAAAGACAGGATGTTCCAGGGAGGGGACACAGAAACAAGAGGCCACAGTTGGAAGTTGAAGACAAAAAATGAGTCAGAGAGATATTTGGAAGTATTTCTTCATCATAGAGTTGTAAGGAAGTGGAATAGCCTAGAAAATGACGTAGTGGAGGCAGGAACCATACACAGTTTAAGACGAGGTTTGATAAAGCTCATGGAGCGGGGAGAGAGAGGGCCCAGTAGCAACCAGTGAAGAGGCGGGCCAGAGCTAAGACTCGACCCCTGCAACCACAAATAGGTGAGTACACACACACACACACACACACACACACACACACACACACACACACACACACACACACACACACACACACACACACACACACAAGACAGGATGTTCCAGAGATAGGACACAGCAACAAGGGGACACAGTTGGAAGTTGAAGACACAGATGAATCGCAGGGATGTTAGGAAGTATTTCTTCAGGAAGTGGAATAGTTTGGGAAGAGATGTAATGGAGGCAGGACCCATACATAGCTTTAAGCAGATGTATGATAAAGCTCACGGTTCAGTGAGAGTGAGTGACTTAGTAGCAACCAGCGAAGAGGCGGGACCCGGAGCTAGGACTCGACCCCTGCAACCTCAACTAGGTGAGTACACACACACACACACACACACACACACACACACATACATACACATACATACACACATACACACACACACACACATCTATTGAGACAGGGAGATTGCATGAGGCATGGAAGACAGCAAATATAGTCCCAATCTTTAAAAAAGGAGACAGACATGAAGCACTAAACTACAGACCAGTGTCACTGACATGTATAGTACGCAAAGTCATGGAGAAGATTATCAGGAGAAGAGTGGTGGAACACCTAGAAAGGAATGATCTCATCTACAGCAGCCAATATAGTTTCAGGGACGGGAAATCCTGTGTCACAAACGTACTGGAGTTCTAGGACAGGGTGACAGCAGTAAGACAAGAGAGAGAGGGGTGGGTAGATTGCATTTTCTTGGACTGCAAGAAGGCGTTTGACACAGTTCCACACAAGAGATTAGTGCAAAAACTGGAGGACCAGGCAGGGATAACAGGGAAGGCACTACAATGGATCAGGGAATACTTGTCAGGAAGACAGCAGCGAGTTATGATACGTTGTGAGGTGTCAGAGTGGGAGCATGTGACCAGCAGGGTACCACAGGGGTCACTCCTAGGAGCAGTGCTGTTTTTGGTATTTGTGAACGACATGACGGAAGGAATAGACTCCGAAGTGTCCCTGTTTGCAGATGACGTGAAGTTGATGAGAAGAATTCATTCGGTCGAAGACCAGGCAGAACTACAAAGGGATCTGGACAGACTGCAGACCTGGTCCAGCAATTGGCTCCTGGAGTTCAACCCCACCAAGTGCAAAGTCATGAAGATTGGGAAAGGGCAAAGAGGACTGCAGACGGAGTGCAGTCTAGGGGGCCAGAGACTACAAACCTCACTCAAGGAAAAATATCTTGGTGAGTATAACAACAAGCACATCTCCCGAGGCGCAAATCAACCAAATAACTGCTGCAGCATATGGGCGCCTAGCAAACCTCAGAACAACATTCCGACATCTTAATAAGGAATCGTTCAGGACCCTGTACACCGTGTACGTTAGGCCCATATTGGAGTATGCGGCACCAGTTTGGAACCCACACCTAGCCAAGCACGTAAAGAAACTAGAGAAAGTGCAAAGGTTTGCAACAAGACTAGTCCCAGAGGTAATGGGTATTTCCTACGAGGAGAGGTTAAGGGAAACCGACCTGACGACACTGGAGGACAGGAGAGATAGGGGGGGGCATGATAACGACATACAAAATACTGATAGGAATTGACAAGGTGGACAAAGACAGGATGTTCCAGAGATGGGACACAGCAACAAGGGGACACAGTTGGAAGTTGAAGACACAGATGAATCACAGGGATGTTAGGAAGTATTTCTTCAGTCACAGAGTAGTCAGAAAGTGGAATAGTTTGGGAAGCGATGTAGTGGAGGCAGGATCCGTACATAGCTTTAAGCAGAGGTATGATAAAGCTCACGGTTCAGGGAGAGTGACCTAGTAGCGACCAGTGAAGAGGCGGGGCTAGGAGCTGGGACTCGACCCTTGCAACCTCAACTAGGTGAGTACTAGCATGAACACTAGCACCAGCAGCAATACTAGCATCAACAGTAGCAGCAGTAACACTAGGAGCAGAAGCAATACTTGCATCAACACTAGCAGCAGCAGCATCAACACTAGCAGCAGCAGCAGCATCAACACTAGCATCAACACTAGCAGCAGCAGCAGCAGCAGCAGCAGCAGCAGCAGCACATCAACACTAGCACGAACACTAGCACCACCAGCAATACTAGCATCAACACTAGCAGCAGCAGCAATACTAGCATCAACACTAGCAGCAGCAGTGCTATCAACACAAGTAGCAGCATCAACACTAGCATGAACACTAGCAGCAGCAGCAATACTAGCATCAACACTAGCATGAACACTAGCAGCAGAAGCAATACTAGCATCAACAATAGCAGCAGCAGCAATACTAACATCAACACTAGCAGCAGCGGCAGCAATACTGTTAACACTAGGATCAGCATGAACACTAGCAGCAGCAGCAATACCAGCATCACTAACATGAACACTAGCAGCAGAAGCAATACTAGCATCAACACTAGCAGCAGCAGTAATACTATCAACACTAGCAGCAGCATCAACATTAGCATGAACACTGCAGCAGCATCAACACTAGCATCAACACTAGCAGCAGCAGCAATACTAGCATCAACACTAGCAGCAGCAATACTAGCATCAACACTAGCATCAACACTAGCAGCAGAAGCAATACTAGCATGAACACACACAGCAGCAGCAGCAATACTGTCAACACTAGCAGAAGCATCAACACTAGCATGAACACTAGCAGCAGCAGCATCAACACTAGCATGAACACTAGCAGCAGCAGCAATACTGTCAACACTAGCAGCAGCATCAACACTATAGCATGAACACTAGCAGCAGCAGCAATACTGTCAACACTAGCAGCAGCAGCAATACTGTCAACACTAGCAGCAGCATCAACACTAGCAGCAGCATCAACACTAGCAGCAGCATCAACACTAGCAGCAGCAGCATCAACACTAGAATGAACACTAACAGCAGCAATACTATCAACACTAGCAGCAGCATTAACACTAGCATGAACACTAGTACCATCAACACTAGCAGCAGCAGCATCAGCACTAGCAGTAGCAGTACTAGCATCAACACTAGCAGCAGCAACAACACTAGCAGAAGCAGCAGCAATACTAGCGTCAACACTAGCAGAAGCGGCATCAACACTAGAATAAACACTAGCAGCAGCAGCAATACTAGCGTCAACACTAGCAGCATCAGCACTAGCATGAACACTAGAAGCAGTAGCAGCAGCGGCATTAACACTGGCAGCATCAGCAATACTAGCGTCAGCACTAGCAGCAGCAGCAGCAGCAATACTAGCGTCAGCACTAGCAGCAGCAGCAATAGCGTCAGCAATAGCAGCAGCAGCAATACTAGCGTCAGCACTAGCAGCAACAATACTAGCGTCAGCAGCAATACTAGCGTCAGCACTAGCAGCAACAATAGCAATACTTGCAGCATCAGCAGTACTAGCATAAACACTAGCAGAAGCAGCAGCAATACTAGCATCAACACCAGCAGCAGCAACACTAGCACTAGTAGTCCCAGGTACTATCTTGTAGTCCTGGTCATAATGGACGTCAGACAAAACAAGTTGTCAGACAGTGGTCAGATTAGTTAAGTTACTGTTGAACTAAATTACCACAGAATGAGTTGTATTATTATTAATGATGGAAGGAACGCTAAACCTGTAAGGGTTCTTGCTACTCCAGGGATGGGAGCGGGAGGCCATCATCTTTGATCCAGTGAAGGGGAGGATGTCCATTTTCTTGGATCAAGAGCCTCTTAGAGGAATGAAGACATCTAGAAGTGTGATAAAGAAAACTAAGCAGGTTCGAGGGAGACTAGTCTAATTATTAAGTCACTGGTGTACATAAGTACAGTTATCATAAATAATGTAACTTACCCAGCAGGATAACCTGGAAACTCAGAATGACTTATACACACTGGTAGCGCACTCGCCTCACGCATTGAGGTCCGTGGTTCGATCCCCGGTACGATTGGAAATATTAGGATGTGTTTCCTTGAGACACCTGCTGTTACAGTTCACCTAGCAGTAAGTAGGTACCTGGGTGTTAGTGGACTGGTGTGGGTCGTATCCTGAGGACAAAATTGACCTAATTTGCCCGGAATGCTTTACATAACAAGGGGCTTTCTATATAGTAGTATATCACTGATGTCAGCTATGGTCCGTATAAGTTGCACTTGTAGAAATAATTTTTTCGGGTTACCCTGGGTAATGTACACATGTTACTATGTATGATAATTGTACTTATGTATACATGTACCTAAATAAACTTACACTTGAACCCAAATGAGCCATTAACAATTAATTTGCATATTTAGGAACTCAAACATAAACACTTCTGCAGTCATGTACACATTGTTATAGACAAGACACACGAGTGTTGGTGGGTGACACACGTGGAAGATAGTTGAAACAACCTCCCAGCATACGTAAGGGGGATTGATAATAGACCCCTGGCAGTCTTCAAGACCCCCTGGCTGTCTTCAAGACCCCCTGGCTGTCTTCAAGGTCCCCTGGCTGTCTTCAAGACCCCCTGGCTGTCTTCAAGACCCCCTGGCTATCTTCAAGACCCCCTGACTGTCTCCAAGGCCCCCTGGCTGTCTTCAAGACCCCATGGCTGTCTTCAAGATCCCCTGGCTGTCTTGGAAACCCCTATTTGTCAAGGCCCCTATTTGTCTTCAAGACCCCTGGCTGTCTTCAAGACCCCTGGCTCTCTTCAAGACCCCTGTTTGTCTTCCAAGAGGGAACTGGACAGACACAGTACCTGACCAGCCAGGCTGTGATTGCTACGTTGGACTACGTGTGACCAGAACTAACAACCTGGTTGGCCAGACCCTGATCTGACCCTGAGGACTGGTCATGGACTGGGCCGGGGGGCGTTGACCCCCGAAACAACCTCCAGGTAGACTCTGGGTATACATATGCATATATGTGAGCGGTTTAGAGAGTTTTGCAGCATCTGCTGATAGCTTGTTCAAGCAGGTTGTTGCTGCCTCATATAATTATCATGTTTAGTAGTAACAAAGGAGCACGGGGAAAGCTGATATATATTTTTTAATGGATGAATAAGCTGTGGAACTTAGTGGTGAAAATATTGCAAGAGAGATGTACATGACAGGAAGTTAAACAAGGGGAGGAGGAGGGGGGATAATAGGAAGAGGAGGAAGAAGAGGCGTAGAAGACAGAATAAGTTATATGGATGCAACAAAAAGACAGCTTTAATTCATATATAACCCGCACATATGAGGGAGAGAGAAGCTTACATTATGGTAAGCTTCTCCTATGTGCGGGTTATTTGTGTATTGTTGCACTCATGGTATTATGTTGTGGTGCTTGTAGTAACACATAAGTACCTACTATACACTGCTAAGTGAAGGTCAGCAGTAACACATCTCTCTCTCAACCACACAATCATAAGAACATAAGAACGAAGGAACACTGCAACAGGCCTACTGACCCATGCGGAGCAGGTCCATGTGTCCCCCCGGATTAGCCCAATGACCCACCCAGTCTGGTCACCTCCACTCAAGGATGGAGCACTGCACCAGACCCAGCAGCACAAGCTAGTCAGGTCCAACTCACACCCACCCACACCCACTCATGTATTTATCTAACCTATTTTTAAAATTACACAACGTTTTAGCCTGAATAACTGTACTCGGGAGTTTGTTCCACTCATCCACGACTCTATTACCAAACCAGTGCTTTCCTATATCCTTCCTGAATCTGAATTTTTCCAACTTGAAACCATTGCTGCGAGTCCTGTCTTGGCTGGAAATTTTCAGCACGCGATTTACATCCCCTTTATTTATTCCTGTTTTCCATTTATACACCTCGATCATATCCCCATAATTCTACGCCTTTCGAGAGAGTGCAGATTCAAGGCCCTCAGTCTATCCTCATAGGGAAGATTTCTGATACATGGGATCATCTTTGTCATCCTCCTCTGTACGTTTTTAGTTAGTTTAATATGTTTATTATGCACCCCATACCCATCCTGTGGGCGGTAGTCAAAAGATTACAGAGGTACATAATTGGTCCTGGGACTGGACTCCAAAGTTTTGATAGCTGAGCAAGTTACAGAGGTAATGGACTCACAATTTACAAAGGTAATGAACTCACAATTTACAGAGGTAATGAACTCACAATTTACAAAGGTAATGAACTCCAGTGTACGTTTTCCAGAGCATTTATATCCATTCTGTAATACGGTGACCAGAACTGAGCAGCATAGTCTAAATGAGGCCTAACCAAGGATATGTAGAGTTGAAGAACAACCTGAGGTCTTGTGTACGAATGGTATATAATACCGACAAGATGAGATTAAGACACATGTGCAACATCTGGGTATCTTTATTGTAGACGTTTCGCCATCCAGTGGCTTTATCAATACAAATTCTAGGACATAACTTGAAGACAGTAGAACTATGTACAGAAGATGAGGTAATCAGTCCCTCAACCTAGGGGTAGGTGCGAAGAGCACCATAGTCGTGGAGATTCTGAAGCAGAAGAAAGGAGCCTGGCGCTTATATAGTAACGTCAGGTGAAGCAGACGAGGGCATATTCACTGGAAGGCGGGATTCCCCAGTGGAAGTAGGTCCTTCCCAAAGAGATGGGTTAGTTGTAGTAGTAGTTGTAGTAGTAGTAGTAGTTGTCGTAGTCGTGAATGTCCTCAGAATTAAGATTCCATGATGTTGCAGTGTCTGACAAGTTGTGTACGAATGGTATATAATACCGACAAGATGAGATTAAGACACATGTGCAACATCTGGGTATCTTTATTGTAGACGTTTCGCCATCCAGTGGCTTTATCAATACAAATTCTAGGACATAACTTGAAGACAGTAGAACTATGTACAGAAGATGAGGTAATCAGTTCCCTCAACCTAGGGGTAGTCGAAGAGCACCATAGTCGTGGAGATTAGAAGCAGAAGAAAGGAGCATGGGGCTTATATAGTAAGTAGGTGAAGCAGACGAGGGCATATTTACTGGTAGGCGGGGGTTCCCAGTGGAAGTAGGTCCTT
>NC_069465.1:11305104-11349539 GCF_026875155.1 Cherax quadricarinatus | reverse complement strand
CTGATAAACACTGGCTTTTTGGGAATTTTGAAGAGAAGTTGCAGGATTGGGGGATGAATTTGGTAGGGTGTGCAAAAGAAGAAAATTAAAAGTGAATACAGGAAAGAGTAAGATTATGATGATAACAAAAAGATTAGTGATGAAAGTTTGGGATATCAGATTGGGGGGGAGAGTAATGGAGGAGGTGAATGTATTCAGATTTTTTGGGAGTGGACGTGTCAGCGGATGGTCTGTAAAAGATGAGGTGAATCATAGAATTGATGAGGGAAAAAGATGAGGGGTGCACTTAGGAGTCTGTGGAGACAAAGAACTTTGTCCTGGAGGCAAGAGGGGAAATGTATGAGAGTATAGTTTTTACCAAACGCTCTTATATGGTGTGAAGCATGGGTGATGAATATTGCAGCGAGGAGAAGGCTGGAGGCAGTGGAGTTTGTCATGTCTGAGGGCAATGGGTGGTGTGAATATAATGCGAGAATTCGTAGTTTGGAAGTTAGGAGAGGTGCGGGATTACCAAAACTGTTGTCCAGAGGGCTGGGGAAGGGTTGTTGAGTGGTTCGGACATTTTAGAGAGAATGGAGCGAAACAGAGTGACTTCAAGAGTGTATCAGTCTGAAAGTGGAAGGAAGGCGGGTAGGGTGGGCCTAGGAAAGGTTGGAAGGAGGGGGTGAAGGAGGTTTTGTGTGCGAGGGGCTTGGACTTCCAGCATCATGCGTGAGCGTGTTTGATAGGAGTGAATGGAGACAAATGGTTTTTAATACTTGACGTGCTGTTGAGTTTGAGCAAGTAACATTTATGAAGGGATTCGGGAAACCGGCGGGCCCGGACTTGAGTCCTGGAGACGTGAAGTACAGTGCCTGCACTCTGAAGGAGGGGTGTAATTGTTGCAGTTTTAAAAACTGTAGTGTAAAGCACCCTTCGGGCAAGACAGTGATTGAGTGAATTGGTGAATTTTTCTTTTTCGGCCACCCTGCCTTGGTGGGAATCGGCCAGTGTGATAATAAATAAAAAAAAACAAATAGAGAGAGAGAGAGAAGAGAGAGAAGAGAGAGAGAGAGGGGAGCATGTAGTGTTTGTGGTGGTGTTGTCTGAGAGTTACAGGAATGTCAAACACATTTCCCCAGTGTAGACATTATCTTTGATATTCATGCGATTTAAAGATGTTTTACACGGCAGGTGAGAGAGTGCTATCCCACAATACCGTAAGGTCGAGTCGTGGAAGCCTCACCACTAGTAAAACCGACCTTACAGCTCCCTGAAACTTCTTCAAGGTATCCAGGACTGCGGGGAGAAGCCTCAGAAAGGTGATTAAAGAGGCTCACTGAAGCGGTTCCGAGCCTCTATTGTTTTGGGGGGGGGGATTTGTTGCGGAGTCTGGAATCTATTGTTTTGACGGATTTGTTATGGGGGTCTGGAATCTATTGTGTTATTGTCCGACGGGAATACTTGTTGGAAAACAGATAATTAAGGTGAAGCGATGCAAAGAAGACTAGCTTTTATGTCAGGTATAAATAAGAGTGATTAAGGATGCCCTGGTTACTTGAAATGCAAGGATTTCTTGATGCTATGACTTTTCTCTCCTTCTCTCTCTCTCTCTCTCTCTCTCTCTTCTCTCCCCCTCTCTCTCTCTCCTCTCTCTCTCTCTCTCTCTCTCTCTCTTCTCCTCT
Source organism: Cherax quadricarinatus (assembly GCF_026875155.1). Taxonomy (NCBI): domain Eukaryota; kingdom Metazoa; phylum Arthropoda; class Malacostraca; order Decapoda; family Parastacidae; genus Cherax; species Cherax quadricarinatus. Next base: position 11,347,875 of record NC_069465.1, on the reverse strand, counting down.
CTCTCTCGCTCCTCGCTCTCTCTCTAGCAGAAAATAGGTACATTAGTTACGAATTTTGTCCTAGGCATGTTGATTAGACATTGGGCCCTGTTTACATGCGTGCGTGTTTGTGTGTGTGTGTGTGTGTGTGTGTGTGTGTGTGTGTGTGGTGTGTGTGTGTGTGTGTGTGGGGTGTGTGTGTGTGTGTGCGTGTTTGTGTGTTGTGTGGGGTGTGTGTGTGTGGTGTGTGTGTGTGTGCGCGTGTGCGTGTTTGTGTGTGCGTGCGTGTGTGTGTGGTGTGTGTGTGTGTGTGTGTGTGTGTGTGTTTGTGTGTGTGTGTGTGTGTGTGTGTGTTTGTATGTGTGTGCGCGTGTGCGTGCGTGCGTGCGCGTGTGCGTGCGTGCGTGCGTGTTTGTGTGTGTTTTGTGTGTGTGTGTGTGTGTGTGTGTGTGTGTGTGTATGTGTGTTTTGTGTGTTTTGTGTGTGTGCGTGCGTGCGTGCGTGTTTGTGTGTGTTGTGTGTGTGTGTTTGTGTGTGTGTGTGTGTGTGTGTGTGTGTTGTTTTGTGTGTGGGGTGTGTGTGCAAGATTCTTTTTTGTCTTTTAAAACAAAAAAAAATTACTGCATAAAATTAACAATTACATATTGCACTCTTGTTTTTGCTCCTACATGTTCAACACTTGGGTATGTTTGTTATTGTTTTGTCGGGTTTATGATAATAAAAGTATCAATGTTATGACAAGAATAATAATGATAATGATGGTAATAAGGGATTAACAATAAAAATCATAATAAAAGAGCATCAGGAAAAACAATAAGAATTAAGGTTTTTAAATAAAAACAACCCACACACATACAAACAAACATTATACAGTAGCATACATAATGTAAACACACGTCCATACATGTCAATACATGTTCCCATGACAAGGGATGATACGTACACAGTATATTGGCAGGAGTCATGCATATACATAGACTCCTAACACACAAAACACATGTTATATATTATATATATATATAATTATATAATATATATATATATATATATAAAATATATATATATGCAAGGAATTCGCGAGAGCATGCGAAATATACACAAACACTGATCTCTGGCTGAAGGAGACTCGAACCTACGAACCTTAGAAAAGGTACGCAGTGCTTTACCAATCTATCCACACTGGCCCAAATTTCCCTTGGCGTGCAGCATGCGCTACACGTTTTGATCCAAGGCAGCCGCTTTCAGGAAGAAGGCTTACAGCTTTTCATCTCATCCCCTGCATGCAGGGGATGAGATGAAAAGCTGTAAGCCTTCTTCCTGAAAGCTGGCTGCCTTGGAATCAAAACTTTGTAGCGCATGCTGCACCCCCAAGGTATTGGTCAGTGTGGATAGATTGGTAAAGCACTGCGTACCTTGTCCAAAGGGTTTCGTAGGTTCGAGTCTCCTTCACCCAGATAAGTGTTTTTTGTATATTTCGCATGCTCTCGCGAATTCCTTGCATTGTTCAAAATCTCTAGTAAGGCTGATGCTTGCAGGGATGAGATGAAAAGCTGTAAGCCTTCTTCCTGAAAGCTGGCTGCCTTGGATCAAAACGTGTTAGCGCATGCTGCACGCCAAGGTAATTGGTCCAGTGTGTATAGATTGGTAAAGCACTGCGTACCTTGTCCTAAGGTTCGTAGGTTCGAGTCTCCTTCAGCCGAGATCAGTGTTTTGTGTATATTTCGCATGCTCCGCGAATTCCTTGCATTGTTCAAATCTCTAGTAAGGCTGATGCATGCGGGGGGATGAGATGAAAAGCTGTAAGCCTTCTTCCTGAAAGCTGGCTGCCTTGGATCAAAACGTGTAGCGCATGCTGCACGCCAAGGTATTGGTCCAGTGTGGATAGTTTGGGTAAAGCATGCGTACCTTGTCCTAAGGTTCGTGGGTTCGAGTCTCCTTCAGCCAGAGATCAGTGTTGTGTATATTTCGCATGCTCTCGCGAATTCCTCATTGTTTCAAATCTCTAGTAAGGCTGATGCATGCAGGGGATGAGATGAAAAGCTGTAAGCCTTCTTCCTAAAAAGCTGGCTGCCTTGGACCCAAAACGTGTAGCGCATGCTGCACGCAAGGAAATTGGGTCCAGTGTGGATAGATTGTAAAGCACTGCTACCTTGTCCTAAGTTTCGTAGGTTCGAGTCTCTTTCAGCCCAGAGATCAGTGTTTGTGTATATTTCGCATGCTCTCGCGAATTCCTTGCATTGTTCAAATCTCTGTAAGGCTGATGCATGCAGGGGATGAGATGAAAAGCTGTAAGCCTTCTTCCTGAAAGCTGGCTGCCTTGGATCAAAACGTGTAGCGCATGCTGCACGCCAAGGTATTGGTCCAGTGTGGATAATTGGTAAAGCCTGCGTACCTTGTCCTAAGGTTCGTAGGTTCGAGTCCCCCTTCAGCCAGAGATCAGTGTTTGTTTATATATATAATATATATATATATATATATATATATATAATATATATATATATATATATATACATTCTAATCTACAATAGTAATAATAATAATAATATTAATAATATAGAAAAGCTCCTATTACGATGATATCTAAAATTTGTTTATCGCCTATTTTTCAGTCCTATTACAAGTGGTTACAACCCCATTACTTTCGTAAAACCTCTTCCCACACGAGGTTGCAACCCCATTACTTGTATCAAACTCATTCTAAACCCTTAAATGGGGCAACTCTCAGGAGGGCGGAGTGCTGATGGTTGAGTGTTGATTTTAGGGGAATAAAATTGGCTGGATACTCAGAGGCATTTGTGGGAGAGAGAGAGAGAGAGAGAGAGAGAGAGAGAGAGAGAGAGAGAGAGAGAGAGAGAGAGAGAGAGAGAGAGAGAGAGAGAGAGAGAATTAAACAACATAGTGTACACCTGTGTTGCTACACTATTCTACATGACAGTTACATTGTGGGAACACCAGCAGTGTGTTGCTACACTATTCTATATGATTGTTACATTGTGGGAACACCAGCAGTGTGTTGCTACACTATTCTATATGATAGTTACATTGTGGGAACACCAGCAGTGTGTTGCTACCCCTATTTTTATATGATTGTTACATTGTGGGAACACCAGCAGTGTGTTGCTACACTATTCTATATGATAGTTACATTGTGGGAACACCAGCAGTGTGTTGCTACACTATTCTATATGATAGTTACATTGTGGGAACACCAAACAGTGTGTTGCTACACTATTCTATATGATTGTTACATTGTGGGAACACCAGCAGTGTGTTTTCTACACTATTCTATATGATAGTTACATTGTGGGAACACCAGCAGTGTGTTTGCTACACTATTCTATATGATAGTTACATTGTTGGAAACACCAGCATGTTTTTGCTACACTATTTCTGTATGATAGTTACATTGTGGAACACCAGCAAATGTGTTGCTACACTATTCTATATGATAGTTTACATTGTTGGAACACCAGCAGTGTGTTGCTACACTATTATTCATGATAGTTACATTGTGGGAACACCAAAAGTGTGATGCTGCACTATTCTGTATGATAGTTACATTGTGGAAACACCAGCAGTGTGTTGCTACACTATTCTATATGATAGTTACATTGTTGGAACACCAGCAGTGTGTTGCTACACTATTATTCATGATAGTTACATTGTGGGAACACCAAAAGTGTGATGCTGCACTATTCTGTATGATAGTTACATTGTGGAAACACCAGCAGTGTGTTGCTACACTATTCTATATGATAGTTTCATTGTGGGAACACCAGCAGTGTGTTGTACACTTATTTATATGATATTATATTGTGGGGAAAACCCGCAGTGTTGCTTTCAATATTCTGTATGATAGTTACATTTTTGGGAACACCCGCAGTGTGTTGCTACACTTTTCTATATGATAGTTACATTGTGGGAACACCAGCAGTGTGTTGCTACACTATTCTATATGATAGTTACATTGTGGGAACACCAGCAGTGTTGCTACACTATTTTTGTAAAGATAGTTACACTGTGGGAACACCAGCAGTGTGTTGCTACACTTTTTCTATATGATAGTTACATTGTGGGGAAAACCAGCAGTGTGTTTGCTCACTATTCTGTATGATAGTTGCATTGTGGGGAAAACCCGCAGTGTGTTTTCTACACTTTTCTATATGATAGTTACATTGCGGAAACACCAGCAGTGTGTTGCTACACTATTCTGTATGATAGTTGCATTGTGGGAACACCAGCAGTGTGTTGCTACACTTTTCTATATGATAGTTGCATTGTGGGAACACCAGCAGTGTGTTGCTACACTTTTCTATATGATAGTTACATTGTGGGAACACCAGTAGTGTGTTGCTACACTATTCTATATGACAGTTACATTGTGGGAACACCAGCAGTGTGTTGCTACACTAATTTTGTAGATAGTTACATTGTGGGAACACCCGCAGTGTGGGTTGGGTACAAATTTTCTATATGATAGTTACATTGGGGAAACACCAGTAGTGTGTTGCTACACTATTCTATATGACAGTTACATTGTGGGAACAAAAGCTAGCTATATTTCACTGTCATATTCCATCACACAGGATGAGTTTCATATATTAACTACTGAAATGTGTCAGCCTGAGCTGGTAGACTTCAGTAGTGTGATGAGGATATCATCAAACATTCCACTACGGGTTCAGGAGCTACGACACTTCAGAGGTTTCCTTCCAGCAGTGCTGGAGTTAGATAATGTGGCAGGATGGAACGAGGGAAGGAAGGAAAAGAGTAGTTTGACGGAGACAAGAGAGGAGGGGGAAGGAGAGTGAGAAGAGGGAGGATACCGGAGAAGAAGGAACGGAGGAGGAGAAGGAGGAGGCGTAGGCGGCAGTTGAAGAGGAAGAGGAGGAGGATGAAGAGGCTAAGAGAGATGGGCAAATGAATAAGAAGTGAGGATAGTACTTGGCTCGGGGATGGGTAGATGTTTTATCTTAGGGAGGGGTGGCTAGGAGATGGAAGGGGGGGGGGTTACCCTTGCTAACAAGGAGGGGCTCGCGGCGGAGGGGGGGAAGGGGAAGCTAGTCTATACAGATTATGTTAGCTATGCAGATTTCGCTATGCAAATTCTTTTCGCTATGCAGATTGCGTGCGCTATTTAGTCCGGGATACCATTAACATGCAAAATTCATATACACTAAAACGGGCGTTTAGGTAATAGTGAGCTCAGAGTGTTTTACGAGTCTTTGAATTAATGAAGCTCACTTTGTGAGATACAGCTTTGTAAAGTATGTTATAGTACACATACACACACACACACACACATACATACACACACACACACACACACACACACACACACACACACACACACACACACACACACACACACACACACACACACACAGAGCCATACACAGCTTCACGAGTAGGTATGATGGGAGCCAAGAAGATAGAAACTTGTAAGGCTGATCAAGGTTAAATATTTTGGAGGAGAGGAGGTGTGTAGCAGAGATTCAACCACAGGATGTGCCCCACAGTGCTAGGATGATACACCACAGAGCTAGGATGATACACCACAGTGCTAGGATGGTACACCACAGAGCTAGGATGATACACCACAGAGCTAGGATGATACACCACAGAGCTAGGATGGTACACCACAGAGCTAGGATGGGACACCACAGAGCTAGGATGATACACCACAGAGCTAGGATAAAACACCACAGTGCTAGGATGGTACACCACAGAGCTAGGATGGTACACCACAGAGCTAGGATGATACACCACAGTGCTAGGATGGTACACCACAGAGCTAGGATGGTATACCACAGAGCTAGGATGATACACCACAGAGCTAGGATGATACACCACAGTGCTAGGATGGTACACCACAGAGCTAGGATGATACACCACAGAGCTAGGATGGGACACCAGAGAGCTAGGATGATACACCACAGAGCTAGGATGGGACACTACAGAGCTAGGATGATACACCAGAGCTAAAAAGGGAAAAACAGAGCTAGGATGATACATCACAGAGCTAGGATGTTACACCACAGAGCTAGGATGAGACACCACAGAGCTAGGATGATACATCACAGACCTAGGATGGGACACCACAGACCTAAACTAGTAAACCACACACCTAAAATAGTACACAACAGACCTAAAATAGTACACCACACACCTAAAACAGTACACCACAGACCTTAAACAGTACACCGCAGACCTTAAACAGTACACCACAGACCTTAAACAGTACACCACAGACCTTAAACAGTACACCACAGACCTTAAACAGTACACCACAGACCTTAAACAGTACACCACAGACCTTAAACAGTACACCACACACCTAAAATAGTACACCACAGACCTAAAATAGTACACCACACACCTAAAACAGTACACCACAGACCTTAAACAGTACACCACAGACCTTAAATAGTACACCACAGACCTTAAACAGTACACCACACACCTAAAATAGTACACCACAGACCTAAAATAGTACACCACACACCTAAAACAGTACACCACAGACCTTAAACAGTACACCACAGACCTTAAACAGTACACCACAGACCTTAAACAGTACACCACAGACCTTAAACAGTACACCACAGACCTTAAACAGTACACCACACACCTAAAATAGTACACCACAGACCTAAAATAGTACACCACACACCTAAAACAGTACACCACAGACCTTAAACAGTACACCACAGACCTTAAACAGTACACCACAGTCCCAGAATGTCAGTACTATGAAGAAGCTACAAATGACACTGGTGACCAATTGCCTCACTGGATCACAACAGAATATTCGCTGCCCTTTTTATCAGGACAATGAAAGTGACACTAAAGTGATGGCCACTTGGCATTCCTCAAGGCAATGTATCGAGCCCCACATTGTTTACTATGTTAATCAACGCCTTGCTAAAATCCGTATCAGATACTCCCAGAAACAATCACAACTCTGCTGACTAACCAAATCTTTTCGTGGTAATCTTTGATAACTTGTACAAAGAAATGCATAGTGGTTTGGGAGACTAATAAACACTTATTTGAAAGTTGATAAATGAGACAATCGTTTGAGTATGTGTATTCTGAGAGCATTTTGCCAGCCAGTGACTTGGCCCAATACTGAAAATTGTCACCGGCTGGCTTCCCATGGGCTGCACTAGTGACTCGTTTATCAACTTATCTGTTTTCCAGACCCGTTGATGCAGACCTAAAAACAAACTTCGCAAATTAGAGATTACTGACAGACCTATTTACTCTTGTGTCTCTTAAATATCTAGAGATCACTGCCTCGTGTATGCTGACAGCTTTACAAAAAAAAAAAAATATATAAAATATCAGCGTGGAGACAGATTTAAAACTCTGAGAACTATTCTAGGCAATTATCCTAACTATGATGTAAAGGTCAGAATAGGTAAAATGGTAAACATTATATTTTCATAACTCAACACTGTTCCTTTCAGAACGATTGTTAATCTCAATAATGTAATGTCACTCTTTAAATAAATGGAAGATCTTTTGCCTTAAGAGTTTATTCCATTCACTGGACCAGTGACAAACAACTATTCTAGATATACAGGAAATAACTGGTTTTTACTTATGTTGTTAGTATGTAGCTGCCTGCTGCTGCTGTCTTACATGGTAGCTTGCTGCTGCTGTCTTCACATGGTAGCTGCTGCTGCTGTCTTCATGGTAGCTTGCTGTCTGCTGTGCTTCATGGTAGTGCTGGTGCTGTACTTTCACGACATGGTAGCTGCTGCTGCTGTCTTCATGGCTAGCTGCTGCATGCTGCTGCTGTCTTCATGGTAGAGCTGCTGCTGTGCTTCATATGGTAGATGCTGCCTGCATGTCTTCATGGTAGCTGCTGCTGCTGTCTTATGGGTTAGCTGCTTGCTGCTGTCTTCATGGTAGCTGCTGCTGCTGTCTCCATGGTAGCTGCTGTCCCTGACTGACTGTATTTATGAGCTGCTGCTGGCTGTCTTCATGGTAAGAGTGCTGATGCTGCTGTTCTTCATGGTAGCTCTTGCCTGATGCTGTTTATGGTAGCGGTCTGCTGCTGCTGTCTTTCATGGTGTAGCTGATGACTGCTGCTGTCTTCATGGTGATGCTGCGGCTGCTGTCTTCCATTGGTCTAGCCTGCTGCTGCTGTGTCTATCATGGTGCTGCTGCTGGCGTCTTCAGTGTAGGTCTGCTGTGCTTGTCTCTCATGGATAGTAAGACTGCTGCTGCTGCTTTGTCTTCATGGTTAGAGCCTGCTGCTGCTGTCTTTTTCGAGTGAGTGTTGATGCTGCTGTATTCATGGATGTGGAGCTTTGGTTGCTGACATGTCTATCATGGTAGATTGCGCGGCTGTCTTTAAATGGTTAGCTGCTGCTGCTTGCGCTGTCTTCATTGGTAGCTCTCTGCTGTGCGGTCTTCATGGTAGCTACTGCGGCTGCTGTCTTCATGGTTGCTGCTCTGCTGCTGCTGTCTTCATGGTTATGGCTGCATGACCATGCAGATCGTTTGCATGGTAGAATGCTGTGACTGTCTTCCATGGTAACTGCTGCTGCTGCTGTTCTTATGGTAGCTGCTGTGCTGCTTGTCTTCATGGTAGCTGCTGCTGCTGTCTTCATGCGTAGCTGATGCTGCTGCTGTTTCATGGGTAGCTGCTGCTACTGCTGCTTGTCTTTAATGGTTGCTGTGCTACTGCTGCTTGATCTTTCATGGTAGCTGATGCTAATGCTGACTGTCTTCGCCATGTGGGTAGTGCTGCTGCTGACTGCTATGCCTATCATGTTAAGCTCATGCTCTGCTGTCTTTTCTATGGTGAGCTGAGTTCTGCTGGCTGTCTGTTCATGGTTTAGCTGCTTGTCTTGCTCTGATGTATCGTCTATGGGTGGTCTAGCGTTAGCTGCTGTCGCTGTGCTCTGCTCTTGCATGTTAGCTTGGCTCTTGGTGGTACTGCCCTTCAATGGGTGGAGCATGAATGCTGCTGACGCGCTGACTTAATTGGTTAGCTGCTGTCGGCTGCCATTTTGGTAGCTGCTGCCTGCTGCCTTATGGTAGCTGCTGCTGTGCCTCATGGTGCTGCTGCTGCTGTCTTCATGGTTTGCTGCTCGCTGTCTGTCTTCATGGTGAGATGCTAGCTGCTGTCCTTAATGGTAGGGCTGCTGCTGCTGCCTTGCTGTCTTCATGGTAGTGCTGCTGACTGCCTTCTGGTAGCTGCTGCTGCTGGCTGCTGCTGCCTTCATGGTAGCTGTGTGCTCGCCTTCAGTGGTAGTGCTGTGCTGTGCTGCTGCTTCTTGGTAGCTGTTCTGCTGCTGCTGTCTTACATGGTAGCTGCTGTGCTGTCTTCATGGTAACTGTTACTGTGCTGCATTCCATGGATAGCTGCTGCTGCTGCTGCTTGCTTCTTCTGAGTAGCTGCCTGCTGCTGCCTTCATGGTAGAACTGCTGGTCTGCTGGTGAGTAGATCGCGTGTCTTATGGTTTAGATGCCTGCTGCTGTCTATCCTGGTAGCCTGTGCGGCTGCATTTCCATGGTAGCTGGCTGCTGCTGCTGCTGCTGCCTTCATGGTAGCTGCGTGCTGCTGCCTTCATGGTTGCTGCTGGCTGCTGTCTTCATATGGGAGCTGCTGCTTGCTAGCACTTCATGGTAGCTGCTGTGCTGCTGCTTGCCTTCATGTGTAGCTGCTGCTGCTGCTTCATGGTAGCTGTGCTGCTGCTTGCCATTCATGGTAGCTGCTGCTGCTGCTGTGCTAGCTGTCTTCATGGTAGCCTGCTGCTGACTGACCTTCTTGGTAGCTGCTGCTGCTGCTGCTGCTGTACTTCATGGTGTTCACGCTGCTGCTGCTGCCTTCCATGTGTGTTAGCGTTGCTGCTGGACTGCTTGACTGTCTTCATGGTAGCATGCTGCGTTGACTGCGCTTTCAGTGGTTAGCTGACTGCCTTGTGTTCCTCTCTGGTAGGCTGCTGCTTGCTGCCTTCATGGTAGCTGTCTGCTGCCTGCTGCTGTCTGCTGTCTTCATGGTAGCTGTGCTGCTGCTGTCTTCATGGTAGTGCTGTTGCTGCTGCTGTTCTTGGTTTAGCTGCTGTCTGCTAGCCTTTCTTGGTAGCTGCCTGGCCTGCTGTTTCATGGTAGCTGTGTGCTGCTGTCGCTTTCATTGGTAGCTGCGGCTGATGCTGCTGTTCATCATGGCTAGCTGCTGCTGTGCCTTCTTGGTAGAGCTGCTGCTGCTCTGTCATTCTATAGGTAGCTTGCTGTGCTGCCTTCATGGTAGCTGCCTGCTGCTGTCTTCATAGGTTAGCTGCTGCTGATCGGTACTTTCATGGTAAGCTGCTGCTGCTGTCTTTCATGGTAGCTGCTGCTGCTTGCTCGCCTTCATGGATAGCGACTGTGCTGTCTTCATGGTAGACTGCTGCTGCGTGCTGATGCCTTCATGGTATGCTCTGCTTGGATGCCTTTCATGGTAGCTGCTAGCTGCTGTCATTTTTTTCATGGATAAGCTGGGCATGGTGCTGACAGCTGATGTGCCCTGCCTCTCCATAGGTTTAGCTGCTGCTGCTGCTTCGTGGATAGCGTGGCTGCTGCTGCTACTGTCTGTGCCTGGGTAGCGTGCTGGAATGCTTGTTAGGCTTCAATAGGGATGCTGCTGCGTGACTGCTGCCTTTCATGGGTAGCTGCTTCGCTAGCTGGCATTCTGAATGTAGCTGCTGCTTTGCTGATACTTGTTTCAGTGGTAGACTGCTGCTGCTGTAACTTCGATTGGTAGCTGTGTGCTGCTGTCTTCGCAAAGTAGCTGTGCTTAGCGCTAGTCTTATGGTAGCTGCTGCTGTCTGAGACTCTTGAAATGGTAGCTGCTTGCTGTGCTGCTTGTTCCTGCCTTCCATATGGGGGGTAGCGTGAGGAGAGACTTTGCTGTGTCTGCGCGTGGTCTGTGCTCATGGTAAGCTGATTGCTGTGGCTGACCCGCTTACATGGGTAGTCTGCTGCTGCTGCTGCGGTCTTAACTCCATGCGAAAGATGCTGCCTGACGCTCGTGGTCCCTATCGCGATGGTGTGAGTGGTGACTGCTGCTGAACTGTCTTCATGGCTTAGTCTGCTCTGTTGCCTTGCCTTAATATGGTATGTGTCATGGCTGCTGCTGTTCTTGTCGGTTGTCATTTGAAAACCACTCCCCGCTTGCTGTAGATGCTTTCTTGGTCAGTGACTGCTTGCTGCTGGGGGTGCTTCTGTCTTAAATGTGTAGTTGCAGTGTGCACTTCATGGTATAAGCCTGCTGCTTGCTTGTCTTATTGGTTTTAGCCTGATGTCGTGCTGCCTTCATAGTGGTAGGTACAGCTTTGCTGTCTTGCTGCTTCTGTTCTTTTTTACAGTGGTAAGGTGCTGCTGCTGTGAGCTTTCATTGGTAGCATCTGCGTGATGGTACTCTGCATGGTGATAACGTAGGCTGCTGATTGCTTGCTGTCTTTCGTATGGTAGCTGCTGTCTGCTTGTCTCTAGAGGTATGGTATACTGGCGTTGCTTTGGTGGCTAGACTGTCTTCATGGAATAAATGACTTGCTGCCTGCTGTCTTCATGGTAACTGTCTGTGTAGTCGGCTGTGTGCTTCTGCGGAGAGCTAAAACGTGCTCATGCTGCTGACGTAGAATGGTCATGTCTTCATGGTTTGAACACTGCTGTTAGTTTGCTATGAAGCTGGTCTCAGTAGGTAGTGAGCTGCTGCTGGTGCTGTCTTCCACCAGGTAGCTGCTGCAGTGTGTCTACATGGTAGCTGCTGCTTCTGTCTGCTGGTTTCTTCATGTAGATGGTGTGTGTAGGAGAGTCAGCGCTGGCGTTGAATGCTTAATGTCTTTCGCATCGGATAGCTGTCGCTGCTGCTGTCTGTCATGTGGAGCGGCTGCGCTGCGCAGCCTGCTGCTCGGATGCTTTCATATGGAAGAGCCAGACATTGCTGCTCTGTGGTACGCGGCTTTTTCATTTGGTAGCGTGATGCATGCTGCTGTCTTCTGAGTAGTGGATTTATGATGGCGGTTGTGTCTTCCTGGTAGCTGTGCTGATATGTGCTGTTTCAGTGGTAAGGCTGGTCGTTCTTGACTTAGTTTTGGTGTTCTGTGTCCATTTTGGAGAGCTGCTGCTGTCGTGCCTTATGGTAAGGCTGCTGTGCGATGCAAGTGCATGCTTTCTGTCTTCATGGAAGTTGATTGCTGCATGTCCTTCGTATGGTAAAGTCTTGCTGCTGGGCTGTCTGCGATGGTTAGTGGCTTGATCTGCTGGGCTGTGCTAGTGTCTATTCATGGTGAGCTGGCTTGCACTCGCTCGTCTTTCATGGTGGTGTAATTGGCTGCTGATTGACTTTGTGGTGTGTCGGGTCATGAAGGTTTAGGAGCTGGTGCTTCGTCCTTGCTGATTATTCAGTGGTATCTGGCTGTACTGCTGAGCTCGTCTGTCGCATTAGGTAGCTGGGCAGCTGCTGCTCTGTTCTGTCATGATGGTGAGTTGACTGACTGTCGTTCGCATGGAGCTGTTTGGCATATCTGCTGCTTGTTTCTTCATGGTGTAGTGCTGCTGCTGGCTGTCTTCAATGGGGGTAGAGCTGCTGCTTGCTGCTGCTGCCTTCATGTAGCCTGCTTGTGATGCTTGTGCGCTTCATGAGGTAGCTGCCTGATCTGCTTGTTCGCTTTTCGATGGTATGCTTCTTGATCTGCCCTGATTCTGTTCTGTTCTTTTCAGGTAGCTGCTGAATGTCTGTCATTCATGGTGGCTGGCTGCATGTAGGCTGCTGGGGGTCGCTTATGGTAGCTGCTGCTGATGCTGTCTTCATGGCGCGGCTGCTGCTGTCTCTTGGTAGCTGCCTGCTGCTGCTGCTGGGCTTCTGATGAAGTAGCTGCTGCTGCTGCTGGTGCCTTCATTGTGTAGCATGGGCCGACTTTTGCTGCTGGTCTTAGCATGGTAGCTGCTGCTGCTGCCTTCATGGTAGCTGCTGCTGCTGCTGCGGCTTCATTGGTAGCTGTCTGGCTGCTGTCTTCATGGAAGCTGCTGTTGCTGCTGCTGTCCTCTTTCATGGGTAGCTGCTGGCTGATCATGTCTTCATGGTAGCTGCTGCTGCTGCTGTCTTCATTTTGGTAGCTGCTGCTGCTGCTGATGCTGGTCTTCATGTGGGTAGAGGTTCGCTCATGCTGCTGGCTGACTGTCTTTCATGGTGAGACTGCTGCTGCTCTGTTTCTTTCGTGGTGCGCTGTGCTGCTTGCCTTCTAGATGGGAGCTGCCTGTCTGCTGTCTTCTGTGTAGTGCTGCTGCTGCTGCCTTCATGGTAGCTGCTGCTGCTGTTCATGGTAGCTGATGACTGCTGTCGCTTGTCATGGTTGACGGGCTGCTGCTGCTGATCTTCAATGTAGCTGCTGTTGCTGTCTTCATGGTAGCTGCTGGCTGCTGTCTTCATGGTACACTGCTGCTGCTGCTGTCTTCTATAGGTAGCTGCTGCGCTGTCTTCATGGTATAAGCTGTCTGCTGCTCTGTTTCCTGTGTATCTAGCTGCCTGTCTGCTGCTTGGTCTTCATTGGTAGCTCGGCTGCATGCTTGTCTTTCTATGGTAGTGTGCTGCTGTGGTTCATGTTAGATGCTGCTGCTGCCTTTTGTCATGGTAGGTTTCTGCTTGCTGTTTTCACGTGGTTTAGCGCTGCTGTCTGCTGTCTTTGTCAATCGGTAGTTCGGTGCTGCTGTTTTCTTGGATAGCTAGCTGCTTGCTGTTTCTTGGTAGGCTGCTGCTGGCGGCCTTCATTGGTTACCTGCTGGTCTGCTGTGTTTCATGGAGTAGATGTCTGCTGTGCTGCTGCCTCATGGGTAGAGCTGCTCGAATGCTGTAAAGGTCCTTTGGTAGCTCGTGCTGCTGCTGCTTGCATTTCATGGTAGCTTGCTGTGCTGTCTTAATGGTAGTGCTGCTGAAATGTTTTTGGAGGCTAGCTGATGCTGTGTTTCTATGGTAGCTGCTGCTGCTGTTTTCATGGTAGCTTGCTCGCTTGCTAGTTTTCATGGTTAGCTGCTGCTGCTGTTTCATGTAGCTGGTGTTTGTCTGCTGGCTGCCTTTGATGGTAGCTGTGTACTGGTCGTTGGTACTTCATGGTAGGTGCTGCTGCTGCTGCTGCCTCATGGTAGCTGCTGCTGCTGTCTTATTGGTGGCTGATGCTGTTGATTTCATGGTAGGCTGCTGCTGTTGTTTAACATGGTAGCTGCTTGTGTTGTTTTAATGGTGAGCTGCTGCTGCTGACTGCCTTCGCATAGTAGCTTCAGCTGGCTGCCTTATCTGGTAGCTTTCCTGCTGCTGTCCCGCTTCGTGGTGTAGGCTGCTTGCTGACTGTTCATCTGGTAGCTGCTGGCTGCTGTTTCATGGTTGCTGCTGCTGCCCCTGCCTCATGGTAGCTGATATGCGAAATCAGGGTTATGGTAGGTTGAAACTTGTTTACCTGGTGATCAGCGCAACATGGTCTTGTGCAGCACCTGGGACATGTGGGAGAGCCATCTGACTTCGGAATCTGGCAATATCGGTACATTGGGTATCGCTTCGCTCGATATTCCCTAGAGCGAGAGCCCCCATTTTGAACAACACACCCAAGCCGCCGAGAACACGTTGAATTAGACAGAGGTTCGTCTATGGCAATTACTATCATGTATGTTAATGAACGAAACCGGTCGGAGGATCGGAGCCCTATAGATCCTCTATTCTGTTACGCCTAGGTGATTAGCACCGATCCTCCCAGTGTACTACCATCTGTCTTCTCCATTACTGAAGAGGAGACACCAGTCTGCGATATAAGCTTTATTGAACATCGTTTAGTTGTGTTGTGAAGCTTTATAAAGTCTGCCTTCGTATGGTGTGTAGAGCTTTATCAAGTCATGCTTCGTTGTGATATTAGGAGCTTTATCAAGTTATGCTTCGTTGAGTGTAGAGCTTTATCAAGTCATGCTTCGGTGGGTTGTATAGTGCCGCCTTTATCAGTCATGCTTCGGCCTGTGTATGTAGAGCTTTATAAAGTCATGCTTCGTTGTGTATAGAGCTTTATCAAGTCATCCTTTTTTGTGTATAGAGCTTTATCAAGTCATGCTTCTTGCCGTGTAGAGCTTTATCAAGTCTTGCTTCGTGCCGTGTAGAGCTTTATCAAGTCTTGCTTCGTGCCGTGTAGAGCTTTATCAAGTCTTGCTTCGTTCCGTTGTAGAGCCTTTATTCAAGTCTTGCTTCGTTGACGCGTGTAGAGCTTATACAAGTCTATGCTTCGTGCCGTGTTGATAGGAGCTTTATCAAGTCTTGCTTCGTGCCGTGTAGAGCTTTATCAAGTCTTGCTTCGTGCCGTGTAGAGCTTTATCAAGTCTTGCTTCGTGCCGTGTAGAGCTTTATCAAGTCTTGCTTCGTGCCGTGTAGAGCTTTAGCAAGCTCTTGCTTCGTGCCGTTGTGTAGAGCTTTATAATTCTGCTTCGTGCGTGTAGAGATATATCAAGTCTTTGACTTCGATGCGCCGTGTAGAGCTTTATCAAGTCTTGCTTCGTGCGTTTGTAGAGCTTTATCAAGTCTTGCTATCTCGTGACGTGGCTTCAGTAGAGATTCTTTACAAGATCTTTGCCTTCGTGCCGTGTAGAAGCTTTATCAAGTTCTGGCTTCGTGCCGTTGGGTTATTAGCGCATTATCAAGTCTTGCTTGTGCGTGATTAGAAGCGTTATCAGTTCTGTTGTTCGTGCCGTTGTAGAGCTTTATAAGTCTTGCTCGTGCCGTCTTGTAGAGCTTTATTCAAGTCTTGATTCGTGCCGTGTAGAGCTTATCAAGGGTTTTCTCATTTTGCTACGTGCCGTGTAAGAGCTTTTTTCAAGTCTTCCTCAACTCTGTGTAAAGCTTATTTGCAATAAAAATTGCATTTAAACTCGAACACAAATACTGAAGCGAATGGAGCAACAAACTCACAAAAATAGTCGCTGAGAGGACTGGTCTCAGCTCTGAGCCATGAAATAATGGTTCAGCTCTGAACTGGGCGATGGTCTCTAGACTCGAGGCTGGGAGATGAGTCTTCAGCTCTGAGCTGGGAGGATGGTGACTCAGTTCTGAGCTGAGTGGCTGTCACTCACTCTGATCTGAGGTTTGCTAATGTCACTGAGCTCCTGATCTGAGATGTTGTCACGATCTCTGATCTGAGAGGCATGTCACTAAGCTCAGAGTGAGAGGCTGTCACTCAGATCTGAGCTTTGAGGAGGACTGTCACTCAGCTCTGAGCCTGATAGGCTGTCACTCAGAGTTGAGAAGAAAGGACGAGGACAGGTGCAGGTGGGAAAGGAAGAAAGGGAGAGGGTGTAGAAAGAGTGGGAAGAAAGGGAAGAGGTGTATAGAGAGATTGGATTAAAGGAAGAGTGTAGATAGAGAGGGAGGAATGGAAGAGGTGAAGTTGAGAAGAAGGGAAAGGAGAGATGTTAGAGAGAGAAGGAAAAGGAGCAGGTGTTAGAGGGAAAGGAAGGGAGAGGAGTAGAAAGAGGTAAGAAGGGAAAGGAACGGAAAGGTGCAGAGAGAGGAGGAAAGAGACAGGCGTATAGGAGGGATGGGAAGGTGAGATATAGAGAGTGGAGGGAGAGAGAGGAAAGGGAAGACGTGTAGAGGGAGGGACAGGGAGAGGCTGTAGTGGGAGGGTGAGGGAGAGGAATAGAGGAAGAGAGTGGAGGGAGAGGGGGTAGGGGAGGAAGTGATGGAGGAGGAGGGAGGAAAGGAGAGAGGGAGGGGATGAAGGGAGGGAGAGAAGGAAGGGGGTGGCAGAAATGAATGCGCTCAGTGAATGGTATTATTCATAAAATGAATATTAATTCTGCAGACTTATAGGGAAGGAACTTCATTTTGTACCTGTCATCGACCTGGGTGCTGGAGGGGAGTGGGGAGGGGAGAGGGGAGTGGGGAGGGGAGCCTGCAAGGGAGAGGGGAGGGGAGAGAATATCGACCCCAACAGACAAGACGCACAGGAGTAGGTCGATGGAATCCAGATTTTACACACACACACACACACACACACACACACACACACACACACACACATACACACATAAACACACAGACTCGCACGGAGGAGGAGCCAGGAGCTATGAATCAACCCCTGCAGCCACAATTAGGTAAGTGCACACACATACACACACACACACACACACACACACACACACACACACACAACACACACACACACACACACACACACAACACACACACACACACACACACACACATATATACACACACATACAGAACTGCAGAGGGATCTGGACAGGCTGCAGACCTGGTCCAGCAACTGGCTCCTGGAGTTCAACCCCACCAAGTGCAAAGTCATGAAGATTGGGGAAGGGCAAAGAAGACCGCAGACGGAGTACAGTCTAGGAGACCAGAAACTACAAACCTCACTTAAGGAAAAAGATCTTGGGGTGAGTATAACACCAGGCACATCTGAAGCGCATATCAACCAAATAACTGCTGCAGCATATGGGCGCCTAGCAAACCTCAGAACAGCATTCCGACATCATAATAAGGAATCGTTCAGGACCCTGTACACCGTGTACGTTAGGCCCATATTGGAGTATGCGGCACCAGTTTGGAACCCACACCTAGCCAAGCACGTAAAGAAACTAGAGAAAGTGCAAAGGTTTGCAACAAGACTAGTTCCAGAGCTAAGAGGTATGTCCTACTAGGAGAGGTTAAGGAAAATCAACCTGACGACACTGGAGGACAGGAGAGATAGGGGGGACATGATAACGACATACAAAATACTGAGAGGAATTGACAAGGTGGACAGAGACAGAATATTCCAGAGATGGGACGCAGCAACAAGGGGACACAGTTGGAAGTTGAAGACTCAGATGAATCACAGGGATGTTAGGAAGTATTTATTCAGTCACAGAGTAGTCAGGAAGTGGAATAGTTTGGGAAGTGAGGTAGTGGAGGCAGGATCCATACATAGCTTTAAGCAGAGGTATGATAAAGCTCATGGAGCAGGAAGAGTGACCCAGTAGTGGTCAGTGAAGAGACAGGGCCACGAGCTGCGACTTGACCCCTGCAACCACGACTAGGTGAGTACACATACACACACACACACACTTACACAACAATAACAGTGTGACACAAACCTTAATACACGAAATACACAAATTCTCATAAACATTTATATTATGGTCGCATCCCCATATTCTACAAGCCCAGCCTCATCTACCTCGATGTTTGTAAAAGGAATAGTGTAGGGATATCATAAAATTCCAGTTTAGGAACATACATAACTATGCATACATGTGTGTGTATGTGAGTACGTATTTCTGCACAGATGTGCACTTTCATATGTATGGAGTATACATAAACATTTGTGTGCTCGAGTATACATATGTGTATATGTGTATATGTGTATATGTGTATTTACATATATATTTTTTGGTTTGCGTGGGCAGATAAATCATTTAATACCAAGGGTATTAATTTAATACACTGGTATTAATTGAATACCCAGGGTATTAATTAAATACTCAGGGTATTAACTGAATACCCAGGGTATTAATTGAATACCCAGGGTATTAACTGAATACCCAGGGTATTAATTGAATACCCAGGGTATTAATTGAATACCCAGGATATTAACTGAATACCCAGGGTATTAACTGAATATCCAGGGTATTAATTGAATACCCAGTGTATTAATTGAATACCCAGGGTATTAACTGAATACCCAGGGTATTAACTGAATACCCAGGGTATTAATTGAATACCCAGGGTATTAACTGAATACCCAGGGTATTAACTGAATATCCAGGGTATTAACTGAATACCCAGGGTATTAACTGAATATCCAGGGTATTAATTGAATACCCAGGGTATTAATTGAATACCCAGGGTATTAACTGAATACCCAGGGTATTAATTGAATACCCAGGATATTAACTGAATACCCAGGGTATTAACTGAATATGCAGGGTATTAACTGAATACCCAGGGTATTAATTGAATACCCAGGATATTAACTGAATACCCAGGGTATTAACTGAATATCCAGGGTATTAATTGAATACCCAGGGTATTAATTGAATACCCAGGGTATTAACTGAATACCCAGGGTATTAACTGAATACCCAGGGTATTAATTGAATACCCAGGGTATTAACTGAATACCCAGGGTATTAACTGAATACCCAGGGTATTAACTGAATACCCAGGGTATCAAATAAAGGCTCTTTTTAAGTCATGATATTTCCAGAAGAACCACATAGGCTCTTTGTTAATTCTAATTCTAATTGCTATATCAGTTGCTTCAAAACCTGAGATAGGAACATAGGAAGGAGAAAACAGGGCAGTAGGCCTACTGTCCCATGCTAGGCAGGTCTAACTCACACTCACCCACATTCACATAACTGTCAAAAATTCTTCCCTCAATGGCGCTTAAAAATTAAATTATTTATAATTATAATAATAATAATAATAATAATAATAATAATAATAATAATAATAATAATAATAATAAAAGTAGCAATAATGATTGAAATAGCAATAATAATGATAATATATACGATTTAAGCAGATGTTGATAATGATTATAATAATATATGATATAAATAATAATAATTATAATTATCATAATAGTAATAATAAATGATAAAAACAATAAAATAAATAATAATTCTATTAATGAATTATTATAAATAATTTTAATAATTAATAATAATAATTATACTAGCAGTAACAGAAATACTACTACTAAATATATATATATATATAATATATATATATATATATATATATATATATATATATATATATATATATATATATATATATATATATATATATATATATGCAATAAGATCACAGTAAAACAGGTGATTTCAAAATATGCAAAACAACCACTCTGAAAGAATAGAGAAATTCCAAGCGCTTTCGTGACTACTCACATTATCAAGGAACCTTGATAATGTGAGTAGTCACGAAAGCGCTTGGAATTTCTCTATTGAAAAGTAAAAGGACACAAGTGCAAACTAATGTGACATTTATTGTGGCAACGTTTCGCTCTCCAGGAGTTTTTATCAAGCCATTACAAACAATACATGGACACAGAGGGTATATAAAGGCTCAGAGTGAGGTGAATACTAGTGAGGTACCATTCCGATGTTCACTAGTGGAGGTAGTAGTAGTAGTAGTGGTAGTGACAAAAGCAATTAATTCGTACATGAGTAAAAGGATATAAAAGCTATTACTTGGGTAACATAAAAATAGGTTGGACAAATATAAACTGGAATGAGGCAGGTTGTTTCAGTGTTCACTCTCTGTGCTTTGTGTAGTATAACAGGAGAGACTATGTGATGGCAGGGTTTACTGTTTTCAGGAGGATTCTTGCTAAGACTTCGGAGATGGTGAAGCTGCCGTTGTTTTGTTTAATGTATTGGGAAAAACAGCGATCAGTGCTGATTCAAGGCACTTGCGTGTGCGGAAATTAGTTTCTTTTATCACTAATTGGGCGTCTCTGAATTTCATAAGATGATTGGTGGAATTTCGGTGTTGTACACAGGCGTTGTTTAAGTTGTCGTTCCTACATGCGTATATGTGTTCATTGAGGCGGGTGTCGAGGTTTCTTGCTGTTTCTACTACGTAGATTTTGGGTCACAGCCCCCACAGGGTATAGTGTAAACTCCTGCATTGAATGGTTCGTGGTGGTTGGGTTTTTGTCCTGGTTAGATCCTTTATTGAAGTGGTAGAAGCGATGGCGACTCTGGTGTTAGCTTGTGAAAGTACTTTTGAGACGTTTAGTGAAAACCTGGCTGTTGGGAAGAATTATAACTTTGTTGGGAGCGGTGTTGATGCGTGGAGAATTGATGATCTGAAGAGCTCTTTTCTTGCAGTCTTTGATGAAAAAGAAGGAAATTGTAACTCAGTGAATGTTTGGTGAATGTAAGACATTCCTCGTCAAGAAACTCAGGACTACAAATTCGGTATGCTCTTAGGAAAAACCCGATGATGATGCCTCTTTGGTCTTGGTATCTTGACTGGAATAAAAGTGTGTGAGATCATTTTTATTGGGGGGTTTCCGATAAACTTGAAATCTTAGGTTGTTGTCTACTTTGTGAATGAGGACGTCGAGGAAAGGTAGCTTGTCATTGGACTCTTCTTCTAGTGTAAACTGAATCGCTGTTCAACTGCGTTGAGCCTTCCCTGAAGATCCGTACATCAAAACGTTTTGGAGTTATTACGAGGACATCGTCCACGTAACGTAACCAAGTGACGCTTGAAGGGATGATGTTGGCGAAGTGTTCGGACTCAAGGTGTTCCATGTATAAGTTGGCTAGGACGGCACTTATTGGGGACCCCATTCCCATGCCGTAGGTTTGTTTGTAGAGCTTGTTATTGAAGGAAAAACAGTTGAAGTTAACACAGAGTTCAATCAAGTCAACAAAATCTCCGGAGGTAAAGGAAGATTAAGGTCCTGGTTGACTTTACGTCGTAGAACCTCGATGGCTTTTTTGGTAGGTACTTTTGTGAAGAGGGAAGTCACATCCAAACTGCTTAGTTTCTTGTTACGGATGGAGAGGTTACGGATGCGGTTGAGAAGGTCGCCTGAGTGTTTAAGATGAGCGGGGCTGATGGTCCCCAGAAGGCAGGAAAGATGTTTGGCAAGAACTCCGGCTTCTGGGGACCATCAGCCCCGCTCATCTTAAACACTCAGGCGACCTTCTCAACCGCATCCGTAACCTCTCCATTTCCCTAACAAGAAACTAAGCAGTTTGGATTGACTTCCCTCTTCACAAAAGTACCTACCAAAAAAGCCATCGAGGTTCTACGACGTTTAAAATCAACAGGACCTTAATCTTCCTTACTCCCGGAGATTTTGTTGACTTGATTGAACTCTGTGTTAACTTCAACTGTTTTTCCTTCAATAACAAGCTCTACAAACAAACCTACGGCATGGGAATGGGGTCCCCAATAAGTGCCGTCCTAGCCAACTTATACATGGAACACCTTGAGTCCGAACACTTCGCCAACATCATCCCTTCAAGCGTCACTTGGTTACGTTACGTGGACGATGTCCTCGTAATAACTCCAAAACGTTTTGATGTACGGATCTTCAGGCAAGGCTCAACGCAGTTGAACCAGCGATTCAGTTTACACTAGAAGAAGAGTCCAATGACAAGCTACCTTTCCTCGACGTCCTCATTCACAAGTAGACAACAACCTAAGATTTCAAGTTTATCGGAAAACCCCCAATAAAAATGATCTCACACACTTTTATTCCAGTCAAGATACCCAAAACCAAAGAGGGCATCATCATCGGGTTTTCCTAAGAGCATACCCAATTTGTAGTCCTGAGTTTCTTGACGAGGAATGTACTTACATTCACCAAACATTCACTGAGTTACAATTTCCTTCTTTTTTCATCAAAGACTGCAAGAAAAGAGCTCTTCAGATCATCAATTCTCCACGATCAACACCGCTCCCAACAAAGTTATAATTCTTCCCAACAGCCAGGTTGCACTAAACGTCTCAAAAGTACTTTCACAGCTAACACCAGAGTCGCCATCGCTTCTACCACTTCAATAAAGGATCTAACCAGGACAAAACCCAACACCACGAACCAGTCAATGCAGGAGTTTACACTATACCCTGTGGAGGCTGTGACAAGATCTACGTAGGTGAAACAGCAAGAAACCTCGACACCCGCCTCAATGAACACATATACGCATGTAGGAACGACAACTTAAACAACGCCTGTGTACAACACCGAAATTCCACCAATCATCTTATGAAATTCAGAGACGCCCAATTAGTGATAAAAGAAACTAATTTCCGCACACGCAAGTGCCTTGAATCAGCACTGATCGCTGTTTCCAATACAATTAAACAAAACAACGGCAGCTTCACCATCTCCGAAGTCTTAGCAAGAATCCTCCTGAAAACAGTAAACCCTGCCATCACATAGTCTCCTGTTATACTACACAAAGCACAGAGAGTGAACACTGAAACAACCTGCCTCATTCCAGTTTATATTTGTCCAACCTATTTTTATGTTACCCAAGTAATAGCTTTTATATCCTTTTACTCATGTACGAATTAATTGCTTTTGTCACTACCACTACTACTACTACTACCTCCACTAGTGAACATCGGAATGGTACCTCACTAGTATTCACCTCACTCTGAGCCTTTATATACCCTCTGTGTCCATGTATTGTTTGTAATGGCTTGATAAAGCTCCTGGAGAGCGAAACGTTGCCACAATAAATGTCACATTAGTTGCACTTGTGTCCTTTTACTTTTCATATTGTCGGTAATTCTACCAACTTTATTACAATTTCTCTATTCTTTCAGAGTGGTTGTTTTGCGTATATATATATATATATATATATATATATATATTATATATATATATTATATATATATATATATATATATATATATATATATGTATATATAATTTTTTTTTTTTTTTTTTTTTTTTTTTTTTTATCACACCGGCCGATTCCCACCAAGGCAGGGTGGCCCGAAAAAGAAAAACTTTCACCATCATTCACTCATCACTGTTTGCCAGAAGGGGCTTTACACTACAGTTAAACTGCAACATTAACACCCCTCCTTCAGAGTGCAGGCACTGTACTTCCCATCTCCAGGACTCAAGTCCGGCCTGCCGGTTTTTCCCTGAATCCCTTCATAAATGTTACTTTGCTCACACTCCAACAGCACGTCAAGTATTAAAAACCATTTGTCTCCATTCACTCCTATCAAACACGCTCAAGCATGCCTGCTGGAAGTCCAAGCCCCTCGCACACAAAACCTCCTTTACCCCCTCCCTCCAACCCTTCCTAGGCCGACCCCTACCCGCCTTCCTTCCACTACAGACTGATACACTCTTGAAGTCATTCTGTTTCGCTCCATTCTCTCTACATGTCCGAACCACCTCAACAAACCCTTCCTCAGCCCTCTGGACAACAGTTTTGGTAATCCCGCACCTCCTCCTAACTTCCAAACTACGAATTCTCTGCTTTATATTCACACCACACATTGCCCTCAGACATGACATCTCCACTGCCTCCAGCCTTCTCCTCGCTGCAACATTCATCACCCACGCTTCACACCCATATAAGAGCGTTGGTAAAAACTATACTCTCATACATTCCCCTCTTTGCCTCCAAGGACAAAGTTCTTTGTCTCCACAGACTCCTAAGTGCACCACTCACTCTTTTTCCCTCATCAATTCTATGATTCACCTCATCTTTCATAGACCCATCCGCTGACACGTCCACTCCCAAATATCTGAATACGTTCACTCCTCCATACTCTCTCCCTCCAATCTGATATTCAATCTTTCATCACCTAATCTTTTTTGTTATCCTCATAACCTTACTCTTTCCTGTATTCACCTTTAATTTTCTTCTTTTGCACACCCTACCAAATTCATCCACCAATCTCTGCAACTTCTCTTCAGAATCTCCCAAGAGCACAGTGTCATCAGCAAAGAGCAGCTGTGACAACTCCCACTTTGTGTGTGATTCTTTATCTTTTAACTCCACGCCTCTTGCCAAGACCCTCGCATTTACTTCTCTTACAACCCCATCTATAAATATATTAAACAACCACGGTGACATCACACATCCTTGTCTAAGGCCTACTTTTACTGGGAAAAAATTTCCCTCTTTCCTACATACTCTAACTTGAGCCTCACTATCCTCGTAAAAACTCTTCACTGCTTTCAGTAACCTACCTCCTACACCATACACTTGCAACATCTGCCACTTTGGGCCCCCTATCCACCCTGTCATACGCCTTTTCCAAATCCATAAATGCCACAAAGACCTCTTTAGCCTTATCTAAATACTGTTCACTTATATGTTTCACTGTAAACACCTGGTCCACACACCCCCTACCTTTCCTAAAGCCTCCTTGTTCATCTGCTATCCTATTCTCCGTCTTACTCTTAATTCTTTCAATTATAACTCTACCATACACTTTACCAGGTACACTCAACAGACTTATCCCCCTATAATTTTTGCACTCTCTTTTATCCCCTTTGCCTTTATACAAAGGAACTATGCATGCTCTCTGCCAATCCCTAGGTACCTTACCCTCTTCCATACATTTATTAAACAATTGCACCAACCCACTCCAAAACTATATCCCCACCTGCTTTTAACATTTCTATCTTTACCCATCAATCCCGGCTGCCTTACCCCTTTCATTTTACCTACTGCCTCACGAACTTCCCCCCACACTCACAACTGGCTCTTCCTCACTCCCACAAGATGTTATTCCTCCTTGCCCTATACACGAAATCACCAGCCTTCCCTATCTTCATCAACATTTAACAATTCCTCAAATATTCCTTCCATCTTCCCAATACCTCTAACTCTCCATTTAATAACTCTCCTCTCCTATTTTTAACTGACAAATCCATTTGTTCTCTAGGCTTTCTTAACTTGTTAATCTCACTCCAAAACTTTTTCTTATTTTCAACAAAATTTGTTGATAACATCTCACCCACTCTCTATTTGCTCTCTTTTTACATTGCTTCACCACTCTCTTAACCTCTCTCTTTTTCTCCATATACTCTTTCCCTCCTTGCATCACTTTACTTTGTAAAAACTTCTCATATGCTAACTTTTTCTCCCTTACTACTCTCTTTACATCATCATCCACCAATCGCTCCTCTTCCCTCCTGCACCCACTTTCCTGTAACCACAAACTTCTGCTGAACACTCTAACACTACATTTTTAAACCTACCCCATCCCTCTTCGACCCCATTGCCTATGCTCTCATTAGCCCATCTATCCTCCAAAAAGCTGTTTATATTTTAAACCCTAACTGCCTCCTCTTTAGTTTATAAACCTTCACCTCTCTCTTTCCCGATGCTTCTATTCTCCTTGTATCCCATCTACCTTTTACTCTCAGTGTAGCAAACAACTAGAAAGTGATCTGATATATCTGGGGCCCCCTCTATAAACATGTACATCCTGAAGTCTACTCAACAGTCTTTTATCTCCCAATACATAATCCAACAAACTACTGTCCATTTCGCCCTACATCATATCTTGATACTTTTTTAAATCCTCTTTTTCTTTAAATATGTTTTAAACCCTATAACTAAACCCCTTTCTATACAAAGTTCAATCAAAGGGCTCCCTTATCATTTACACCTGGCACCCCAAACTTACTACCCCCCCTCTCTAAAAGTTTCTCCTACTTTAGCATTCAAGTCCCCTACACAATTACTCTCTCTTGGTTAAAAGGGCTCCTATACTTTTCACTTAACATCTCCCAAAATCTCTCTCTCTCCTCTGCATTCCTCTTCTCCAGGTGCATACACGCTTATTATGACCACTTCTCGCATCCAACCTTTACTTTAATCCACATAATTCTTAAATTTACACATTCATATTCTCTTTTTTCCTTCCATAACTGATCATTTAACATTACTGCTACCCCCTTCTTTGCTCTAACTCTCTCAGATACTCCAGATTTAATCCCATTTATTTCCCCCACTGAAACTCTCCTACCCCCTTCAGCTTTGTTTCGTTTTAGGGCCAGGACATCCCAACTTCTTTCTTTCATAACATCAGCAATCATCTTTTTCTTGTCATCCGCATACATCCACGCACAATTTAAGAACCCAGTTTTATAAAGTTTTCTTCTTCTCTTTTTTAGTAATTGTATACAGGAGAAGGGGTTACTAGCCCATTGCTCCGGCATTTTAGTCGCCTCATACGACACGCAGGGCTTACGGAGGAAAGATTCTTTTCCATTTCCCCATGGACAATAGAAGAAATAAAAAAAGAACAAGAGCTATTTAGAAAAAGGAGAAAAACCTAGATGTATGTATATATATATATGCATGTGCGTGTCTGTGAAGTGTGACCAAAGTGTTAGTAGGAGTAGCAAGATATCCCTGGTATCTTAGCGTGTTTATGAAAGAAAAAGAAAAACCCGCAATCCTACCCTCATGCAAAAAAATTACAGGTTTTTGTTTCACAGTATCTGGCAGGACGGTAGTACTTCCCCGGGTGGTTGCTGTCTACCAACCTACTTTCCTATAAAAATAAAATATATAATATATATATATATATATATATATAATATATATAATATATATATATATATATATATATATATATATATATATATATAAAATCTTAGCATATTCAATTTCCTTCTTAAAAATTTAAAATGACTACTTCAGAACAGAATTTGTAGAAGTCAGGTGAGGAAACACCTTCACCATCATTCGTTCAACAGCTGTCTTTCGGCTGTCATTGACAGGTGTGGTTGACGGATGTTTAAGAGAAGGTACGATAGGGGTGAGGACATGAGCTTTGACTCGATTCCCCACCCCACACTCACACCCCCCTCACACACTCACACCCACACCCCTAACACCCACAACCACACCCCCTCACACTCACACGTACACTACCACACACTCTGCCCACACACACACACACACACACCCCCACACACTCATCCACACACACACATCCACACCCCCTCACACACTCATGCCCACACACACACCCCACCCACACCCCCTCACACACTCACACCACCCCCACCCCTCACACACACTCACACCTATAACCGCACTCACACTCACACCCACACCCCCCCACACACACACCCCACTCCACCAAAACCCGCACTCACACCCACACCCCCTCACACACACCCACACACTCACACCCAGACCACACCCACCCCCCCTCACCCCACACCCACTCCCCCACACACACTCATCCCCACAACACACACCCACACAACACCCACACACAACACACACACACACACAACCCACACACACTCACTCACACCCACACACCCCCACAAAACACACTCACCCCCCCCACACACACACTCACCCCCACAACACACACTCACCCCCACACACATACATACACACACTCACCCCCCACACACACACATACACACACACATACACACACACACATACACACACATACACACACACACATACACACCCCACACACACACACACACACACACACACACAAACACACACACACAAACACCTACATGAAAATGGAGTATACGTGCATCCGGGAGGAAGAGAGGAGGGGGAGATGGTGGAGGGCTGGTTAGAGTAGAGGAGGAGGAGGAGAAGAAGAAGAATGGAGGGACGGAGGTGGAGGGGAAGGGGTGTGGAGGGATAGAGGTGGAGGGGAAGGAGTGGAGGGATGGCGGTGGAGGGGGAGGAGTGTGGAAGGATGGAGGGGGAGGGACGGTGGAAGGGAAAACTCACTGGAGCATGACCTACCTTGGCGGATCAACCCCCTCTCACCCCCCTCCCTTCGTTACTCTATCTCCCTCACCCCTATTACCTCTCTCCTTAGAGTGTTCATCCTTATCTCCCTCTTTCCCCTTTTAAATTCCCCTCCACCCTTCCCCTCTCACCCCTTCCCTCTCTCACCCCTTCCCCCCTCTCACCCCTTCCCCCCTCTCACCCCTTTCCCCCCCCTTACCACTTTCTCACCTCTTCCGACTCTCACTCCTTCACCTTTTCACCCCTCCCCCCCTCTCATTCCCTTTCCCTCTCACCCCTTCCCCCTCTCACCCCTTTCCCCTCTCTTCTCCTCTGGGCAAAACATCGTCTCTTTGCTGTTTCGCACAATCCTGAAAACATTAAAATCTTCCTTCAAGATGCCACCTACATCGTGGTACAATGGTACAGTGGTACAATGGTACAGTAGTACAATGGTACAGTGGTACAATGGTACAGTGGTACAATGGTACAGCGGTACAGTGGTACAATGACACAGCGGTACAGGGGTACAGTGGTACAGATGTGCAGCGGTACAGTGGATCAGCGGTACATGGGTTTAGTGGTACAGAGGTACAGTGGTACAGTGGTTCAGTGGTACAACGGTACAGTGGTACAGCGGTACAGTTTTACACAGGTTCAGTGGAACAGGCATAGTAGTGTACCATCATGGTACAGTGGTGCAAGGGTACAGTGGTACAACGGTACAGTGGTACAGCGGTACAGTAATACATCAGTACAGTGGTTCAGTGGTACAGTGGTACAGCGGTACGGTTTTACACAGATTCAGTGGAACAGGTGTGGTAGTGTACCATCATGGTACAGTGGAACAGGTGTGGTAGTGTACCATCATGGTACAGTGGTACAGTTGTGGGTAGTGTACCATCATGGTACAGTGGGAACAGGGTGGTAGTGTACCATCATGGTACAGTGGTACAGGTGTGGTAGTGTACCATCATGGTACAGTGGAACAGGTGTGGTAGTGTACCATCATGGTACAGTGGTACAGGTGTGGTAGTGTACCATCATGGTACAGGGGGAACAGGTTGGTAGTGTACCATCATGGTACAGTGGGTACAGGTGTGGTAGTGTACCATCATGGAAACAGTGGTACAGGTGTGGTAGTGTACCTCATGGTACAGTGGACAGGTGTGGTAGTGTACCATCATGGTACAAGTGGTACAGGTGGGGTAGTGTACCTCATGGTACAGTGGTACAGGTGTGGTAGTGTACCATCATGGTACAGTGGTACAGGTGTGGTAGTGTACCATCATGGTACAGTGGTACAGGTGTGGTAGTGTACCATCAGGAACAGTGGAAACAGGTGTGGTAGTGTACCATCAGGGGTACAGTGGTACAGGTGTGGTAGTTTTCCCAAATCATGGTCCCAGTGGTACAGGTGTGGTAGTGTACCATCATGGTACAGTGGTACAGGTGTAGTAGCGTACCATCATGGTACGTGGTTTACAGGTTTTGGTAGTGTACCATCATGGTACAGTGGTACAGGTGTGGTAGTGTACCATCATGGTACAGTGGTACAGGTGTGGTAGTGTACCATCATGGTACAATGGTGCAGGTGTGGTAATATACTTTCATGGTACAATGGTACACGTGTGGTACACGCCTACGCTGAACAGTCATACCAAAGTCTCTGATGGGTGTACACATGTACACACAGACGGCCACGCACACACTCCGAGACACGAACGTACACCTTGAAACGCACAGACACGCATCAGCATGTACACGCAGACACACGCAGACACACTCTCTCTCTCTCTCTCTCTCTCTCTCTCTCTCTCTCTCTTACAGTTGGTACAATTGCTAGTACAACAGTTGGAACAACTGTTGGTACAACTGCTGGCACAACAGCTGGTACAACTGCTGGCACAACAGCTGGTACAACTGCTGGTACAACTGTTGGTACAGCTGCTGGTACAATTGCTGGTACAACAGCTGGTACAACTTTTTGGAAACCAACAGCTGGTACAACAGCTGGCAAAAATGCTGGCCCCACGATGACCTTTTCCCGGAACCACTCTGGGGACTTCTATTTCCCTTGTCTCTACCCCTTTTATTCCCCTTCTCTTCCCTCCCCTCTACCCCTCCTTTCCCCCCCACTCTAACCCCTTTATTTTCCCCCCCTTTCCCCTCCATCACCCAGCAGCACACTACTGATGTACCCAATTTAGTTAGATTAAAAAATGCAGTTCGTGACTGAAGCTGAGGTATTCTTCTCCCCCTACCTCCACGATCCCCCCTCCCCTTACTTCCCCTCCCCTCCCCAAATCCTCTAACCCTCCTTTCCCACACCCCACCTATGCTATCCCGGCCCTCTTCCACCCATTCCAACTCCTAAGACCGCCCCATCTGCACAAATTTTCTACCCCCTGCAACCTAACCCCCTCACCTCCTTCACCCACTCCCTTCCCCTCCTCCACCACCACTCTCATCCTCTTCCTTTCCTCTCTCCCCCGTCTGTCTGTCTCTCTCTCTGTCTGTCTGTTTCTCTCTCCTCTCCTCCCCTCTCTCTCTCTCTCTCTCTCTCTCCCCCCTCTCTCTCTCCCCTCTCTCTCTTCTCTCTCTAACAAACTATCATAACGAGCGACTTTCCTCTAAGTTAGCCCACCCAACATGGCCAGTGTACATTTAGCCAAAGTTACTTAGTACTCTGAACTTGGTACAGTGTTACCTTAGTTTAAAAATGAAGTACAGTGTAATATATATATTAATAATATATATATAATTTTATAATATATAATTATATATATATTATATATATATTATATATATATTTTGCAAGAATTCGCAAGTGCGGCGAAATATACATAAACACTGATCTCTGGCCGAAGGTGACTCGAAACTACGAACCTTGGAAAAAGGGACACAGTGCTTTACCATCCTCACCACACTGGACAATACCTTTTGGGCCCAGATCACGCTAGACGTTGATCCAAGACAGCCATTTCAGGCGATGCATGCAGGGATGAGATGAAAAGCTGTAAGCCTCCCGCTTGAAAGCTGGCTGCCTTGGATCAACGTCTAGCGTGAGCTGGGCGCCGAGGTATTGTCCAGTATGGTTAGGATGGTAAAGCATTATGTATTTTGTTCCAAGGTTCGTAGGTTCGAGTCTCATTCGGCCAGAGATCAGTATTTGTGTATATTTCGCCTGCTCTTGCGAATTCCTTGCATTGTTAAAATCTCTAGTTGGTCGATGCATGCAGGAGATGAGATGAAAAGCTGTAAGCCTCCCGCCTGAAAGCTGGCTGCCTTGGATCAACGTCTAGTGTGAGCTGGGCGCCGAGGTATTGTCCATTGTTTGGGGAGGATGGTAAAGCACTGCGTACCTTGTTCCAAGGTTCGTAGTTTCGAGTCACCCTTTGGCCAGAGATCAGTGTTTGCATATATATATATTTAAATATATATATATTATATATATATATTTTTATATATATATATATATATATATATAAATTTGATATATATGTAGTATGTATTCTTAGTTGTATGTACGTATCATTAATATGTTTTTATTCTTATATATATATATATATATATATATTTTATATATATATATAATATATATATATTATATATATATATTAATATATATATATATATAATATATATATATACTTAGGATATATAATGTAGTTCAATATTCTCTCCCCCTCTCCCTCTCTTCCCACTCTCTCTTCTCCTCCTGTACGCAATTTTTCGTTGTCCACTCAGTGCTGTTATAGAATATTTCCTACAAATTCCATCTGCTGCATATGGGATATACCAAGTGAGAGATTTATGCTTCCCAGGTGATGTAACTCCAGATCCGCTGGAAGGAAACCTTTGGTAACTGCTGTAGTTGCTGGGCTTTAGTGGTTAAACCTGGGTATACTGGGACGATATTGAGTCTCCCGTTCAGCTGAAAGATTTCAGCTGTGTGATGAATTATGTACGAGGAACATAGGTAGCCTTGTTCCCACTGGTGGTGGTGGTAGTTCTGTTGGTAATACTAGGTGTAGTACGTTAAGAGACCATACAATAAGTGTCAGGGGCCCGAGACTGTTCAACTGCCTCCCAGCACACATAAGGGGGATTACCAACAGACCCCTGGCAGTCTTCAAGCTGGCACTGGACAAGCACCTAAAGTCAGTTCCGGATCAGCCGGGCTGTGGCTCGTACGTTGGTTTGCGTGCAGCCAGCAGCAACAGCCTGGTTGATCAGGCTCTGATCCACCAGGAGGCCTGGTCACAGACCGGGCCGCGGGGGCGTTGACCCCCGGAACTCTCTCCAGGTAAACTCCAGGTAGTACTGATGGCAGTATGGGTGATGGTGGTTGGTAGGGGTAGTATTAGTGGTGGTGGTTGGTAGTGGAAGCATTGGTGGTGGTGGCCCTGGTGGTGGCAATGGTGGTGGTAGTCGGGGTGGTAGTGGGGATAGTAAGGGTGGAAGTAGGTGTAGTATTGGTAGTAGTGGTGGTATTAGGGGTGATAGTGGGGGTATTAGGGGTGGAAGTAGGGGTAGTAGTGGTGGTAGTGGGGGGTGATTGTGGGGGTGGTAGTAGGAGTGGTAGTGGGGGAATGGCAGGTAGGGTGGTTGTGGGGGTGGTAGTAGGGGTAGTAGTGGTGGTAGTAATAGTGGTAGTGGGGAATGGCAGGTAGGGTGGTTGTGGGGGTGTAGTAGGGGTAGTAGTGGTGGTAGTAGTGGTGGAGTGGGGGTGGGAGTCGTGACTAGGGTCCAGCTCTCCGCACTACATAATGAACCTCCTGCCATTTACAAGATCATTGGGGCGCACCGGGCCAGTTCTCGTAGTCCGAGGAGAGGGGAAGGGGCAGCCTCTAGTGGGGGGGAGGGGGGAGGGATGGGGAGGCGGCGGCCAAAGGGAAGGAGGGGGAGAATGGTAGACTAGTGAAGGAGAGTGTTGGGGTTGGCACGTGGAAAGGAAGATGTGGGGTCGGCACGTGGAAGGGAAGATGTGGTGTCGGTGGGAGGGAAGGAGGGAGGGAGGAAGAGTGGGAGAAACAGTAAGTCAGAGAGAATATGAATGTGAGGAAATATGGAAGAGAGGAAAGATGGGAGATAAAGAGGACGAGAAGGAAGCAACCAGTAAGAGAGGGAGATAACATGGGAGAAAGGGAAGGAAGAAGAGGCATAGAGAGAGAGAGAAGGTCACTTCACCAGGAAGACAAGGAAACGGAGACGTGAATAAAGGAAATATAAGTAACAGAACCAACCTCAGTGATTGACCAAAAGGGAAGAAAATGGAAAAGAACAGAAGCTGTGCAGTGAAGTTGATGAGATTTAATAGATGGAAAGAAAAGGAAGAAGGAAGAAAGGGGGAGGAGGTGTTAAATCGAGTTGGATATTAATGGGAGGTAATGAGAGAGAACTGGAGGACTGCTGGCAGCCAGCAGCAACAACCTCATTGATCACTAACAAGAAAGTATAGGCTAAGCAGGACCACGTAATTTGAGGGAAGTCCCTTAACTGTTACTCTTATCGTACACACGGGAAAGCGCTAAATTCTTAGGGGGACTAACATACAGCATCTGAGAATTGAAAGGTTTAATTGGAGGTAGAGGGAGGACAGCTTCAATACCTTGGATGAAGAGCTCTTCAGCATAGTCTGCCAGAGGCTGAAGTACTCCTGAAGCAGCAGGTTTGCTGCAGCTCTCGCATCAGAGGCTCTGAATATTCCTCCTGCTTAGAAGTCTTTGCACTCTACTTTAATTTAGCTCTCACGCACTCTTGGCGCACTCTTGAGACACTCTTGACGCACTCTCCCACTTTTAATCTCTCTAACACACTCGTCAACTCTTAAGTCTTCTACTCATGACACGTTCTCTCTTACACGTTGCTAAACACACTCCTAAACATTCTCTCTCTCTCTCTCTCTCTCTCTCTCTCTCTCTCTCTCTCTCTCTCTCTCTCTCTCTCTCTCTCTCTCTCTCTCTCTTCCGTGACAGCTTATGAGGTCCTAGGACAAACAACTTCGGGGTCCCCAGGACAAGCATCACAACTTTCTTGTCAAGGGTGCCCAGAACCCTGCTACGTAGGGCTTGTTTTGTGTGTGTGTGTGTGTGTGGGGAGGGGCCCAAGTACTAGCGCCCCGGACAGCCCCCTTGCCTTGAATTTGATATAGCTCTTCTGAAGTCTCCGAGTTCAGGCTGACGCTACTGAAGTTTCCCAGCCCAGGCTGACACTACTGAAGTCTCCCAGCTCAGGCTGACACTACTGAAATCTCCTATCACTGGGAGACACTACTGAATTCTCCCAGCTCACACTAACACATTTCAACAGCACCATCCTGCGTGATGATATATACCAGAAGAAACACAGCGTCGCTACCTCTTTGCAACCATCACATAGAATACAGTAACGAGCACAGTGCTGATGCATCCAATTCCTCTTTAATAACAAAAGTAAATTGAGGGAGATGATGGCAGTGAGAATCCTCTCAGAGGGGGTGAGATATCAGTAACGCTCTTATATCGCGGGATGTTCTCTGACCAGTGACTAGAGGTGCACACACAAGCCAAGCCAGAATGTCTTCAACGCACCGTTGGGTTTAGCTGCTCGATTGCATCAAGACCTCGCTCTTTGAACGCTTCGCTGGCTCCTTACAAGGCTCTCTGTATTCTCCCAAAGGAAACTCCTCCCTTCTCCCTAGATTCGAAGTGTTACAACATACCCTTGTATTCTCTTAGTCTGTTAATCATTCAGTGGATCGTGGCTCCCCCGTATGAGATATATTCAGTTATAAGAAATATCCAATTATGAGAAATATACAGAAGATGGCGAGAAAAAGGCCAGTATGCTTGTCAGAGTGCAAATCTTTTGACAGGCTTCCATTTCACACTGGTTTAACTATCACAAGATTATCCTGTCATCCTACGAGAACACTTGTTCACTTGTACACTAAAACTGTTCACCTAACAGCACGTTTCGCCCAGTGTTCCAAAACCGGACGTTTCACTCTTAAACTGTTCGTAAAATGAAGTTCCACACTAACACTGTCACTTAGCCGTAAGTTACGTTCTAGAGCCGTTTTGTATGTAATTGTTGATCTTCAAAATTGTTCCCAATCCTGGTAATCTACCTCAAAACAATTCGCAATTCCCCTATTCCATCATAAAACAATTCCCAATTCCCCTATTTCACCATAAAACAGTTCCCAAATCCGACTATTTCGCCTGAGAACTGTTTCCATCCCCACTATCCCATCTTAAAAGCGTTTCCATCCCCACTACCCCACCTCAAAACCGTTTCCACTTCCACTGTTCCACTTCAAAATTGTCCCGAACCCGACTAATTCGGTTCGGCGATGTCCCCGACAACCCGACTAAACATTTTTACACTTGTCGGCACTGAACCAACAGACCTACGTCTCGTGACCGTCTTCACGCCTCACTGCCTCACTCTGCTATCCGATAATCGCCCTGTCAGGCACAGAGCCTGTCACCCGACTGAATTATCGGGTACTCTGCCATGAGGGGGGGGGGAAGAGGGGGCAATTATCAAGGGAAAAAATTATCGTGACATGTGAGACGCGAAATTATCGGGAATTCTGTTGGGAGTAATCAGGGAATTTGTCTTGATAAATAATGTGGGATTGTACTGTGATAATTCATCGGAATTTCTGTCGGGTTGAATTATAGGAGGGCTCTGTCGGGTTGGATTACAGGAGGGCTCTATCGGGTTGAGCTATAGGAGGGCTCTGTCGGCTCAGTTATAGGAGGGCTCTGTCGGGCTCAGTTATAGGAGGGCTCTGTCGGGCTCAGTTATAGGAGGGCTCTGTCGGGCTCAGTTATAGGAGGGCTCTGTCGGGGAATGCGAATTAACGAGTAGTCTCCAGATAAGTGAATTATCAGGTATTCTATAAGAGAGGGGAATTACAGGTGGTCAGTCCCTCAGCCTTGATGGAAGGTGGTCAGTCCCTCAGCCTTGATGGAAGGTGGTCAGTCCCTCAGCCTTGATGGAAGGTGGTCAGTCCCTCAGCCTTGATGGAACGTGGTCAGTCCCTTAGCCTTGATGGAAGGTGGTCAGTCCCACAGCCTTGATGGAAGGTGGTCAGTCCCTCAGCCTTGATGGAAGGTGGTCAGTCCCTCAACCTTGATGGAAGGTGGTCAGTCCCTCAGCCTTGATGGAAGGTGGTCAGTCCCTCAGCCTTGATGGAAGGTGGTCAGTCCCTCAGCCTTGATGGAAGGCGGTCAGTCCCTCAGCCTTGATGGAAGGTGGTCAGTCCCTCAGTCTTGATAGAAGCTGTTGAGCCCCTTAGACTTGAGAGAAGGTGGTCAGTCCCTCAGCCTTGATGGAAGGTGGTCGATTCCACAGCCTTGAAAGAAGGTGGTCAATCCCTCAGCCTTGATAGAAGGTGGTCAGTCCCTCAGCCTTGATAGAAGGTGGTCAGTCCCTCAGCCTTGATAGAAGGTGGTCAGTCCCTCAGCCTTGATAGAAGGTGGTCAGTCCCTCAGCCTTGATAGAAGGTGGTCAGTCCCTCAGCCTTGATAGAAGGTAGTCAGTCCCTCAGCCTTGATAGATGATGTTCAATCCCTCAGCCTTGATAGATGGTGTTCAGTCCCTCAGCCTTGATAGATGGTGTTCAGTCCCCAGCCTTGATAAGATGGTGTTCAGTCCCTCAGCCTTGATAGATGGTGTTCAGTCCCTCAGCCTTGATAGATGGTGTTCAGTCCCTCAGCCTTGATAGATGGTGTTCAGTCCCTCAGCCTTGATAGATGGTGTTCAGACCCTCAGCCTTGATAGATGGTGTTCAGTCCCTCAGCCTTGATAGATGGTGTTCAGTCCCTCAGCCTTGGTAGATGGTGTTCAGACCCTCAGCCTTGGTAGATGGTGTTCAGTCCCTCAGCCTTGATAGATGGTGTTCAGTCCCTCAGCCTTGATAGATGGTGTTCAGTCCCTCAGCCTTGGTAGATGGTGTTCAGTCCCTCAGCCTTGATAGATGGTGTTCAGTCCCTCAGCCTTGGTAGATGGTGTTCAGTCCATCGCGTTGATCATTTTCTAATCTAAGAAAACATTTGCTAAGAGAAAGTGTTCCAACGTTCAAAAATTTCTAATCTAACAGAACAAGGTGTTTAACTTAACCCTTTCTAATCTATGAGAAGAAGATCTAGGCGTAATCCCTCTCTAATACACCCAGAACACTTTCGATTTCTTCAGAGAACCCCATGTTTATCCCATAAACCCATTACTGGTCTTTCAGAACCCATTCTGCTGGGAAAGGAGTTAATTTAATCCTTTTGATCGTCTATTCTGATGGTGTTGCAGCGGTGGAGGATCTGTGTGTGTGTGTGTGTGTGTGTGTGTGTGTGTGTGTGTGTGTGTGTGTGTGTGTGTGTGTGTGTGTGTGTGTGTGTGTGTGTGTCTGTGTGTGTGTGTAAACCAGAGGTTTACTTATGATTTATTGATCAATGAAGCAATGTCATTAAGCAGTATATAGTACACAAGATGTAATATACAACCTCTCCTCACTTAATGACAGATTTCCATTCCTAAGACCATGTCGGTAAACGAATTCGTCGCTAAGTGAGGACCATACTATAATGGTAGTGGATTTGGGTCAGCCATCTTTGATATTGTTTTAATGTCACATTTGCACTTTTAAGATATATTTAATAAATTTTTAAATGTTTATACAGTAGTGTACTGTATATTGTAATGAACAGAATAAGAGGAATTCAGCTCTAATATTTACGTATACATACTGGTCAGAGAGCCCGTCGTAAGTCCGAATCGTCGGTAAACGAGTAAGTCGCTAAGTGAGCAGAGGCTGTATCTATCTATCTATCTATCTATATATATGTCGTGCCGAATAGGCAGAACTTGCCATCTTGGCTTAAATAGCAACGCTCATCTTGCCATATAGGACAAGTGAAAATTTGTGTATGCAATAATTTCGCCAAAATCATTCTGAACCTAACGAAAAAAATATATTTGATTGTGTTTGTTTATTACTAAATTATTGTAAACGTATTTAAAATAAAATTTAGTTGGTTAGGCTAAAATAAAATGATCTTGTTATAATAAGGTTAAGGTAATTTTTTCTAAGATTCTTTTGGTACAAAATTAAAAAAAATTACATTAACAATAATGAAAAAAAATATATCTTTAAACATACAAGAGAAAATTTCAGAAAGGACTTTTTTTTTAAAATGATTTTCTTGCTAATTGACCAGTTTTACATTTTCGCCACGACATATATATATATATAAATTATATTATATAAAATATATATAAAATTATATAAAATATATATAATAATATTCTCCAGGGGGAAGTGGAACAAATTCTCCTCCGTAAGCCATGCGTTTTTGTAAGAGGCAACAAAAATCCCGGGGAGCAAGGGGGCTAGTAACCCTTCTCCTGTATATATTACTAAATGTAAAAGGAAAAATTTTTCGTTTTTTTTTTTGGGGCCACCCCGCCTGGGTGGGATAGGGCCCGGGTGTGTTGAAAGAAAGAATATATAAAATATATATATATATATATATATATATATATTTTATAAATATATATTATAATATATTCTTTCTTTTCTTTCAACGTACCAGCCGTATCCCAGCGAGGCGGGGTGCCCAAAAGAAAAAACTGAAGTTTCCCCTTTTTTAAATTTAGTAATATATACAGGAGAAGGGGTTACTAGCCCCTTGCTCCCGGCATTTTAGTCGCCTCTTACAACACGCATGGCTTACAGAGGAAGAATTCTGTTCCACTTCCCCCTGGAGATAAGAGAAATAAACAAGAACAAGAATTAGAAAGAAAATAGAAGAAAAACCCCGAGGGGGGTGTATATATATACTTGTACATGATGTGTAGTGTGACCTAAGTGAAGTAGAAGTAGCAAGACTTGCCTGTAATCTTGCATATTTATGAGACAGACAAAAGACACCCGCAATCCTACCATCATGTAAAACAATTACAGGCTTTCGTTTTACACTCACTTGGCGAGACGGTAGTAAACCTCCCTGGCGGTTGCTGTCTACCAACCTAAATACCAACCTATATTATATATATATATATATATATATATATATATTTATATATTATATTTTTATTATTTTTTTTTTAAAATATATAATTTAATTTTTTTTAAATTTATAATATATACAAAATTAAAAATTTGTTTTTACCCTTTAAACACCTTTGATCAAAAAGCCTTCCCATTATGGAGATAAAGTAAAAAAAGGGAAAAAGAATTGAAAAAAAAAAAACCCAGATTTTTAAAATGACTTTAATTAGATAAAAGGTTAAAAAAAGCTTTCCCGTTTTATTTTTGAAAAGGCCCAAAATTAAAAAAAAAATTTTAAGGTTTTTTTAAATTTGGGAGCGGTGTAGGGGGGTTGTTTAAACCCAATCCAACCCTAAAAAATTTTAATAAAAAAATAAAAAATATGAAAAATTTTTTTTTTTTAAATATTTTAAATTTAAAAAAAATAAATAAAAAAAAACCCCTTTTAACAACCAACAACAAACCACTTTAAAAAATATAAAAATAACCCCACAAAAAACCAATAAAAAAAAAAAAATAAAAAAAAAAAAAAAAAAAAAAAAAAAAAAAAAAAAAAAAAAAAAAAAAAAAAAAAAAAAAAAAAAAAAAAAAAAAAAAAAAAAAAAAAAAAAAAAAAAAAAAAAAAAAAAAAAAAAAAATAAAAAAAAAAAAAAAAAAAAAAAAAAAAATGCAGTTTGGTTAAGGGAAATAAACATGGGGGAATGGAAAGAAAGAATCAATGAGATGCCCCCAAAGACATCATAGCATTTTCAAAAACCCAAAACTCAGGGAGACAATAACCCAGATGCAATCTTCACCCCAGGATACCAATCATGAGGAAAGATAAAAAGGGGGTTTGGGGGGAGGTGGGGTTTTCTGCTCGTAAAAAACAGATGGAAATTCGAAAAAATGGAAGGCATAGTTTGAGGGGGAAAAAAGGGGACTACATAGAGGTCACTTCAGTCGGGGGAAAAAAAAAAATTGGCCCATAAAGTAAATGTAAAAATCCACCACAGAACTCCCGGAGGCGAAGAGGAATATGAAGAGAGCAACAGACCCTTTGGTGGAAACCCCTTGGGCTAAAGGGTGGCAAGAAAAAGCTCACTCCAGCAGAGCAAAGTTGCGGGTTTATGGGGGATTTCAACCACAGGGGGGAATTGACGGGGAAAAACCCTGGACCCCAAATGGGGGTCCGGGAAACTGGAGACCCCCAGGATGTTGGACGTGGTGCGGGAAAAACCCTCATCCCACCAACATTTTAAAGGACATACCGGAGGTGGAGGGGGGATAAAAACCCAAGAAAGGGTTTTGGGGACCTTGTTTTTTCCCCCTGGGCACCCAGACATTGGGGACATCAAGAAATGAAGTCCCCTAGGAGCTTTTTGCCCCTTGGTTTTCTTTTGCTTTGAAAAACATATTAAGTGCAAGGGGAAAGAGAATAACAGGAGTTGAAATGGGAAAACCCTTTAAACTAAAAAAGAGGGGACTACAGGGGGTTTTGAAAAATCTTTCCTGCAGGAGGCCAGGGGGGACAGAGAATGGCGGGAAAAACCCAGTAAATGAAATATGGAATATGTAACAAAAAAAATGCAAGGGGGGCAGGGGAAAGGTTTTTTCCCCCAAGGGAAACGAACCCAAGGGGAAGACCAAAAACAAAGCCCCTGGTTTCCGCCGGGGGTTTGAAAAGGGGGAAAAAACCAAAGTGCAATAGGGGAATGGAAAAAAGTACAAAAGGGCAGAGAACACACGAAAAAAAGGGAATCATTCCCCCAGAGCCAAAAAATAGTACGCACAGGTAAGGAGGGGGGCCCCCGGACAGTATGAAAATGACATAGCAAAGAATCAAACTGACCCAAAAACTGTTGTTTTAGCCACATAGGGGGAAAGACAACAGCCCAAAGACCAGGTGTTCAGATTAAGGACAGAAGGGGAGAACTCAAAAAGAAATGTTCAGGAGGTATGTGAGGGCTGAACAGGAGAAAAAAGGAAATTTTTTTTTACATTTAGAGACAGGAAGGGAAGTGGGAAGACAGCACCGAAGGAAACATCAAGGGGGAATAAAACCAACAAGTTTTGGGAAATGACAAAACGAACAACTGAGGGAGGAGGTGAAAAAAGTTTCTTAAGGCCCTTTTACACCTCAAAGGCGATGGGCCCGGGACAACATTCCCCATGGGTCCTTAAGAAGGAGCAGAGGCTGGGGCGTGCCTCTAACCACAAAACTTCAACACATCCCTTTTTAAACTTGGCAAAATACCTTAGAAATGGAAGACAGCTAATTTTAGTCCCCATATTTAAGAAAAAGGGAAAAAGAAACCCCAGGCACTAAACTTCAGACCTGGTCCTGGGCATGTAAATTTTGTGCAAAAATCATGGGGAAGAAATTTTTGGAAAGGGGAAATGGTGGGAAAACCTGGAAAGGAAAAAGAATTTTTAAAAGAAAACCCGCATGGGTTTTTATGGAAGGCAAATCTTTTTTATCACAAAAACCCCGGATTTTATGACCAGGGAAAAGAATAAAAACAAAGAGGAGAGGGGTGGGTAGATTGCGTTTTCCTAGACTCAGGAAGGCCTTTGGGGCACAGTTCCCCACAAAAGAATTTGTGCAGAAGCTGGAGGATCAGGCGCATGTAAAAGGGGGGCACTGCAATGGATAAAAGGGGAAAACCCGACAGGGAGGCACAACGGGTCCCTGGTTTCGTGGGGGGGGGGGGGGGGGGGGGGGGGGGGGGGGGGGGGGGGGGGGGGGGGGGGGGAAGGGTATAATTTTGGGTTTAGGAAAAAGGGACAGGGGTAGGTTTTGGGCCTCTTTTTTTGGGAAAAAAGGGGTCCTTGTTCGCAGATGACCTTTAAGTTGACGAGGGAAAAATTTAAAAACGGGACGAGGGTGAGGCCCGGGTTTCAAAGAGACCTGGACAGGCTGGACATGTGGTCCAGTAACTGGTTTTTCTTTTGAATTCAAACCAGCCAAATGCAAAAAACCCTGAAGGGTTGGGGAAAGGGGGAAAAAGACCGCAACAGAGTTAAAAGGGTAGGGGGAAAAAAGGGCTACAGACCTTTATCAAAAGGGGAAAGACCTTTGGGTTTACCAAACACCAGCACATCCCGGGGGACACATCAACCCAAAAAACCCTGAAACATAGGGCGCCTGGCCCCAAAACCGGAATTTTGCGTTCCGTTTCCTTTTAAAAAGGAAACGTTCAAGACACTTTACACTGTGTAAATTTTGGCCCATAGGGGGGTATGGAGCACCAGTCTGGGGAAACCCCCCCCCCTGGCAAGCAAAGTCCCAAAAAGGTTTTTGGGGAAAGTACAAAGGGGTTTGGGAACAGGCTAGCCCGAGCTCAAGGGAATGTGTCGAGGAAAGGTTAAAGGGAAAACCCGGGCTGAAAGACAATTTGGGGGACAGGGAAAGGGGGCCCGGGGAAAAAATGATAACGAAAATACAAGATAATGCGGGGGAAAAGACAAGGTGGGGCAGAGATTGGATGGTTTCCCGAGAG
>NC_069465.1:11260104-11292604 GCF_026875155.1 Cherax quadricarinatus | reverse complement strand
CTCCGTCAAAAACAAACAACGCGCAGCTCCGTCAAAGAACAACACGCAGCAGCTCCGTCAAAGAACACAACAGCAGCAGCTCCGTCAAGAACAACAACAGCAGCAGCTCCGTCAAAGAACAACAACAGCAGCAGCTCCGTCAAAGAACAACAACAGCAGCAGCTCCGTCAAGGAACAACAACAGCAGCAGCTCCGTCAAAGAACAACAACAGCAGCAGCTCCGTCAAGGAACAACAACAGCAGCAGCTCCGTCAAAGAACAACAACAGCAGCAGCTCCGTCAAAGAACAACAACAGCAGCAGCTCCGTCAAAGAACAACAACAGCAGCAGCTCCGTCAAAGAACAACAACAGCAGCAGCTCCGTCAAGGAACAACAACAGCCACAGCTCCGTCAAAGAACAACAACAGCAGCAGCTCCGTCAAGGAACAGCAACAGCAGCAGCTCCGTCAAAGAACAGCAACAACAGCAGCTCCGTCAAGGAACAACAACAGCCACAGCTCCGTCAAAGAACAACAACAGCAGCAGCTCCGTCAAGGAACAGCAATAGCAGCAGCTCCGTCAAAGAACAGCAACAACAGCAGCTCCGTCAAGGAACACAACCAGCCACAGCTCCGTCAAAGAACACAACAGCAGCAGCTCCGTCAAGGAACAACAACAGCAGCAGCTCCGTCAAGGAACAGAAAACAGCTAGCAGCTCCGTCAAGAACAGCAACAACAGCAGCTCCGTCAAGGAACAACAACACAGCAGCTCCGTCAAGGAAAGAACAGCAGCAGCTCCGTCAAGAACAGCAACAGAGCAGCTCCGTCAAGGAACAACAACAGCAGCAGCTCCGTCAAGGAACAACAACAGCAGCAGCTCCGTCAAGGAACAGCAATAGCAGCAGCTCCGTCAAAGAACAGCAACAACAGCAGCTCCGTCAAGGAACGACAACAGCAGCAGCTCCGTCAAGGAACAGCAACAGCAGCAGCTCCGTCAAGGAACAGCAACAGCAGCAGCTCCGTCAAGGAACAACAACAGCAGCAGCTCCGTCAAGGAACAACAACAGCAGCAGCTCCGTCAAGGAACAGCAATAGCAGCAGCTCCGTCAAAGAACAGCAACAACAGCAGCTCCGTCAAGGAACAACAACAGCAGCAGCTCCGTCAAGGAACAGCAACAGCAGCAGCTCCGTCAAAGAACAGCAACAGCAGCAGCTCCGTCAAGGAACAACAACAACAGCAGCTCCGTCAAGGAACAACACAGCAGCTCCGTCAAGGAACAACACAACAGCAGCTCCGTCAAGGAACAACAACAGCAGCAGCTCCGTCAAGGAACAACAACAGCAGCAGCTCCGTCAAGGACAACAACAGCAGCAGCTCCGTCAAGGAACAACAACCAGCCAGCTCCGTCAAGGAACAGCAATAGCAGCAGCTCCGTCAAGGAACAGCAACAGCAGCAGCTCCGTCAAGGAACAGCAACAGCAGCAGCTCCGTCAAGGAACAACAACAGCAGCAGCTCCGTCAAGGAACAGCAACAGCAGCAGCTCCGTCAAGGAACAGCAATAGCAGCAGCTCCGTCAAAGAACAGCAACAACAGCAGCTCCGTCAAGGAACAACAACAGCAGCAGCTCCGTCAAGGAACAGCAACAGCAGCAGCTCCGTCAAAGAACAGCAACAGCAGCAGCTCCGTCAAGGAACAACAACAGCAGCAGCTCCGTCAAGGAACAACAACAGCAGCAGCTCCGTCAAGGAACAACAACAACAGCAGCTCCGTCAAGGAACAACAACAGCAGCAGCTCCGTCAAGGAACAA
Source organism: Cherax quadricarinatus (assembly GCF_026875155.1). NCBI lineage: Eukaryota > Metazoa > Arthropoda > Malacostraca > Decapoda > Parastacidae > Cherax > Cherax quadricarinatus. The sequence continues at coordinate 11,290,814 of NC_069465.1, read as the reverse complement.
CAACAGCAGCAGCTCCGTCAAGGAACAACAACAGCAGCAGCTCCGTCAAGGAACAGCAACAGCAGCAGCTCCGTCAAGGAACAGCAATAGCAGCAGCTCCGTCAAGGAACAGCAACAGCAGCAGCTCCGTCAAGGAACAGCAACAGCAGCAGCTCCGTCAAGGAACAACAACAACAGCAGCTCCGTCAAGGAACAACAACAGCAGCTACGTCAAGGAACAGCAACAGCAGCAGCTCCGTCAAGGAACAACAACAGCAGCAGCTCCGTCAAGGAACAACAACAGCAGCAGCTCCGTCAAGGAACAGCAACAGCAGCAGCTCCGTCAAGGAACAGCAACAGCAGCAGCTCCGTCAAGGAACAGCAACAGCAGCAGCTCCGTCAAGGAACAGCAACAGCAGCAGCTCCGTCAAGATCTCTGGGGGAACCTCGGTAATGAGAATTTATATGAGGACCAGGAGGTAGAAAGGGACCTCATATATATACATTCTTAAGGCGAGGGGAAATTATAAAGTCGAAGATTTATATGTAAGAAAAGGCGAGGAAATGGTGGAGAGGGGAAAGGGGAGGTGAGAAAAAGAGGGGAAGAGGGAGGAAGAGAGAAGAAGAAAGGAGTGGAACATGTAGGGATAGAGAAGAAGTGAAGGAAGAAGAGAGAGACGGGAATGGGGGGGTTTTATGGTAGTCAGTACGAGGGTAGAGGCGAGGGTAGAGGCGAGGGGAAACGAGGGGAAACAAGGGGCGTACATTGTCTCCATTTTATTGTGCTGTTCTTATAAAGGGAGAAGATATTAAATTGTTGCTCTTAACTTGTTTATTTACTAAGGGTGAGTTAAGGGTGATGTAAGGGGAGGGTGAGTGAGGGGTGATGCAGGGGGAGGGTAAGTGAGGGGTGATGCAGGGGGTGGGTAAGTGAGGGGTGGATGCAGGGGGAGGAAGTAAGTGAGGGGTGATGCAGGGGTGGGTAAGTGAGGGGTGATGCAGGGGGAAGGTAAGTGAGGGGTGACCCACACACACACGCCAACACACAGCCACACACAGCCACACCACAGCCACACACAGCCCACACAGCCACACACACACCACACCACACCCACACACAAGCCACACACACCAACAGCACACACAGCACACCACCCACACACAGCCACACACAGCACACACAGCCACACACAGCCACACACACAGCCACACACAGCCACACACACCCACACACAGCCACACCACAGCCACACACACACACAGCCACACACAGCCACACACAAGCCACACACAGCCACACACAGCCACACACAGCCACACACAGCCACACACAGCCACACACAGCCCACACACAGCCACAACACAGCCACACACACCACACACACAGCCACACACAGCCACACACAGCCACACACACAGCCCACACACAGCACACACACAGCCACACACAGCCACACACAGCCACACACACAGCCACACACAGCCACACACGCCACACACACAGCCACACAGCACACACAGCCACACACAGCCACACACAGCCACACACAGCCACACACACAGCCACACACAGCCACCACACACAGCCACACACAGCCACACACAGCCCACACACAGCCACACACAGCCACACACACAGCCACAAAACAGCCACACACAGCCACACACAGCCACACACAGCCACACAACAGCCACACACAGCCACACACAGCCACACACAAGCCACACACAGCCACCACACGCCACACACACAGCCCACACAGCCACACACAGCCACACACACCACACCACACAGCCACACACAGCCACACACAGCCACACACAGCCACACACACAGCCACACACACAGCCACACACACAGCCACACACACAGCCCAACACACAGCCACACACACAGCCACACACACAGCCAACACAGCCACAAAACAGCCACACACACAGCCCACACACACACAGCCACCACACCCACACCAGCCACACACACAGCCACACACAGCCACACACAGCCACACACAGCCACACACACAGCCACACACAGCCATAAGAGAAGTGCAAGAATGAAACTCACCGAAATTTAGCTAAAAAATGTAAAATTTAATTACACTTGAAACAGGACAAACTTAATTGTGAAATAAAGCCGAGAAACACCTAATATTTTTCATTTAAGAGAGAGAGAGAGAGAGAGAGAGAGAGAGAGAGAGAGAGAGAGAGAGAGAGAGAGAGAGAGAGAGAGAGAGAGCACTAAGGTTAATCGCTTTCATCCTTATCCTCATCCTTACCTTGATGTTTGGTGAAGGGCTCTTGATCCTAGGAAACGGAGCTTCCGTCTTCCATGGATCACGCCTGATTGTCTCCCATTCCCCAGTTGTTAAATCACCGTTACTACATAATAATAACAACAATAATTTATTATTATTATTATTATTGTTATTATTATTATTATTATTATTATTATTATTATTATTATTATTATTATTATTATTATTATATTAAGTTTTTCACTTCTCTATTTCGTGTTTATTCAAAATTATTTAAAAAAAAATATTTATTTTTTTATTTACTTTCGTCAGCAAATACGACACATTTTTTCACAAGTATCCCGCTGAGAGGAAACGACATTTCGGTTGGTCCCTGACGGATTGAAACCTGTCTTGAAGTTACTTGCGTACCGGTGGCCAACAGTAACAGCCTGGTTGATTAGACCCTGATCCCCCATGAGGCCTGGTCACAGATCGGGCCGCGGGGGCGTTGACCCCCGAAACCCTCTCAAGGTATACTCCAGGTAGAGTTCCATCTGTGGTGGATAACGAGAACTTTCAAAACATACGAAATATCCCCAGTGGCGATAAATTTCAGCTACTGACATATGGAAAGACTGGAGACTCGGAACACCGGATGCAAAATAGAGGAACACCGTCTCACTTTAAGAAACATTTTCCAAGGCTTTAGATGAGGACAAGGAAAGGCTAAAAAATAACTACTGTTAGGTTGAACATTAAAATGGTATAAAATACCGACAGATTGTTAGGTAAGACACATATGCAACAGTTAGGTACCTTTATTTCGAAACGTTTCGCCTACACAGTAGGCTTCTTCAGTCGAGTACAGAAAAGTTGATAGAAGCAGAAGATACTTGAAGACGATGTAATCAGTCCATCACCCTTAAAGTTTTGAGGTGGTCAGTCCCTCAGCTTCAAACTTTGGAACAATGCTCTTCTCCAGACTGAGGGACTGACCACCTCAAAACTTTAAGGGTGATGGACTGATTACATCGTCTTCAAGTATCTTCTGCTTCTATCAACTTTTCTGTACTCGACTGAAGAAGCCTACTGTGTAGGCGAAACGTTTCGAAATAAAGGTACCTAACTGTTGCATATGTGTCTTACCTAACTACTGTTAGGTTGAAAAGACAAATGTCAACTGGACTTCAACCCCAACAAATGTAAGGAAGAAGCGAGGAGTAAGGAAACGAGGGAACAACGGAAGTATAATAATTTAGAGAACACAAAAACAAACTCCGCGAAGGTCAGAGAAACGACAGAATGGATAAAATAGCAGTGAAAAATGGGGGCGCTAGGGACATAATAAGCGAACACAATATCAATATCCGTGAGCTAGGATATCAGGAATGTTTCTGGAACAAGTGAAGAAGTATCCAAGAGGAAAGTGGATCACTGCCTCCACAAAGTTGCAGATCAACCAGGCTGTGGTGGATGCAGGGCGACCAAGAGCAATAGCCTCGGTGACTAGAAAGTCAGGCACCGAGCCAGGCACCGAGTCAGGCACCAAGCCAGGCACCGAGCCAGGCACCGTGCCAGGCACCGAGCCAGGCACCAAACCAGGCACCAAGCCAGACACCAAACCAGGCACCAAGCCGGCACTAGGCTAGGCACCAAGCCAGGCACCGAGTAAGGCAGGCAATATGCCAGGCACCAAGCCGGCACTAAGCTAGGCACCAAGCCAGGCACAGAGCCAGGCACCAAGCCAGGCACCAAGCCAGGCACCAAATCAGGCACCAAGCCAGGCACCGACCCAGGCACCGACCCAGGCACCGACCCAGGCACCAAGCCAGGCACCAAGCCAGGCACCAAGCCAGGCACCAAGCCAGGCACCAAGCCAGGCACCGACCCAGGCACCGATCCAGGCACCGACCCAGGCACCGACCCAGGCACCGAGCCAGGCAACGAGCCAGGCACCGAGCCTGGCACCAAACCAGGCTCCAAGCCAGGCACCAAACCAGGCACCAAGCCGGCACTAAGCTAGGCACCAAGCCAGGCACCGAGTAAGGCAGGCAATATGCCAGGCACCAAGCCGGCACTAAGCTAGGCACCAAGCCAGGCACCAAGCCAGGCACCAAGCCAGGCACCAAGCCAGGCACCGACCCAGGCACCGACCCAGGCACCGACCCAGGCACCGACCCAGGCACCGAACCAGGCACCGACCCAGGCACCGACCCAGGCACCGACCCAGGCACCGACCCATGCACCGACCCAGGCACCAAGCCAGGCACCAAGCCAGGCACCAAGCCAGGCACCAAGCCAGGCACCGACCCAGGCACCGACCCAGGCACCGACCCAGGCACCGACCCAGGCACCGACCCAGGCACCGACCCAGGCACCGAGTCAGGCAACGAGCCAGGCACCGAGCCAGGCACCAAACCAGGCACCAAGCCAGGCACCAAACCAGGCACCAAGCCGGCACTAAGCTAGGCACCAAGCCAGGCACCGAGTAAGGCAGGCAATATGCCAGGCACCAAGCCGGCACTAAGCTAGGCACCAAGCCAGGCACAGAGCCAGGCACCAAGCCAGGCACCAAGCCAGGCACCAAGCCAGGCACCAAGCCAGGCACCGACCCAGGCACCGACCCAGGCACCGACCCAGGCACCGACCCAGGCACCAAGCCAGGCACCAAATCAGGCACCAAGCCAGGCACCGACCCAGGCACCGACCCAGGCACCGACCCAGGCACCGACCCAGGAACCAAGCCAGGCACCAAGCCAGGCACCGACCCAGGCACCGACCCAGGCACCGACCCAGGCACCAAGCCAGGCACCGACCCAGGCACCGACCCAGGCACCGACCCAGGCACCGACCCAGGCACCGACCCAGGCACCGACCCAGGCACCAACCCAGGCACCAAGCCAGGCACCAAGCCAGGCACCAAACCAGGCACCGACCCAGGCACCGACCCAGGCACCGACCCAGGCACCGACCCAGGCACCGAGCCAGGCAACGAGCCAGGCACCGAGCCAGGCACCAAACCAGGCACTAAGCCAGGCACCAAACCAGGCACCAAGCCGGCACTAAGCTAGGCACAAAGCCAGGCACCGAGTAAGGCAGGCAATATGCCAGGCACCAAGCCGGCACTAAGCTAGGCACCAAGCCAGGCACAGAGCCAGGCACCAAGCCAGGCACCAAGCCAGGCACCAAGCCAGGCACCGACCCAGGCACCGACCCAGGCACCGACCCAGGCACCGACCCAGGCACCAAGCCAGGCACCAAGCCAGGCACCAAGCCAGGCACCGACCCAGGCACCGACCCAGCACCGACCCAGGCACCGACGGCACCCAGGCACCGGGACCGACCAGGCACCGACCCAGGCACCGACCAGGCCCACCAAGCCAGGCACCGACCCCGGCACCGACCCAGGCACCACCGGACCCAGGCACCGACCCAGGCACCGACCCAGGCACCGACCCAGGCACCGAACCAGGCACCGACCCAGGCACCGACCCAGGCACCGACCCAGGCACCGACCCAGGCACCGACCCAGGCACCGACCCAGGCACCGACCCAGGCACCAAGCCAGGCACCAAGCCAGGCACCGACCCAGGGCACCACCCAGGCACCCCAGGCACCGACCCAGGCAACCGACCCAGGCACCGACCCAGGCACCGACCCAGGCACCGCCACACCGACCCAGGCACCGACCCAGGCACCAAGCCAGGCACCAAGCCAGGCACCGACCCAGGCACCGACCCAGGCACCGACCCAGGCACCGACCCAGGCACCGACCCAGGCACCGACCCAGGCACAGACCCAGGCACCGACCCAGGCACCAAGCCAGGCACCGACCCAGGCACCGACCCAGGCACCGACCCAGGCACCAAGCCAGGCACCGACCCAGGCACCGACCCAGGCACCGACCCAGGCACCGACGCAGGCACCGACCCAGGCACCAAGCCAGGCACCAAGCCATGCACCAACCCAGGCACCAAGCCAGGCACCAAGCCAGGCACCGACCCAGGCACCGACCCAGGCACCGACCCAGGCACCGACCCAGGCACCGACCCAGGCACCGACCCAGGCACCGACCCAGGCACCGACCAGGCACCAGCCAGGCACCGACCCAGGCACCGACCCAGGCACCGACCCAGGCACCGACCCAGGCACCGACCCAGGCACCGACCCAGGCACCGACCCAGGCACCAAGCCAGGCACCAAGCCAGGCACCGACCCAGGCACCGACCCAGGCACCGACCCAGGCACCGACCCAGGCACCGACACCAGGCCATCCGACCCAGGCACAGACCAGGCACCGACCCAGGCACCAAGCCAGGCACCGACCCAGGCACCGACCCAGGCACCGACCAGGCCAAGCCAGGCACCGACCAGGCACCGACCCAGGCACCGACCAGGCACCGACCCAGGCACCGACCCAGGCACCAAGCCAGGCCACCAAGCCATGACAACTAGGCAAAGCCAGGAAAGCCAGGTATTACCAGGCAGACCAGGCACCGTATTGAACCAAGCAGATAGCCAGGCACCGAAGGCACCGATCCAGGCAACCAGGCAAACGACCCAGGCAAGACCAGGCACGACCAATGCACCAACCATCTGATGAATAAATAACTTGGAAATCATGGTCACAAGAATTATCAGTGTTACTCATTTGTTTTGAAATGTAGCTGAATTTTAAATTTTTTAAAATTAATATACATAAAAAAATCAAAGAAAATATCTCAATAAAATAATTTGAAGAATTATTTTTAAAATTCCAAAATTTTTCATTTCCACCGACCCTTTTATAAATGAATATATTTTATTATTTAAATATGTTATAATGTATTACTATAATTTTTCAAATTTTTTATAGGAAATAATTACCCAACAAATTATTTAAAGCAAGAAATTTACTGTTTTTAATAATTGTTTGACCTAAAAATTACAGTATTTAAAGGTTCTAAACAATTGTAAAATTAAAGAATTATACTCTAAATATATAATATAAATTCGTTCGTATAAAGGTAGGTAATTAAGGATGGAGTTAAAAATGAAATATAATTAAAAAATAAATGGTCAGGTTTTTTGTCCCAAAGCATTAAGTCTGATAAAATTTCAGCAATCTTTATATATATATATATATATATATATATATATATATATTATATATATATATATATATATTATATAATATATATGTCGTTGCTGGATAGGCAGAACTTGCGATCTTGGCTTAAATACAACCTCACCATGCCCTAAACAGCTGTTAAAATTGTTAGCAAATTTCGCCAAAATCATTCTGGAACAACGAAAAAAATATATTCACTGTGTTTGTTTAGTATTAAAATTTCTGTAAATAAATTTTCTAAATATATATGATTGTGGTTACGCTAAAATAATTGTTCTTGCTATAAAAAGGTAATTTCTAGATTCCCTTTTTGTTTCAGCAAAATTTTAAATTTTTACATTAACAATAATGAATAAAAAATTTGCTTTACACATATAGAGAAATTTAAAAAAGGAACTTAATTTAAATGAGTTCTTGCTAACTACATTTTATATATTTACGATCTATTATAAAATTATATATATATATATATAATATATATATATATATATATATAGTATATGTATAATATGTTAATATATTTCCAATTACATAGTGATACTATGCTGGATAACAAATAATTTTAATATATTGACGAGTACAGATCCTGATGGGGATATGTAAAAAACCTCATACACCGAATGCACTCAAACAACCACCACTAAACCGTACAATTTAAACCAAAAATCTTAACCTGAAACAATGCAAAATATATTACCACCATTTCAATATTCATATACTATATAATATATTTATTGTAGTAAATAATTATATATTTTTATACTATAATTATATATATTATATATAATAATAGCTATATGAGCCTTCAGATGAAGTTTCCTTTCCTAAAGACTAGCGAAACAGATGTTGTGCCTATGAAGAAACTTTCTGACTGGTCATAAACTATGTTATGACCAGCATAACATGTTATATTCTTTCTGCTTGCTTTTACATATGCTGTAAATCAATTCGTCCGAATTTGCTAATACGGTAATATGAGAAATAACCATCCACACGAGAACAAAAGAAAAAAAGAAACAAATCATTTTGTATACGTAATTCTAATTCGTTAAAACAGTTGATGTCAGAGTTTTTTAATTGATCTAATGAACATAAAAACAGGTGTAAACTTATGATACATGGAAAAGCTGATTAGATTACGAGTGAGAAAAAGAAAAGAGCTGAATATACTTTTTCGAACTCAATGAATTTGGGAAGCATCATAAAGGAGTACAAATGCCTAAATAACAACACTTACATTAACCAAACACAAAACACACAACACACAAACCACACACAAATACACTACACACACACACAAACACAACAACACAAATAATAGGTATACAACACACATAGACAGTAGACAAGTAATGCAACAGTTGTACTCTGTAGCAAAAGAGCAATTACACATACCTCCTTTCGTGGACTTAAATGTACAGATGATAATTATCGCTTATAAACAAACGTTGGCATTTCCCAGTCTTAAAGTTTAATTTGCTTTTACATCAGAAAACAAAACAGGTGTTGTCGGTTTAAAATAGTTTGGGTTTCAATATATATATTATATATATATAATATATTATATATATATATATATATATATATATATATATATATATATTATATATATTGAATACTTTTGGGACCTTTTAAATGTTAAGAACTGGTCAATTAGCAAGGAATTATTTAAAATGACGTCTGAACTTCTTTTAGCGTTTAAAGATATATTTTTTTCATTAATGGTTGATGTAAAAATTTATAATTTTGCACCAAAAGGAACTTAGAAAACTTACCTAACCTTATTATAACAAGCGCAATTTATTTTAGCCTAACCAAACTAAACATATTTTAGATTTGTTTACAGTATTTAATACTAAACAAACACAGTGAAATATAATTTTTTTCGTTAGGTTTAGAATGATTTTGGCGAAATTATTGCATACACAAATTTTCACTTGTCCTATATGGTAAGATGAACGTTGCTATTTAAGCCAAGATCGCAAGTTCTGCCTATTCGGCACGATATATATATATATATATATATATATATATATATATATATATATATATATATATATATATATATATATATATATATTATATATATATATATATATGCAAAACAACCACTCTGAAAGAATAGAGAAATTCCAAGCGCTTTCGTGACTACTCACATTATCATAGTTCCTTGATAATGTGAGTAGTCACGAAAGCGCTTGGAATTTCTCTATTCTTTCAGAGTGGTTGTTTTGCATATTTTGAAAATCACCTGTTTACTGTGATCTTATTGCATATATATATATATATAATATATATATATATATATATATATATATATATATATATATATATATATATATATATATATATAATATATATATATATATATAGAATATTTTGAGGAACTTTTAAATGTTAAGGAAGAAAGGGAGGCGGTAATTTCATGCACTGGCCAGGGAGGTATACCATCTTTTAGGAGTGAAGAAGAGCAGACTGTAAGTGTGGTGGAGGTACGTGAGGCATTACGTAGAATGAAAGGGGGTAAAGCAGCTGGAACTGATGGGATCATGACAGAAATGTTAAAAGCAGGGGGGGATATAGTGTTGGAGTGGTTGGTACTTTTGTTTAATAAATGTATGAAAGAGGGGAAGGTACCTAGGGATTGGCGGAGAGCATGTATAGTCCCTTTATATAAAGGGAAAGGGGACAAAAGAGATTGTAAAAATTATAGAGGAATAAGTTTACTGAGTATACCAGGAAAAGTATACGGTAGGGTTATAATTGAAAGAATTAGAGGTAAGACAGAATGTAGAATTGCGGACGAACAAGGAGGTTTCAGAGTGGGTAGGGGATGTGTAGATCAAGTGTTTACATTGAAGCATATATGTGAACAGTATTTAGATAAAGGTAGGGAAGTTTTTATTGCATATATGGATTTAGAAAAGGCATATGATAGAGTGGATAGAGGAGCAATGTGGCAGATGTTGCAAGTTTATGGAATAGGTGGTAAGTTACTAAATTTGAAAAGAGCTTTTATGAGGATAGTGAGGCTCAGGTTAGGGTGTGTAGAAGAGAGGGAGAATACTTCCCGGAAAAAGTAAGGTCTTAGACAGGGATGTGTAATGTCACCATGGTTGTTTAATATATTTTTTAGGGGTTGTAAAAGAAGTAAATGCTAGGGTGTTCGGGAGAGGGGTGGGATTAAATTATGGGGAATCAAATTCAAAATGGGAATGACACAGTTTACTTTTTGCTGATGATACTGTGCTTATGGGAGATTCAAAAAGAAAAATTGCAAAGGTTAGTGGATGAGTTTGAGAATGTGTGTTAAAGGTAAAAGTTAAAAGTGAACATAGAAAAGAGTAAGGTGATGAGGGTATCAAAATGTTTAGATAAAGAAAAATTGGATATCAAATTGGGAGGAGGAGTATGGAAGAAGTGAATGTTTTCAGATACTTGGGAGTTTGACGTGTCAGCGGATGGATTTATGAAGGATGAGGTGAATCATAAAATTTGATGGGGGAAAAAAAAGGTGAGTGGTGCGTTGAGGTAATGTGGAGTCAAAAAACGTTATCTATGGAGGCAAAGAAGGGAATGTATGAAAGTATAGTAGTACCAACACTCTTATATGGATGTGAAGCTTGGGTGGTAAATGCAGCAGCGAGGAGACGGTTGGAGGCAGTGGAGATGTCCTGTCTAAGGGCATTGTGTGGTGTAAATTTTATGCAGAAAATTCGGAGTGTGGAAATTAAAGGGGAAGGTGTGGAGTTAATAAAAGCATTAGTCAGAGGGGAGAAGAGGGGTTGTTGAGGTGGTTTGGTCATTTAGAGAGAAATGGATCAAAGTAGAATGACATGGAAAGCATATAAATCTATAGGGGAAGGAAAAAGGGGTAGGGGTCGTCCTCGAAAGGGTTGGAAAGAGGGGGTAAAGGAGGTTTTGTGGGTGAGGGGCTTGGACTTCCAGCAAGCGTGCATGAGCGTGTTAGATAGGAGTGAATGGAGACGAATGATACTTGGGACCTGACGATCTGTTGGGGTGTGAGCAGGGTTTAAAATTAGTGAAGGGATTCAGGGAAACCGGTTTTTTTCATATAGTCGGACTTGAGTCCTGGAAATGGGGAAATACAATGCCTGCACTTTAAAGGAGGGGTTTGGGATATTGGCAGTTTGGAGGGATATGTTGTGTATCTCTATACGTATATGCTTCTAAACTGTTATATTCTGAGCACCTCTGCAAAAGCAGTGATAATGTGTGAGTGTGGTGAAAGTGTTGAATGATGATGAAAGTATTTTCCTTTTGGGGATTTTCTTTCTTTTTGTGGGTCACCCTGCCTCGGTGGGAGACGACCGACTTGTTAAAAAAAAAAAAAAAAAAAAATATATATATTCTTTTTAATAATAGTCTGTTCGCTTATCAATTATTTTAAGTGACTAAGGAAGAATGGGAGTTAGAACAGGAAGAAAAGGAGTAGGAATGGAAGGATAAAGATGAGAAAAAAAGAGGAATTGGAGAACTAACTAAAAAAAGAAGGCAAGATAATGCGTGTCGCATCACACGAAAGCCCTCAAGTATACGATTTACAGCTCAGTGTTAAATGGGGTAATAATTCTAGGAATCATTGCCCCTTGTTGCCCTGTTTCCCACCAGGCCTTCTGACCTGCAGATGAAATAACTAGGAATAACACCAATAAAGATTATGAAAGCATAAATGACTGTATTGTGAACGTAAGTGAAACTGTGTAAGATTTATTTTCTATCGTGTATGTTAATGAGACAGAGCGAAACGCAAGAATGCTGTCAGAGTGTAAACTGTATAACAGGCTTCCATTTGTTTCTCTCTGGCGCTAGTATAGTCCTCCCCCGGATGGGTTTCCCTCTACAAACCATCCCCGATGCAACATTTGCTAGTCTTATAGCAGGGGGGGGTATTCCCCCCTGGATGGTTGCGTTACCATCCCAGCCAAGTATTCAACTTTTCCAGAAAAAATGTTTCACACTTGCATGCAGAAAGGTATTACCTCCCCCGATAGCTGTTCTACCATCCCATGCTGTCTTCCCCCCCTTCCTCCCCTCTTTCCCCTATAAAAAAAATTTCCCGTTTGGGGTCAAAATGAAAGATGAGTTTTTTATTTAATTAAAAAGCGTCCCGGGATCAATAAATTTATTTATCCATCCGGGTTTAACAAATTAACGACAAGTTAAAATGCTGATGAAAAAGGGGTTGGGGAAACCGAAAATAATGCAAAACTCCCAAAGAAAACTTAAAAAAAAACAGCTGAAAAGAACCCTGTATAAAAACTTATTTATGAGTTTAGCCCTCATGCGCAAAATCAGCGATAGAGGGAGGAACAGCAATAAAATTGATAACATCGTTCCCCGCAGAGGGAAAAAAAAGATAAAATCGCAAGGGATCGAAAATCAATGATACGTGACAAGCAAAAGGGAGATCAAAATGCAACGTGCGCTTCGGAAGGATTAAAGGAGGTTACCAAAACAGCCCCGTTTCTAGACAAACGTTTGGTTTTCCCCCGGGCTGTGTGTACATCATCACCGTGGTTAAGTTAGTTTTGGGTTTGTTACGTTAGGTTTAAAGGTTAGGGGTTTTCAGGAACGGGAAAATTTCCTGCGCGGGTCTTAGTCAGATGTGAACCTCAGCTTTTTGGGATCTGACGAGGCCTTCTCCTGGGGACCGGTCCATTCTTTAAAAATTGGGGTTATATTTGTAGTTATTTTCTCCGTATTTAAGGCAGCTGTTTAGCGAAAAAACATACTTTCCGGTTAAAATACTTCGGGGTAAAACTTAAATAAAAACAGTGAAGAGACAAGGTATGGCCCCACTCAATAAATTATTAAAATATTATTTTCTCTAGTTAGTAACCTACCTGTTGTAATCCTAAAGCACTAATAATTCATACTGAATTCTAATGGATAATTGGACCAGGATACTGACTACTTGTTACGAAAACCCAGTAACAGGCTGGATGCTAGAAGGGCAGTCCTTTTCTAGTATTCACTGGAGATCTCTAAGCTTTTAGAATCGCGTTTTTTGTAACATTTTTCCCTCGCAGCCTGAGGCGAGGCTTCCCTATTGGCCGTCAGGTCAACTAGATTGTTTGTACTAGCACAGCCATCCAGCACGACTGATGCGGTAGTGTTAGTAAAAAGCTGTGTCCAGATTCATGGAAACATCTGTCTGCTTATTTTTACTGAAAGTTGACTGAAGAGTCTTGGACCACGGATACTGACATTGTGCTCTCTGCTTGTATCCATGGCATGCCATGTTCTTCACTGGGTTTGTTCTACACCCAAGAAAACCACTAGAATACGACTCTAACCGTGAACAGGGGAAACAGGTGTAAATATACCTATCCAGCATGCCCCATATTTACCTAATTACTGTTAGACTAGTATGGAGAACAGGTGTACGGAGACTAACCTATACGACTCGCTCTTCAAAGGATACAACCCCCAACAGTGAATTAGCACAAAGGTACCTATTTAGTGCTATGTGAACAGGGGCAACAAGTGTAAAATATCCAAAACAAATCACCTACACTGGCCTTGACTTTTACGACTTACACGCCATGGGTACAACCCCCCCCCCCTCCCTGTTCCGTGGTTTGTTTACCATCGTGTTACTACAACTTCGTGAGTCACCTACACGATATTGGCGACGATATTAACAGTTTTGAAAGAAACCCAAATAATTTTAGAACCCCGAAATCAGGAGAGGTGAGCAGTGAGCAAACCGCGAAATCAACAGAGTTGCAGAATCAACACCGTTCTCAGCACCAATACGAAATCAAGCAATGAGAGCGTCAGCAAACAATCGCGAAATACACAAAGCTTTCACCTCACCACGAAATCAGCAGCGTTCATCCCCTCTGCAAAGTCACCACAGTTTTCATGCTTACTGCGAAATCAAAGACGATCATCAGTAAGCAAATCACCACATTAGCTGCGTTTATCTGAATCGAGGAGGTTGAAAAATTGTGAGGCGTTGTGATGTTAGGGTAACGACCCCTTAATTACCTACCAGAGGAAGTTTCTCATACACTACCGGCATTAGGGAAAGGCGGATTTTCTTCGTCGGGAGAAACATGAAAGAGCCTCTTGATGCGGTATTGAAAAGCAGATCCGTTTACATCACAAAATACCCAGACTAACGAAGAGGTAGATGACGTTACTCTCCGTTCTGAGATATCATCAAGTCACGTCTGCGACTTGTGATTTGTTCAGCAACGTTATTGTGATTTGTTCCTTATAAAGACCAGATCAGTGGAGCTTTTGGTCACCAGACCGAAGTCTTCGGCTAGCTTACCCCTCCATAGCCATACAAATACATACATACTTTTTGATAAGCGAGTTTCTTAAAACTATCAGCAATTTCTCGAGGTGTATGCAATCGTTGAATGATTTTTTTTTTCGGAATCATAGTTCAAAAAGTTCAAATTTTGAATTATCATTCAAGAAAAGTGTAAATCATCCTGGTAAAAAAAATAATTATCAAGAGCAAAACACAGCAGAATTAAAACATTCAAAAACAGTTAATATAAGTGTCCGGCGTCAACAACTAACAACAAATATGTAGCTCATCCTAGAGAACAAAATGCTGAAGGTAATACACTGAAAGAATTAAAACGGCCATTCTCTTTTATTCCCAGGAGAGCCTCGGCCACAAGAGCGCCACCAGATGGGTCAGCACCATGATAAGGTTCCCTGCATACCGGCCATCTTAGGTAATAAAACGAGGCTCTAACTTCTCCGGTAATAGTTAACCGATGATAACAACAACCGGAAGTGTCACGTTAAAATGGAAATTCTGGTTACTTTAGTGGGGAACTGCTGGATGGAGGTGTCGCGTCCCAGGCCACAGTGCTCTTCAGTGGGGGGAGAGGAGAACTGTGGAATGGCTGCTGAACACTAGGATGGAATATGTGTGTGTGTGTGTGTGTGTGTGTGAGTGTGTGTGTGTGTGTGTGTGTGTGTGTACGTACTCACCTAGTTGTACTCACCTAGTTGAGTTGCGGGGGTCGAGTCCGAGCTCCTGGCCCCGCCTCTTCACTGATCGCTACTAGGTCACTCTCCCTGAGCCGTGAGCTTTATCATACCTCTGCTTAAAGCTATGTATGGATCCTGCCTCCACTACATCGCTTCCCAAACTATTCCACTTACTGACTACTCTGTGGCTGAAGAAATACTTCCTAACATCCCTTGATTCATCTGTGTCTTTAGCTTCCAACTGTGTCCCCTTGTTACTGTGTCCAATCTCTGGAACATCCTGTCTTTGTCCACCTTGTCAATTCCTCTCAGTATTTTGTATGTTGTTATCATGTCCCCCCTATCTCTCCTGTCCTCCAGTGTCGTCAGGTTGATTTCCCTTAACCTCTCCTCGTAGGACATACCTCTTAGCTCTGGGACTAGTCTTGTTGCAAACCTTTGCACTTTCTCTAGTTTCTTTACGTGCTTGGCTAGGTGTGGGTTCCAAACTGGTGCCGCATACTCCAATATGGGCCTAACGTATACGGTGTACAGGGTCCTGAACGATTCCTTATTAAGATGTCGGAATGCTGTTCTGAGGTTTGCTAGGCGCCCATATGCTGCAGCAGTTATTTGGTTGATGTGCGCTTCAGGAGATGTGCCTGGTGTTATACTCACCCCAAGATCTTTTTCCTTGAGTGAGGTTTGTAGTCTCTGACCCCCTAGACTGTACTCCGTCTGCGGCCTTCTTTGCCCTTCCCCAATCTTCATGACTTTGCACTTGGTGGGATTGGTGTGTGTGTGTGTGTGTGTGTGTGTGTGTGTGCGTGTGTGTGTGCGTGTGCGTGCATGAGCGATATGTGTGCACTCTGTTTCCCCTGGATGATGCCACACACACACACACGCATACACACACACACACACAAATATTAATGGTCTTGAAATGCGAAATTTCGTACGAGGAAAGACTAAAAAAACATAATCTTAATCCATTGGGAGAGAGAAACATCAGGGGAGACATGATTATAACGTTGAAGATACCAGGAGTTCACGAAAGACACAGGTATGTCAGGAAGTGCTTCTTCAGTCTAAGGATACCCAAGACGTAACAAATTCTTAATTTTTTAAAGCCTAGGTTTGATAAGGTATTTTAAACTAAGTGAGTGGGCATTCGTGAATAGTCGAGAGGCGGGGCCAGGAGCGGTGACTCGACCCCCGCGGCTACAAATATGCCACTACAAAGAGATGTGTAAGTACAAAGGAAGAAAATTTATCTCTGATCAGAAAATGGCAGTGTCATGATAGTGTATAAATAGTTGGCAGTGTGTTCATTGTTTGAGTGTTGAACCACGCCCATGTGTGAACCTTCTGTAACTACGGCCATGAGTGAACCTTCTGTAACTACGCCCATGTGTGAACCTTCTGTAACTACGGCCATGAGTGAACCTTCTGTAACTACGCCCATGTGTGAACCTTCTGTAACTACGGCCATGAGTGAACCTTCTGTAACTACGCCCATGTGTGAACCTTCTGTAACTACGCCCATGTGTGAACCTTCTGTAACTACGCCCATGTGTGAACCTTCTGTAACTACGCCCATGAGTGAACCTTCTGTAACTACGCCCATGTGTGAACCTTCTGTAACTACGCCCATGAGTGAACCTTCTGTAACTACACCCATGAGTGAACCTTCTGTAACTACGCCCATGAGTGAACCTTCTGTAACTACGCCCATAAGTGAACCTTCCGTAACTACGCCCATGAGTGAACCTTCTGTAGCTACGCCAATGAGTGAACCTTCTGTAACTACGCCCATGAGTGAACCTTCTGTAACTACGCCCATGAGTGAACCTTCTGTAACAACGCCCATGAGTGAACCTTCTGTAACTACGCCCATGAGTGAACCTTCTGTAACTACGCCCATGAGTGAACCTTCTGTAACTACGCCCATGAGTGAACCTTCTGTAACTACGCCCATGAGTGAACCTACTGTAACTACACCCATGACTGAACCTTTTGTAACTACTTCTAACTCGATTAAGGGCTTTCGTGTATTGTCCTAAGTGTATGCATCGAGGATAGTAAATCAGAAGGCTCTCTTCCAATCCTTCACTCTGCATGGACCCTGCCGGCTTGAATACATGGGGAAAAATTTGCCGTATTATACTGGAAAAATGGAATGGAATTGACAGGAGAGATGGAAGTGGATGGAAGATGTTGACTACCTCTACTAAATTAGTGCTGTTACTATCTGTTGTTATTCCACTGTCACTCACAGAGCTGAATATACCAGTGATTTAACATGTGATTACTACCACTTCTGCTATGACTTTCACAACCATCTACTACCACCACTACTACTATTATAAACATGGCTGCCTGTTTGTCAAATCCACAAACCATACCATGAGTGGGGTTAGAACCTGCGATTAGAGAGTCATAACACTCCAGACCGACGCGTTAGCCACTGGGCCAGCTAACGCGTCGGTCTGGAGTTTTGCGACTCTGATCGCGTGTTCCAACCCCACCCGTGGTATGGTTTGCAATCGTGTGATTACGATTTCGTGAGTCTCTTTGTCAAATGATCGTCCTGATGCAGTTGCTGAACATCGACTGCCACAGTGTGGTATCTAGTTGAATCCTATACTAGTAAAGTGCCTCTCCAATTGGTTATTCAATGATTGTATTCTCTTAATGTTTACTCTACAACTTCAGCAGCTAGTCTGTTGAATTCTGATGAAATTTTGTTTGTAAAAAAAATCTTAGCATTACTTTTGTGTTGGACCTTCTGCCTCGGAGTTTCATTCCGTTTTTTTTATTAAGTGATGTCGCTTAGTATTTAACTATAGCAAAACCATTATATACCTTAATGGTTTTAATGAGATATTGTAGTCTTAGCTCCCTAAAAGAGAGAATATATTGAGTACTCAGAAAGAGAGAAAGAGAGAGAGAGGAGGAAGGGAGGGAGAGAGATTTATATTTTCAAACTTCTGTTGCTAGCTATTGAAATTGCTGAAGTCTTTCTATATAAATTATAAATAATAAGTATATCTATGTAAATAAGTGAAATTTACATAAGAGCTGTGTTAAGCAGTAAATGTCATTTATTAATTATTGTAAATTCGCTGAAACAACGCCGTACAACAAGCGCGGCTTAACCCTTCCAGGTTTAGCACTTTCCCATGAAGTTGGTGAAGAAAGAACTCTTGATCCAAGGAACCGCAGCCCCATCCCCCTGATCAAACTCGACTGTTCCAGGGGCTGGACGACCTCCATGGAGACGAGCGCCTCCCCAAGATTTTCCCGAGTCCTTCTTTGGGATAATTTAAATAATTTTAATTGGCACTCAAAGTTAAAACTCACCCTTATATGTCATTTTTATGGCCATTATTTATGAATAATACAGAAAAAACCTGTCCAAAATTCTCAGTCTTAGAAATTATCCCAAGGGCCCCCCTCCGCCGAAATATATATATATATATATATATATATATATATATATATATATATATATATATATATATATATATATATATATATATATATATATAATATTGATAATGTTTCAACATCATTCTGCAGAAACATCCATTATGTGCATCATAATAAAAAAGCCAAGTTGAAAGTTCCATAAATAAAGGCAGGACTGGGTTTAAAAAAAATTAGAAACTGAGATAAACTGGGCGAGTTGCCTACATACCCCCTTGTCTCTTACCTTACGGACCGAGGTTTGGCGCCGTCTACGAGTACCCTGTTGCGTTGTTTGCTCCGTATCACTTTCCACGCAAGTAATACTCAGTGTTGCTGTCGTTGTTCTCGTTCCTTCACGCAAGATAACTCAGTGTTGCTGTCGTTGTTCTCGTTCCTTCACGCAGATAACTCAGTGTTGTCGTTGTTCTCGTTCCTTCACGCAGATAACTCAGTGTTGTTGTCGTTGTTCTCGTTCCTTCACGTAAGTAACTCAGTGTTGCTGTCGTTGTTCTCGTTCCTTCACGCAGATAACTCAGTGTTGTTGTCGTTGTTCTCGTTCCTTCACGCAGATAACTCAGTGTTGTTGTCGTTGTTCTCGTTCCTTCACGCAGATAACTCAGTGTTGTTGTCGTTGTTCTCGTTCCTTCACGCAGATAACTCAGTGTTGTCGTTGTTCTCGTTCCTTCACGCAGATAACTCAGTGTTCCTCTTATACTCATCTCATTATTTTTGTATATTAATAACCATACTAAACAAAAAATAACAGTACTTACACCAGCAAGTAATTATCTACATACGTACGCAGATTTGACATAGCAGCGTCATCAACGGAACTTTTCAACTTACTAAAAATTACTTAAAATCGTCTGTATGAAATAATCTAGAAATATATTGCATACACAGAGGACAATTTTATGGGGTTATTTTTCAGACTTACGAATGTTTTCACGAAAGGATCAGAAAGGTCTCTCTCTCTCTCTCTCTCTCTCTCTCTCTCTCTCTCTCTCTCTCTCTCTCTCTCTCTCTCTCTCTCTCTCTCTCTCTCTCTCTCTCTCTCTCTCTCTCTCTCTTAAATTTAGAGATTTAACTCATTCATTAACAGGACAAAAACTACGATATTTAACCCAGATCTTCAAACAAATCCTATTAATCCCCTTCTTTAAACTAAAATATTTAACCCCGATATTTACCCTCAGATATTTAACCCCGATATTTACCTTTGGATATTTAACCCGATGCTTTAAAAAAAACTAGGCCTTTTAATCCCGTTATAAAAACACAAAAAGGAAAGTCTTATAATATTGTCATTTAAACTATGAGATTTGTGAGATTTAATTTGTAGATTTAAACTGCCTTTTACACTGTTGCTGACTGATGCTCATGTATTTATCTGCAAGTGTTGTTTACTAAGTGTTACTTAGTGTAAGTGTGTGTTGTGTAGTGTTATTGTGTGTTATGTGGTGTTATTGTGTGTTATATGGTGTTAATGTGAGTTATGGGGTGTTATTGTGTGCTTTATGGTGTTACTGAGTGTTATTTGGCGTTATTTGGTGTTATTATTGTGTGTTATTTTATGTTATGTGTTTCTAGTATGGTTTGTGTTATACGGTGTTATTGTGTGTTATATGCTATTATTGTGTGTTATATTGTGATATTGTGTTATGTGTAATATGGTGTGTGTGTGTGTGTGTGTGTGTGTGTGTGTACTCACCTAGTTGTGATTGCAGAGGACGAGTCACAGCTCCTGGCCCGCCTGTGTGTGTGTCCAGGCTGCTATAAGCAACCCAGGATATAAACTTGATCCTTGTCGTTCTCTTCCCATAAGTTCCTCTTAACTCACAATGCTTCCCATTTCACCAATCGAATCAGTCTCTCCTCTTATACTTCATATTCCCGTTTCTTTCTTTCTTTCTTTCTTCTTCTTCTTCTTTGTCTTCTTTTTTCTTCCTCTTCTTTTTCTT
This sequence comes from Cherax quadricarinatus, assembly GCF_026875155.1. Lineage (NCBI taxonomy): Eukaryota > Metazoa > Arthropoda > Malacostraca > Decapoda > Parastacidae > Cherax > Cherax quadricarinatus. Next base: position 11,270,088 of record NC_069465.1, on the reverse strand, counting down.
CTTCCTCCTCCTCTTCTTCCCCCTTCTTTACACACACGCTACCACTACCATTTTCTATCACCCCCCTACCAGCTTCATCCAATCAATACAACTCCCACCAACTTCTCCTACGGAAGGTTCTTTAAACTCCAAATACACATAACCATTTCTCTTGCTAGGAAAGTATCCTCCTCAGGAGGACACTCCGCAGGGAACCTCATCTCCTGTAATGTGTTTCAACATTTATGATGGTGATTACATTCGCGAGCTTCACTCTCATATATAAGGGGGTAAGAATGGTGATATAGCATCTTATAACATCACAGATCATGCGTTTCTAGTCTTGTGTATAATTGGTAAGGGTGATGATACAGTATGTTGCATTACAGGTATAAGTGGTAAGGGTGGTGATTTATCTTACAACATTTTAGGTATAAGGAGTAAAGACTTGATACAGCATCTTACCTCACGTGTTTCACACTCAGAGTCTCGTATATTAGGGATAAGGAAGATGATATAACGCCTTTTTTCATCACGAATCATACAACGCACCACGCGCATCTATTTTCATTGAAAAGATATCAACATAAGAATATTAACTGCGATGTGTCACTGCAATTGCAATTGTTGCTGGCATGGAGGAGGAGTCAGGAGAACACAGGCAACTAAAACTGAAGATCTTAGGTGTGAGTTAAGATTAAGTATGTATTTATAAGTAAACATAGTAGGAGCTACGAAACCTTAGCTCGTTCTTCCGAAAAAAGAGGAAAAGCATGAATCAGGACCACAGTCCCCTCGAACTCTACTAAAGCCCTAACTTGTGAATCTTTGACTGGCTTCTCTGAACCTCTTAAGCTTAATCAGACTTAAGAACTTACTGGTCCAAAAATTTGAAGCCCTTCTTAAATAAATGTCAGCCAGGCAGCCTGTCCTCCTTAACAAAGAATTTCACTGTTTCCCAGTAGAATGAAACAGTGATTATCTGACTGTGTGTTTTACTGTCCACTTGGTAGGTTGTTCAATTTTTTTGACTGGATTCCACAAAACTTTATCACGAGAATCTAACCTAACCTAATGTAATCTAACCTAACCTAATGTAACCTAACCTAATGTAATCTAACCTAACCTAATGTAACCTAACCTAATGTAATTTAACCTAACCTAATGTAATTTAACCTAACCTAATCTAATCTAAGCTAACCTAATGAAAGCTAATTTAACCTAATGTAATCTAACCTAACCTAATGTACTTTAACCTAACCTAATGTAATTTAACCTAACCTAATGTAATCTAACCTAACCTAATGTAATCTAATCTAACCCAGTGTAATCTAACCTAACCTAATGTAACCTAACCTAACCTAACCTAACCTAATGATATTTAACCTAACCTAACCTAATGTAATTTAATCTAACCTAATATAACCTAACCTAAACCTAATGTTATCTAACCTCACCTACCTTAATGTAATCTAACCTAACTCAACGTAACCTAGCGTAACGTATCCTAACCTAAATAACGGGAATCAACAAATATGCTTAAAAAATATCTAAGAAATCGACTTAAGTGTTGTGGATATGACTTTACCATGCACACAATGCTTCGATCTCCCTACTTTAAGCTTCGAACCCCCGACTTTAAGCTTCGAACCCCCGACTTTAAGCTTCGATCCCCCGACTTTAAGCTTCGATCCCCCGACTTTAAGCTTCGAACCCCCGACTTTAAGCTTCGAAACAGAACTGCCTGGACCCAAAACTTCGAAACCCCGACTCTAAGCTTCCAAGGAGTACTAACTTTGCCTTGCTAACTCAGCTTAGAGTTTCACAGCTGTCATGTGAACTTCTCGACACATTCCTTTTGACTTGTAGACCTTAGTTTGTTCCATCTCTGGCTACACTTTAGGCAAAACATGAAGATGATATGTGAAAGAAAGAATGAAAGGAGGAGAAAGGAAGGGGGACGTAAAGGAGGCGGAAGGCTGAAAAGGTAGGGGGGGAAAAAGATGGGAGTCGGGAAATTTTGGAAGAGTTTTAAAAAAGGGACAAGCAGGGGGGAAGGGGTTGTGTGGAAGGTTGGACAAAAAGAGTGAGAGGGGAATTGCAGGAGGAAGTGGTGGTGGTGGTGGTGGGGGTGGTGGTGGGGTTTGGTGGTGGGGGGTGGTGGGGTGTTGGTGGGGGTGGGGTGGTGGTTGTTTTGGTGGTGTTGGTGGTGGGGGTGTTGGGGTGGGGGTGGTGGTGGTGTTGGGGGGGTGGGGTGGTGGGGGTGGTGGGGGTGTTGGTGGTGGTGGTGGGGGTGGGTTTTTGGTGGTGGTGGTGGGTGGTGGTGGTGTTGGTGGTGTTTGGGGTGGGGGTGTTTTGGGGGGGTGGTGGTGGGGGTGTTGGGGGTGGTGGTGGGGTGGTGGTGGTGGTGGTGTTGGTGGTGGTGGTGGTGGTGGGTTGGTGGGTGGGGGTGGGGGTTGGTGTTGGTGGTGTTGGGGGTGGTGGGGGTGGGGGTGGGGGTGGTGGTTTTTTTGGGGGTGGTGGGGGTGGTGGGGGTTTGGGGTTGGGGGTGGTGGTGGTGGGGTGGGGGTGTTGGGGGTGTTGGTGGTGGGGGTGGTTTGGTTTTGGTGGGGGTGGTGGTGTTGGTGGTGGGGGGGTGGTGGTGTGGTGGTGGGGGTTTTGGGGGTGGTGGTGGTGGTGGTGGTGTTGTGGTGGGGTGGTTGGTGGTTTGGGGGTTTTGGGTGGTGGTGGTTTGGGTGGTGGTGGTGGGGTGTTTTGGGGTGGTGGTGGTGGTGGTGGGTGGTGGGGTGTTGGTGGTGGTGGTGGTGGTGTTGGTGGTGGTGGGGGTGGTTGTGGTGGGGTTAGTGGTGTGGTGGGTGTAGTTGGTTTTTGGTTAATGGTGGTGTGGTGATCAGAAAGAAGAGAGAAAAAGGAAAAAGGGGAGAAAAGCTAGGGACTTATCTGAAAAAGAAAATACAACCATCCCCAACCATCATCCCAAACCATCATCCCCAACCACCCCATCCCCAACCATCACCCCCACCATCACCCCCCAAACTCATCCCCAACCATCATCCCCTCCATCATCCCCACCACCATCACCCAACCATCATCCCCAACCATCATCCCCCAACCAATCACCCTACCATCATCCCTCACACCATCATCCCCAACCATCATCCCCAACCAATCATCCCCAACCATCATCCCCAACCATCATCCCCACACCCTACCACACCCCAACCACATCCCCACCATCACTCACCATCATCCCAACCATCATCCCAACCATCACACCCACCATCATCCCCAACCATCATCCCCAACCATCATAATCTCCCAACCATCACCCAACCATCATCCCCAACCATCATCCCCAACCATCATCCCCACCAACACCTCCTACCATCACCTCTACCATCACCCAACCACATCCCCAACCATCACCTCTACCATCATCCCCAACCATCACCCCTACCATCATCCCCAACACACCCTACCATCATATCACCATCATCCCAAACCATCATCCCCTACCATCACCTCTACATCATCCCAACATCATCCCCAACCACCCTCAACCACATCCCCAACCATCATCCCCATCCATCACTCTACATCACCAACCATCATCCCCAACCATCACCCAACCATCATCCCCAACCATCATCCCTACCATCACCTCTACCAATCATCCCCAACCATCATCCCCTACCATCACCTCTACCATCATCCCCAACCATCATCCCCTACCATCATCCACCAACCCCAACATCATCCCCTACCATCAACCCTACCATCATCCAATCTACCACCTCATCCCAACCATCCCCATCATCCATCACCCTACCACACCTCTACCATCATCCCCAACATCATCCCCTACCATCACCTCTACCATCATCCCCAAAATCATCCCAACCATCATCCCCAACCATCCACCTACCATCATCTCCCAACCATCACCTCTACCATCATCCCCAACCATCATCCCCCATATCCACAACCCAACCATCATACCTATCCCACATCACCTCTACCATCATCCCCAACCATCATCCCCTACCATCACCTCTACCATCATCCCTAACCATCACCCCCTCCCTCACCTCTACCATCATCCCCAACCATCACCCCCTACCATCACCTCTACCATCATTCCCAACCATAAACCCCCAAACCAAACATCCCCACCATCAATCCCCAACCATCATCCCCTACCATCACGTCTACCATCATCCACCTACCATCATCCCCAACCATCAACCCCTACCATCACCTCTACCATCATCCCCAACCATCATCCCCTACCATCACCTCTACCATCATCCCCAACCATCATCCCCTACCATCACCTCTACCATCATCCCCAACCATCACCCCTACATCACCTCTACCATCATCCCTATCATCATCCCCAACCTTCATCCCCTACCACACCTTACATACCCTTTAACATCATCCCTTACCATCACCTCTAACCATAAAACCCAACATCAACCCTACCATCACCTCTACCATCCATCCCAACCATCATCCCCTTACCATCACCTCTACCATCATCCCCAACCATCATCCCAACATCACCTCTACCATCATCCCCTACCATCATCCCCAACCATCAACCCCAACCATCATCCCCTACCATCATCCCTCTACCTAAACATGACTAGAGATAATCATTGTCACGTAAATCATGCGTAATAAGGGATTATAACTGTATAATACCATGATGGGAGATCCTGATTGCAGATAAATCTCCGGGTATCATGACGGTGTCCCAGGTAATGACGGCTGGCTTTCATTTTCTTTAATTTCTGCTAGAAACCAAAAAAGAAAACCCCAGAGAGGTGAGTTGTGGTGTGGATACCCCGGTATTTAAAACCGTGATGCAACTACCTGCTTGAAAAAGCCATTACGGTGTCACACGATTTGTGGTCTACAATGTAAACATAGGAGCACTGCAGTAGGCCTACTGGCCCATACAAGGCTCGGCAATATCAGAACCACCCATGATATTAACCTTGGTAAGTGATACCCACATATCGGTTGAGAAACACACATAAACACTAGGACATAGACAACGTTTCGGTCCTACCACACACACACACACACACACACAACCCTAATTATATATTATAATATAATATATATATATTATATATATATATATATATATATATTATATATATTCATACTAGGATGAGGACAGTTAGACAACGTAATTAGACCCTCGGCCTGGAATCGCTTCCAGGAAGATTCTACATTCTTCAGATTATGTCCATGTATTGTAAAGCCACTGGGGGGCGAAACGTCTAAAATAAAGATACCCAGATATTGCACATGTGTCTAATTCTTCATCTTGCCGGTATTTATGTAGACAAATTTCCCACACATGGCCCCAACAAAGAAAGCCAAACACAGGGTCCCAACACAGGTGTCTTACTCAAGGGTCGCGGCAGAGAAGCCCAGCACAAGGTCCCAACAGAGGTGTTCTAAACAGGGGTTCCAAAAGAACCTTGAAGTGTGTCTTCTAACTCCCAAAATATAAAAAAAGAAGAAAACCTCCTGTGTGAAAGGAAGTCTTTACCTCAGACCATTTTTCTTCCCTCATACCAATTTCCCCTCTGCACCCCTACCCCTCCTCCCTCTTTCCCCTCTCCAATTTCCCCTTTACACTCCTACCTCTCCTCCCTCTTCCCCTTCGCCAATATTCCCTCTACACCTCCATCCTCCTTCCCTCATCAATTTCTCCCCGTCCATGATACTAAGACAGTTGAGAAAAAAAATCTTAATAAATATTTACCAGGTTCCTGTAACCTACCTTCTATCGTCTATCTATTTAGGTGGCTACCACTCGCCTCCACAAATTAACTCTTCAGTCTTGATTAAGACACATGTGTATTAAGCTTCTTCAGTCAGATACAGAGGCAGCAGGTTTAGTAGTGAAATGAAGATGATGTAATCAGTACTTGAGGTGATCAGTCCCTCAGCCTGGAGAAGAGTTCAGCTCGGTATATTATATCATTTTCAACACCTTCAGTCTTTCCACTGTCTATCTATCCAATGTCTATCCATGTATATGCTGTCTATCCGTGTGGTTACCAATCAGAGCCAGAAGACTCGTTAGGAGCGGGTGATGTCGGACTTAACAAGAAGTGATTGTGCCAACCAGCTCAAAGGATTTCAATTGATGATGCAAACCCAGTAAGTGACGGTCTTCAAGCCCAGAGAGCTCCTGGATCAGGGCTTCTCTCAGGGCTTCTCTCAGGGCTTCTCTCAGGGCTTCTCTCAGGGCTTCTCTCAGGGCTTCTCTCAGGGTTTCTCTCAGGGCTTCTCTCAGGGCTTCTCTCAGGGCTTCTCTCAGGGTTTCTCTCAGGGCTTCTCTCAGGGCTTCTCTCAGGGCTTCTCTCAGGGTTTCTCTCAGGGCTTCTCTCAGGGCTTCTCTTAGGACTTCTCTCAGAACTTATCTCGGAGTTTCTCCTGAGACCTTATTAGGGGTTTGCCTCAGTACTTGTCTCAGAGCTGAGGACTGGATGTACCTACCTGGAGTACATCTGGAGGGTGTTCCGGGGGCCAACGCCCCCTAGTAAGTAGGAGCTGAAGGAAAACCCGTATAATCCCTAACTTGATCTAAGATAAGGGTTTGTTTCGTAGCTAGCTCAGATTAGGGTCAAGAGTCATGACGGAAACCCTAATCATCACAGTGCTAGGTCCGATTAAGGCCCTGGAAAACTAAATCCTTGGCAATACTAAATCATCCTTGGAAACATTAAATTATCCTTGGAAATGCTAAATCATTCTTGGAAATACTAAATCATCGTTGAAACAACATCGGGAATCAAATTGTTGGGGGGAACGCAGCAACAAAAGCCTCACAACAATTCTGTAACAAAAGACCTTCAGAGAAGAGTGCCTGTACATGCACTTAAGAATACAGCAATAACAACCATACAACACTACATTGAACCACTCATACAATAGCGCCGGTACATGCATTTTAAAAATACAACTACAGCATAAAGCACTTAGAATACAGCTACAACAGCCCTATGCCAGTCCTGCAACACTACAGGAAACCTCAATACAATACAATACAATACAATAGCATTGCTAAAAATCACTCACTAAAAAATATAAATTTAAGCAAAATAAAACCCACACCAGAGGAAAAAATTAATATGGATTATCGAGATAAATTTTCTAAAATCCTCCCCCCAAAAAATGCCAAAGGATATCTGATTAAAATAAATCTCAGAGCAACAGGGACGTAAGAGGAAGATTTAAATACGAGGAGAACGACAAAAGAAAACAAAGGAGGAGAGGAATGGTGGATGGAGAGGGAGAAGGGGGAGGGGGGAGAAGAAAAAAGAAAATGACTATTGAAGAACATGGCGACGCTGGCAACTGAATTGCATCGGAGTTGCCAATCTATTGAAAAGCCATTTTAAAATCTTTAGGCTCGACTCTGCAAGATTTATTGTGTGATGATAGTGGCTGTGGGTGGTGGCGATGGTGGTGGTAGTGGTTGTGGTGGTGGTGGTTGTGGTGGTGGTGGTGGTAGTGGTTGTGGTGGTGGTGGTTGTGGTGGTGGTGGTGGTAGTGGTTTGTGTGGTGGGGTGGTGGTGGTGGTGGTGTGGTTGTGGTGGTGGTGGTTGTGGTGGTGGTGGTGGTGTGGTTGGGGTGGTGTGGTTGTGGTGGTGGTGTGGTAGTGGTTGTGGTTGGTGGTGGTGGTGGGTTGTGATGGTGGTTGTGGTGGTGGTGGTGGTTGTGGTGGTGGTTGTGGTGGTGGTAGTGGTTGTGGTGGTGGTGGTGGTGGTAGTGGTTGTGGTGGTGGTGGTGGTGGTGGTTGTGGTGGTGGTTGTGGTGGTGGTTGTGGTTGTGGTGGTGGTTGTGGTGGTGGTGGTGGTGGTGGTGGTTGTGGTGGTGGTGGTAGTGGTTGTGGTGGTGGTGGTGGTGGTGGTGGTGGTGGTGGTGGTGGTGGTGGAGGTGGTGGTGGTGGTGGTAATGGTTGTGGTGGTGGTGGTAGTGGTTGTGGTGGTGCTGGTAGTGGTAGTGGTTGTGGTTGTGGTGGTGGTGGTGGTGGTGGTGGTAGTGTTTGTGGTGGTGCTGGTAGTGGTGGTTGTGGTGGTGGTGGTAGAGGTAGTAGGGATGGAGGTGGTGGTGGCAAAATAACATACAAGATTTTCGAAGTTCGAAACACTGTTGGTCAGTCAGTTCTTCCAACACAATATTCAGAGAATTACCAGAGAGGAGCCGGAGTGGTGATCAGCATCACTGGTGATCAGCATCACTGGTGATCAGCATCACTGGTGATCAGCATCATGGTGATCACATCACTGGTGATCAGCATCAGGTGATCAGCATCACTGGTGATCAGCATCACTGGTGATCAGCATCACTGGTGATCAGCATCACTGGTGATCAGCATCACTGGTGATCAGCATCACTCATCATGTGAGTGAATTCACAACCACAGAAACAGTGAACTCTATCACCACCATGACTTAATAAAACTCTACCCACAGCATTAGTATTGAAATGCTCGTTCGAGTGTCTTTCCAAACCTCTTGATACAGGAGGGCCCCGCTTATACAGCAGGCTAGGGTCTGGGCTACTGTAGGGCCCCGCTTATACAGCAGACTAGGGTCTGGGCTACTGTAGGGCCCCGCTTATACAGCAGGCTAGGGTCTGGGCTACTGTAGGGCCCCGCTTATACAGCAGGTTAGGGTCTGGGCTACTGTAGGGCTCCTCTTATATAGCAGGTTAGTTTCCAGGCTATCATTGTAAAGTAAAAAATCGCAGTAAAGTGAAACGGATCCTTTTATTCACTTCCATTTGCATTTAAAAGGCTGACAACATAATGAGTTGTCAACATATTTATTATAGGAAGTCTGAATAACTGAACAATGGGTGTTATTGAAAACTGCTGTATTAGCGAAACGACGTAAAGCTAGGCGCTGTAAAGCGGGGCCCATCCTGTATCAGTGAACAAGGAAAAATACACACAAATGCCGTATAATGCGATCCGTATATTGACTATGTTTCGCCCATTATTATTATTATCATTATTTTTAATTATTATTATTATCCGTATTGTTATTAAACTCAAGAATAATCTTCCAGACAAGAGCAATTAAAAAAAACGGATAATTAAGGAAGAAGAATAAATGCATTTGGAAGAAAACTCTGCATGGTTAATCTCCGGAGCTCAGGAAGGAGAGAGAGAGAGAGAGAGAGAGAGAGAGAGAGAGAGAGAGAGAGAGAGAGAGAGAGAGAGAGAGAGAGAGAGAGAGAGAGAGGCGAAAAAAACAAGAAATCATTACCCTAATTCAGTCACTTTTATTCCTCCTTCTCGCCCAAAAAAAAAATTATATATAAAAAGTCAAGAAGCAATTATTGAGGAAATCCCGTAATCCCGTTTTCTTTGGCGGTCGTTGGCCCATTTTCTATGGCGAAGTCACTGGTAACTAAAATAGTTGATCCGAATTGGCCGAGGAGTGAATGAGGGGAGAAAGTTTCCCGGGAGAAAGGGGAAATGGAAGAGGAGAAAGAGAGAGAGAAAGAATAGAGGAAAAGAGAGAAGAGGGGAAGGGACGAGGAGGAAAGAAAGGAGGGGGAAAAGGAAGACAAGGAGAGAGATTAGAAATGGAAGAGGAGGAAAAAGAGAGGGGAAATGAAGCAGAGGAAACAGTACTGGAAAAGGGGAGAGGAACAAAGAGAGGAGACATGGAAGAGGAGGAAGGAGAGTGGAATGGGTCATGAGAGAGAGAGAGAGAGAGAGAGAGAGAGATGAGAGAGAAGAGAAGAGAGAATGAGAAACCACTGAACCTTCTTTTACGTCACAAATCGCCTATCACACACACACACACACACACACACACACACACACACACACACACACACACACACACACACACACACACACACACCACACACATACTTCACACACACACACACACACACACACACAGCACACACACACACACACACACACACACACACACACACACACACACACACAAA
>NC_069465.1:11220104-11255104 GCF_026875155.1 Cherax quadricarinatus | reverse complement strand
AGTGCGGCATATTCGCTGAGTGTTGGGTTGTCTAAGAAAGGTGTGCACCTCAAGAAGTCTTGGTAGACTTAAACGCCTTGTAAGAAGATTTAAAGTGTCAGGGGCATCCAGATCACATATTCTCTCCTTCATTCTCTTCAGGTCATTCAGTTTGTCCTTGAGGACTTTGTCGATGGCCTGATGACCAATCGGTGCTCCTAATAGGATTATATATATATTATAATATTATATTATACATTTATATATATATATATATATATATATATATATATAATATATAATATATATATATATATATATATATATATATATATATATATATATATATATATATATATATAATATATATATATGCAAAACAACCATTGTGAAAGAATAGAGAAGATTCCAATGCTCTATTTATTCATGTAAGAGATTTTAACCATCCAATTGATTTTCAAAAAGTTGAGAAAGTAGTATCAAGCAAGTCCATGGTCGACAGGAATATAATTGAATCTTGTTTCATAAAAAGCAGTTTTGACAATAATATGAATATTTCCTTTGGTTTATATAAATTAGATCCATTTATAATTAATAGAATTTGGGAAGAATTTAATAATACATTGGACAAACAATAATTTTTTAAATTTCTTATTTCTTGGGTTGAATAGTTTGTTGGTGGGTTTTGTGAAGGACCTGTCTAGTTCGGCCGGCGGGCCTGCTGTCTCGCGTCAGGTGTTTCTTTGTTGTGGGATCTGATAGTGAGGTGTGGGCTACCCCTTTATATACCTTCCTTTGATGCTTTACTTTCATTGTTCCTTGATGTGAGTCGTCACGAAAGCGCTTGGAACTTCTCTGTTCTTTCACAGTGGTTGTTTTGCATATTCTGAAATCACCTGTTTACTGTGATCTTATTGCATATATATATATATATATATATATATATATATATATATATATATATATATATATATATATATATATATATATATATATATTTAAGATATGATTGGAAGATCGAGTTTCAGCTCCTGGCTCTTACAATATGAGGAAATATATAATACCGGTGGTACCAACAATGTGCAATGTTACTACCACAAACCAGCAAACTATTGCACTATGCGCCAGACATCAGATAGCTGACATACGCTACACTAACTCAGGCGTGAGTCACATTTGAAAAACAACGCAACAAAAAACACATATTCAAGCCTTTTGAAGGCTTATTACCCCAGAAGCGGACTATGACAGCGGCAAGGTATGTGGTGGTGGTGGTGGTGGGTTTGGTGTTAGTAGTAGTGGTAGTGATCGTGATGGTGGTGCTAGTAGTGGTGGTGGTGGTGGTGGTGGTGGTGGTGGTGGTGGTGGTGGTAGTGGTGGTAGTGATGGCAGTAGTGGTGGAGGTGGTGGTGGTGGTGGTAGTAGTGGAGGTGGTGGTGTTAGTAGTGGTGGTGGTGGTAGTAGTGGTGGTGCTGGTAATGGTGATGGTGGTGATAGTTGTTGTTCCTACCATGGCTTCTTGGCTCACAATATTATATTATAAATCTGCAGGTCCCCCTCCTCGCTGCAACTGCTAACACGGAGACCAGAATTATTGCATTGCAATATACAATTTTCATTTTTTACTCTGTGTGTGTGTTTGTGTGTGTTGTGTGTGTGTGTGTGTGTGTGTGGTGTTGTGTGTGTGTGTGTGTGTGTGTGTGTGTGTGTGTGTGTACTCGCCTAGTTGAACTTATCCAGTTGTTGCTGCATAGGTCAAGTCTCAACTCCTGGCCCCCCGATTCTTGACTGAATACTCCCCATTTCACGCGTGTTCCCTGTCATACCTTTTCTTAAAACAATGTATAAATTTTCAACACTTCCCGGTCTAGGCTCAAAACCTACTACGAACGAGAAGATATTCATACGCTGACAGAAGCAGTAATCGTGAGTGAGCCATGACAATGGACATACAAAATACTTCTGTTCCAAGAGCATTTTAAGCAGACTAAAACTGAAACACACAAACGCGCCTTATAAACATTTTATATAATAATTTTTACAGAGTTGCGACAGTAAAAGCAAAAACAATAGACATGCATTGTAGAAATCCACACGCAGTTTTAGAAGTAGGCACGACAAAACTAGGCCAGCCAAGCAGATGGAAGAATAGGCGGACCCAAGAACTGAAGCTCAACACAAGCAAACTATTCTCCATAAATTCTGCTAGGAAAATACACACACTCTCAGGCAAGGACAAACAAACACAGACAAACACAGACAAACACAGACAAACACAGACAAACACAGACAAACACAAACTCGCATCGAAATGTTCATGTTTGCGATTTCATAAACTGTATGAAATGTGTTAAATGTAAACGGAGGTAAACAGAAATTGACAACAGGAAAACGTAACAATGGAGAGAAGAGTGACAACAGGTTAACAGAGCAACAGAGGAAAGAGGTGGTGACAGCAGGTAGAGAAGAGGAGAAACAGTGACAACAGAAAAACAGAGCAAAGAGAAAGTGACAACAGGTAAACAGAACATAAAAGACAGTGAAAACAGGCAAACAAAACAAGAGGGATATGAACAACAGTAGCAGAATCAGGAGATGAACAGAAAGACAGAACAACAGAGAAACGAGAAGAGACGGTGAAAACAGATAAAAGACAATGGAGATACGTGGAGAAACAGTGACAAGAGATAAACAGAGCAAATGGCGCAACAGAAAGCCAAATAATCCCGTTGCAGGTTATGTTTACCGGGAAGTGCAGAGAAAATAAAGATTAAGCGAACGAGTACAGAGAGAGAGTACACTGGCGTGCTGGAGAGTACCAGTAGTACAGTGAGGTACAGCAAGTGCAGGAAAGTACTTTGTGGTACAGGAAAGTACATGGAAGAACGTGTGGGAGTATGGAAATACACGATATATATATATATATATATATATATATATATATATATATAATATATATATATATATATATATATATATATATATATCATAATGTGTGCGTGTGTGTGTGTGTTGTACTCACCTAATTGTGGTTGCAGGGTCGAGACTCAGCTACTGGCCCTGTGTGTGTGTGTGTGTGTGTGTATAAAGATGGAAGATGATCAAGGGAGAAATGTTTAAACGGAAAGAAAAGACATAACAGAAGGAGGATGAACACCTGTCAAGAACAATGCAAATAAAACGGGGAAGGAGAAGCAGGAAGGATTAACAGGAAGTAAATTAGATAGAGGAACAGTAAGATAAATATGACAGAAGAGGGAGGGGGTAAATTGGTGTGGGGGAGGTTGGAATGGGTAAAATAATTTAGTAATGGATGAAGGATGTTGGCGGGTGGTGGGGGGTTACCGCCCCCATCTTCCGTGGCCAGGTCCCAGGCAAGGTCTTGTTGATCAAGACCTGATCAATCAGGCTGTTACTACATCATGTATGATGTTCAGTAACTCGGCGCAAAAGAGTGACCTCTTCTTGTTTTTCCAGTCACATCTAAATAAATGTTATACCCAGGCGTCTATATTTCGTGGTTTACTAAGTTTTATACGTGAGTAAACCATACCACGGGTGGGGTTAGAACCCGCGATCAAAGAGTTGGTTGAATCTTATTGTAGCCAGCTGGTCCAGTGGCTAACGCGTCGGTCTGGAGTTTTATGATTCTCTGATCGCGGGTTCTATCCCCACTCGTGGTATGGTTTGTAATCGTGTCATTACGATTTCGTGATTCACTTATACGCGAGTCTCCGTCACAGCTGCAAATATTGCGCTTCACCTCGTGGAAAGACCTCTGGTGTACAGTTTTTTTTTTTTTTTTGCATTTTGAGACATTCGGTGTTTGTAAACACACACTAAATAATTATTTCTAATTGTTTATTACTGGAATACAGTACAAACAAGATGATGAACTAGACACATGTACATTTTGGTATCTTAATTTTGCAGACATTTAGCCAACCAGTGGCTTAATCGGTGCAATACAGAAGACTGAAGATGCGGAATGTGGGGTAATCAGTCCCTCAGTTTAGCATCAGGTGTTCAGTAAGGCTGACGGACTGATAAACTCAGCCCACTACTAAGGCTGACGGACTGATAAACTCAGCCCACTACTTGTTTTGACTCTAGCATGGTTCCTAGGTGGTAATACATTCCTGACATTTCTGGCTGTTCTTTTCCACTGCCTGTCATTAAAAACATTTTTTTAAGTTTTATGATTTTATCTTGTATATTCAGAGTGGCGGCCATGATGCTGTATACACCTCGTTCCCGTGTTGTATAAAGCTGAAGACTTTGAATCTTAACATTCTCCTTCATACTCAACAATAACCCATAAATTCATGTTATCGTTTCACTTGTGTATCTGGTGAAGAGGATCCCAGAAGGGGATCCAAATACACAGATCAGTTCATCTCCTGAGTGCCTGTCTCCAAGTGGGATTTCAATGAGCATTGACAAGTATACACTACATCTTAGTTTTTCATTCTCCTTCAGTTAATAAACTCCGGTACAGTTCTGGAGAGCTTGCAAGACCTGGAGCCGCATTTATGCCTTTATCCAGGAGTGACTTACCTACTGGCCTGGAGTTTTAGTGGCCATGGGTTGAAATCGCACCAATTCCGTGATTTCTTTTGTACACGAGATTTCGATATTTTTTGGGGTGGCCGTATTTGGAATTTTTCTTTCTGTTAATCCCACTAATCCCACAAGAGTATAATTTGCACATTTTAGGTTCCCGTTGGCTGAGAATTTTGTGGCCTCGGAGTTCCCAAGTGTACCTTAGCTGGTATTTCTAGGCGAGCATCTGCCTAGAGTCTTAGCAGACGAAGGATCAACCCTCCGCCACGTCTTGCGTTAAATGACCTACGTGGGTTTAGCGCTTAACATGAATGATTTATCTACGGCTTAGCCAGAACTAACGCTTGACGGCATCACCGCGGACACCAGTGCTACCACTAGCTTCACTAAAACCAACTTCTATAAAAGTTCCCCTAGAACCAACAGAATCTTCAGCATGAGCATCACAGGTACTAGTACCAGGACCAACACCAGAAATGGCTCCAGTAAGAGCTCCAGATCCACCAGGAGACCAGAACCACTGGTACCAGCACCAGTACTAGTACCAGCACCAGTACTAGTACCAGGACCAGTACTAGTACCAGGACTAGTACCAGGACCAACACCAGAAACTGTTCCAGCATCAGTTCCAGATCGACCAGGACCACTAGAACCACTGGCTCCAGCACCAGTTTTGGCGAAAGCTTGGACACATGTGCAATATCTGGGTATCTTTATTTGTAGACGTTTCGCCAACCAGTAGTTTTACATCTACAAATAAAGATACCAAGATATTGCACATGTTGTTTAATTCTTCATCTTGTTGGTACTGTATACCATTCATATACCAAAAATTTTGGTACTGAGAGTAAGGATTTCAACGCTCTCGACTTGGGTTACCCCATTGGTGTTACTCCTGCTGTCAATCTCCTTTTGCTATCCTGTACCAGATTATTCTTGATCTTTGTGACAAGTCTTCCCAGGATAAAGCAAGGCCAGTGTCTTGGTAATTATAAGAATAATCCAGTGTCTTGGTAATTTTAAGAATAATCCAGTGTCTTGGTAATTTTAAGAATAATCCAGTGTCTTGGTAATTTTAAGAATAATCCAGTGTCTTGGTAATTTTAAGAATAATCCAGTGTCTTGGTAATTTTAAGAATAATCCAGTGTCTTGGTAATTTTAAGAATAATCCAGTGTCTTGGGAATTTTAAGAATAATCCAGTGTCTCGGTAATTTTAAGAATAATCCAGTGTCTTTCTCACACCTCCGGATAATATGCCTCCGGATGGGCACAGAAAGACTGGATTTTGTAATCCAGTCTTTCTGTACCCATCAGACACACCTATATTTTAGAATTACCTTAGTTTAGCATAACAGGAAAGGACACAGTGGTTTGATTATTCGGCCCACACACTGTAGATAATTATCCTGGTTTTAAATAGTTGTTATGTGGCTGAAACGATTGGTGGTAGATGTGGTCGGGATATGGGTTAATGAGAATGGTATGGGGAGGATATGGATGGGTGAGTATGGGGTAGTGGGCAGGTGAAAGGAAAATGGAGTGACGTGTTCGTGTGTGTGTGTGTGTGTGTTGTGTGTGTGTCTGAGTCTATGTTCTCATCTGTTTGTGGTTTTAATGTCTAACCACAGCTCCTGGGCCCCGCCTCTTCTTTGGTCGCTACTAGGTCCACTCTCTCTCCCTGCTCGAAGAGCTTTATCGTACCTCTTCTTGTGTGGTGTGTGTGTGTGTGTGTGTGTGTGTGTGTGTGTACTCACCTAATTGTGGTTGCAGGGGTCGAGATTCAGCTCCTGGCCCCGCCTCTTCACTGATCGCTACTGGATCCTCTCTCTCTCTGCTTCCTGAGCTTGGTCATACCTCTTCTTAAAACTATGTATGGTTCCTGCCTCCACTACTTCACTTGTGTGTGTGTGCGGTGTGTGTGTGTGTGTGTGTGCCCGTGAGATTTAGATTTTTTAGATTTTACCGCCGGAGCGCCTAGCTTGTGCATGTGTGTGCCAGTGAAATAAAAAAAGAGAATTTCAGGCGAAAAGAGACGGGACAGAGAAGGTAGGAAGGGAAGGGGCAAGAGAAAGAGGGAAGGGAGAAGGTAGAGAGGAAGTAAGGGAGGGTTTAAAGAGGGAGAAGAAAGGGAAGGATTGAGGGAGAAGAGAGGAGAGAGAGAGAGAGAGAGAGAGAGAGAGAGAGAGAGAGAGAGAGAAGAGAGAGAGTGAGGGAGGGAGGGAGGGTAGGCGTTGGAGGTGGTTGGCAGGAGGACGTGGGGCTTATCCCCTAAGGTATTGATTTCCCACTGCCGTCCCCCATTCACAGATAATGTACCTTGTTTGGCTCTCCCAGCCAGGCTCGCACTAGCCAGGAATGGGAACACGGTTGAGAAACAGCACCAGGAAGCAGGTAGGCAGGGAGGCAAACAAGGAAGAAGGTTGGCAGGGAAGGAATCAGGCAGCAGGCAAGCATACAGACAAGGAGGCAAGCAGGCAGGCAGGCAGGCAGGCAGCAGGTTGTAAGGGAAGAAATCAGGCAGGCAGGGAGTCAGTCATGCAGGAAATTTAAGAATTATACAACAGAATTTGACATAAGAACAAAAAACAAGACCCTCACGGCAACACGCTCGTGTGTACTACTACTATTACTAACATTCTGGGCCTTAGAACACGCTAGTGCTCCTGTCTAGCGGTCAGAGGACGGAGGATGGAGCCTCCAGCACTCCTTGAGCAGACTGGCCATCACGGATTTGAAGAAAACCTACGTCTCATGAAGTACAGACTGGGAACACCACTTGTCATCGTAGCAAGAAGCTGCTGGGTGCTGCACTTGGCACTACCAGCACCACAGGATAGCTGCTCGTTTTTATAGGCAACGAGACCCAGCATAAATTTAGTGAGTAGACAAATGAGAGGAGAAGCAGCAGGCGGCTGTGGCCAACAAGAAGCTGACTTAAAGACAGGAACGTCAGCACGGTTACTTGGGAGAGCAACAAGGAGGAATCCAACATGGGAGAAGATACCAAGATGTTTGTCTAGGCGTTACGTAACTTTGACAAAACTCCTGGAGAGTGAAATTTTGCCACAATAAAATATCACATTAATTGCATCTGTGTCCTTTTACGTATCATTTTTCCGGTACTTCTACCATTATTACTAAGATGCCAAGATAACAGAAAACCAACAGGGGGTACAGGAAGGTACTAAAAAGGACAAAGAATCAACAGGAAACACATGGCCCGGTGTAAACAGAGAGCTGAGAGGTATTAGCAAAACACGACAACAAAACGTTTAACAAGCTTCCGTTGAACAGTCGTATGACAAGAGGGTAGTAACACCCTAGATGGTTGCTGTCTGCCAACATACGTCTCTGCATGGTTCCTGTCTGTCAGCCTACTTCCCTGGATGGTTGCTGTCTACCAACCTACCTTCCTGGATGGTTCCTGTCTACCAACCTACCTCCCTGAATGCTTCCTGTCTACCAACCTACCTCTGTGGATGGTTCCTGTCTACCAACCTACCTCCCTGGATGGTTCCTGTCTACCAGCCTACCTCCCTGGATGGCTCTTGTCTACCTACCAGGTACGGAATGATATAAAATATTACCTATGTTGTTATAACGAGAAAGAATAAGCCATGAATACTGCCAGAGTGCAACACATTTAGCAGGCTCCCATTTCACACCCATAGCAGGAGGGTAGTACCTCCCTCGAGGATAAAGTTGCGACACTCAGGAACATGCTCTCAAGGAACTGTTTACGGATAATCGTGTAGTATTTGCTTCGCCAAATCATAATCACACGCTGGATCAGATATCTTCCATGAGGAGGAAAAAATACCTAAATCCTAAAAACATTATAAAGGAGAAACACTGCAGGAGGCCTACTGGCCCATATTAGGCAGGTCCTTCTCCATCCCAAACCCACTAACAAATATATTCGCCTAACCCATTATCAACGCTACCTAAGCTTAGAATATATTTTTATTAACTTTATAGTACTACTGTCTTCCAGTTATGTCCTTGAATTTGTATTGATAAAGCCACTGGTTGGCGAAACGTCTACCGAAATGGCATTGTATACCATTCATGTACAACCCTATTAACTCATGTGCAAGTCTCATTATTATTCAATCCACCTTACTCATATATTTATCAAACCTAAATTTAAAGCTACCGAAGGTTTTAGCTTCAGTAACCGTACAAGGTAGACTGTTCCACTTATCGACTAATTTCCTCTTTCCGATACAAATTATTATCCTCTCACGCTATAGGTAGCCACATCCTTTCTCAATCTTAATTAATAACGCTGAGGACATTAGAGAGAGACGAAAAAATATAAGATTTTGATCTATTCGATAAGGTTTCCAAACTGGAGTTATTTCACATCGACCAATGTGATTTTGGATTTGGTTCCCATATTGAAAACAATAATGTGAAAGGAATTTACAGCAATGTAATCATCTCTGCTTTCCAGTCGAACGATTCAAAAGGAGAAATTGAGAGAAACAATATTTTAAGTCCTGTCAACCTGCAATGTAATCAGACTGACAGGTACCATCCACCTCAGTGGATACATGTGCACAGAAAGGAACATGTCTCTCACTGTGTATATAATGAGAGTCTCTTATCATTCTTATTTTAGGAATTAAGTTTTCTTGATCGATGGTGTACACGCGATTTGCAAAGTTTTAATTCTTCAACAGACTTTGAGATCATCATTTCTCCTGACAAACAGAACACACAACAAACTAGCCATTACCATCCACAGGACGGGATGTACATTAAACTAGCCACTAATATAAAGAGGACGGGATGCACATTAAACTAGCCTACTGCCATAAATAGGACGAGATGCACATTAAACTAGCCACTACCATCCACAGGACGGGATGTACATTAAACTAGCCACTACCATAAAGAGGACGGGATGCACATTAAACTAGCCACTACCATCCACAGGACGGGATGCACATTAAACTAGCCACTGCCATAAATAGGACGGGATGCACATTAAACTAGCCACTACCATCCACAGGACGGGATGTACATTAAACTAGCCACTACCATAAAGAGGACGGGATGCACATTAAACTAGCCACTACCATCCACAGGACGGGATGCAAAAACCACTTAAAACGGAGCACAAACTAGCCACTACCATCCACAGGACGGGATGCACATTAAACTAGCCACTACCATCCACAGGATGCATGCAGTCTCAGTAGACAAGCCGCTGGTGCGGCAGAACTCAAACGTCAGTCGAGAATAAATAATCGCTTAAAGTCAATTTGCTTACAAAGAGGAAAGAGTAACAATGGACAACACGTAGCATTAATTTTATAGGCAATACCCGTGGGTCTGAAGGGACTGCTCAATGAAGTGCTTACACTGGTCACACGGCTTGAAGGTCCCCTCACAAACTTCGTAATTTCCTCTATAAGAAACAGTGACATTGCAACTCACTGTGAAAAAATGCATCAGAAGCATTACTGAAATTAAATTTCACATGCTAGATGCATTCGTTTAAAAAAATTACTTCTGAAAACGATTCCAACATTATAGAGATAACTGAAACTTTGCTTAGCAAAGAAGAAAAACAATCTAAAAAAATGCTATTATTTAATTCACCTTTTTTAAAAGATATGAAAATATATCTGGCTATGTAGTCATGTTTCTCGTGACGTCATACGTAAAACACAATATTAGAAGTTCTCAAATAAAAAAAGTGTCGACTCTACAGTGTGTGCATATAGAGTACCCACAGCCTCGGGGGGGAAATCTAGTTGTGAACACAGAATAATACTTCAGAAATTAGTAAATTATCCAGTCAGTTTGCACATACACACGAAGATGTGTGTACCTCTCCATGTATGTTTGAAATGTGTGCCCGCACACACACACACACACACACATACACACACATACACACACACCACAAGGGAGGTCTGCAACAAAAGGCACAATTACGTATCATTTGTGACATTAATGACTAAAATGTCGCATCGGCTGCACCTGGGACCAGCCTGCCTTGTGTTGACACTCAAGACGAGAGAGAGAGAGAGAGAGAGAGAGAGAGAGAGAGAGAGAGAGAGAGAGAGAGAGAGAGAGAGAGAAGAGAGAGAGAGAGAGAGATGTACCTATGACCAATTTCGAGAATTCTTCTTGCTTCACAGCCCGCTTTAAGAACAAGCTTCCTTCTTTCTTGATCAGCTAGGCAGTTGCTGCCAGCAGTCCTAAGGCCCACACACGTATCACAATCTGGCTGATCTAGTACTTTAAGCAAGTAGCAGTCCAATTTCCCTTGAAAACCTGTTTTTCCATTATTATGGCAATATTTCTTTTATCTGCTGGAAGCAAGTTGAAGAATCTTTGACCACGGATGTTGACACAGTGTTCTCTTAATGCGACCATAGCTCCTCTGCTTTCATCAGGTCTATTGTATAGTACATTTCCTGCCATCTCTTTCACTCTAGTAGGTTGTTGTAGGAGAGTGTAGGTGAGGAAACACGCACTCAAGTTGTACATGTATGGTATACAGTACAACAAATGAAGAATTAGACACATGTGCAACAAGTGACGTACCTTTGTTGTAGACGCTTTGCCATCCAGTGGCTTTATCAATACAAATTCAAGAACATAATTGGAAAGTCACTGGATGGCGAAACGTCTACAACAAAGGTACCTAGATGTTGCATATGTGTCTGATTCTTCTTCAGGCTCTCAAGTACCTTATGCACGTTATCAAGTCTCTCTCCCTCTCCTCTACCTCCCGTGCTCTTGGCTGTGTTTATTCTGCACTTCCTCTCTTGTCTCTCACCTCTCACTGGCTGCTGGGTTTGGAGCTACAGCACTTTCCCTTACTGTGATTGGCTGCTGGGATAGGATCACAGCACTTATCTTTGCTGTGATTGGCTGTTGGGTCAAAGGTCACAGCATTTACCCTTGCTGTGACTCTGATGGGTTAGGGGGTCACAGTACTCTTGTTATGAATGGCTGTCTAGCGCTTGAGGGCCTCACTCAAGACTATCATTAAAGAATGGTGCAGTAAATAACTTCCTCTGAACATTGAAGTTTATTTTTTCTCTCCTCTTACTCATTTATCGTCTCATGTGAGTCTTCTAAGTTATTCTTACTCTCCATTCTCATTGCACCTTTTATCAGATGCATCTCTCTTCGTAATTTCTATCTCCATTCCCCTTCCACCTTTTATTAGATGCTTGTCTATTATTCCCTTCTATCTGCACTTACCTTGTGTTTCTCCGCCTCGCGTGGTTCATTGTTGTTTCTTCATTATCTCTACTTCACTCCCTACGTCTCTTTCTCATCCTGTGATTATTGTTGGACCCTGTGTTTACGCCTCTCCTCCTATCACCTGTCTCCTCTCGTGCTTTCTTTCATCTCTTACCCTTTTATTCTCTCTCTCTCTCTTTCTCTCTCTCATAGTATATTCCAAAAATGGGAAGAATTACCCAGGAATCCATCATCAGAAATGGTCCAAGTCGGCCCGAAACGTCGTGCTAAGCTCCTCTTTCCTATGTGCGGGTTATTTCTGTATTGTTCCAGTCACGGTATTGCACCTTTTGGTTATTTTTAGTCAGATATTATTGCATTAAGTGACTCTTGGGGTAACTCGGACACGCACCAGGCACCAGAAATGACCCTGACTGGCTACAATAATTTTCAATATTACTTTCATTAATATCACAGACTTAGCAGTGTGGTGGACTGACTTCCTGCCACAGAAATTCAACATCATGACTGTGTATGTGGAAATCCATGGCAGGGAGAACATAAATGTGATGTACCTCAGGGCTCACTTTTTGGTCCAGTCCTTTTTACAATGCACGTGAATGATTTTTGAGGAAAAGTTATTATTAAATATATCAAAATTCTAGGAAAATACAATTTTTGGGGGGAGGGGAAAATGCAGCTCATAATCAAAGATTTGGAAGACAAATTTCAGCGTAGACAAGTGCAAAGTAATTAATTTGGCTTAAAAGTCTCTAATACTAACGGACCAGCAAAGGGTATTTTTAGTAATTGTATAAGATTTCAATAATCTAGTAAAAAATGCCTAAATGCTAGCAACACAGCTATTACAATGCTAGCAACACAGCTATTACAATGCTAGCAACACAGCTATTACAATGCTAGCAACACAGCTATTACAATGCTAGCAACACAGCTATTACAATGCTAGCAACACAGCTATTACAATGTTAGCAACACTGCTATTACAATGCTAGCAACACAGCTATTATAATGCTAGCAACACAGCTATTACAATGTTAGCAACACAGCTATTACAATGTTAGCAACACAGCTATTACAATGCTAGCAACACAGCTATTACAATGTAGCAACACAGCTATTACAATGCTAGCAACATCACAGTCCTATTACAATGTTAGCAACACAGCTATTACAATGCTAGCAACACAGCTATTACAATGTTAGCAACACAGCTATTACAATGCTAGCAACACAGCTATTACAATGTTAGCAACACAGCTATTACAATGCTAGCAACACAGCTATTACATGTTAGCAACACGCTATTACAATGCTAGCAACACAGCTATTACAATGCTAGCAACACAGCTATTACAATGCTAGCAACACGCTATTACAATGTAGCAACACAGCTATTACAATGCTTAGCAACACAGCTATTACAATGCTAGCAACACATGCT
Organism: Cherax quadricarinatus; assembly: GCF_026875155.1. Taxonomy (NCBI): domain Eukaryota; kingdom Metazoa; phylum Arthropoda; class Malacostraca; order Decapoda; family Parastacidae; genus Cherax; species Cherax quadricarinatus. Next base: position 11,241,883 of record NC_069465.1, on the reverse strand, counting down.
ATTACAATGCTAGCAACACAGCTATTACATGTTAGCAACACAGCTATTACAATGCTTAGCAACACGCTATTACAATGTTAGCAACACAGCTATTACAATGCTAGCAACACAGCTATTACAATGTTAGCAACACAGCTATTACAATGCTAGCAACACAGCTATTACAATGTTAGCAACACAGCTATTACAATGCTAGCAACACAGCTATTACAATGCTAGCAACACAGCTATTACAATGCTAGCAACACAGCTATTACAATGTTAGCAACACAGCTATTACAATGCTAGCAACACAGCTATTACAATGCTAGCAACACAGCTATTACAGTGTTAGCAGCACAGCTATTACAATGCTAGCGACACTGCTATCACAGTGTTAGCAACACAGCTATCACAGTGCTAGCAACACAGCTATCACAGTGCTAGCTTTCATAGCTAGAGACTTCAAACACAAAAACACCAGACTAAAGACTGACTCACTTTTAGGTACTTGTTAGATTACATCTAGAATATGTCGTCTAGTTTTGGCCTCTAAATTATGTAAAGAAAACAGAATGCTTGAGAGGTACAGAGAAGAGCTACCAGCTGGTACATCACGAGGTACAAGAAGAGCTACAAGCAGGTACCATCACTGGAGAATACAGAGAAGAGCTAAAAGTTGTACCATCACTGGAGAGGTACAGAGACGACTACAAGCTGGTCCATCACTGGAGAGGTACATCTAGAAGAGCTCAAGCAGTTGACCTCACTAGAGAAGTAAAGAAAGACTACCAAGTGTACTCACTGGAGAGGTACAGAGAAGAGCTACCAAGCTGGTACCATCACTGGAGAGGTACAGAGAAGAGCTACCAAGTTGGTACCATCACTGGAGAGGTACAGAGAAGAGCTACCAAGCTTGGTACCATCACTGGAGAGGTACAGAGAAGAGCTACCAAGTTGGTACCATCACTGGAGAAGTACAGAGAAGAGCTACCAAGTTGGTACCATCACTGGAGAGGTACAGAGAAGAGCTACCAAGCTGGTACCATCACTGGAGAGGTACAGAGAAGAGCTACCAAGCTGGTACCATCACTGGAGAGGGTACGGAGAAGAGCTACCAACCTGGTACCATCACTGTAGAGGGTACAAAGACGAGCTACCAAGCTGGTACTATCACTGGAGACGTACAGAGAAGAGCTACCAAGTTGGTACCATCACTGGAGAGGTACAGAGAAGAGCTACCTAGCTGGTACCATTACTGGAGAGTGTATATAGAAGAGCTACCAAGTTGGTACCATGACTGGAGAGGTACAGAGAAGAGCTACCAAGTTGGTACCATCACTGGAGAGGTACAGAGAAGAGCTACCAAGCTGGTACTATCACTGGAGAGGGTACAGAGAAGAGCTACCAAGTTGGTACCTCATGGAGAGTAAGAGAGCTACCAAGCTGGTACCATCACTGGAGAGGTACAGAGAAGAGCTACCAAGTTGGTACCATCACTGGAGAGGTACAGAGAAGAGCTACCAAGTTGGTACCATCACTGGAGAGGGTACAGAGAAGAGCTACCAAGCTGGTACCATTACTGGAGAGTGTACAGAGAAGAGCTACCAAGCTTACCAAGCTGCTACCATCACTGGAGAGGTACAGAGAAGAGCTACCAAGCTGCTACCATCACTGGAGAGGTACAGGGAAGAGCTACCAAGCTGGTACCATCACTGGAGAGGTACAGAGAAGAGCTACCAAGCTGGTACCATCACTGGAGAGGTACAAAGAAGAGCTACCAAGTTGGTACCATCACTGGAGAAGGTATGGTACCAGGCTGGTACCATCACTCAGAAACAAGCCATATTAACGAAAGATTAAGATCACTCAGTATTTTACCACTCAGTACAGGAAGACCATAAACTGTCAGTCATACCATAAATATATTGAATATTTTTAATACTCAAGAACCGAGAACCATTTGATATGTATAAATCCATATGGTGTATTTCCCCCCCCCCCTGGCCTCACGTCGGCAGTGTCCGGAGGGAGTGGAGGTAGGGAGAGAGCCTTCTGCTTTACCACTCTTGCCTTCAACATCCAAATAATATATGACAGTCTTTTATCTAGATAAGGACCTTTCTTAATAACCTCGGCATGACTCACTCACTCTCTCTCTCTCTCTCTCTCCTCTCTCTCTCTCTCTCTCTCTCTCTCTCCCACCATTCATAGTGACTTCAATGCTATCTCTCATTTAATCCTAATGATTCTCTCTACCAATAGACTCAAGATTTTCTCACAAGTTCTGTGACCATTGACCTGACGTTTACTCAAGAGAAGGTGACCTTTGACCTGACCTTTATTCTAGGGAAGGTTACCTTTCACTTGACCTTTAAAGGAAGGTGATCTTTGACCTGACCTACATTTTAGGGAAGGTGACCTTTGACCTGACCTTTAAAGGAAGGTGACCTTTGACCTGACCTTCACTCAGGAAAGTGACCTTTGACTGACCTTCACTCCAGGGAAAGTGACCTTTGACCTGACCTTCACTCCAAGGAAAGTGACCTTTGACCTGACCTTCACTCCAGGGAAGGTGACCTTTGACCTGACCTTCACTCCAGGGAAGGTAACCTTTGACCTGACCTTCGCTCCAGGGAAGGTGACCTTTGACCTTACCTTCACTCCAAGGAAAGTGTCCTTTGACCTGACCTTCACTCCAGAAAAGGTGACCTTTGACCTGACCTTCACTCCAGGGAAGGTTACCTTTGACCTGACCTTCACTCCAGGGAAAGTGTCCTTTCACTTGACCTTCACTCCAGGGAAGGTGACCTTTGATCTGACCTTCACTCCAGGGAAGGTGACCTTTGACCTGACCTTCACTCCAGGGAAGGTGACCTTTGATCTGACCTTCACTCCAGGAAGGTGAACCTTTGACCTGACCTTCACTCCAGGGAAGGTGACCTTTGACCTGACCTTCACTCCAGGGAAAGTAACCTTTGACCTGACCTTCACTCCAGGGAAGGTGACCTTTGACCTGACCTTCACTCCAGGGAAGGTGACCTTTGACCTGATCTTCACTCCAGGGAAGGTGACCTTTGACCTGACCTTCACTCCAGGGAAGGTGACCTTTGACCTGACCTTCACTCCAGGGAAGGTGACCTTTGACCTGACCTTCACTCCAGGGAAGGTGACCTTTGACCTGACCTTCACTCCAGGGAAGGTGACCTTTGACCTGACCTTCACTCCAGGGAAGGTGACCTTTGACCTGACCTTCACTCCAGGGAAGATGACCTTTGACCTGACCTTTACTCCAGGGAAGGTGACCTTTGACCTGACCTTCACTCCAGGGAAGGTGACCTTTGACCTGACCTTCACTCCAGGGAAGGTGACCTTTGACCTGACCTTCACTCCAGGGAAGGTGACCTTTGACCTTACCTTCACTCCAAGGAAAGTGTCCTTTGACCTGACCTTCACTCCAGAAAAGGTGACCTTTGACCTGACCTTCACTCCAGGGAAGGTTACCGTTGACCTGACCTTCACTCCAGGGAAAGTGTCCTTTCACTTGACCTTCACTCCAGGAAGGTGACCTTTTCTGACCTTCACTCCAGGGAAGGTTGACCTTTGACCTGACCTTCAACTCCAGGGAAGGGACCTTGACCGACCTTCACTCCAGGGAAGAGTGACTTTGACCTGACCTTCACTCCAGGGAAGGTGACTTTGATCTGACTCACTCCAGGGAAGGTGACCTTTGACCTGACCTTCACTCCAGGGAAGTGACTTGACCTGACCTCACTCCAGGGAAGGTGACTTTGACCTACTTCATCCAGGGAAGGTACCTTTGACCTGACCTTCACTCCAGGGAAGTGTCCTTTGACTGACCTTTACTCCAGGAAGGTAGACCTTTGACCTGACCTCACTCCAGGAAGAGGACTTGACCTGACCTTACTCCAGGGAAGTGACCTAGACTGACTTCACCAGGGAAGGGACCTTGACATGACCTTCATCAGGGAAGGACCTGACCTGACCTTCACTCCAGGGAAGGTGACTTGACCTGACCTTCACTCCAGGGAAGTGACCTTGACCTGACCTTCACTCCAGGAAGGTAACTTTTGACGCGACCTTCATCCAGGGAAGGTGACCTGTGACCTGACCTCACTCCAGAAAGGTGACCTTTGACCGACATTCACTCAGGAAAGGTGACCTTTGACTGACTTCACCCCAGGAAGGAGACCTTTGCACCTGCCTTCACCCAGGAAAGGTAAACCTTTGACCTGACATAACACCAGGAGAGGTGGCCTTAGACCTGACCTCACTCAAGAAAAGGTAACCTTTGACCTGACCTCATCCGGAAATGACTTTGACTGACCTTCAGCTCCAGGGAAAGTGTCCTTTCACTTGACTTCATCCAGGGAAGGTGAACCTTTGACCAGAACCTTCACTACCTGGGAAGGTGACCTTTGACGTGACCTTCAACTCCAGGGAAGGACCACCTTGGACCTGACCTGCACCAGGAGAGGTGACCTTTGGACTGACTCATCACTGAAGTATTTACTCTCTGACCAGCAAATTACCCTACGAGGGAGGTTGTTGATTGATGGTAAAAGTCTTTGATCCAAGAGGTGGACCTACCCTACTCTTCCTTGGATCAAACGTTATTTTCTCCCTTTCTAGGTCGTTGCACGTCCTGTGCGGGTTTAGCGACTCCGAATAAAATGATGCCAGCGTAAATGTGTGCTAAAGAGGAATAAGTGTAGCAGAGAAAAGGAAAGAAGAACAGGAGAGAGGAGTGAGGAGGGGAGAAGCAGGAACATCAGATAAAGAGGAGAGGAGCAGAGGCAGAAAGAGAAAGAGCAGTCGAGCAGAAAGTCAAAGGAAGAAGAAAGAGGAAAAGTTGCAGCCATCAGAGCAAAGTTAATATAGTCAACTATGGCTTGAAAACGTCACTGTTGGATGAACAGCAGAAACGCAGCAGCAGAACAAAGGAACAGCAGGAGGAGGAGGCAGCAGGTGCTCAAGCAAGCGAAAAGGAAACAGCAACAGCAGAAATAACAGGAACAGCAGGGAGGAGGCAGCAGGTGACTCAGCAAACGAAAAGGAAACAGCAACAGCAGGAATAACAGGAACAGCAGGAGGAGGAGGCAGCAGGTGCTCAAGCAAACGAAAAGGAAACAGCAACAGCAGCAATAACAGGCAGCAGGAGGAGCAGGCAGCAGGTGTCAGCAAACGAGAAAGGAAAGCAACAGCAGAAATAACAGGAACAGCAGGAGGAGGAGGCAGCAGGTGCTCAAGCAAACGAAAAGGAAACAGCAACAGCAGAAATAACAGGAACAGCAGGAGGAGGAGGCAGCAGGTGCTCAAGCAAACGAAGGGAAAACAGCAGCAGTTAACAGCGCTCGTTAAGACAAGTTCCACCAGTGACGGAGGAAAGAAGAAAGTGTGAAATCATGTCGCGGTGTTCTGGAGGCGATATCAGAGAACACTGAGTGCAATCAGTTAAGGCACGTTAAAGTTCACTGTGTGTGTGTGTGTGTGTGTGTGTGTGTGTGGGAAAGAACGAGAGAGAGAAAGAGAGTGAGAGAGAGAGACGAGGGGGGCGGCAAGCAGGCGAAACAGGCTGGTAGACCAATAACATTAAAATATCGGAGGGAGTAGTTAGGCCAGAGCGAGGCAGACAGAGCTGACGCAAGAGACAGGAACGACCCTAGGTATGCAGGCAGACAGGTAGGCAAGCTGGCAGATAGGTAGGTAAGCAGGCACGCAGGCAGGTAGGCAGGCAGGCAGGCAGGCAGCCAGGCAGGCAGGCAGGCAGGCAGGCAGGCAAGCATGGAGGCAGATAGTCAGGCAGGCAGGCAGAGAGGCAGATAGGCAAGCAGGCAGGCAGGCAGGCAGACAGGCAGGCAGGCAGGCAGGCAGGCAGGCAGGCAGGCAGGCAGGCAGGCAGGTAGACACCACGATGACAAAAGAACATGCAAGCGGGCGGTCATATGATCAAGCCAAGACTCACACGCAAGGCTGCCACCAGCTCCTCCTTCTCTACCTTCCTATACTTTAAGATCCCCTAAGGTCAGCTTTGTCATCTTTAAGGTCATCCTCATGTTCCTCACGGACACCTAAATTTCCAGTCCGGATGCTGTTAGAAGATTCTTTAAAATCTATAAAGAATATTCGGTAAGTTTTTCAATCACGATACATCTGTCGCGTGTCTCTTAATATTTTTAATTCCTGTAGATAATCCTAAGACATCCTGAAGGACTTCCAGCTCAAGAAGATCGTCTTAAAATACTTTCAAGGACTGAAACTAACCTTTAACTTCTAATACAAATACAACCAATGTCTGAAAATAAGAACTCCTGACTCCTTAAAGACAGTGTAATGGTCTAAGAACTTTGTCTTAAACCCCAAGAACCTTTATCTAGAGAGAATCATTCTCCATTACTTTCGGCTCCTGAAATTGGCCCATTAAGGACGTTTGCATTCCTTGTGTTTGTGTGACCTTAATCTTGAAGACACAGTGTTATACCCAGTGTTCAATAAGCGAGAATTTAACGGCCTTTTCACATGGGGGAAAAAAAAAGATAGAGGAAGAGCTTTTTTTCTTTTTTTTTGAGAAAAAAAAAATCATGTCGTTTGTGTACCTGACTCCGACACTCGTTAAAAAAAAAATGGCGTGACGTCTTACTTCAGCTTTTCTTGGATCTTCTTGTTTCCCGTCCTCCCTTGTCAACACAGGCCTCAATATTTACTGACTTCTCTTCTATCATTCCAGGTTTTTTCTTTACGGTGATTTCTTTCCCTCCCCCTCCCCCCCCCTTACACTCATTCTGTCATTTTCCAATCTTCTTTTACATTCTACAGTAATCACCTTTATCACACACATCTCCACCCAAGGGTTTTTAACCCCCCAATTTTCTCCTCCACCTTGCTATCTCTTATTTCATCGCTGTTGCTCCTTCTCCTGTTTCTCGTATATTTCTTCTTTCTTCATGGTTCTTGTCCTTCCCTTTCCCCCTCATCTTTCCTTATCATTCCCTAATCGTCTTATTTTTCTTCCCAGCTTCCTATTCTTCATCTTATTCCCGTCTTATTTATTCCTCTTTCGTTATTTTGTTATTTCTTCTTCTTTCGTGTCCTCTCTCCCCTTCCACTCACTTTGCAATAAATAAGACTTAAAAATAACAGCAAAAAACGAAAACAAAATTATTTAAAAGACTGATTCTGAACAACACAGAGATAATGTTTTGTGATTTGGAAAGATTAGATATTGATAGAATCTAAATATACATCAGTAACAGCAGTGGTTGGGATGGCTTTGGTATCAGTAACAGCAGTGGTTGTGTGGCTTTGGTATCAGTAACAGCAGTGGTTGTGATGGCTTTGTATCAGTAACAGCAGGGTGTGGCTTGGATCAGTAACAGCAGGTGTGATGGCTTTGGTATCAGTAACAGCAGTGTTGTGTGGCTTGGTATCAGTAACAGCAGTGGTTGTGATGGCTTTGGTATCAGTAACAGCAGTGGTTGTGATGGCTTTGGTATCAGTAACAGCAGTGGTTGTGATGGCTTTGGTATCAGTAACAGCAGTGGTTGTGATGGCTTTGGTATCAGTAACAGCAGTGGTTGTGGTGGCTTTGGTATCAGTAACAACAGTGGTTGTGATGGTTATGGTATCAGTAACAGCAGTGGTTTGTGGTGGTCCTTTGGTATTCAGTAACAGCAGTGGTTGTGGTGGCTTTGGTATCAGTAACAACAGTGGTTGTGATGGTTATGGTATCAGTAACAGCAGTGGTTGTGGTGGTTATGGTATTAGTAACAGCAGTGGTTGTGGTGGTTTTGATATCAGTAACAGCAGTGGTTTTGGTGGTTATATTATCAATAACAGCAGTGGTTGTGGTGGTTATGGTATTAGTAACAGCAGTGGTTGTGGTGGTTATGATATCAGTAACAGCAGTGGTTTGGTGGTTATATCAATAACAGCAGTGGTTGTGGTGGTTATGGTATTAGTAACAGCAGTGGTTGTGGTGGTTATGGTATCAATAACAGCAGTGGTTGTGGTGGTTATCGTATCAATAACAGCAGTGGTTGTAGTGGTTATGGTATCAGTAACAGCAGTGGTTGTGGTGGTTATGGTATCAGTAACAGCAGTGGTTGTGGTGGTTATGGTATTAGTAACAGCAGTGGTTGTGGTGGTTATGGTATCAGTAACAGCAGTGACTGTGATGGTTATAGTATTAGTAACAGCAGTGGTTGTGGTGGTTATGGTATTAGTAACAGCAGTGGTTGTGGTGGTTATGGTATTAGTAACAGCAGTGGTTGTGATGGTTATGGCATCAATAACAGCAGTGGTTGTGGTGGTTTTGGTATCAGTAACAGCAGTGGTTGTGGTGGTTATGGTATCAGTAACAGCAGTAGTTGTGGTGGTTAGTGGAAGGTTAGTAGTAGTGGAAGGAGCACCACCACCACCACTACCGACACTCCAATCACCACCACCACCATCACCACCATCACCACCACCACCATCCCCACCCCCACCAACCACCACCACACCACCACCACCAAGCAGTACTATGTATTGATTGAACAATCCTGCATTCATCAGTCAAGCCCTGAGAGTTATTACATCCTTCCACACACACACAAACACCATCCTTCCACACACACACAAACACCATCCTTCCACACACACACAAACACCATCCTTCCACACACACACAAACACCATCCTTCCACACACACACAAACACCATCCTTCCACACACACACAAACACCATCCTTCCACACACACAAACACCATCCTTCCACACACACAAACACCATCCTTCCACACACACACAAACACCATCCTTCCACACACACAAACACCATCCTTCCACACACACAAACACCATCCTTCCACAACACACAAACACCATCCTTCCACACAACACAAACACCATCCTTCCACACAACACAAACACCATCCTTCCACACACACAAACACCATCCTTCCACACACACACAAACACCATCCTTCCACACACACAAACACCATCCTTCCACACACACAAACACCATCCTTCCACACACACAAAACACCATCCTTCCACACCCACACACAAACACCATCCTTCCCACACACAAAAACCCCATCTTCACACACACACAACACCATCCTTCCACACACACACAAACACCATCCTTCCACACACACACAAACACCATCCTTCCACACACACACAAACACCATCCTTCCACACACACACAAACACCATCCTTCCAACACACAAACACCATCCTTATTCACACACACACAAACACCATCCTTCCACACACACACAAACACCATCCTTCCACACACACACAAACACCATCCTTTCACACACACACAAACACCATCCTTCCACACACACACAAACACCATCCTTCCACACACACACAAACACCATCCTTCCACACACCCACAAACACCATCCCTCCACACACACACAAACACCATCCCTCCACACACACACAAACACCATCCATCCACACACACACAAAGACAATCCTCCACGCACTCACAAACACCATCCATCCACACACACACAAACACCATCGTTCCACACACACACAAACACATTCCCTCCACACACTCACAAACACCATCCCTCCACACACACACAAACACCATCGTTCCACACACACACAAACGCCATCCCTCCACACACTCACAAACACCATCCCTCCACACACAACACAACACTATCCGTCCACACCCACATACGCCATTCTTCCACACACACACAAACACCATCCTTCCACACACACACAAACACCATCCTTCCACACACACACAAACACTATCCATCCACACATTCACAAACACCATCCTCCACACACACACAAACACCAGCCTTCCACACACAAACACCATCCCTCCACACACACACAAACACCACCCCTCCACACACTCACAACACCATCCCTCCACACACACACAAACACCATCCTTCACACACACACAAACACCATCCTTCCACACACACACAAACACCATCCTTCCACACACACACAAACACCATCCTTCCACACACACACAAACACCATCCTTCCACACACCACAAACACCATCCTTCCACACACACACAAACACCATCCTTCCACACACACAAACACCATCCTTCCACACACACACACAAACACCATCCTTCCACACACACACAAACACCATCCTTCCACACACACAAACACCATCCTTATTCACACACACACAAACACCATCCTTCCACACACACACAAACACCATCCTTCCACACACACACAAACACCATCCTTCCACACACACACAAACACCATCCTTCCACACACACACAAACACCATCCTTCCACACACCCACAAACACCATCGCTCCACACACACACAAACACCATCCATCCACCACACACAAACACCATCCATCCACACACACACAAAGACAATCCCTCCACGCACTCACAAACACCATCCATCAACACACACACAAACACCATCGTTCCACACACACACAAACACATTCCCTCCACACACTCACAAACACCATCCCTCCACACACACACAAACACCATCGTTCCACACACACACAAACGCCATCCCTCCACACACTCACAAACACCATCCCTCCAAACACAAACACAAACACTATCCGTCCACACACACATACGCCATTCTTCCACACACACAAACACCATCCTTCCACACACACACAAAAACACCATCCTTCACACACACAAACACTATCCATCCACATATTCACAAACACCATCCCTCCACACACACACACACACAACACCACAGCCTTCCACACACAAACACCATCCCTCCCACACACACAAACACCACCCCTCCACACACTCACAAACACTATCCCTCCACACACACACAAACACCATCGTTCCACACACACACACACAAACACCACCCCTCCACACACTCACAAACACCATCCCTCCACACACACACACAAACAGTATCCGTCCACACACACAAACACCATCTTTCCACACACACACAAACACTATCCTTCCACACACACAAACACCATCTTTCCACACACACACAAACACTATCCATCCACACACAAACACCATTCCTCCACACACACACAAACACCATCCTTCCACACACAAACACCATCCCTCCACACACACACAAACATCACCCCTCCACACACTCACAAACACCACCCCTCCAAACACACAAACACCATCACTACACACACACACACAAACACCATCCATTCACACAATCACAAACATGACAGGTAACAGATTCGTCTGACACCCATACAGTGTGTGTGTTTGTGTTTGTGTTTGTGTGTGTGTGTGTGTGTGTGTGTGTGTGTGTGTGTGTGTGTGTGTGTGTGTGGTGTGTTTACCCCCCTGAACGCCCCTATTGTGCCTGAAGATAAGGCTGATTGTCCCTTGCTACCAATCATGTTTACATTAATGGGCGGGGAATTCTTTGATGCTGGTGAAAAGCTTTTGATCCAAGGGATTGAAGCTAACATTCCTCTGATCAAACCTATTTACCTCCATTTACCAAGAGATGCATAACTTACTGGTTTTGTATTCCCATATAAATATTACCTTAGCGAAAAATAATAATAATAATAATAATAATAATAATAATAATAATAATAATAATAATAATAATAATAATAATGGAAGGTGTTGTTGTTTAGTATAGTGCTAGCTGCACCCTGGCAGCCATAAAAGGCTCGACAGGGTGGGGTCAAGATGGAAGGAAGGGGAAAAATGGAGAGACGAAGTGTAAGGAGGGAGAGAATGAGAGGACTGACTTTTCCTCAATTCCCCATAAACTTCACCATTTCCCTACCCACCGACCTGGCCTCTCTCCCTAGCTATCAACTCCCCCCACCCCTCCTCCACAATCTTCATTCAACCAATTATCCCCACCAGACCAACCCTCCGCCTCTTTTCGTCTCCCGACCTCCATCTTTGCCTTAATCTCTATCACTGCATCTTCAGTACATTTTCCACTGGAGCTTTATTTTTTAATTGATCTTTATCTCAGAGATTTCTGTATTATCTCTTTCTGTAGTTGTTATTGGTAACGCTAACTCTTTATTCCTCACGTTAAAAATGTTGTCAATCGCATTTTCAAGATTTCGAACTCTGTTTTTTTTTCTTTTTGTCTAGCTGCTCTCACTTGCGAGTATTTTTCCCATGCTCGCTACTGCTGCCGACACTGTGTGTGTGTGTGTGTGTGTGTGTGTGTGTGTGTGTGTGTGTGTGATGCATCAAGTTCAACTTGCTGGTGTTTATGGTTGGTGAAGCTCATTCAACTGTTTTAGGGTCATTAGTCTTGTTTTCAACGTACGTCACACATAACCACTGTCCTGCATATGATCCGAGCTAGCCTGGTGCACTGCTGGTCACTTCTGGCCAGGATGTATGCCCATCCTGGTACTGTGTGGTTCATTAGGTGCTGGAGCTGTCTGATTTTTCAGAGTGAGGGTGGATACCCTTGGCGAGGTTACCTCACCACTAGCAGCAACACTGACCCTCAGACCCTCTCAGGCCTCGAGATGCATAACAACATACTAGATCTATCGTCTCTATGGTTGAACAATAGCCGACACAGTGAGAGTGTTCTCATACTCTCCTCAAGGGTTATTTCCTATTAGGTTTCACTTGTCGCTGAACATTATACATGGTGGATATAACTGCACATGAGTTTTGGTGGTGGGAATGTGCTAAACCAAAAACTCATATTTTCGTGTATACTGTATTGCTCATCTTTGATTACCATTTGACTGTGATAAAACCTGGTACATAGCACGGCTGGGTAGACCAGGGCCTTTGAAGTACTGGTGCTTGTAATAGTGAGTGAACGAGAAGAGAGAGAGAGAGAGAGAGAGAGAGAGAGAGAGAGAGAGAGGAAGGGGTGGAACGAATGCCTGCCTACAGTCAATCTGACCTGGTGTTCAGGCTTCTGTTAACAGTAAGGTCGTAAACGGACAGTCTGACTGGTGTTCGAGTACCCTGTTAACAGAACACTTTGCACCAACCTCTGTGTAGTTGCAGGGGTCGAATCTTATCTCCTGGCCCAGCCTCTCAATTTACCACTTGTCCACACACAGTGAAGTCATTCTGACTGGTGTTGAAGTGACTGTCAGCGTCTCAACGTGTACCAACAAATCTCTGTTGCTCCCTTTTTTTTCCTCTAAGTCAACAAACTTGCTTTCTGAGGTCTGACAGATCTTTTCATCCGTTGCAATTCCTCCGTTGTCTCTGCTGGGCTGTGGGCTCTAAAATACGTCCACTCGAGTCCCAAAACACTCCCTTCCACACAAGCTTCAGATTCTAGTCAGCAGTTTCTTAGTTTCCATTCTGTTTCAGTTCTTTTGATCCAAGAAATTGAAAATACCTCATAAGACAATAAATGATTAGATTTCATAAGCGTTTTGAGATCATTACAGATTTAGCGTATTTTTAGGGCAGTAATAGTTTTAACTCTGTCTATGTCTCTCTCTCTCTCTAGCGTCCTCACCCTTGCCACTTCCTCTACGCCAAGTTGCCATTCTTTACTCTTCCCCCAAAACTCTCTCTTCTGTGTCGGGGGAGTTAAGTGAGGAAGGAGCATCACCGCCCCTTCTGGCAACTGCCCAGAGAGTGAGGAACGACCTGGGGGCAGGCAGAAGAATGAAAATAGGAGAGAGAAGGAGAGGGAGGGAAAAAGAGAGAACAGTTGCATGGAAGTACAAGGGAAATCCAAATAACAGAGGAAGTTTAGTCCATATCGAAGCTGTCTATTTCAGTCTAGATTAAGGACAATCATGTATTATGTAGATGACTGAGGCAAGGACAGAAAAGCAAACTGCTCTCTCCCCACCCTTCACTCCCTCCTGCCACTGCCGGCTTGAAAACAAAGAGACAAAATATAACATACCATATTGAAAACTGGCTTAGAATTTACAGGAGAGATGGAAATGGATGGAAGACGTGGATTACAGCTACCTCCACTTAATACTGTTTCTACCTAAATTACTTGTGTACCAGTAGAACTACTGGTGAAAAATTAGACACATGTGCAACTCTTGGGTATCTTTATTGAGGAAACGTTTCGCCACACAGTGGCTTCATCAGTCCATACGTAGGAGAAACTTGAAGAACAGGAGGAGAATGAGGTAATCAGTCCCTCAACCTTGAATCGATGTGTTCAGTCCATCAATCTTGAATAGAATACGGCATATCAGCGGAGAAGCAGCTTATAAACCGTATGGCAGGAGAGGTACAGCAGTCACAGGTCGTGTCACATTTGTTCAATGTGGAAGTAGGTCGTGCCCAAGAATTAGGCAAGCGAAGGATTCCTAAGTATTAAGATCCCAAGAAGCTGCAACTTTCCTCAAATTTAACAAAAGGATACTGTGTTGTAGGTGGTTACGCACCTCAGCTCTGGCTACGACCCTCACTACTTCCACCACTAATATTAATATGGATGGTTCATTGTCAGCTGATCTTCCTGGTGCAGTTGCTGAACTAACATCAGGAATCCTTTGATTTAGGTCTGTGTCAGCTTAGTATCTAGCTGAATCGTACTTTGCAAAGTGCTTGTCGAGATGATTCTTACGTTATTATTTGTCTTCTCGCTTACAGCTTGCTTAGCGGAGTCTTTTTCCATTCTGCTTCCCTCAAGGAAGGTTCCTTGATGTTGGTGAGGGGCTCTTGATTTAGGGAATTGGATCTGTGCTCCAGTTCCCCGAATTAAGCCTGAATGCCTTCCACATCCCCCTCCCCTAGCCGCTGTATAATCCTCCGGGTTTAGCGCTTCCCCTTGAGTATAAGAATAATAATAATAATTTCCATTTTGCTGTAATTCTTTTTGCTAAAAAGCTTTTCACATTTTTGTATTGTGTCTTCTAGTTCTCAGTTTCACTCTATTTCTTCGAGTTAATGATTCAATTTCACTAAAAATAGATGTTTGTGCTTAAGAGTGAGGAAAACATTGTATATCTTTAATGTTTATATGAAATCTGTTTGGCTATCGCTTGCCTAAGAGAGGAAATGTTGAAACTCATCTTCAATGTCTCCGACCGCAGCATCACCGTATCCAGATCAATCTGAATATTTAAACAATTGACTTTGGATGCTGAATTTTCCCCCAATTTTGTATCACCCGTAAATTTTGTTGCCCTAGATGTTACATTATCTCGGGCTCATTCAGGTACATTATTAGGAGAATTGGACCAGGAACTGACACCTTGGGAACTCCGCTCTTTACGATCAGCCTCTCTCACACGCATCATTCAGTACCACACACACACACACACACACACACACACACAAACTCTCTCCTCTTTATAAGGAGATTCTTTTATTTTGATAAGGTACCTTGACGAATTTTATTGGGAAATCTAGATAAACTATATCTGTTGGAAAATTTTCATCCTGGTTTGTATATATAAAAAACATGTGAGTAACTTAGCCAGGCTTGATCTTTCATTCAAAAATTCATATTAATTCAGGTTAGTAAGCTACTATGACCCAATAAAATTAACTATCTTCTCCCTAATAATAGTCTCTGTTTACCCTATAAAAAGATGATAAACTACTGTAACAACAGGTTGAGGGCATAAATCTTGATTTTTCATTGCGAAATCCGTGTTAGTTCAGATATTGGAACAACACTTAAGGGTACAAGTCTTGCCTTATTTTCATACATATAGAGAAAACATTTGCTAGTTTCTAGTCTCGTAGCACCATACCTCCTCCTATTGATTTCCTATATATTACAGTTAGTTGTGTAAGAGTTCTTGTTTCTATGTTCTTTAAGCCCTGGCTGACAGTCCCTCAGGTCTGTTTGATTTCTTTATTCTCATCTCCTCCAAGTATTTAATTATATCAATGCTGATAATTTGTTTAATTATATATTTGCTGTCAGGCCATCAGAAAAATTGATTATTATTATTATAATCAAGGGGGAAGCGCTAAACCCAGAGGATTATACAGCGCCTGGGGGGGGGATGTGGAAGGCATTCAGGCTTAATTTGGGAAACTGGAGCACAGATCCAATTCCCTAAATCAAGAGCCCCTCACCAACATCAAGGAACCTTCCTTGAGGGGTCAGAAAAATTGAACTCTCTGGGAAAAATTTTGCCGTGTTTACCTGTAAATACAAACCACACAGCTACCTGATGATTTGCTCATTATATCTGTCGTTTTGTGGTCCAGGCAGCATTTCTGTCTTTTGTCGTCTTGGCAGTATTTCTGTTGTTTTGTCGTCTTGGCAGTATTTCTGTCGTTTTGTCGTCCTGGCAGCATTTCTGTCGTTTTGTCGTCCTGGCAGCATTTCTGTCATTTTGTGGTCCTGGCAGCATTTCTGTCATTTTGTCGTCCTGACAGCATTTCTGTCATTTTGTCGCCCTGGCAGCATTTCTGTCATTTTGTCGTCCTGGCGGCATTTCTGTCTTTTGTCGTCCTGGCAGCATTTCTGTCATTTTGTCGTCCTGACAGCATTTCTGTCATTTTGTCGTCCTGACAGCATTTCTGTCATTTTGTCGTCCTGGCCAGTTTTAGGTATTTCTCTGCTTCTTCACTTTTCTCAGCTCTGATTATGTCCGCATATTCGAATTCTTCGTCTGGCGTCTACCTTTGACGTTGCAGTTGCAAGTTCGTCTTTCTATAATTTCCTGCTTAGAATGTCGATAATTCTCTGTCCTTCTTCAAGATGTTAAAATTCGTATAGATTTGATTACTCAGCCATCTTCAAATTTCTAGATTAGACTTCAAATTCTAGGCACAATACGGTAACTGGAACAGTACACAAATAACCCACACATATGAGAGTGAGACAAAGGCTTTTGACGACGTTTCGGTCACTCTGTGACTCGTAAATGGTCCAAGACGGACCGAAACGTCGACATAAACTCTTCTCTCTCCTATTCGAGGTTTATTTGTGTTAAATTTCTAATAAGAAAATTTTTTTTTACTTATTATGTCAAGATATATTTTTTATTGAGTCTGCTTCTCTTCTGTCATTTTCATGTATCGTCTCGCAACGTTATCCCCTACGTTATCCACATGCCATTTTGTTCTATATTTCCTCTACAATATCTGCGTTTTGTATTACGATCTAGTTTGCTGCTAATATCTCAGCTCATCAAAGAACTGACTCACGAAATCGTAATGACACGATTACAAACAAATCATACTACGGGTGGGGTTAGAACCCGCGATCGGAGAGTCATAAAACTCCAGACCGACGCGTTAGCCACTGGACCAGCTAGTTGTCAACTATATTAATATTATTTTGAACTTTCGAAAATTTGGGTTTATGTACCATGTGAAGGTAATATCATCGTGTCCATGGTTCTGTCCTACGTTGTATGAGTGCTAAAAGGTCATAATGTAGTCAGAACGACTTCGTATGAGTGTATTAGATCCCACTGTGGCCAGAACGACTTCGTATGAGCATATTAGATCCCACTGTGGCCAGAACGACCTCGTTCGTATGAGTGTATTAGATCCCACTGTGGTCAGAACGACCTCGTATGAGCATATTAGATCCCACTGTGGCCAGAACGACCTCGTATGAGTGTATTAGATCCCACTGTGGTTAGAACGACCTCGTATGTGTGTATTAGATCCCACCGTGCTCAGAACGACCTCGTATGAGTGTATTAGATCCCTCTGTAGTTAGAACGACCTCGTATGTGTGTATTAGATCCCACCGTGCTCAGAACGACCTCGTCTGAGTGTATTAGATCCCACTGTGGTCAGGATGACCTCGGCACAAGGGTTGCCAAGAGGAACTAATGTGACAATCTGCGCTGGAAAATAGTCTTCAATCATGTTCTTAAGTCTGGTAGTTTCTTAGAGAGAGTGACTGAGCGAGTGAGAGAGAGGGAGAGAGAGAGAGAGAGAGAGAGAGAGAGAGAGAGAGAGAGAGAGAGACAGAGACAGAAGAGAGAGAGAGAGAGAGAGAGAGAGAAGAGAGAGAGAGAGAGAGAGAGAGAGAGAGAGAGAGACAGAGACAGAGAGAGAGACAGAGAGACAGAGAGAGAGTGACTGAGCGAGGGAGAGAGAGAGAGAGAGAGAGAGAGAGAGAGAGAGGAGAGAGAGAGAGAGAGAGAGAGAAGAGACAGAGACAGAGACAGAGAGAGAGAGAGAGAGAGAGAGAGAGAGACAGAGAGAGACAGAGAGAGAGATTACAGAATACATAAAAAGCCAGACAATGAATAAGAGAAAACTGCAGGAAAGCGAGAACGGAAAGGCCAAAGAGGAGAGGAAATCATGAAATTCAACACAAAAGGAAGAGGAAATGAGGAGAGAAAGAAATTGTGAAGAGAAGAGATGGAGATGCAAGCCCGATACTTTCAGGAGTGAGATAAAGATTAAGAGAGAGAGTGTATGAGAGAGAGAGAGAGAGAGAGAGAGATAGAGAGAGAGAGAAAGAGAGAGTAGTGGGCCATCTCTAACTTCACCATCACACTTATTCTGCCAAATGGCTGAAAATTTTTCAGAAATTTTCTCTCTGGAGGAACTAGAAAGCAAAGGCGGTTGTATTAGAAAGTTTGTGGTTCTCTCTCACTTCCTGTAAACTAAAACTTAGAATACGTAACTGCTAGAACCTAGACAATTTACTTCCTGGTACCTTGTTAGAACCTACTTCCAAGAACCTACCAGACAGAACATTTCATTGCAAGAATCAACAAGTTAAGTGTTCTAACTTGTTGATTCTTGCAAAGAAATATTCTGAGAATATTTTCTTGCAAGATTCATCAAGACAGTATTCTCAGAATATTTTCTTGCAAGATTCATCAAGGGAATATTCTTAGCACATTCTGTTGGGAAAATCAACAAGTATGAACATTTGGTTGCAAGATCCTTCTAGTCAGCAGAACCCTTATTAAACCTCACAAAAGAGAACTCTCATTTTCAGCTTCCTTTCAATTCACTGATGTTTTCCTTGGCTCTTCCCCACTGTTATCCACCGAGCTACGACGGTGTCAACCCTCGACACAGGTCACAGGTAGTGACAGGTGACCTTCTTATCCTGCTACCTTTCCTGTGTTTATTTGTCCTCTTTCAGTTTCTCCCGTTTGTTTCATTCTTCGGTCTACTTCACTTCTTTTCTTTGACCCCTTTATTTTATTAGTCCTGTATTATCCTTCTTTAATTATTACATAAGAACATAAGAAAGGAGGAACACTGCAGGAGGCCTGCTGGCCCATACTAGGCAGGTCCTTTACAATTCATCCCACTAACAAAACATTTGCCCTACCCAATTTTCAATGCCACCCAAGAAATAAGCTCTGATGTGAAAGTCCCACTCAAATCCAACCCCTCCCACTCATGTACTTATCCAACCTAGATTTGAAACTACCCAAAGTCCCAGCCTCAATAACCCAACTAGGTAGACTGTTCCACTCATCAACTACCCTATTTCCAAACCAATACTTTCCGATGTCCTTTCTAAATCTAAACTTATCTAATTTAAATCCATTACTGCGCGTTCTCTCTTGGAGAGACATCCTCAAGACCTTATTAATATCCCCTTTATTAATACCTATCTTCCACTTATACACTTCGATCAGGTCTCCCCTCATTCTTCGTCTAACAAGTGAATGTAACTTAAGAGTCTTCAATCTTTCTTCATAAGGAAGATTTCTGATGCTATGTATTAATTTAGTCATCCTACGCTGAATGTTTTCTAACGAATTTATGTCCATTTGTAATACGGAGACCAGAACTGAGCTGCATAATCAAGGTGAGGCCTTACTAATGATGTATAAAGCTGCAGTATGACCTCTGGACTTCTGTTGCTTACACTTCTTGATATAAATCCCAGTAATCTATTTGCCTTATTACGTACGCTTAGGCATTGCTGTCTTGGTTTAAGGTTGCTGCTCACCATAACCCCCAAGTCCTTTTCGTAATCTGTATGGCTAAGTTCTACATCATTTAATTTATAAGTACTAGGGTTATGGGCACTCCCAAGCTTCAGAACCTTGCATTTATCTACATTGAACTGCATCTGCCACTTTTCTGACCAAGAATAGAGTTTGTTTAAATCCTCCTGAAGTTCCCTAACATCTACGTTTGAATCAATTATCCTACCTATCTTTGTGTCATCGGCGAATTTGCTCATATCACTAGTAATTCCCTCATCAAGATCATTGATATATATTATAAATAACAACGGGCCCAAGACTGATCCCTGTGGAACGCCACTTGTTACAGATCCCCACTCGGATTTAACCCCATTTATGGACACTCTCTGCTTCCTGTCAGTGAGCCATGACTCGATCCACGAGAGCACTTTTCCCCCAATGCCATGAGCTGCCACTTTCTTTAACAGTCTATGGTGCGGAACTCTATCAAAAGCCTTACTAAAATCTAAGTAAATAATATCAAATTCTTTATTGTGGTCAACAGCCTCAAAAGCTTTACTGAAGAAAGTTAATAAATTAGTTAGACAAGACCGGCCTCTTGTGAATCCATGCTGAGTATCATTAATTCGATTTCTTCATCCACATACAGCTACACCTTCTATACTTCCTCTTTCTCTCTCTCTCTCTCTCTCCTCCCCATCATTCTGGGTTACCTTTACATTTTTTTTTTTGCTCATTCCTCTTCATTTCTTCACGTTTCTCTTTTCTCGATCACCTACTTTTTCTTCTCCTCCTTTCCCTTCTCTTCCGTTCTTCCTCTCCTTCCCATCTTGCTGGTCATTTCCCTCCTCCTCCTCCTCCTCCTCCTCCTCGTAGACGTCTCCTTTCCTATGCTTTTCCTCTCCTTCCCACCTCCTTGGGCACCTCGTTATCCTCTTCCTTTCGCTGCTCTTCCTCTGCTTCCTACCTTCCTGGTCACCTCCTCCTCCTCTTCCTTCTTCCTGCTCCGCCTTGAGATATTGCTGGTCTTAGCGCGTGGACTGATTCTCTGTGCATCTTGTCGGAGCGGCCCAGTACTTAACAGATTATGGATACACTTCTGGAAGACGGTGTGTGTGTGTGTGTGTGGTTTTGTATGTGTGTGTGTGTGTGTGTGTTTGTGTGTGTGTGGGGTGTGTGGTGTGTTTTGTGTTCTCACCTATTTGTATTCACCTTTTTGTGGTTGCAGGGGTCGAGTCACAGCTCCTGGCTCTTCCTCTTCACTGGTCGCTACTAGGTCCTCTCTCTCCCTTCTTCATTGAAAGTTGAAGAGAGATACAAGAGGAGTAAAAGTAGACATAAAGGTATAAGTAAAGGGGAATTAATAAGAGAAGGAACTAAGGTGGTGGAAAACAGAGACATAAGGAGGATAGAAGAATGAGGAAGAAGAGGAGAATCAGAAAGCGAGGGAAGAGGATCATTAGGAGGATGAGGAGACAGAAGAGAGAGCATGAGAAAGGAGGAAGAAGAATAGAAGAGTAAACCTCATTCCAGAAAAAGAAGAGAGAAATAATCTTTGAGGTGGAGAGTGGAGGAGAGTGATGGATGTGATGCTCTTACGGGCGATAATCCCAGCTGAAGACCACAGGCATCCCGACCTTCAGGTCCCATCGAGGCAAGACACTGCTACAAGGGCACAAAAAAACAAAAACAACAACAACAGAAAAGTAACGACACAAACAGATTCACAGTAACAGTTAACAAAGAAACAGGAAACAGAGGCATTATTGTTATTCTAATTATTATTATTATTAATGTTTTTATTATTATTGTCAATAATAATATAATGATTATTATTATATAATTATTTAAGAGGGTTGTTAAAAATGGAAGGAAAAAAAGGAAGAAGAGTGTAGAAGAGGACAAAGAGGGGTGTGGAAGAGGACAAAGAGGGGTGTGGAAGAGGACAAAAAAGGGGTGTGGAAGAGGATA
>NC_069465.1:11210104-11215104 GCF_026875155.1 Cherax quadricarinatus | reverse complement strand
AGGCTTTCTTAACTTGTTTAACTCACTCCAAAATTTTTTCTTATTTTCATTAAAATTTCTTGACAGTGCCTCTCCCACTCTATCATCTGCTCTCCTTTTGCACTCTCTCACCACTCTCTTTACCTTTATTTTACTCTCCATATACTCTGCTCTTCTTATAACACTTCTGCTATGTAAAAACCTCTTATAAGCTACCTTTTTCTCTTTTATCGCACCCTTTACTTCATCATTCCACCAATCACTCCTCTTTCCTCCTGCCCCACCCTCCTATAACCACAAACTTCTGCCCCACGTTTTAATACTGCATTTTTAAAACTATTCCAAACCCTCTTCAACCCCCCCACTACTCATCTTTGCACTAGCCCACCTTTCTGCCAATAGTCGTTTATATCTCACCCGAACTTCCTCCTCCCTTAGTTTATACACTTTCACGTCCCTCTTACTTGTTGTTGCCACCTTCCTCTTTTCCCATCTACCTCTTACTCTAACTGTAGCTACAACTAAATAATGATCCGATATATCAGTTGCCCTCTATAAACATGTACATCCTGGAGCTACCCATCAACCTTTTATCCACCAATACATAATCTAATAAACTACTTTCATTACGTGCTACATCGTACCTTGTATATTTATTTATCCTCTTTTTCATAAAATATGTATTACTTATTACCAAATCTCTTTCTACACATAGCTCAATTAAAGGCTCCCCATTTACATTTACCCCTGGCACCCCAAATTTACCTACTACTCCCTCCATAACATTTTTACCCATTTTAGCATTGAAATCCCCAACCACCATTACTCTCACACTTGATTCAAAACTCCCCACGCATTCACTCAACATTTCCCAAAATCTCTCTCTCCCTCTACACTTCTCTCTTCTCCAGGTGCATACACGCTTATTATAACCCACTTTTCACATCCAATCTTTATTTTACTCCACATAATCCTTGAATTAATACATTTATAGTCCCTCTTTTCCTGCCATATCTTATCCTTCAACATTATTGCTACTCCTTCTTTAGCTCTAACTCTATTTGAAAACCCTGACCTAATCCCATTTATTCCTCTCCACTGAAACTCTCCCACCCCCTTCAGCTTTGTTTCACTTAAAGCCAGGACATCCAGCTTCTTCTCATTCATAACATCCACAATCATCTCTTTCTTATCATCTGCACAACATCCACGCACAGACTTCCCACTTTGGCAATTTTCTTCTTATTATTCTTTTTAGTAATCTTTACAGGAAAAGGGGTTACTAGCCATTGTTCCCGGCATTTTAGTTAACTTTTACAACACGCATGACTTACGGAGGAAAGATTCTTATTCCACTTCCCCATGGATATAAAAGGAAAAGTAATAAGACCAAGAACTATTAAGATAAAATCAAAGAAAATTCAGATGAGTGTGTATAAATAAACGTGCACATGTATGTGTAGTGTGATCTAAGTGTAAGTAGAAGTAGCAAGACGTACCTGTAATCTTGCATATTTATGAGACAGACAAAAGACATCAGCAATCCTACCATCATGTAAAACAATCACAGGCTTTTGTTTTACACTCACTTGGCAGGACGGTAGTACCTCCCTGGGTGGTTGCTGTCTACCAACCTACTACTGTAAAACCTACTACTAAATATATATATATATATATATATATATATATATATATATATATATATATATATATATATTATATATTTTATATATTATATATAATATATATATATATATATGTACGCTGCACCAATTATGTTTGCACAATAGTGGTCGATAATAGCCGTCATTGTAGGAGGTGCAGCCTTAATGGGCCTCGTCCAGACGACAGTCTTCACACCTGACGGAACACCACAAGAAACTTCTGAATAAGAAGAGTAAACTCACAATTCTGTGGCTGTAACAACATACACACACACACCACACACACACACACACACACACACACCACACACACACACAAACACACACACACACACACACACACACACACACACAAAGTAACAAAGCTGAGAATAAAATATGCATGAAAAAAAATGTCCGCTAACATCAAACTTGTGAACTATTTAGGGAATGTAAGATTACAGAGGAGATTTAGAAATTATAAGAGTCGGTGAGGACGACGAGGTTAAGCAACGACGAGGTTAAGCAACGACGATGTTAAGCAACGACGATGTTAAGCAACGACGATGTTAAGCAACGACGATGTTAAGCAACGACGATGTTAAGCAACGACGATGTTAAGCAACGACGATGTTAAGCAACGACGATGTTAAGCAACGACGATGTTTAAGCAACGACGATGTTAAGCAACGACGAGGTTAAGCAACGACGATGTTAAGCAACGACGATGTTAAGCAACGACGATGTTAAGCAACGACGATGTTAAGCAACGACGAGGTTAAGCAACGACGATGTTTAGCAACGACGAGGTTAAGCAACAACGAGGTTAAGCAACGACGAGGTTAAGCAACGACGATGTTAAGCAACGACGATGTTAAGCAACGACGAGGTTAAGCAACAACCAGGTTAAGCAACGACGAGGTTAAGCAACGACGAGGTTAAGCAACGACGATGTTAAGCAACGACGAGGTTAAGCAACGACGATGTTAAGCAACGACGAGGTTAAGCAACGACGAGGTTAAGCAACGACGATGTTAAGCAACGACGAGGTTAAGCAATGACGAGGTTAAGCAACGACGATGTTAAGCAACGACGACGTTAAGCAACGACGAGGTTAAGCATCAACGAGGTTAAGCAACAACGAGGTTAAGCAACGACGAGGTTAAGCAACGACGAGGTTAAGCAACGACGAGGTTAAGCAATGACGAGGTTAAGCAACGACGATGTTAAGCAACAACGAGGTTAAGCAACGACGATGTTAAGCAACAACGAGGTTAAGCAACAACGAGGTTAAGCAATGACGATGTTAAGCAACGACGAGGTTAAGCAACGACGAGGTTAAGCAATGACGAGGTTAAGGAACGACGAGGTTAAAGAACGACGAGGTTAAGCAACGACGAGGTTAAGCAACGACGAGGTTAAGGAACGACGAGGTTAAGCAACGACGATGTTAAGCAACGACGATGTTAAGCAACGACGATGTTAAGAAACGACGAGGTTAAGCAACGACGAGGTTAAGCAACGACGATGTTAAGCAACGACGATGTTAAGCAACGACGATGTTAAGAAACGACGAGGTTAAGCAACGACGATGTTAAGCCACGACGATGTTAAGCAACGACGAGGTTAAGCAACGACGAGGTTAAGCAACGACGAGGTTAAGCAACGACGAGGTTAAGCAGCGACGAGGTTAAGCGACAAGGGAGCGCTGAACCCGTAGGAATCCATAGGCACCTGATTTAATGTGAGGTACTCAGGTTCTATCGGGGGGAAGTGATGGACGGCTCCACTTCCTTGGATCTAGAGCCATGAACGTCAAGGTACTTCCCTGGAAAAAAAAAGATAATCCTGTGCAACACAAAGTTCATAGTAAGATTACCTTTAATGCATTTTAATATATTTAATATATTTTAATATATTTAGATATATTTAATATATTTAATATATTTGATTTAATATATTAATATATTTTAATATATTTAGATATATTTAATATATTTAATATATTTGATTTAATATATTAATATATTTTAATATATTTAGATATATTTAATATATTTGATTTAATATATTAATATATTTTAATATATTTAGATATATTTAATATATTTGATTTAATATATTAATATATTTTAATATATTTAAATATGTTTAATATATATAATTTAATATATTTAATATATTTTTATATATTTTATATATTTTATATATTTTTATATATTTTTCAGGGCTTTGGGCTCTGAATGAAGATGCCTTGATGACAATAAAGAGCTTTTGATCCAAGGAATTAGATTTTACCTCCCCCTTCCTTGGATTAAGTCTAATTACCTCCAATAAGCAGCGGTTTGTATGACTCCAGTTGTTTAGTGGAGTAGAGAACCGCATGTCCACACAGCTGGTGGAGTAGACGCTAAAAACACGATACAAAAAAAAAAATATACAATGACTGGTGACCAGAAAGGTCACACTGACTACATACACTTACAGACAAACGGAAAGCGCAATTAGAAATACCATACTAAATCTTCAGATAACTACAAGAAACAAATTAGGGAATCAACAAAATTATTAATATCTTGATCTCTACAATGCATGTGCAAGGTAGAGTAAGAGAAGTTAAAAGCAACGATAACGCCCTTAACTAGCGATAACTACTGAAAAATAATAAGAGGACACGATCTCTCAGCAGTCTTGGGGTACCATTTAGGTTGAACAAGACAACAGAGTTGCTAGGGTGTAAGCTTTGTTCTCGAGTGCCGACACTGCTAAACTGAGCGTTAGTGACTTTGTTGTGTGACTGATAAGTCAGGAACTTCGTCCTGACAAGGGGCTTAATCCTAAGACACTATCATTGACGAAATTAGAAAGCTAGACGCTGTAAAATTCTGGGAGAAGCTGAATGTAAACAAAGTGGAGAGGATAAAATACCTGCCAGTGACGTGAAAGAATGTGCATACTAAATGTCTTAGCCACTAGCATGATTTTGTAACAGATCATTAGAGGAAGGTTAGGCTGCAAACTAGCAAATATTACTCGCATAAAGAACGAAAGAGGAGTGTACCGCGACTGGGACAATACATAAATAACCCGCACGTGTTAGTGTGACTTGTTAATGATCCAAATTGGACCGAAACGGGTTGTTACTCGTTTATATAAAGAGAGGGTGAATACCTGCACACCAGACAATCGTGCCATAAGCTGCACGTTAAGCGCAAGGACAATATTGTCGTTCAAGAAATAGCTGGACAAGCACTGAGCAAGTCGAGGACTCGACTAGATACACGGTGCACTAGTAATAGTGAGGCTCCTAGTACACTCACTCCCTGGCTCAACAACTTATTGAACACCTGAGAAGCGTCACAATCGTATTCGTAAACA
>NC_069465.1:11120104-11202604 GCF_026875155.1 Cherax quadricarinatus | reverse complement strand
CTGACTGACAGTTAAGCTAGCCAGGTGACATTACTGTTGATATGTGCTCCTAGTTACTCCTTCCCCAGGTGCTACGTACACAAGGTAACACAGGACACAGTAAGAGGTGAACCCTTAGCCATGCCGAAGAATGACTTGTTCACTCTCTCGTCAAACGACAAGTAATTAAAGCCGATGCAAAGCTGCAAGAAAACATGACTAACATACCTAATATTGAAATCAATAAATCCAAAGGTAAACAGAGTCCATCCACACAATTCATGTTCGTAATTAGCAACTATTTACATTGTTAGATTTTGCTGCGGGAAAGACCAGGTTTGTGTACCCCAAATACATCCTGTGGATGATAGCAAAAGAACATATCCATCATGTGGATGGTAGTGCAAGAACATATCCATCCTGTGGTTGGTAGTGCAGGAACACATCCATCCTGTGGATGGTAGCGCAAAAACAAATGGATACAGAGAATACCTAGGAACTAGGCCCCAGAAGGGTTAATAGGCGAATAGCTGAATATATATATATATATATATATATATATATATATATATATATATATATATATATATATATATTACCAACAAATTTCCAAAAATATGCAACAAAAACTTTCCCTGTGATCTCAGCAAATTTTCCCTTCCTCCGATCTATTAAATCTCCCTTAAACAGCTATCCAGGATGGGCAAAAATTAATTAACTAGTCATAACTCCCTTAAATTCCTCCCCCTAATCACCTTGGTTTCCGTAATCCCTAAGCCTTAGCGCCCTCCCTTTAATCTGAGGCCACAATCACGCCAGACAGCCACACTGAAAGTTCCTTGATGGAAACTTCAATCACCTTCACAAAGGCTTGGCTACTACCTCCACCCCCTCGTCCTCTCCGTCCTCGCTCTCTCTCTCTCTCTCTCTCTCTCTCTCTCTCTCTCTCTCTCGCCCATTCCTCCCTGACATTTTCCATTCACATTTTACATTTCCCTCTATCTCTCTATCTCCCCCTCTCCGTCATCTCTTTTATTCGTTCCCACTCCATCCATTCTTTCTCTCTCTCTCTTTCTCTCTCTCTCTCTCTCTCTCTCTCTCTCTCTCTCTCTCTCTCTCCCTCTCTTTAAAATAAAAAAGCTTTTACTCTCCTGTCAGTATTTTTCTCGTGTGTTGTTTTTTCTTGTGTTTATCGCTGCCACCAGTCAATTACCCTTCTCAACAGTCTTATCACTTTACCTCTTGTTACCCTCCTCACTTCCTCTCACTCTCCCTCTCCATCCCCCCCTCCTTCCATCATTCTAACCTCGCCAGCCTTAACTCTCTCTCTCTCTCTCTCTCTCTCTCTCTCTCTCTCTCTCTCTCTCTCTCTCTCTCTCTCTCCCTGATCATTCCTTATGCCTCTAATGTATTCTAATCTCATTTCACCCTTTCCCATACATCCAATATCTCCAGCTCTGCTGGAAGGAAACCTTTGAAGCCGCCACAGCTGGTGAACCCATGAATATTTGACTAGTCTTGAAGACGCCACAATAATGATAATAATAATAATAATAATAATAATCGCACTTGGGAAACTTTCAATGTCGTATATTTATATAAACATTTTCATTAATCCATCTATATTGTTTTTTTCAAAATTATATAAACACTTTACATATCCTCGTCACCCAAGTAATAGTAACTCCAGTACTGCTGGAAGAAAA
This sequence comes from Cherax quadricarinatus, assembly GCF_026875155.1. Classification (NCBI taxonomy): domain Eukaryota; kingdom Metazoa; phylum Arthropoda; class Malacostraca; order Decapoda; family Parastacidae; genus Cherax; species Cherax quadricarinatus. The sequence goes on along the minus strand of NC_069465.1, from coordinate 11,200,919 downwards.
ACTCTAAAGTGTCGTAGCTCCTGAACCCGTAGTGGAATGTTTGACGACATCCTCATCACACTACTGAAGTCTACCAGCTCAGGCTGACACATTTCAGTACCTCACGTATGTAACTCATCCTGTGTGATGGAATATGACAGTGAGACATAGCTAGCTTTTGTTCCCACAGTGTAACTATCATATAGAATAGTGTAGCAGCACACTGCTGGTGTTCCCACAATGTAACTATCATACAGAATAGTGTAGCAGCACACTGCTGGTGTTCCCACAGTGTAACTATCATATAGAATAGTGTAGCAACACACTGCTGGTGTTCCCACAGTATAACTATCATATACAATTGTGTAGCAACACACTGCTGGTGTTCCCACAGTGTAACTATCATATAGAATAGTGTAGCAACACACTGCTGGTGTTCCCACAGTATAACTATCATATACAATTGTGTAGCAACACACTGCTGGTGTTTCCACAGTGTAACTATCATATAGAATAGTGTAGCAACACACTGCTGGTGTTCCCACAATGTAACTATCATATAGAATAGCTGTAGCAACACACTGCTGGTGTTCCCACAATGTAACTATCATATAGAATAGCGTAGCAACACACTGCTGGTGTTCCCACAGAGTGATTCATCACACAGATTAGCATAGCAGTGTAAAATGCTGGCAGCTCAGTAAGGTGTAGTGAGCCCTCTTGATTAACCATTCTTTTGGGCAACAGTGGGCACATCTTTGCCCAACTAGGTATTTTGGGGCACTTCTCACAATAGAACACAAACTTTTCCAGGAGGAGCGAGTGATTACGATACATAGAGATATAATCAATAATATTTATTTCCATTTCCGACGTGCCGACAATTCACCGCTCCTTCTTTGTTTCCGGTGACGCTGGTCGTGACGACATAAATATTATATATATAAATATATATATATATATATATATATATATAATATATATATATATATATATATATGTTGAGGGATATTTGTCAGTGATGGCGGAGTAAAGATTGCAAGAGCAAGCAAGAGATGAGGTAAGGAGATAACAATACCGTCTGTACAGGTGATTTAGGTGTCACCTCCAGCAGTAGAAGCGGCACTTTAAGTGCTCAAGGTGCCAATTTAGGTGCCAGTGGAGGTGCCAATAGAGGTGGCCATCGGAGAAGCGCTACCAATGGTAACATCGTAATGGGGACATGAGAACACCAAGCTTGGCTAGTTAAGTCCACGTTTGTCTGAAGCTTTAACGTTCCGTTGGCTTCGAGGCTGAAATTCATCTCACATTTATTAATAAAACAGTTAAAATTTCCGGGGAACATTGCCGCCCCCCCCAGACCCCCGGTATCGGAACCAAATCGCTTCTAGTCAGCATTTCAGAAAAAATTTCAATCTATCCAAATCACATCATCCATCTAGCCCGCTGCACAAACTATCCTTCCTAGTCTCATCGTCCACCTCGCCAAAAAACATTTCCAAAATCTCCAAAACAAAACAATAAACTGAATCATTCGAAATATTTCGTATCAAAACATTGGCCAAGATTCTATCCCTCTCTCAGAGAATGTAGCCGGAAATATTTCAACATTATCAACATACAAACCACTAATAAAACGAGAAAACCTGTGTGGCATTCTTCTAGCATGCTGACCGCCAGTTTGTATATTCTGATAAAATATATATATATATAATATATATATATATATATATATATATATATATATTAATATATATATAATATATATTTCAGTATCATCTAAGAGATTATTCATTTTTTCTTGGTAATCAACCACTACAGCAACACTCCACTAGCACGCTCAGCAACACTGCCTGTCAACCACTATAGCAACACTCCACTAGCACGTTCAGCAACACTGCCTGTCAACCACTACAGCAACACTCCACTAGCACGTTCAGCAACACTGCCTGTCAACCACTACAGCAACACTCCACTAGCACGTTCAGCAACACTGCCTGTCAACCACTACAGCAACACTCCACTAGCACGTTCAGCAACACTGCCTGTCAACCACTACAGCAACATTCCACTAGCACGTTCAGCAACACTGCCTGTCAACCACTACAGCAACACTCCACTAGCACATTCAGCAACACTTCCTATCATCCACTGCAGCAACACTACACCAACACATACATCAACATTCCCTGACATCAACAACACTTCAGGGTCTCCATGCGTTTACCAGAGAATACATCTTTCGATCCTCTTCAGACTTTCAACCTTGTATTATATATAACAATAAAGATTCACAATACTCGTACGTTGCGTAGGTTAAATACTGTAGTTTTACCGTACGATAACTTGATAACTAGTGCGATAACTAAGATAACTTGAGCGATAACTGTGATTACTTTTGATCTCTTATCGTGATTTTTTGTGTTTTCAGAATATTTCGTTCGATTAGTCGAGCAATTTCGATGTTTGAATTCCGGCTCCTGGGCTTCTTCCTGGGTGTTGAGCGATGACTCCTGAGCCTCTGGAGGGTGTTGATTTTCAGCTCCTGGACCTCTTGGAGATGAGTTATAGCTCTTCCGTCTCTTGTGGGAGTTGGGCTCCGGTTGCTGTCTCCTGAAGGCTTATGGGTAGAGTTAACAGGCTGCTTGCGTGCCTTGGGGTACCGGGAGCTGGGAACATGTTTTACCGGGATAAACTACTCTGGTATGCTGAGAGATTCTCCTCTGGGATGACGAGGGATACTTCTCTGGGATACCGAGAGAAACTTCTCCGGGATACAAAGGGATGCTTCTCAGGGATACCACGGGATACTTCTCTGGGATCACACGAATAACGACACACATCTAGTTTTCCCAAGGTACGACAAACTTCAAGAAGATAGTTAAAGAAGGAGGGGTATAATGGAGGGGTATTAGAGGGGCATTAAGGGAGGGGGTGTAACGGAATGTGTATGAGGAAAGGGTGTCAGGGAGGGGGATGAGGGAAGGAGGAATGAAGGGGGGAAATAAAATAATCAGAGAAAGTAACTCCGGGGCTCCATACAGTGCAAGGAGCCCTGTAATAGACGCCAGATAAGACTACGAATGGGATCAAGAAAGCTGTTATGTCAAGCAGGTGACACACAAGACCGTCATTAAGGTGAAATAAGAGTGGCAAGATGCGAGGCAGAATTCAGGGGAACCTTGTTAGTGCAGACATCAGCTGAGCTCCTGCACCACCTGCGGAAGATTTGAAGGTGAATCGTGAATAGTGCACGGCGGATCGAGCCTGCGTCACAGGTATACGTCTAAGTGATGCTCTAACTGGTACTAAATATAAAATGGACAGATGGATAAAGAGCCCTTCAAAATGGGCTCTAAATCCATGGAATTTGATCTGTGATATTAAATGAATCCATTCTTTGATCTTCTTGTCCCTTAAATGTTGATTATACTTCGTAAAGCGCTAAATCCACATGGGTCACTTAGCGGTAGGAGTGTAGGACATGTCTGTAGTATACCTGTGGTATACCTGTGACCTGTGTGGAGGCATCTTCCTATTTCCTCAGCCCGACCTGTGGCCAGGCTTGTTTGCTGCTGGCCTGGTCAACCAATCTGTTGGTGTTGGCAGCCCCCGCTGATCCCCACGCAGCCCTCACAGCCTGGTTGTTCTGGCACCTGGCGGAGGTAGTGACTCAGTTTTTCCCTGAAAAACACTTGTTCCAGTAGGTTGTTGTGAGTGTGTGTATGTCTGGGCTACCACCTTCAGTGTCTTCACATATATTAATAAAAACGAACGAAACACAAATAACTCTCACATAGGGGAAAGGAGCTCATGACGTTTCGGTCCGACTTGGACCATTTACAAAGCCACACTGTGATTTGTAAATGGTCGAAATCGGACTGAAACGGTCGTGAGCTCCTCCCTTCTATGTGCCGGTTATTTGTGTATTGTGCCTTTTCATTCTTAAAAATAAATAACGTAGCTGCAACGATACACGAATAACCGGGATGTAGGAGAATGAAACTAATTTCCAAGATGGACCGAAACGTCAACAGTTTCATTCTTCTAGTGAGTCATTTGTGTAATCTTCAATGCGTATAGTTTCAGGTATCACTTCAGGGAGCGAATATTCACAACTTTGAGACATTCCTGAAGCATAATTTATTTAAGGGTTCTGTATAGGCAGTAAGTGATCTCTGTGTTCATACTAGCTTTTGATAATTTTGATGAACACAGCCGCCGACATTGAACTGTGTTCTGAGCGAGAGAGCACAAGCGATTTGAACAATATCACCATTGGTATTATTGCTCTTGTTTAGAAAGTTCTCATTATCCCCTCTGTCATTTTCCTGGCTCTTTCACCACTGTGTTCTCTAAATGATTGATTAGCTTACATTATTACACCCAGGTCTTTAACATATTCCTTTGCTTCATTAAATGGTCGATCAGCTTACATTATTACACCCAGGTCTTTAACATATTCCTTTGCTTCATTAAATGGTCGATCAGCTTACATTATTACACCCAGGTCTTTAACATATTCCTTCGTTTCATTAAATGGTCGATCAGCTTACATTATTACACCCAGGTCTTTAACATATTCCTTTGCTTCATTAAATGGTCGATCAGCTTACATTATTACACCCAGGTCTTTAACATATTCCTTCGTTTCGTTAAATGGTCGATCAGCTTACATTATTACACCCAGGTCTTTAACATATTCCTTCGTTTCATTAAATGGTCTTCCTGTGTCAGTGTCCCCTCAGAGTTCCACTTACCATGTCTGTACAGGTGAATATTATCACCACTAAGCATCATATTCTCTAATACCCTCGGCGCCATATATGACTGATCAGAAGTTCTTCTCTGGGTGACTGGCATGAAGCCAGATTGCCTTAGTAACTACCTGGTCAACCAGATTGTTGCTCCTAGCAGCCCGCAAACCTGGAGTATACCTGGAGAGGGTTTCCGGGACACGGCCTAAAAGAGAATCTTCTAGTGATGTGGAATTAACTGAGGATGTTTGATTCTTGCCTTAATAGAAGAAAAAAACGGGAATCAAATGATGAATGAAACTGAAAATTTAATTGATAATAAACGTTTGAAAAAACGAGAGTTGTAAATGACAGTAAACGTAGAGAAAATATAAGGAAACAGACAGTTTTAATAGAATATTTTGGACTTTTTTACTGACAAGTTCTAACATAATGAGATTACTGCTCACTCTGATGAAGTAATGAGCTAGTTTGATGAGTCCCATGGTGGTGGTGGTGGTGCTTCTGGTGGTGGTGGTGCTTCTGGTGGTGTGGTGGATGGTGGTGGGTGGTGGTAGTGCTCCTAGCGGTGGTGCTTCTGGTGGTGGTGACGCTTCTGGTGGTGTGGGTGGTTTTGCTGATTCTTGTAGTGGGGGTGGTGGTACTTTCTTGGTGATGGTGGGCGGGCGACAGAGGGATGGAGAAAGAATAGAAGAGAGAGGGAGGAGAAGAGAGGGATGGAAGAAGACTTCAACAGTCACTTACCGTCTCTAATGAGAGAGGGAAGTCTCCAGGTTTCCTGGGACCTTATCTCCATGAGAGAGTCCCTTAAGACCACACACTGTTTCGCAGTCCTTTTGTCCTTAGTAAAACTCTCTTCATCCACAGTGTGCTGCTACACTATTCTATATGATAGTTACACTGTGGGAACACCAGCAGTGTGCTGCTACACTATTCTATATGATAGTTACATTGTTGGAACACCAGCAGTGTGCTGCTACACTATTCTATATGATAGTTACACTGTGGGAACACCAGCAGTGTGCTTGCTACACTATTCTATATGATAGTTACACTGTGGGAACACCAGCAGTGTGTTGCTACACTATTCTATATGATAGTTACACTGTGGGAACACCAGCAGTGTGCTGCTACACTATTCTATATGATAGTTACATTGTGGGAACAAAAGCTAGCTATGTTCACTGTCATATTCCATCACACAGGATGAGTTACATACGTGAGGTACTGAAATGTGTCAGCCTGAGCTGGAAGACTTCAGTAGTGTGATGAGGATGTCGTCAAACATTCCACTATGTTGAAGAATTACACATGTACACCATCTGGGTATCTTTATTTGTAAGCGTTTCGCCAACCAGTGGCTTTATTAATACAAGGACATTATATACCATGTATGTACAACTTGTCAGACACTGCAACATCATGGAATCTTGGTACAGAGGACATCTACACAATCTTCTTTCAAACTACTGGCCCATTTCTTGGGTATAACCTATTTCCACTGGGAATTCCCACCTAGCAGTAGCAATGCCTTCGTCTGCTATCCCCTCATGGAAGGTTCCTTGATGTTGGTGAGGGGCTCTTGATTTAGGGAATTGGAACTGTGCTCCACTTCCCCGAATTAAGCCTGAATGCCTTCCACATCCCCCCACCCCCGGGCGCTGTATAATCCTACGGGTTTAGCGCTTCCCCTTTGATTATAATAATAATAACTTCGTCTGCTATACGTCCTACACCTGTCGCCATTATATAAACACCAAGCTCCATAACTGTTCTTCAGTTCCTTCAAGACTACTGTGCTCTTCACCAGCGCCAAGGTTGAGGGACTCATTACCTCATCTTTTATATATAATTCTTCACGTTATATCCTTGTATTGATAGTCACTGGATGGCGAAACGTCTACAAATAAAGATACCGAGATGTTACGCATGTGTCAAATTCTTCATCTTGTCGGTATTGTATAACATTTATGTACAGCATTCCACTGTGGGTTCAGTAGCTACGACGGCTTGAGAGGCTTCCTTGCAGCAATCTGGAGTTATTGGATACATAGGGAAGGGGGAACTGGATGGGAAACAAATGAGTGAAATGACGAGGGAGAGAGAGAGAGAGAGAGAGAGAAGAGAGAGAGAGAGAGAGACAGACAGACAGACAGACAGACAGACGGAGACAGAGATGAGAATATGACAGGACACAGAGTGTATTTGATCAGATCACGGATGCTGGGGCTGGTTGACTGGGCTTAATTAAATGCTGCACTAGAGATGACCAGGATGGTCACTTAAATCACATACAGATTCATTATTGGAAAAGTGAAGGAAAGGAAATTACATTGTAATCCACTATATATATATATATATATATATATATATATATATATATAAATGTAAACTATGCCAGACAAGCCACGGGAAAGAGGGGTGGAAATCTATAGCTCAAGTACTTTCACACTTGTCAGTGCGTCATCAGGAGCTATGCAGTGTTGCAAGGTAGCAACTGAAGCAGGGGAAGTTTTCTCAGAGTAGCTCAGTGCGGGTTTGTCATTTAAAATTAAGTCCCTTCTAAAGCTTTCTCTTATGCATTTAAAGATATATTTTTTAATTTATGCTAATATAAAAATTAATTAATTTGTACCAAAAGAACCTTAGGAAATTTACCTAACCTTATTATAACAAGCGCAATTTAATTTAGCATAATCCAACTAAATATATTTTACATAAGTTTACAGTAATTTTATAATAAATAAAATGAAATTTATCGACAAGTGCCTTTGACAAAATGGTAACTATAACACACACACACACACACACACACACACACACACACACACACACACACACACACACACACACACACACACACACACTGGAGAGGCCTTGGGTGAAGAGGTACTTCCCGTAGAGCTGCAGCAGAGGCAGGTCTAATGAATACCCCAGACAGGCGACTCTCCTTCCCTCTCAGCACAGTGCAGGAAACTCCCTCAGCTGCACACGACACTATTAAGATGCGAGGTTCTTCTCTCAGCTGCACACCAGCCACGGTGATAGTTACTTCTCTCAGCTGCACACCAGCCACGGTGATAGTTACTTCTCTCAGCTGCACACCAGCCACGGTGATAGTTACTTCTCTCAGCTGCACACCAGCCACGGTGATAGTTACTTCTCTCAGCTGCACACCAGCTACGATGATACCTTCTTCTCTCAGCTCCACACCAGCTATCATGATAGTTCTCTCAGCTCCGCACCAGCTACCATGATAGCTTCTTCTCTCAGCTCCACACCAGCTACGATGATACCTTCTTCTCTCAGCTCCACACCAGCTATCATGATAGTTCTCTCAGCTCCGCACCAGCTACCATGATAGCTTCTTCTCTCAGCTCCGCACCAGCTACCATGATAGCTTCTTCTCTCAGCTCCACACCAGCTACGATATCTTCTTCTCTCGGCTCCACACCAGCTACCGTGATAGTTCAGCTCCACACCAGCTACCATGATAGTTCAGCTCCACACCAGCTACCATGATAGTTCAGCTCCACACCAGCTACCATGATAGATTCTTCTCTCAGCTGCACACCAGCTACCATGATACCTTCTTCTCTCAGCTCCACACCATCTACCATGATAGTTCTCTCAGCTCCACACCAGCTACCATGATAGCTTCTTCTCTCAGCTGCACACCAGCTACCGTGATACCTTCTTCTCTCAGCTCCACAGCAATCTTAAGAAGCTCGGTCCTTTGCTCTTAAGGTGTTTTTATTCTTATTAAGACAAAGTTTAAAAATCACTGTCTGTGGTATCCAGCAGAGTGACTGTACCTGACCAGATATTATTGTGACTCTTATTTACTAATTATGGGACGGAACATACACTTCTGTGACTGGGATTTACAGGTCATGTTAGGAAGCACAGTACTGTGACTCTGGGATTTACCAGTCATGTTAGGAAGCACAGTACTGTGACTCTGGGATTTACCAGTCATGGTAGGAAGCACAGTACTGTAACTGGAGGTTTCCAGTCAGTCATGGTAGGGAGCACAGCACTAAGATTTGCATATTAGCAGCTAGGTGGGATACACTGACAACGACACAAACACACACAAAACACATACACACAAAACACATACACACAAAACACACACACACACACACACACACACACACACACACACACACACACACACACACACACGGGAGAACTATTTAACAAACATTATCTCTCAGTCCACAGCGGGATTCGAACCTACACACTATCAAGGTACACAGTATTACCGCCACCCAGCCAGATCCCTGATTATATTATATATATATATATATATTATATATATATATATATATATATATATATATCGGGGATCTGGCTGGGTGGCTATATGTATATATATATAAATATATTTTAACCACGAACGAGTGGTATTAATAACACTGCGATTAGCCGAGGATTCGAACCCATGTCGTTTTGGTCCACCTTATGGTGAGTGAAAATCACACATGACGCTAAACCCTCGGTACAACGCATTTCTACAAGAATGACGAACCTACCAGAGCTAGGTGATTTACTGTCATCCGAAGACACACCGTAGTGTGTGTGTGTGTGTGTGTGTGTGTGTGTGTGTGTGTGTGTGTGTGTGTGTAATATGCAGTGCATGCAAGGATCACCATAGAGAATTGAAAATTGAGTGTCTGAGCATGATTGATCGTGTAATAACGAAATGTGTGTTCTGCAACTCAAGAAATGTGTTCTAACTCGCGAAATGTTTCCCGTAACTCAGGAAATGTTTGCTGGGGTCCAAGAAATGTCTCCCATGAAAGCGCTGAAGGATTCAGTTAGCATTTTTGCGATTAATTTTCGGGCGCCTCATAAACAGAATGATTATGAGGATGATTATATACTGCCACATCTGTTATCTTTCAAGGTTTACAAGAATGATTGACCCGCGACACAGCCTTGACCTCTCCTTAACTAGGAAAAAAATAATAAATATAATAATAATTATAGTAATCTTTATCTCTACAAATGGATGATACAACTTATACAGACCATAGCTGACATCACTGACATATTAGCACCCAGTTACCTACTTATTGTTAGGTGAACAGAGACAGCAGGTGTCTTAAACTCGCCCCGTGGTTTCCACCCGTACCGGGGATCGAACCACTGTGCTACCAACCGAGCTACGGGACACATAAGGATAAGATATACGAAAAGGAATTAAAAAGGGAAGCTAAACGTCTACTGAAAGTGAGAAGTTAAGATATTCCTGACGTCTTACATGTTCTTCACGCAGAAGGAAGGAAAAAAAAACAGGAATCCTGCCAGAGTGCATATCGTTTATCAGGCTTACGTTACATACTCCCCTGCCAGGATGGTTGTTAACTACCAGGCGGAAACTAGAGCATGGAGACTCTCAGTCTTTAAATAACATGAAAGGTTTACATTTCAAGATGCGCTAAACACGTGTGGATCATCTAGTGTCAGGAGTATTAAAGGCTCGACCCTCCGTCCTCTAATCACAGCCCGGAAGAAACAGGAAAGCATTATATCTCTCGAAGCACTAAACACATTGATCACTAAGCGTTAGTAGTATTTGAAGGCTCGACCCTCCGTCCTCTAACAGCGGCACGGAAGAAATATGACAGCAGATAAAGATACACAAATATATATCTGGAAAATATTGGCTTAAGAAAAGCGTAACCACTAGGCCAGTGAGACAAGGGCAGAGGACCCATAAAAATGGCCCAGAGTCCCATTTAGGAGACGAGAAATGGGGGCGGCTGGCCCTTTGAGCATCCCTTAGGAACGACCTGAGCAACTGCTGGAGCGACCGTCCTTGTCAGGGAGGAAGGGGTAGGAGAAAGAGGGGAGAGAAAGGGTTAGTGGATAGGTAAGTAGGGTGGCGTGGATAGATCAGAGGGGAGGAGGCAAGAGAAATACTTGAAGGTGGTGGTTAGAGGAGAAGAGAAGAAAGAAGGTTAATAACGAAATGGAAGAGACGAGAAGGTAAAGAGAAATGTTATCATTTTAGTTAAGAAACACAAAGAAATGAGCCATGAACAAACATGAACACCCATGAACAAACATGAACACCCATGAACAAACATGAACACCCATGAACACCTATGAATATTTATGAGCACTCGTGAACACTCACAAGCACCAATAATCACCCATGACCACAACATGAACTGGCGGAGTGCAGTCTGGAAATATAAAGCAGACTGGAAATGCAAATGCTGAGTTGTGACTGCATGATGCGAGCACAAACAGCCTCAGGGATCAAACTGTGAGCAATAAGGGTGGTCTGGGACCGAGCCACGGGGACGATCATCCCTCGAACCACTTTCAGGTAACTTCATGTAAGTGAAAATAGTCTGGAGTCAGATGTGAGTGTATCACAACCTGGTTTTAACACCTCGTAAGGCCGGTGGAGACCTGACATCATTACTATCAGAGAGAGAGAGAGAGAGGAGAGAGAGAGAGAGATTAAAAAAATAAATTCCATCATGAAAGAGTTCGTGCCATATTAAGAAAATACAAGTTTCGTATCACTTTTGGACTTTTTTGCAGTAGTGAAGTATATATATATATATATTATATATATATATATATATATATATATATATATATTTTATATATATATATATATATATATAATCAGACACACACACACAAACAGACATTTGAGATTCTGCACGTGATCAAGCAACATGTTTTCATTAAGGCACAATTGGAATTTTTCAACTCGTTTCTGCATAGTTCGGGACGACGACTGTGAAGCACGTTGTAAAGTTAGCAGCAAATAACTGGAAGTTGGTTTATTGCAGCTAATAATCCATAATTACACTGTGATTGCACATTTACACAGTGGTTGAATATGTTGGTGATTGATATAAAGTGTTAAAAGTAATTCAAGTGTTGATCTTGCGGTGAGGTCGTGAAGACTGTTTCTGTTTGGGTTTTATAGGGCTTTTCACAGCACGCGCCGTATACTGTCTACACACAACCATGATCTGGGCCACTACTGCTCCTGAGTCAGAGCCCTTAATAGCTACCACCACCACCATAACAACAACCACAACCACCATAACAACAACCACAACCACCATAACAACAACCACCACCACCATAACAACAACAACAACCACCAAAAATAGGGTAGAATTATCGACATAATGTTAGATAATTGGACACAGATGCAACTATCGTGACATTTTACTGTGATAACGTTTCGCTCTTCACGAGCTTCAAGTCACTATGGCTTGACAAAGTTCCTGGAGAGCGAAATGTTGGCACCATAAAATACCACATTAGTTGCATCTGTGTCCATTTACCTGACAACTAAAAAACCACCACAGCAACCATAACCACAACAACTACAACTACCACCACAAAACTACCACCACCACCTACATCATTTTATTTCCTTGAGGCAGCAAGTAAAACTTTATTTAGACGTTGGGTATAAAGCATAAAATTTTTACAATGATCATGAGGGAAGGCAGATGATCTGGACACATAAAAAGTACATTCAGTTTTATCAGGTCTCCACATTCTTAATTTCCCTCACCTTCAGAAAATGTTTGGTACGATTTGGTAAGTAAACAATGTTTATGTCGACCCATGCTGGTAAGATAAGATAAGATAAGATTTCGTTCGGATTTTTAACCCGGAAGGTTAGCCACCCAGGATAACCCAAGAAAGTCAGTGAGTCATCGAGGACTGTCTAACTTATTTCCATTGGGGTCCTTAATCTTGTCCCCTAGGATGGCACCCACACCAGTCGACTATCACCCAGGTACCTATTTGCTGCTAGGTGAACAGGACAACAGGTGTAAGGAAACGTGTCGAAATGTTTCCACCCGCCGGGAATCGAACCCGGACCCTCCGTGTGTGAAGCGGGAGATTTAACCACCAGGCCACCGGGCCTGGTGGTTGCTGAAGCTGTCTGCCATGTGTTCATACATGTGGCAGACAGCACTCTTCTCATTGAGAAGAATGGAAACCTGTAAATAATTTTGATAATTCGTGAAAAACAAAAAAAAAAAATAAGAAAAATTGTCTGGCCTTTTTTCTTCGTGACGTCAAGAGCATAAAACTATTTTTCCCGTATGTTCTTCAGTCCGTTAAACACGATTTCTAACACACCGTTTTCAAGAACGTTGTCACCACATTTATTCGAGAATCTAAAATCTAAATCTAAATATGTTATGTGGGAGTTCGTATGCTGGAATTGGGTAAAATCACAAACTTCCAAAGAATGGTAACTTATTATTATGGGTACTAGGGAGGAACCGGCAAGCCTGACCTGCCGTCTACATAACGTCTCTACTTGAGCTGAGCTGCCGAATGCCTGGAGGGAGAGCGGCATTCAAATCATACTAGGTCAGCAGTAACGGTCAGTGATTCACGCAGGGGGCAGTGAATCAGTAACGGTTACTATGAGTACAGTAGTACACAGTACTAACATACTGGGGATAACTACACAAGTATATCACATAGGGAATCAGTAACACTAAATCAGTAATGCTACTAACAAATAAGGCAAAACATGCCATCGGGGGATGGAAATCTTCTCAAGATCTTTCACTTTTTTCGTGCTTCATCAGGAGCTGTGCAATATTTCAATTGCAATATGATTGAAAGGAAAGATCTTTCAGAAGAAAGGTAGCGTGTTGATGCTGGCTCCTGATGAAGCACGGAAAATGTGAATGATCTTGAGCTGAAGATTTCCATCACTGAATAACCATTGTAACAAACAGTAAAATTCCAAACGCTTTCGTCTTATTGGAAGGGAGGATGGAGCCTCCACTATACAATATATTGTATAACCCATACAGGTTTAGCCCGTCACATTAAAACATAAGGAGGATCATCATGACTCTCAATCAATATTCAACTTGTTTCTTCCTCCCCTCCCTTAGCACTCGATTACCATAATCCAATCTACTCTGCTCCCTGTTGGCTGATCCTTGTTGTTCTAAGCTTACAAGCTTCACAACAACGAGAAATAAACGAGCTTCAATCTCGAACACTTGTGGGGTTTGATGAGGTGTTCAAATGGTTGCCAGCTCACATGCTAGCATTTGAACCTAGTGTGGTATACCTGAAGGGTATACTTGGAAGGAATACCTGGAGGGAATACCTGGTGGGTATACATGGAGGGTATACTGGAAGGAATACCTGGAGGGTATACCTGGTGAGTATACCTGGAGGGTGTACTTGGAAGGTATACCTGGAGGGTATACCTGGAGGATGTTGCGGGGGTCAACGCCCCCTTCGGCAAGGTGATCAGGACTGTCTTACCAGATCGCACCTTCGGAAGAAACTAAAACTGTGTGGTAATCTGCATCAAATCTGTGGAAATGTTATATATCTCTCTCTCTCTCTCTCTCTCTCTCTCTCTCTCTCTCTCTCTGTCAATACTTTTCCTACCACTCTCCATCTCAACATTTCTGTATTTGTAGTATCTTTTCTCACAATGTCACCCATTCCTTTCCCGTTCCCCTTCCTGATTCCCCTTTCCACTCCACCCATAACCCTGACGGGAAGGGATGTACTCACACCTGAAACTCGTAGCTTTCTCCTCTACCTGACTTGTTCAATTTATTACACACCAGAGTACATATATCATAAAACAGCAGTGGGAAGGAGGGAGAAAGAAGAGAAGAGAGGGAGAAGGAAGATGTGGGGAAAAGGAGGAGGAGGAGGAGGAGGAAAAGAGTATAATGAGGGAGAGTTGGAGGGAAAGAGAAAGAATAGGGAAGAATGGAAGAGAGAGTAACAATGAGCTGGAAATTGGGAGGAAAGTTAAAGAAAGTTTGAGTGAAAGGGTAGAGATGAAACCTTTCAAAAACTGAAAAGAAAACAGGATGGAAAAGTGAAGAAGAGAAAAATAAAGATGAGAAGACAAACACACGAATTTCATATTTTATTTATTACACACACACACACACACACACACACACACACACACACACACACACACACCACACACACACACACACACACACACACACACACTAATAATAATAAGGTAATTATTATAATAGCAATAATAATGATCTCGGAGGAAAAAATCTCTGAGTATGTGTGTATGTTATATATATGTATGTGTATATATATGTATATATATATATATTATATATATATGTGTGTGTAATATATTATAATATATATATATATATATATATATATATATATATATATATAAATATATAATATATATATATATATATATATATATATATATATATATATATGTATATATATGCAATAAGATCACAGTAAACAGGTGATTTCGGAATATGCAAAACAACCACTCTGAAAAAAGAGAAATTCCAAGCGCTTTCGTGACTACTCACATTATCAAGGAAGCTATATAAGGGGTCAGGCCAGCACCTCACTATCAGATCCCACAACGGTTAAACACCTGACGCGCGGCGACCCAACTTGGATAGGTCCTTTGCACAACTCACCCCACAAACTATTCTACCCAAGAAAATTTAAAAATTATTTGTCCAGTGTATTATTAAATTCTTCCCAAATTCTATTAATTATAAATGGATCTAATTTATATAAACCATGTATGGACTAATAAAAACACACAAACCAGGGAATCCAGTCAGACCAATTATTAGCTCCATAGGGTCAGTTTCATATAAATTATCCAAATGGCTTGTTGATATTTTGAGCCCTATTGTTGGCAAAATTTCTAACTTTAATGTTAAAAACAACATAGACTTGGTTGATAAATTAAGCTCCTTGACTGACTTAAATGATTTTAACATGGTTAGTTTTGATGTTACTTCCTTGTTTACGAAAGTTCCTGTTGATGATTTATTAAGTTTCTTATCTGAAGAACTCGTTAACTATGATTTACCATTGCCAGTTCCTACTATCATTAAACTTATTAAACTTTGCATTGTTGATGCAAAATTTGTATTTAATGATAAATTTTACACTCAGAAGTTTGGTATGGCAATGGGAAATCCTCTTTCACCTGTTCTTAGTAACCTATACATGGAATTTTTTGAAACAAGGTTACTTAACACAATCCTCCCTAATAGAGCTAAATGGTTCAGATATGTTGATGATATTTTGTGTCTTATGCCCAAAAATGTAGATATACACCATTTCCTTGGAAAATTAAATAGCTTAGCCCATTCTATAAACTTTACTGTTGAGTTTGTAGATGTTTTAATTATTAAGGGTAATAATGAATTCAAATTTAAAATTTACAGAAAACCTACAAATAACTGTTCCTATGTCCACTATTATTCCTCGCATCAAGATAGTCAAACTGTCTGTTTTCTCATCAATGTTTCTGAGAGCTTTACGAATTTGTAGTCCTGAGTTCATAGATGAGGAAATATCCAAAATTTATGAAATAGGTAATGATTTAAAATACCCAAGAAATGTAATTGATAAATCTTTTAAAGTTGCTAGAAATACTTTTTACAATCCAAAAAGGGACAACCAGCCTTATTCAACTAAAAATATGTTGGTTCTCCTTACCATGAAAACTTGGTTGATATGCCTTCTCTTCTTAAGACTTTTAATATTAAAGTTGTATTCAAAAATCTTGATACAGTAAAAAAAAACTTTTGATAAAGAATTCCCCCCAAAATGCTGATGGATGTGTCTATAAGATTCCTTGTAAAATTTGCGATAAAGTTTATTACGGTCAAACTGGTAAAAATCTCGAACTAAGATTAAAACAACATAAATATAGCATTAGAACTGGACAAGATTCCAATGCTCTATTCATTCATGTAAGAGATTTTAACTATCCAATTGATTTTCAAAAAGTTGAGAAAGTAGTATCAAGCAAGTCCATGGTCGACAGGAATATAATTGAATCTTGTTTCATAAAAAGCAGTTTTGACAATAATATGAATATTTCCTTTGGTTTATATAAATTAGATCCTTTTTATAATTAATAGAATTTGGGAAGAATTTAATAATACACTGGACAATAATAATATTTTTAAATTTTCTTGGGTAGAATAGTTTGTGGGTGAGTTGTGCAAAGGACCTATCCAAGTTGGGTCGCCGCGTGTCACGTGTTTAACCGTTGTGGGATCTGATAGTGAGGTGCTGGCCAGACCCCTTATATAGCTTCCTTGGATGCTTTACTTTCATAGTTCCTTGATAATGTGAGTAGTCACGAAGCGCTTGGAATTTCTTATTCTTTCAGAGTGGTTGTTTTGCATATTCTGAAATACCTGTTTACTGTGATCTTATTGCATATATATATATATATATATAATATATATTATATATATATATATATATATATATATATAATATTATATATATAATATAATATTATATATATATATATATATATATATATATATATATATATATATATATATATATATATATATAAATATATTATATATATATATATATATAATATATATATATATATATATATATATATATATATATATATATATAATATAAATCTTCTGTGCCATATTATGTAATAAAATATTCCTATTGGTAAAAAAAAAATAGTTTAAAAGATGGGGTGGTAGGGGAAGTGGAATATTCAAATGGCTTCAGGAAGAAATCCAAATATTCTTCCTTGAAGCCTTTTTATCCACTTCTCCGAGGCTATGGGTCCCACAATTTACACCAGAGGTGGACACCATCCTATATATATATATATATATATATATATATATAGTATATATATATCTCATCTCTAATGAAGTTCTCATTAGGAGGTATAATAGGGAAATTAAATTAGCTCTTATAATAGACCCAGTCTCATTATCCTAATTTCCATGAACTTTCTTGGCCTAATCAGGAAAAATTATGAGGGAAAAAGAGAATTACGATCCTGCGTGCTTTGTAGACCAGACTCCAGCTCTGTAGTCGCTGGTTAGGCTCTTAAAGTCAAACTTTATATATATATATGAACTGTATGAAAGAGCTCCCAAAAACCTACATAATTAAGAATATCTGTGGTTATGATCACAGTGTTGTTGATGAATTGTGATGGTCCCTGAGAACCTCTCACTGCTGCCTCACTCAACCCCACAATACTTTACTTTTTAGAAGCATCATTATTTTCCTTACATTTTCAGTGATAGAAATACTAGTACAAAACGGAAGAAAAAGAGAGTGAGAGAGAAATGATAAAGAAAGTAAGGGAGAGACGGAGAGGGAAAAGGAGGGGGGGAATAGAGGGAGGTAGAGAGATATTTCTAACCATTTCCCATACAAGAACACCAGTCATACACATGTCCTTGTTTATTTATCACAAAATATGATCTATCAATTATACTGACATACAATGTATATGCAGTATACACAGTAAACACTGTATGCACATTAAGCATACTTTCACCTTATTTTAAACCCTAATTATGCAAAGGAAATAAAAAAAAGTCCATCTATTGACCCGTTTGCATGGAACAGAAAATATAGAATCATCTGTTAATTACACCTGCGACTCTCGTGTTCAGAAACAATTTATATATATAAATATTAACAGAGTTTTCCTCGTGGGATATGAAACCACTGAGCATGTTGATTGCTGATACGAAATAAAAGAAAGCAACTTGATTCACAGCACTGGGAACCCTGCTTCTGGCCCTGGACCGGTCTGATATTAGGGTGGCCCTGGAGGGGGCCGATACTAGGGTGGCCCTTTACAGGGCTGATACCAGGGGTGCCCTGAACAGGGATGATACTAGGGTGACTCTAGACAGGACTGATGTTAGGGTGGCTCTGGACAGTGCTAATACTTGGGTGGCCCTGGGCAGGGTTGATACCAGGGTGGCACTGGACAGGGCTAATACCAGGGTGGCCCTGGACAGGGCTGATACTAGGGTGACTCTAGACAGGACTGATGCTAGGGTGCCTCTGGACATGGCTAATACCAAAGTGGCCCTGGACAGGGCTAAAATACTAGGGTGGCCCTGGAAACTCCAAACATAGTTGTTCCTCAGGGCAGCATCTCAAGATCCTCCCACCAACATGTATAACAACAGTTTAAATGTAACCAGATAAGTAAATTTCTGTTGAAGTCGCCTGAACGAGTCGTTAGTAAATTTGAGTTGCAACACTTCGTGCACTGCCCTTTTGTACGTAATTTTCACTCAATTTACGGCATGCTTCCCCAATTTTGCTGCATGCTACTCGAAATTAGGTTGCAAAATTTCAGATGGTTTACGCAGAATACTTGTTACGTGATTGCCTCTTATTTGTGTGTTGTGTGTGTACTCGCCTAGTTGTACTCGTCTTTTTATGGTTGCAGTGTGATTCACAGCTCCTGGCCCCGCCTCTTCACTGGTCGCTACTGGGTTACTCTTCGTGCTCCATGAACTTTATCATACCTCTTCTTAAAGCTATGTATGGATCCTGCCTCTACTACATAGCTTCTCAAACTCTTGTGATTGAAGAAATACTTCCTAACATCCCTGTGATTGATCTGAGTCTTCAACATTCAACTGTGACCACTTGTTGCTGTGTCACGTCTCTGGAATATTGTCTCTCTGTCCACCTTTTCAATTCCTCTAAGAATTTTATGTCATTATGTGTGTGTGTGTGTGTGTGTGGATTGTGTGCAGCCAGCAGTAACAGCCTCCTTGATCAGACCTTGATCCTCCAGGAGAACTGGTCTGGGACCGTGCTACGGGGGCGCTGACCCGAGAAACATCCTTCAAGTATAGTTCATACATGTTGTACGTCAGAGGATATTGAATTCGTCTGTCAAGTTCGTGGAGTGGGAGGAGGAAGACGGAAAAGAGAAGGGGATAAGGAAAGGTAAGAGATAGAAAGAGATGGAGGTAGGGAAGAGGATGAGGGGAAGGAGAGGATGAGGAGAGGCAGAGAGGGAAACGAGGTGATTTTCATATTTCTCAGGTCACTGCAGCTTCCTGTGTGTGTGTGTGTGTGTGTGTGTGTGTGTGTGTGTGTGTGTGTGTGTGTGTGTGTGTGTGTGTGTGTGTGTGTTAAGATTCATTGTACAGCAGTGACATCTGTCTGTCTGCCTCTCCTTTTCTCTTTACTCCCTTTCTCACTCTAACATAAAAATGAGCTTAAGACACACACACACACACACACACACACACACACACAATACTGGTGTCAGTTCTTTCTGGTTTATGTGAATGGTATTCCAGATGAGACTGAGTCAGATATATCTCAGTTTACTGAAGTAAAACTGATAATAAAAACAGATGAGAACAGGGAAAGGCTACGAATGGATCTGTACAAACAGCACGTTTGGTCAGATAAGTGGCTGCTTGAATTCAACCCCGGCATATGCAGGGTTAAAAAGATCGGGGAAAAGAACAGAAGGCCGGATACAGTGTATAATCTCAGGAGACAGGTCTAGGGATGAACATAGCTCCTAGAATTTTTGCAAAAGGAGCACATCAACTGAATAACCTCTGTAACCAGTGCTCACCTGGCAGATTTAAGAGTGGCCTTTTGGAATCTCAACATGGAGGCTTTGTCAGCCCCATCTTGGAGTACGCAGCACCAGTATGGAACCCACATCTCAGGAAGCATGTTAAAAACCAAGAGAAAGTGCTGGAGTGTGTACCAAGGCTGGTTCATGAGGTAAGAGCTGTGAGAAGTTGATGGAATTGGATCTACCGAGGGTACCTGTAGTTTACCGGGAGAAGGTTTCGGGAGTCAACGCCCCCGCGGATCGGTCAGAGGCGCAGAGAAGAACCATGGGAGATATGGTAACAGCATAGAGAATAATCAGCGAAATTGGAAGGGAAGACAGGGGCAGGCTGTTTGAGAGGCGAGGAACGAGAACTCGGAAAGTGGAATGATCACGGTGAAGAAGTTGTGGAGGCAGGCTCTATACACGGTTTTAAGAGCAGGTACGATAGGACCCACGAGGCTAGAAGGGGTGAATCTAGCTAGCAGCAAATTGAAACACACTTGATCAAGCACGTCAAGAAATTAGAGAAAGTGCAAAGGTTTGCGACAAGGTTAGTTCCAGGGCTAAGGGGAATGTCCTACGAAGAAAGGTTAAGAGAAATCGGCCTGACGACACTGGAGGACAGGAGGGTTGGGGAAGACATGATAACGACATACAAAATACTGCGTGGAATAGACAAGGTGGACAGACAGGATGTTCCAGAGATGGGACACAGAAACAAGGGGTCACAATTGGAAACTGTAGACCCAGATGAGTCAAAGGGATGTTAGGAAGTATTTCTTCAGTCACAGAGTAGTCAAGAAGTGGTATTAATAGCCTAGCAAGTGAGGTAGTGGAGGCAGGAACCATACATAGCTTTAAGATGAGGTATGATGAAGCTCATGGAGCAGGGAGAGAGTGGACCTAGTAGCACTCAGTGAAGAGGCGAGGCCAGGAGCTGAGTCTTGGCCCCTGCAACCACAATTAAATGAGTACAGTTAGGCGAGTACACACACACACACACACACACACACACACACACACACACACACACACACACACACACACACACACACACACACACACTAATAAAACGTTATGTGGGAGAAAAACTATTACAATGTTACGGAATAAAAAGTTGAAGTTAAGTGTGTGTGTACTCACCTAGTTGTGGTTGTAGGGATCGAGTCACAGCTCCTGGCCCCGCCTCTTCATTGGCCGCTACTGGGTCACTCTGCTTTATGAGCTTTATCATACCTCTTCATAAAGATATATATGGATCCTGCCTCCACTACATCGCTTCCCAAACTATTCGTGTGTGTGTGTGTGTGTGTGTGTGTGTGTGTGTGTGTTGGTGAGTATCTCCCTTTTGATTGGTTGTTTTTTACGCATCAACTTGACCTTAATCTTCGTCTATCATCCTGCCTGTCTATTTCATCCATTGGTACATTGGGTTTAAAGTCTATCGGCTACACGAAGATCATTAAAGCTGCGTATAACCTGTATACAACCAGTCAGGGATATTGCAACAGCTAAAATGGCAAGTATATTAAGCTCTCAAGATATATACAACGAGTGAAGCTCACTTCTCTGTGCTCATACAGTGAATCATACATTGCAGTGTATATACACTGAGAGATACAAATCTCTGTGTACGTACACTGAGAGCCACATATCTCTATGTACACTGAGAGATACATATCTCTTTGTATACTGAGAGAGACACATCTTTGTGTACGTACACTGAGAGACACATATCTCTATGTACACTGAGAGATACATATCTCTTTGTATACTGAGAGAGACACATCTTTGTGTACGACACTGAGAGACACATATCTCTATGTACACTGAGAGATACATATCTCTTTGTATACTGAGAGAGACACATCTTTGTGTACGTACACTGAGAGACACATATCTCTATGTACACTGAGAGATACATATCTCTTTGTATACTGAGAGAGACACATCTTTGTGTATGTACACTGAGAGACACATATCTCTATGTGCACTGAGAGATTCATATCTCTATGCATGTACACTGAGAGATACATATCTCTATGCATGTACACTGAGAGATACATATCTCTAGACATGTACACTGAGAGACATATCTCTGTGTATGTACACTGAGTGCTATATTATGTATGTACACTGAGGGATATATATATCTCGAATCATATGTTCACTGAGGGATATATATCTCCCGGTGTGTATATCCAACTTCAGTTATTCTTTCACTTTGAGTCTTTAACCCCCGAGAATAACGTGAGCAGAATTCTTGACGAAAACTTTAGACCTGCAAAAACCTGGGAAAGCTTCCCCTGACGTAAATTGGCGAAGCTTCGCCTGACTTGACGAAGCATCACCTGACGCAAGTTGGCGGAGACTCTTGACACAGCGGGGAAATAATTCAACATTTTCGTTCGGCTACGAAATGAGTCGAACAATCACCACTTTCTTTTTGACGACTTCGTGAGGAGAATGAATCCTACCTCAGCATCAAGGTAAACTGGGGAAGGGAGAGGACGGAGAGAGAAAGAGGGAAGAAAAAAAAATTGGAAGGAGCAGGGAATGATGGTAAGAAGGAAGAAAGCGAGAGAAGATAACTGGTCATGTGATTATCATATAGAATAGTGTAGGAGCACACTGCTGGTGTTCCCACAATGTAACTATCATATAGAATAGTGTAGCAACACACTGCTGGTGTTCCCACAATGTAACTATCGCATAGAATAGTGTAGCAACACACTTCTGGTGTTCCCACAATGTTACTATCATATAGAATAGTGCAGCAACACACTTCTGGTGTTCCCACAATGTAACTATCATACAGAATAGTGTAGCAACACACTTCTGGTGTTCCCACAATGTAACTATCATACAGAATAGTGTAGCAACACACTGCTGGTGTTCCCACAATGTAACTATCATACAGAATAGTGTAGCAACACACTGCTGGTGTTCCCACAATGTAACTATCGCATAGAATAGTGTAGCAACACACTTCTGGTGTTCCCACAATGTAACTATCATATAGAATAGTGTAGCAACACACTTCTGGTGTTCCCACAATGTAACTATCATACAGAATAGTGTAACAACACACTGCTGGTGTTCCCACAATGTAACTATCATATAGAATAGTGTAGCAACACACTGCTGGTGTTCCCACAATGTAACTATCATATAGAATAGTGTAGCAACACACTGCTTGTGTTCCCACAATGTAACTATCATATAGAATAGTGTAGCAACACACTGCTGGTGTTCCCACAATGTAACTATCATACAGAATAGTGTAGCAACACACTGCTGGTGTTCCCACATTGTAACTATCATACTGAACACGTAACAACACTCTGCTGGTGTATCTAAACTTACTGAATTAAAAACAATTATCTTAGGTCTGCAGAGAGTGTCAGAATGTGTCATGTTGCAGAGGGTGCCAGTGGTGTTGCAGAGGGTGCCAGTGGTGTTGCAGAGGGTGCCAGTGGTGTTGCAGAGGGTGCCAGTGATGTTGCAGTGAGTGCCAGTAATATTGCGGTGGGTGCCAGTAATATTGCAGTGGGTGCCAGTGATGTTGCAGTGAGTGGCAGTGATACAGTGGACGCCAATGATGTTAGTGTGTGCCAATGTTGCAGTGGGTGTCTGTGATGTTGCAGTGGGTGCCAGTGATGCTACATTGGGTGCCAATGGTGTTGTAGTATATATATGTCGTGCCGAATAGGTGAAAACTTGCGATTTTGGCTTAAATAGCAACGCTCTTCTTGCCGAATATGGCAAGCAAAAGTTTGTGTATGCAATAATTTCGCAGAAATCATTCTGAACCTAACGAAAAAATATATATTTCATTGTTTTTGTTTTTTACTAATTTATTTAAACTTATCTGAATTATATTTAGTTGAATTAGGCTAAATTAAATTGTGCTTCTTATAATAAGGTTAGGTAAGTTTTCTAACGTTCTTTTGGTATAAAATAATTGTAAAAGCCTTGTTGATCAGGACAGCAACCAGGAGATCTGGTCTGGGACCTGGCAGCGGGGAGCGATGACCCCCAAAAGCAGCATAAATTGACCACATGAAAATCATAAGGCTGCTGACAGCAGGCAGAAATGGTCTGCTTGACCTGTACCTGGTCAGCGATGAATGACCCACACGCGTTTACCGCATCGTGGAAGACATTGCCTGTTGGTTATGGGGGTCATCATCCCCGTGGCCCGGTTCCAGAGCAGATCTCGTGGTAGACAGGTTGATCAATCAGGTTCTTGGTGCCAGCTATCGATTCCTCTGAGTGCCTTGTATGTCGTGTGTGTGAGAAAAAAATAGAGAGGGAGTGAGAGATTGCCGGGGGCATCAGAGGGTGCCAAGGAGTGCCCAAGTCATCGTCTGGGTGCCCCCGCCGTGGGCACCATTCATCACCCGGGCAGTTAATGACCCATTTTTGTCACCCAGGAAATGTTCTTGGCACAGTGGCACACTGCCATCTTCCTTCCCTCGCTATCTACCTTTATTTTTTTAATTTCTCTCTCTCTCTCTCTCTCTCTCTCTCTCTCTCTCTCTCTCTCTCTCTCTCTCTCTCTCTCTCTCTCTCTCTTCTCTCTCTCTCTCCCTCCCTCCCTCCCTCTCTCCCTCCATCCCCCTCTTCCTTTCTCTCCCCCCTCCATCTCTCCTTTTCCCTCTCTCTCACTGCCACCTCCCCTCCACTCTCTCCCCCCCACCTTCCCTCTCTCTCACTGCCACACTCCCCTCCTCTCTCTCCCACCTTCCCTCTCTCTCACTGCCACCTTCCCCTCCTCTCTCTCCCACCTTCCTCTCTCTCACTGCCACCTCCCCTCCTCTCTCTCTCCCACCTTCCCTCCTCTCTCTCACTGCCACCTCCCCTCCTCTCTCTCCCACCTTCCCTCTCTCTCTCTCTCCCACCTTCCCTCCCTCCCACCTTCCCTCTAGCTAGCTGGAGTGCCAAGATGGCATGGTTGCGCTTGTCGACACCTGCCAGGGAAGTCCTCACTTGGCATTCAGAATTGTGAAGGCATCATAGACCCATCATGATGGCACACTCCTTCACTATAATACACTCTCCATCCCACTAACTCTACAACACCTGTTATACACCTGTGACAGGTGTTGATAGTAATTCACCAAGACCAGCATACTTGCATCTTACCTGGAAGTCAATCAGGGGGGTAACTGACCCCAGCTACTCGGGGGTAACTGACCCCACTACCCGGGGGTAACTGACCCCCGCTACCCGGGGGTAACTGACCCCCGTTTGTTTGTGATGCATTTTTTAAGTGAAGAAAATTACGTACACTGTGTGTGTGTGTGTGTGTGTGTGTGTATGTGTATGTGTATGTGTGTGTGTGTGTATGTGTATGTGTGAGTATGTGTGTGTATGTATGTGTGTATGTATGTGGTGTATGTATGTGTGTATGTATAGTGTGTATGTGTGTGTGTGTGCATGTATGTGTGTGTGTGTGTGTGTGTATGTATGTGTATGTGTATGTGTGTGTGTATGTGTGTGTGTATGTGTGTGTGTGTGTGTGTGTATGTATGTATGTGTGGGGGGGTTCGTTAACCCAAAAAACGAGGAAAATGAAAGAAAACGAGAAAATTAGGTAAACAAAGAAAACAAAAAAGGAAAAACAAAATAAGAAAACAAGAAATCAAGCAAAGAAAGAGATAAAAATAAGAAAAACAAGGAAAGAATAAAAGCCAAAGAAAACAGGAACCAAAAAAAAAAAAAAAGAAAAACATACAAAAGGAGAAGAAAGGAGTAAACAAGAAAAACAAAATAAACGAAGAAAAAAAAATAAAATAAACCACAAGAAAAACTCGTCACATTTGAGACTCAAAATATAATTTAACAACAGAAAAAAATCAACAACGGTAAAAAAAAAACAGGAAATGAAATGGAAAATGGCGACATTACCATAGAGTGAATAAAAAAAAAGTGAGCGAAACGTAGAGAGAGAAAAAAAAGATAGAATTGAAACTTGAGGGGATAAAAAAAAAAAGTTACCAGCGATCACCAGAAAATTTATCTTAAATGGGGAGTGATGAGAATTTTTTTTAATATTGTGGAATTGTGGATGACAAATTCTTAATACGGACGCAACATTTTGTTCTGTTTCTACTAATTCTGTTAATTCTGCTTATGCTGTTAATTCTATTATTTCTATTAATTCTGTTCTGTTCTGTTATTTCTATTATTTCTATTATATCAATTAATTCTATTAATTCTGTTTATTCTGTTAATTCTATTATTTCTATTAATTCTGTTCTGTTAGTTCTATTATTTCTATTATTTCTATTATATCAATTAATTCTATTAATTCTGTTTATTCTGTTAATTCTATTATTTCTATTAATTCTGTCTGTTAGTTCTATTATTTCTATTATTTCTATTATATCTATTAATTCTATTAATTCTGTTTATTCTGTTAATTCTATTATTTCTATTAATTCTGCTCTGTTAGTTCTGTTATTTCTATTATTTCTATTATATCTATTAATTCTATTAATTCTGTTTATGCTGTTAATTCTATTATTTCTATTAATTCTGTTAGTTCTGTTATTTCTATTATTTCTATTCTGTTAATTCTGTCAATTTTGTTTATTAATTCTGTTAATTCTATTAATTCTGTTAATTCTATTAATTCTGTTAATTCTATTAATTCTGTTAATTCTGGTGTTGAAGGTACTGTCAGGTTTTAGTGTCCAGGGCCTCGTGGATCGTGCAGTCGATAGGACTTAAACCTAACTACCTTGACAGTGACCCCTGTTTGTGTTAGCTACAACCTTCAACCACGTCAACCACCCCATCAATCACATCAACCACCCCATCAATTACCCATCAATCACATCAAGCTCCCCATCAACCACCCCATCAACTACCCCATCAACCATCCCGTCAACCATCCCGTCAAACCATCCCGTCAACCATCCCGTCAACCATCCCGTCAACCATCCCATCAACCATCCCATCAACCACCCATCAACCACCCATCAACCACCCCATCAACCGCCCCATCAACCACCCCATCAACCGCCCCATCAACCGCCCCATCAACCACCCCATCAACCAAAGCCAGTGTGTCCTCATCGAGGTCAAAGCCAGCGTGTCCTCATCGAGAACAAAGCCAGTGTGTCCTCATCGAGGACAAAGCCAGCGTGTCCTCATCGAGGACAAAGCCAGCGTGCCCTCATAGAGGACAAAGCCAGTATGTCCTCAACAGAAGCAAGACGTCTTAACACGCTGGCCAAGATACTCACTTCAAAGCCAGGACGTATTAAACTCCGCTAACCCAAGGAAATTTGGGGCGGAATTTAAGGTGAAAGTCAGATAGATACCTCAGGTGTGGAAGCAGGTATGGTGAGCAGGCTGTCAGACCACTCTTGTTACCGAGCTGTCAGCATCTGAAAGACCTGACGAAGGTGAGTGCAGCCGGGGAAAGAGATAAATGCAGAGGAGCCCTATGATTGTACATTTGTGAGACAATGTTGTCCTCGGGGAGTGACGTTACGTGTCAGGAAGCAGAGGAGGAAAAAGATGTGAACTAAGTTGATTCGTAAGCTAAGTTGCTAGAGTGAGGATTTGTGCACTGTAGGAAGGGCCATGCTCAGCTTATTGTCTTTAGAATTCTGTTAGATATGGAAGCAGATTAAGTAAACATACAGCCACATAAATAACCAGCACACAGGAGACTGAAGCTTTTAACGACGTTTCGTCCGAGTTGGACCATTAACTAGTGACACAGAAGCGCACAGGGAAGGGAGCTAGAATGAGAGAGAGAGAGAGAGAGAGAGAGAGAGAGAGAGAGGCGGTTACGAGAGAAATGTAACATTTCACGCATCACTGATCTTCAGCTCCATAGTAGATATGAGAGGTATCTTTCTCGCCTATGTTCCAAGGAGTACAGTTTATGGGACGTCAGGTATTCCTAATAATTTAGGTGTTTGAGTTTGTACGAACAGTGAAGGTTTACCGTACTTCTCCAAATCTACAACTTCTCCTGCCTTACACGGGCGTGTTAGTGTACTGCAGTACTCCAGGATAGAGAACAAGTGACTTGAAATATATCGTCACTGGCTTGGCAACTCTGCTTCTGAAGGTTTAGTATTCAGCATATTAATCGTTTTCCTTGTCATAAAAACATTGTAATCCTTGAATATATCTCTTATTATTACTTCTAAGTTCTCCATATTAATCTTACGCTGTATTGATTTTTTGAGTATATATATATATATATATATATATATATATATATATATATAAATATATATATATATATATAATATATATATAATATATATATATATATATATAATTGTCTGTTATTCCTGAAAATTTTCGCCGCATCATAATGCTGTGAGTGTCCCCACTAGACGCCCCATTAGCCTGGATCAAGAGCCCTTCATCAGTACCAAGTCATTCCCCCACCAAGGATGGAGTGGCGAGAAATACGAGAGTTAATATTCACACCACAATTATTCACTTCTCAAACTTTGCTTCTGGCAAAATTCGACAGCTGGAAAATAGTCCACCAGCTTCAAGAGTCATCCTCTCTCCGTTTCTCTTCTATTTCTAATTCTATTTCTATTCCAGTCTAATTTTGTTTTAATTCGAGACTATTTCTATTCGAGTCAAATTCTGTTTATATTTGAGTCAATTCTATTTCCAAATCTTTCTAATTCTATTCCAGTCTAATTCTTTTTTTTATTGTTAATGATTTTATTCCAATTTTCTTTCGTGTCTGATTTTATTTCGATTTCGTCAAATACATTTTTATTATTTACTGCACTTTAATTACATTGCTATTCTCTAATCCTATTTCTATTGTCATCCTTCTTATCTGACTCTGTTTCTATTGACACTAATGGTATCCAAATCTTTTCAATCTATATGTAAAGTAAAAGGACAC
The DNA here is from genome assembly GCF_026875155.1 of Cherax quadricarinatus. NCBI lineage: Eukaryota > Metazoa > Arthropoda > Malacostraca > Decapoda > Parastacidae > Cherax > Cherax quadricarinatus. The sequence continues at coordinate 11,171,866 of NC_069465.1, read as the reverse complement.
AAGTGCAACTAATGTGACATTTATTGTGGCAACGTTTCGCTCTCCAGGAGCTTTATCAAGCCATTACAAACAATACATAGACACAGAGGGTATATATAGGCTCAGAGTGAGGTGCGATACTAGTGAGGTACCATTTCGATGTTCACTAGTGGTAGTAGTAGTAGTAGTGACAAAAGTAATACAATATGGTAGAGCAATTAATCCATATTGTATTACTTTTGTCACTACTACTACTACTACTACTACCACCACTAGTGAACATCGAAATGTACCTCACTAGTATTGCAACTCACTCTGAGCCTATATAACCCTCTGTGTCCATGTATTGTTTGTAATGGCTTGATAAAGCTCCTGGAGAGCGAAACGTTGCCACAATAAAATGTCACATTAGTTGCACTTGTGTGTCCTTTTACTTTACATATTGTCGGTAATTCTACAACTTTATTACTTTTCAATCTAGTTAAATTCTATTACATAATTCTATGCCTATCAGTTCCACTCCACACAATTCTAATTCTAAAATTTCATTTTTTCTAACTTTCAGAATTGTCTTTTATATTAGTTAAATCTATTGCATTTCCAATTTAGGTTAGAATTATTTATTGTTACTTGTTATTGGACATTTTTCCATTTAATCAGATTCCAAAATGTTTAGATCACTTTCCCTATTTATCAAACATTCGACTTTTGTTCGTACGTAATCAAGTGAGCGAAAACTTACAATACCTGATGATGAGCTTGCAATACTGCTGGAGAGCTTACAATACCTGCTGGAGAGCTTACAATACCTGCTGGAGAGCTTACAATACCTGCTGGAGAGCTTACAATACCTGCTGGAGAGCTTACAGTACCTGCTGGAGAGCTTACAATACCTGCTGGAGAGCTTACAATACCTGCTGGAGAGCTTACAATACCTACTGGAGAGCTTACAATACCTGCTGGAGAGCTTACAATACTTGCTGGAGAGCTTACAATACCTGCTGGAGAGCTTACAATACTTGCTGGAGAGCTTACAATACCTACTGGAGAGCTTACAATACCTGCTGGAGAGCTTACAATACTTGCTGGAGAGCTTACAATACCTACTGGAGAGCTTACAATACCTGCTGGAGAGCTTACAATACTTGCTGGAGAGCTTACAATACCTGCTGGAGAGCTTACAATACCTGCTGGAAAGCTTACAATACTCTCCTTGCTCCATGAGCTTTATCATACCTCTTCTTAAAGTTCTGTATGGATCCTGCCTCCACTACATGTGTGTGTGTGTGTGTGTGTGTATTACCCTAGCTACGAGGTCTTTTCATGAACCGGGTCGCGGGGGCGTTGACTCCCGGAACACAACCTCCAGGTATACCCCAGATATTATTCATTATCTCTTATACTCTCCAGATAACCATTATCTCTTGTAATTTCCAGATATTATCCATTATCTCTTATACTCTCCAGATATCCATCATCTCTTGTAGTCTCCAGATATTATCCATCATCTCTTGTACTCTCCAGATATTATCTATTATCTCTTGTGCTCTCCAGATATTATCTATTATCTCTTGTGCTCTCCAGATATTACCCATTATCTCTTGTACTCTCCAGATATTATCTATTATCTCTTGTACTCTCCAGATATTATCTATTATCTCTTGTACTCTCCAGATATTATCTATTATCTCTTGTACTCTCCAGATATTATCTATTATATCTTGTACTCTCCAGATATTATCTATTTCTTGTACTCTCCAGATATTATCTATTATCTCTTGTGCTCTCCAGATATTATCTATTATCTCTTGTACTCTCCAGATATTATCTATTATCTCTTGTACTCTCCAGATATTATCTATTATCTCTTGTACTCTCCAGATATTATCTATTATCTCTTGTACTCTCCAGATATTATCTATTATCTCTTGTACTCTCCAGATATTATCTATTATCTCTTGTGCTCTCCAGATATTATCTATTATATCTTGTACTCTCCAGATATTATCTATTATTTCTTGTACTCTCCAGATATTATCTATTATCTCTTGTGCTCTCCAGATATTATCTATTATCTCTTGTAGTTTCTCACATCGGAAAAGGACTTTATGGACACAGTCGTAACCAGTAAAATGTTCAATAAATATTTAATCCTAATAAACATTTATGTTCTTGTGAATCAGTATTGATGGGGAAACATTAGTGAATAAATTAAACTGTGGTTAGCACTGTATTGACCACTTTCAGAGGACCTCGGAACAATGCCATAAGGTCGAGTGTCTCTGGTAAATCTTGCAGCAGGTCGCTCGTCCTGACCTCGTACGTTGCAGGCTTAACCACCAGCGAAAAGTCGGCAATTAATGTAACCGGAATTATACGATAATTTATAAGACTTAATTCAGATTTAGCGTAATCTCCTTCTCTTCCTTCCTTCCTCCCTCCCTCCATCTCTCTCTCTCTCTCTCTCTCTCTCTCCCTCTTCCACTTCTCTCCTCCTCACCTCCTCCAATTCTCTCTCCCTTCCCTTCCATCTCAGACTCTCCAAGAGGAAAGGAAAGAAAGAGTCGAGAAACAAAGAATAGATAATTTAAGAATTAGAAACCGAAATAAAACAGGTGTTGGAAATGTTATATTTTTGACTAAGGGAAATATCTCTTAATTCAGCAGTTATGTGACTGCTGGATCACATGTGTACGGCTGAGTGCTGGATCACATGTGTACGGCTGAGTGCTAGATCACATGTGTACGGCTGACTGCTGGATCACATGTGTACGGCTGAGTGCTGGATCACATGTGTACGGCTGAGTGCTAGATCACATGTGTACGGCTGACTGCTGGATCACATGTGTACGGCTGAGTGCTGGATCACATGTGTACGGCTGAGTGCTGGATCACATGTGTACGGCTGAGTGCTGGATCACATGTGTACGGCTGAGTGCTGGATCACATGTGTACGGCTGAGTGCTGGATCACATGTGTACGGCTGAGTGCTGGATCACATGTGTACGGCTGAGTGCTGGAATCACATGTGTACGGCTGAGTGCTGGATCACATGTGTACGGCTGAGTGCTGGATCACATGTGTACGGCTGAATGCTGGAATCACATGTGTACGGCTGAGTGCTGGATCACATGTGTACGGCTGAGTGCTGGATCACATGTGTACGGCTGAGTGCTGGATCACATGTGTACGGCTGAGTGCTGGATCACATGTGTACGGCTGAGTGCTGGATCACATGTGTACGACTGAGTGCTGGATCACATGTGTACGGCTGAGTGCTGGATCACATGTGTACGGCTGAGTGCTGGATCACATGTGCACTGTTATATGACTGCTGGATTACAGGTTCCACAGTGATTCAAGAGGCTGTTGATGTGGTCAGTCAATCGAGTAGCAGAATTCAATCCTGTTAAGTGCCAAGTAGTGAAAACTGGGTTGGGACTAAGAAGACAAGACATGGAGTACATATCAGAAAGAAGAGACAGTGAATGCACTGTACAAGGTGGAAGATCTGGGAGTCAGCAACACACCGAGCATGTCACTGTACTGAATGCCAACTTCACATCTTCAAAGCGCGCGCGCACACACACACACACACACACACACACACACACACACACACACACACACACACACACACACACACACACACACACACACACACACACACACACACACGATGCGGGAACGGCGTCTTTACATCTTTTTCCTTAATGATGTCATCTAATCACCCCCTGTTACCATAATTAAGACAATCAGAAGGGGAAGCATTGCGCAGCATGGCGGCTCCAGGTGTAGGGAAGGGGGAAAGGAGGAGGGGAAAAAGGGGAGGGAGGAGGGGGAATAGCTTGAAGGAATTAATAACTGGGGGAGGGGCAAAGGAAGTGGAGGTTACAGCGATTAGAGATTGGGTGGAAGCGGATAGATGATTAGAGGGGGTAGAGATTGAAGGAATTGGGGATTTTAGAACGTGGTAGGGATTAGGAATTAGGGACAGGGGAAGTGGATTAACGTGGGAGGGGGGATTTACGTTAGGAAGATGGGTTATTAAAGCGATATTCCTACCTAAGCATCAGAGATTTTGAACCCTAATTCCAGCTGGATTAGATTTGAATTTCACGAAGCGGTAAACCCGTGTGCTTCACTGAGCCCACGGACTGGTGCAGGCTCGATCCTCCTTCCACAGGTTGTAGCTTAATGTCTGACTCGCTTCTTAATGACTATAATATCAAGGTAAAGAGGCGATTAATGCTAAAGAAAGAACATCAAACATCTACATCTAACATCAAACATTTACATCTAACATCAGACAACTACATCTAACATCAGACATCTACATCTAACATCGAACATCTACATCTAACATCAAGCTACATCTAACATCAAACTACATCTAACATCTACATCTAACTACATCTAACATCGAACATCTACATCTAACATCAAGCTACATCTAACATCAAGCTACATCTAACATCAAACTACATCTAACATCTACATCTAACTACATCTAACATCAAACATCTACATCTAACATCAAACATCTACATCTAACATCTAACATCTACATCAAACTACATCTAACATCAAACATCTACATCTAACATCTACATCAAACTACATCTAACATCAAACATCTACATCTAACATCAAACATCTACATCTAACATCAAACATCTACATCTAACATCAAACATCTACATCTAACATCACACGTACATAATGGCTCAACTAACAACATATAAGAGACATTTAACATTAATCTACGTTCATCTAACATAAAGCTAAATGCAAATAACATCTTAAATGACCTATTTAACATCTAGCAAACACACCTAAAAAGATACATCAAATAAGCCACATGTAACAACCCACATGCAACAAGCCACATGTAACAAGCCACATCTAACAAGCCACATGTAAGAAACCACATGTAACAAGCCACATGTAACAAGCCACATCTAACAAACCACATGTAAGAAACCACATCTAACAAGCCACATGCAACAAGCCACATGTAACAAGCCACATGCAACAAGCCACATCTAACAAGCCACATCAACCATCACAGGGGTGATATACGGAAGTGTCTAACACAGGAAGCCACACCCTAGCATACTTAATAGGCAATTAATAACTACCTCAATTTGCTGCGTGTAATTGGTTAATATTAAGTACCAACTGCCATTACCAAATTCCTTTATACTGAAGAACCATTTTGTAGTTAGTCATCCCTATATACATTCACTCCATATCTATATAAATGTAAAATATGTTTATATATACACACACACACGCATACACACACATACACACACACACACACACACACACACACACACACACACACACACACACACACACACACACACAACATAATTAACTAAACAGGGAAACAAACGTGATGTATGCAGCGTCTGACACACACACACACACACACACACACACACACACACACACACACATATTGGAGTATGCGGCACCAGTTTGGAACCCACACCTAGCCAAGCACGTGAAGAAACTAGAGAAAGTGCAAAGGTTTGCAACAGGACTAGTCCCAGAGCTAAGAGGTATGTCCTACGAGGAGAGGTTAAGGGAAATCAACCTGACGACACTGGAGGACAGGAGAGATAGGGGGGACATGATAATGACATACAAAATACTGAGAGGAATTGACAAGGTGGACAAAGACAGGATGTTCCAGAGATTGGACACAGTAACAAGGGGACACAGTTGGAAGCTGAAGACACAGATGAATCACAGGGATGTTAGGAAGTATTTCTTCAGCCACAGAGTAGTCAGTAAGTGGAATAGTTTGGGAAGCGATGTAGTGGAGGCAGGATCCATACATAGCTTTAAGCAGAGGTATGATAAAGCTCACGGCTCAGGGAGAGTGACCTAGTAGCGATCAGTGAAGAGGCGGGGCCAGGAGCTCGGACTCGACCCCCGCAACCTCAACTAGGTGAGTACAACTAGGTGAGTACAGTACCATGCGGTTACTATCACTAACAATGCCAGTATTGCCTAACTCCACTTACCGGGATTCACTGAACAATTCCTGACCACAACAACAAATTCCCACCGCCAGAATTTTTATTTTGGCTCCGATTTGTAGCGGTGTGTCTAGCGGCCGGCCCGCCTCTGTCTATCTTGCCTATTTATGAGAGTTATCTCTATCTATTGTGTCTACCGGAGAGGATCTGTCTATTTCCATTAAGTGCAAATTCCATTGACACTACAATTCCCACTCAGTACAAATTCCTACTCGGAGTACAAATTCCCACCCAGAGCACAAACTCCAACCCAGAGTACAAATTCCTAACCTGGTAGCTTAAAACAGGAGACAAAAACGCATACAAGTAATTCCTTAAGATTATCGAAGGAGGCGGGAATTCCTGGGAATACTTGGCCGGGATTGGGAATTCCTGGGAATACTTGGCCGGGATTAGTCCGGATTACCGATCACGAAGGGCTGGAGGGATAAATCCCCCCCGTCTCCCAACCCCTGCCATCGCATTCCCCCAATATCTCCCCACCCCCCTCGACAACAACTGGATATCCTGGCAAGGAAAACTGGCTCCTAACGACTTGTGGAAAAGGAGCGAAAATTCCTTAACCAATATGCCAGCAAATCACTCCGCTAACAAAGGCTTTACGGATCGGCCAAATACAGAAGGATATTGTCTCGATATTTTTCTAGCCGTGACTCCCCTTGAAAAAGGCGCTGCAGATATAGAAAACGTGGAGCAATCCTTTAAAAATTAATATTAAACACCGAACTGAGATTCTGACTATTAATTGTTTGCATTTTGCCGACGATGTGACTAGTTTATTGCGTGAAAAAAAATAATATGAAGAGTTGAAGTCATATGGGTGAAAATAATTGGGGAAATTATATAATTATTGGAGAGATTATCTATGATATGTTACGATTTTTTTCCCCGGTGGCGGAATTGAAATTTTATCCTCGGTAAACATCAAAGTTTTTGTGACCCTCAATCGATGTTGTTCTCCGACAAATTTTTGTGTTTGTTACAGCTATGTTTTGCTCTCCAGAAACTTTATAAAGATAGTAAGAACAATACTAAGATATTTAAAAGTTATTAAATGAAGATTGTGAGATTCACTAGAGATAAAAGCGTAAGAACTTTGGTTGTCCATGTTAGTAGTAGTAGTAGTACTACTAAAGTAGTAGTACTACTACTAGTAGTAGTGGCAGTAGTAATAGTAAATTCTTGTAGTTATATAACTGTGAGGTTGAAGAATTCCTGTTCATATTTCAGAGATGACGAAGGTGACTTTGTTCTATATAATTATTTCAGAACTGAAGGTTATTCATACTTCAAGGTAATTTTGTTTACAGGTGTTTGGTTCCTTAATCCCTAAGTGGGCATCGTTCCATTTCGCCAAATAGCTGGTGATGTTCCAGTGCTGAACACTTGCATTGTTCAAATTGTCCCGTTGATGTTTTCATTTAGACGTGTTTCTAATTTTCGTCCTGTTTTTCCGACGTACACCTTGCCACAGCCTCCACCAGGGAGTGTGCAAACTACTCACCAGCAACAGAGTAGTTTGCACACTCTCTGGTGGAGGCTGTGGCAAGGCGTACGTCGGAAAAACAGGACGAAAATTAGAAACACGTCTAAATGAAAACATCAACGGGACAATTTGAACAATGCAAGTGTTCAGCACTGGAACATCACCAGCTATTTGGCGAAATGGAACGATGCCCACTTAGGAATTAAGGAACCAAACACCTGTAAACAAAATTACCTTGAAGTATGAATAACCTCACCATACTAGACTCACCATAGCTGGTTGTTATGGTGAGTCTAGTGTTGCCTAGTGCCGGTGTTTGTAGACGTTGAAGGAAACCAGGTCGTTGGGAAGGATGATAACTCTCTTAGAAGTAAAGAACAAAATGACACAATACCGTGACTGGAACAATAAACGAATAAGAGAGAGAAGCTTACGATGACGTTTCGGTCCGACTTTGACCATTGACAAAGTCACACTAACAGAAAAAAAGAGATGGAACCAGTATATATACGCCAGCTGGCAGGGATGGAACAAGAGAAGTGGGAGGAGTGCTAATGGTAGTGGTAAGGCATGTAGGGAAATAGAAATAGTGATGGTGTAAAGTAGGGAAAGGAAAAAGCAGTAGTAAATGGTCCAGGTCGGACCGAAACGTTGTCGTAAGCTCGACGGAGAACGAATTTATCTTAAGGCTTCGTTTCTTTCCAGTCTTTGATGAAGAAAGGAAAGTATTGCTATGTGAAAGTTTGCTGGAACATCCTTCTTCAAGAATTTCAAGACTGCAAATTCAATATGCTCTCAAGAAGCCGATAATGACACCTCATTATCCTCGAAATATTAGCACGAATCCTTTTAAAATCCACAAACCCCGGCGTCATCTGGCAACAGGAAGTCCCTTACACTACTGCAACAGTGACAGCATGAGGCGGCCGATAGGATACAAACCTTAGTTGAATAGGAAACTTTTCGGTCCTGGGACCGAGTGATGAAGGTCCCAGGACCGAAACGTTTTCTAATATGTCCTGGCGTTTACTTAGTTTCTTCCTGCACCTCACCATCTTCCATTAACACATTCTCTGTGTGCAGTTTGTGTTGTCTTAATAAAGCTCCTGGAGAGCGAAACATAGCTGTAATAAACGTCTCATTACTCATTTACTTCATATATATATATATATATATATATATATATATATATATATATATATATATATATATATATATATATATATATATATATATATTATATTATATAAATGAAGTCTGTCGGTAATTCTACCATTATTACCAAAAATAGAGTTACATTATTACACTACTGGTGCACAATGCTGATAAGTTCTTGTACAACATGTACAACACGTACAACTGCTCGTCCTTGATCAAGTACAAGTGTTCTTTCTTACCTTTGGATGAGCCCGCCGTGGGAAAGCGACTTTCGGATCGATCTGTTGGGAAAAGCAAGAGGAAGTCATGAATGTCGGTCTCCTGTGAGGCGGAGGTGAGGGCAAGTGTCATACACAGCTTCAGAAGTAGGTATGTTCAGGCCCTGGAGTCAGTTCATTGAGGGGATTTCTCATCCAAGGAATTGAAGCTGCTCTACCCTTCCTCGGATCAAACCTAATCTCCCGTTCCCCAGGGCCTGTATGGTCCAAACGAGTTTAGCGATTTCTCGTGATTGTAATATTATTACTGTTACTACTACCACTACAACTACTGCTGCTGCTGCTGCTGCTACCACCACTCTTACTACCACTACCACTGCTACTACTATTACTACTACTACTACTACTACTACCAATAATAATAATAATAATAACAGGCCCTGGACGCCAAAATCAATAAAGCTGGTCATCAAAATTGAATATTACGGGGCCAGGAGCTATGTATCGACCCCTGCAAACACAGTTAGGCAAGTACAACTAGGGGGCAGAAGTGCCCTTTATGACAGATGCTGATAGATATTGGGACTAATTCAATTATCATACCGTGTCACTCCTGCTATAATTATCAACACTAGACTGACGTGTGCCTATAAATCACTCTGTGATTTATGTTATTAATTATGAAGCCAGGGTTAAATAACTTATTGATTTCCAGGTACACTAAACACTTCAATCTCCGTCTATCTCAATTTTGGTGCCCAAATTATGTAAACGATGTAGGAAAAAATGGGGATTGAAAAAGACAGGAAAAATCATCGTCTTCCACCAGTGCTGATGTCTCGGTAATCATCTGAAGAAGTGTGCAGAGGCAGACGAAATCTTTCGTCAGTATGGATTACATGTGTCTTAATCTTCAACTAGCCGGTATAATATACCATTTGTAACATTAAATAACAAAAAAGGCACAATACCGTGACTGGAACGATATACAAATAACCCGTACATAGAAGAGAGGAGCTTAAGACGACGTTTCGGTCCGACTTGGACCATTTACAGTCACAAAGTGACTTTGTAAATTGTAGATGAATGGTTCAAAGAACCGACACGTTGTTAAATTAGACACATGTGCAACTCTTGGGTATCTTTATTGAGGAAATGTTTCGCCACACAGTGGCTTCATCAGTCCATGCAAAGGATAAACTGGAAGAGCAGGAGGAGAATGAGGTAATCAGTCCCTCAACCTTGAGTCGATGTGGTCAGTCCATCAATCTTGAATAGAATACGGCATATGAGCGGAGAAGCTTATAAACCGTATGGCAGGAGAGGTACAGCAGTGGTAGGTGGTGTCACATGTGTCCAATGTGGAAGTAGGTCGTGCCCAAGGGTTAGGCAAGCGAAGAATTTGTATGGACTGATGAAACCACTGTGTGGCGAAACGTTTTCTCAATAAAGATACCCAAGAGTTGCACATGTGTCTAATTTAACAACGTGCCGGTTCTTTGAACCATTCATCTACAATCCTGTCAGACACTGCAACTTCTTGGGATCTTAATACTTGGGAATTCTTTGCTTGCCTAACCCTTGGGCACGACCTACTTCCACATTGGACAAATGTGACACCACCTACCACTGCTGCACCTCTCCTGCCATACGGTTTATAAGCTTCTTCTCCGCTCATATGCCGTATTCTATTCAAGATTGATGGACTGACCACATCGACTCAAGGTTGAGGGACTGATTACCTCATTCTCCTCCTGCTCTTCCAGTTTATCCTTTGCATGGACTGATGAAGCCACTGTGGGGCGAAACGTTTCCTCAATAAAGATACCCAAGAGTTGCACATGTGTCTAATTTAACGACTTTGTAAATGGTCCAAGTCGGACCGAAACGTCGTTGTAAGCTCCTCTCTCATATGTGCGGGTTATTTGTATAACATTGCTTGAGAATAGTCAAGGAGGGAGCTTAGGTTAGGTAAGGGAAACAGGACAAGTGTTTCCTGAGTCGGGTCTTAATCATATGATGACCCGCAGTTGGGGCTTTGGGTCATCTGACCGAGGCCTTCCGCTGGCTTACCTGTCCACCCCTTTAAAAAATATGGCTGTATATAAACAATTTCATGTGATGACTCTTAACAACATTTCTATTACAGAAGACAGATATATTATTATTATTATAACTGGAAAATGCTAAACCCGTAGGATTATACAGCAGAAGTCAGGTATAAATAGTAAGAAAAATCCAAGATAAGGAAATAATGTACATATCTTAAACCTTCCAGGGAAAATATGTTGAAGGAAGAAATCACATACGTAACTTCAGTCTGAGTTAAGAATGAGAAAAGAATATTGTGAAGGAATTAAATATTGAATGTGATAGTTGTGGTGTCAGTTGAGGTGGGATACTGACAGCCAAGATGATATGGAAGTTGATGTCATTAGATTTCTGTCATGTCACAGGTTGTCTGTCAGAGCATTGCCATGCGTTAGTATATATATATATATATAGAAGTACCACCTCTATAGCTGGAATGGGGACCCTCATCCTCAGAGAAGACAATAAACGTACCTCAGGGAAAACTCAAGGTTCTCCCTGGAGCTGTTTGAATATTTTCTTCTCCTACCACACCCTATATTTTATATTCTATGTGAACATTTATTAATAAACAGAATACATTTACAGAAAACACAAACATGAATACAATGGTTTGTAGATGAATGGTTCAGAGAACCGACATGTTGATAAATTAGACATATGTGCAACTCTTGGGTATCTTTATTGAGGAAACGTTTCGCCACACAGTGGCTTCATCAGTCCATACAAAGGAGAATCTTGAAGAACAGGAGGAGAATGAGGTAATCAGTCCCTCAACCTTGAGTCGATGTGGTCAGTCCATCAATCTTGAATAGAATACGGCATACGTGCTGAGAAAGAGCTTATAAACCGTTGGCAGGAGAGGTTCAAACAGCTCCGGGGAGAACCTTGAGTTTTCCCTGAGGTACGTTTATTGTCTTCTCTGAGGATGAGGGTCCCCATTCCAGCTATAGAGGTGGTACTTCCCTATATATATATATATATATATATATATATATATATATATATATATATATATATATATATGAAAATGTCTATTTATAAAGGCCCTTTTAGGCTTAACTGTGTGTGGGTATGGAAGTGACCGTCTAGCTTCGGCTAGGCACCTGTACTTATCTATGGTCTGTCTGTATAACTAAGTACTGTGTAAAAATACACACAAATACAGTGTAATGCGGTCCTTTATTGACAACTTTTCGCCCACACAGCGAGCTTTATCAAGTCACAAACAGATCTACCTGGGTAAAGAGTACATGATAATACATAGTGTTGAGAGTCAGGTGGAGAATGATGGGTAGGTTGTTTGAGACGGACTTGCAAGGTTCGTCTTGTAGGTCAGAGGCCCCGCAAGAGAACTAGAAAGCCAAAATGCTGCCGGATAACGGAGCCTAGCATTTATTAAACAACCAGTCTTTAGCATTAGAATGCCATGGCGTTAGAATTCATGAAGTCACCATACTATGGAGTTAAAAGGTGGCTCTGTGCTAGAATGCCATGGCGTTATAATGCCATGAAGTCAGGATACTCTGGAGGTTAAAGGTGGATCTGTGCTAGAATGCCATGAAGTTAAAATATCATGGTGTAAGAAAATGAAAGATAAATCCGTTTCTAAATACCATGAAGTTAGTATGCCATGGTTGTTCTCCAGTATGATATGTCATGAAGTAAGGCAGTAAACAATGGATGTACTCCAGTATGTCATGAAGTAAGGCAGTAAACAATGGATGTGCTCCAGTATGTCATGAAGTAAGGCAGTAAACAATGGATGTGCTCCAGTATGTCATGAAGTAAGGCAGTAAACAATGGATGTGCTCCAGTATGTCATGAAGTAAGGCAGTAAACAATGGATGTACTCCAGTATGTCATGAAGTAAGGCAGTAAACAATGGATGTGCTCCAGTATGTCATGAAGTAAGGCAGTAAACAATGGATGTGCTCCAGTATGTCATGAAGTAAGGCAGTAAACAATGGATGTACTCCAGTATGTCATGAAGTAAGGCAGTAAACAATGGATGTGCTCCAGTATGTCATGAAGGCAGTAAACAATGGATGTGCTCCAGTATGTCATGAAGTAAGGCAGTAAACAATGGATGTGCTCCAGTATGTCATGAAGTAAGGCAGTAAACAATGGATGTGCTCCAGTATGTTATGCAGTAAGGCAGTAAACAATGGATGTACTCCAGTATGTTATGCAGTAAGGCAGTAAACAATGGATGTGCTCCAGTATGTCATGAAGTAAGGCAGTAAACAATGGATGTGCTCCAGTATGTCATGAAGTAAGGCAGTAAACAATGGATGTGCTCCAGTATGTCATGAAGTAAGGCAGTAAACAATGGATGTACTCCAGTATGTCATGAAGTAAGGCAGTAAACAATGGATGTGCTCCAGTATGTCATGAAGTAAGGCAGTAAACAATGGATGTGCTCCAGTATGTCATGAAGTAAGGCAGTAAACAATGGATGTACTCCAGTATGTTATGCAGTAAGAGTCACAGGGTAAGGTAACATAATACTGGAGGATGGTCTCACCTTCTTGCCGTCGAGTTCATGAGCTGCGAGAGTAAGTACTTTATCCACACTGGACGGGTCACTGAAGGTCACGAACCCAAACCCTCTGAAAGGTCAAGAAGCTTGAGTTAGAATCCCCGTAACACACTTATAACACACCTTTGTAATACACCTGTAATACACAACATACCATTCGGGCACTCTGAAATACATCTGTAACACATTTGTAGTATATCTTCAACACTCCTTTAGCACACTTGTAACACACTTTTAGCAGACCTGGAACACACTTTTTACACACCTGTAACACACTTTTTCATAAAACACTTTGCAACGGCACCTGAATTGCTGAGGGAAGAGTGTGTGGAACAGTGACCACATTGAACAATTACTCTCTGCTAAACTCTTACACCAGTAAATATTATAAAAACACAAAATGGGTGACTTGTGTGTTTGGACATAACTCTGTGTGTGTGAGGGGGTGAGGAGTGGCACTTGTGTGGTGAGTGCCATGTGTGATGGTGTATTTTGAGGATGTGTGGTGATGGTGTATTTTGATGTGTGGTGATAGTGTATTTTGATGGTGATGTGTGGTGATGGTGGTGTATTTTGATGGTGATGTGTGGTGATGGTGGTGTGTATTTTGATGGTGATGTGTGGTGATGGTGGTGTATTTTGATGGTGATGTGTGGTGATGTTTTTTTTTTGTATGTAGTGGTTTTGATCTATGATTTTAGCCCATATACATTTTTAGGATAATCATGTGTGTGTGTGTGTGTGTGTGTGTGTGTGTGTGTGTGTGTGTGTGTGTGTGTGTGTGTGTGTGTGTGTGTGTGTGTGTATACACTCATTTGTACTCGCCTATTTGTGGTTGCAGGGGGTCGATGCATGTGTGTGTGCACCTGTGATTTTTTTCCCTTAAAACCCGTTGATGACATGTAAAAAAAGCCTCACCTGGAGAAAATGTGAAACTCACCTGCGTAGGTTAACTTCTATCAGCTTGCAATTACAGAACCAACTGCTAAAGCAATTATGAGAAGTTGCATAAAGTCAGAGGTCATGATGCAAATGATTTACATCAATTATGCAACAATTACTCGCTAGTTCCCTACAGTGTAATCTTCACTAATTACTCACCAATCTTCTAACGACCTACGATTCTCAAAAGTTACATTTTCCAATATATAAAAAGTAATTCCTTCATTCTAAAGTCTTTATATAGTTTCAAATTTCAAAAAAATGTTAAATTATACTATTTTTTAAAACATTCTAATCGTCAAAAGCAAATTAGATACTATATCATAAAAGAAATAATTCTATAGATGCCGATTATCCAATTATTTTTGTGCACCATTGATACAACTGGTGTGTATTGTCTTTAAATTTCAAGGTTAATAAATTCTCAAATGTTGTCATGTACATGACTTTTGACTAATAGTTCTTCTTTACAAATGTCAGCTGATTCCTGACAACACAGGTCAGCTGATACCTGACAACACTGGTCAGCTGATACCTGACAACACTGGTCAGTTGATACCTGACAACACTGGTCAGTTGATACCTGACAACACTGGTCAGTTGATACCTGACAACACTGGTCATTGTACTGAACTGGTCGTGATACTGACAACACTGGTCAGTTGATACTTGACAACACTGGTCAGTTGATACCTGACAACACTGGTCAGCTGATGCCTGACAACACAGGTCAGCTGATACCTCACAACACAGGTCAGTTGATACCTCACAACACAGGTCAGTTGATACCTCACAACACAGGTCAGTTAATACCTCACAACACAGGTCAGTTGATACCTCACAACACAGGTCAGTTGATACCTCACAACACAGGTCAGCTGATGCCTGACAACACAGGTCAGCTGATACCTCACAACACAGGTCAGCTGATACCTCACAACACAGGTCAGCTGATGTCTGACAACACAGATCAGCTGATACCTCACAACACAGGTCAGCTGATACCTCACAACACAGGTCAGCTGATGTCTGACAACACAGGTCAGCTGATACCTCACAACACAGATCAGCTGATTCTTACAACTCGCACTACTTTCTACCCTTCTCTAGATATCCTTCCCCTTTCAACCTCTTTTTCCCTTTGCCCTCCCAATTACTACCAATATTTCTCCTCTTCCCTATACCCGGACCCTTTATCAATATTATTTTCCTCCTTCCCTCCTCTCCTTCCTCTAAATACTGATCTTTCCAGTCCCTTCTCTCTGTCCTTCACTGCAAGCAATTCTCCACCCTTTTCAATTCCTCTCTTTTTCAAATTCTTCCATTTCTTCATATTTTTCCCCTTTTCCGTTTCTCATATTGCCTCGTAATTTTCTTATGATTCTTCCCTGTGTCAATTCTTTACCTCTCCCCTTTCTCTCCTCACCCACCATACCTTCCCTCTTTTGTTCCCACTTTCAATCTCCCTTTCCCCCCACCACCAATCATGCTTCCCTCTTCCCCACACATTCCATTCCCTCCCCACTTTTAAAGTTTCCTTCCCATCTCCCCACCTACCTTTCATTCCATCTCCCAGCTTACCCTGCCTTCCTATTCACTCCCCATTACTCATACTCCCCTCCTTCCCCACCACGTGTGGTCTCCCCTACACCCCTATAGCCCATTTCCTGGAGTAATGAGGTGATGGGTCAAGGGGGTGGATAGGAGGTAGGGTGATGGGATAGGAATGGATGTAGGGGTCATGGGGAGGTGAGGGAGAGGGTGATACTGACCGTCCTTCCTTCGCTCTGAAAAGAGCGAAACATGACTTAAAGCTCTACCCAGAGCGAAACACGACTTCCTAAAGCTCTACCCAGAGTGAAATATGACTTCCTAAAGCTCTACCCAGAGTGAAATATGACTTCCTAAAGCTCTACCCAGAGTGAAATATGACTTCCTAAAGCTCTACCCAGAGTGAAATATGACTTCCTAAAGCTCTACCCAGAGTGAAATATGACTTCCTAAAGCTCTACCCAGAGTGAAATATGACTTCCTAAAGCTCTACCCAGAATGAAATATGACTTCCTAAAGCTCTACCCAGAGTGAAACAACACTACACAGAGCGAAACGACATGAAACCTAACTTAATAAAACTGTACATTGAGAACTCTACATAATAAAGCTCCACATAGAGTGAAAGATTTTGAGAAGAGGCAACCAAATTACAAGTGCACAACTATAGCCAAACAAGAAAACGACAACCAAACAAAAATACCAACGAGTAAATTATCTGTCGTAGCCAGTGAGTATCTAACATACAAACTCAAGTCAGGTTATTACCAACTTTAAGTTGAACTAGGGAGAGGGGAGAGGTTGATCCTGTGTGGGGGGGAAGGAGGAGGGAGCATGGAGAGGGATGAGGTAGTACGGAGAGAGGGATGAGAGAGAGAGAGAGAGAGAGAAAGAGGCTGATTTTTATTATGAAGGGTCAGTCAGTTTGTGCTGTGATGAATCAACTGATTTGTGTTGTGATGAATAAGCTGATTTGTGTTGTGATGGATCAGTTGATTTGTGTTGTGATGGATCAGCTGATGTGTGTTGTGATGGATCAGCTGATGTGTGTTGTGATGGATCAGCTGATTTGTGTTGTGATGGATCAGCTGATGTGTGTTGTGATGGAAGCTGATGTGTGTTGTGATGAATCAGCTGATGTGTGTTGGATGAGATGAGCTGATGTGTGTTGTGATGGATCAGCTGATGTGTGTTGTGATGGATCAGCTGATTTGTGTTGTGATGAATCAGCTGATTTGTTTTGTGATGGATCAGCTGACATAAAGGGGTGACTGCTGAGCAGGAAACCTGACTTGGATCAGAGAATGGAAATCGTAAATGGTGGAGAGAGAGAGAGAGAGATGGGGGGAGGGGACTCCAAAATGATTTATGGTGGGGGAGGGGAATGGAACCCAAAATTATAGATGCTGCCTGAGGAAAGAGGACCAAAATTATAGATGATGGTGGAGGAAGGGAAGGGAGACACCATATGATAGATGGGGAAGGGGGGTGGAAGAGACCTGGGAAAGGCAAGATGAGGAAATGTAATGGGTGTCAGGCATGATATTCGCTGCTAGATGATTTAATGGCCATTAGGGAATGAATGGAACTCTGAGATAGCAACCATCATCGTTCTACCCATGCTAGACCAATATCATTCTACTTATGCTAGGCCACCATCATTCTACTTATGCTAGGCCATTATTCTACTTATGCTAGGCCATCATTCTACTTTTTCTAGGCCATTCTACCCATGCTAGGCCATTCTACCCATACTAGGCCATTCTACCCATACTAGGCCATTCTACCCATGCTAGGCCATCATCATTCTACCTTTGCTAGGCCATCATTCTACCCATGCTAGGCCATCATCGTTCTACCTATGCTAGACCACCATTCTACCAATGCTAGGCCATCATTCTACCCACGCTAGACCATCATCATTCTGCCCATACTAGACCATTCTACCCATGCTAGACCATCATTCTACCCATGCTAGACCACCATCATTCTACCCATGCTAGGCCATCATTCTACCCACGCTAGACCACATCATTCTACCCATGCTAGACCACCATCATTCTACCCATGCTAGGTCATTCTACCCAAGCTAGACCATCATCATTCTACACACACACTACACCATCATTCTACCCACGTTAGACCACCATTCTTCCCACGTTAGAACATTCTACCCATGTTAGACCACCATTCTACCCACGCTAGACCACCACCATTCTACCCACGCTAGACCACCACCATTCTACCCACGCTAGCCCACCACCATTCTACCCATGCTAGGCAATCATTCTACCAACGCTAGATCATTATACACACGCTACACCACCATCATTCTACCCACATTAGACCATTCTACCCATGCTAGACCACCACAATTCTACCCGCTAGACCCACATTCTACCCATGTTAGACCACCACCATTCTCCCCATGGTAGACCACCACAATTCTACCCCTGCTAGACCACCACCATTCTACCCATGTTAGACCACCACCATTCTCCCCATGGTAGACCACCACCATTCTACCCACGCTGGACCACCACCATTCTACCCACGCTGGACCACCACCATTCTACCCACGCTAGACCACCACCATTCTACCCACGCTAGACCACCACCATTCTACCCACGCTAGACCACCACCATTCTATCCACGCTAGACCACCACCATTCTACCCACGCTAGACCATCATTCTACCCATGCTAGGCCACCATCATTCTACCCATGCTAGACCAACATTATTCTACCCACTCTAGACCATTCTACCCACGCTAGACCATTCTACCCACGCTAGACCACCACCGTTCTATCCACGCTAGCCACCATCATTCTACCCACGCTAGACCATTCTACCCATGTTAAGCCACCATCATTCTACTCGTGCTAGGCCACCATCATTCTACCCATGCTAAGGCACCATCATTCTACCCATGCTAGACCACCATCATTCTGTCCATGCTAAGCCACCATCATTCTACCCATGCTAGACCACCACCATTCTATCCACTCTAGACCATTCTACCCACGCTAGACCACCATTCTACCCACGCTAGACCACCACCGTTCTATCCACGCAAGCCACCATCGTTCTACCCACGCTAGACCATTCTACCCAAGTTAAGCCACCATCATTTTACTCATACTAGGCCACCATCATTCTACCCACGCTAGGCCACCATCATTCTACCCATGCTAGGCCACCATCATTCTACCCATGCTAGGCCACCATTATTCTACCCACGCTAGGCCACCATCATTCTGCCCATGCTAGGCCACCATCATTCTACCCATGCTAGGCCACCATCATTCTACCCACGCTAGCACCATCATTCTACCCAAGTAGGCCACCATCATTCTACCCACGCTAGGCCACCATCATTCTACCCATGCTAGGCCACCATCATTCTACCCACGCTAGGCCACCATCATTCTACCCATGCTAGGCCACCATTATTCTACCCACGCTAGGCCACCATCATTCTACCCATGCTAGGCTACTACCACCATACAGAGCCACCGCTACTATAAGTAAGGTTATCCCAGGTAATTCTTAGGTTATCCCAGGTAATTTATACCCAATATAAAGTACCAGGAATAACCTGAAAAAATGTCAAAGCAACTTTTATCCACCGGGTCCTCTATCACTGCTATGTCACTGCCAGTCAACAGTGGACTGCAGAAGCAACTGGCTGGCAAAACGTTTCCAGAATGAAGATACCTAAATGTTGCATAAATCTCTTGTTTATCAATGTGTTTATGATTCATTACCTTTGCAATTATTCATGAGTGTGACCAGCTCTACCTGGAGCTCATTACCTTTGTAACTTGGTCATGATTATGACCAGATCTAGTTCATTACCTCTGTAACTTGCTCAGCTATCAAAACTTTGGAGTCCAGTCCCTGGACCCATTATGTACCTCTGTAATCTTTTGACTACCGCCCACAGGATGGGTATGGGATGACTACCGCCCACAGGATGGGTATGGGATGACTACCGCCCACAGGATGGGTTGAATTGATGCTGATAAGTGTCTCAACTCAACTGTCGGTTTTTCAAACCATCACACAGGATGGGTATGGGATGATACGCCCACAGATGGGTATGAGACTACCGCCCACAGATGGTACTGGGATGACTACGCCCCAGTGGGTATGGGGTGCATGATAAACATATTAAACTAAAACAACTTATCAACGTCTCAGTTGAATTACAGTGATTATCAGATACAGTCGGATGCGAAAAATTTCACTGACTTCTCACTGCATATCAGTCAATCTTTATTTCTTGATATTATACTGTTAAACTTTAATTGAAACACGTAAAAAATTTACATGAAGAATTACTTCTATTATCGCAAATTCCGAGAATTATTGCAAGGTGCTAGAATTTACCTGCGTGACTGTTTACAAAGTTAATCGGATAAGAGATTAATAAATATATTAAGGAGTCTTGAAATCTGCTAGAAGAAACATTACCTTAATCTTGCTCGATCATGGAGGGTAAACAGCGGATTTTCAACCTGGTATTGATTGCATATACCTGGTATTGATTGGATATACCTGATATTAATTGGATATACCTGGTATTAATTGGATATTCCTGGTATTTATTAGATATTCCTGGTATTTATTAGATATTCCTGGTATTTATTAGATATTCCTGGTATTTATTAGATATTCCTGGTATTTAATACATATTCCTGGTTTTCATTAAATATTCCTGGTATTAGATATATCTGATTACTATTAGATATATCTAATGTTGAGCCGGATATACCTGGTACTGATTAGAACAAAAACTCATCTTCTATACAAAAAATAAGGATATAGAAGAAGTACCTTAAGACGGCGCTAAGGCCCATCCAATGTTATTCTCAAGTCACAACTGAGGCAAGAAATGTAGAGAAGGCCAGAAGACAATACGGTGGGGGCTGAGGAAGAAGGGAATAGTGGTTATGGTAGTAGTAGTGGTGGTAGTAGTAGTGATGTAGTAGTAGTGATAGTAGTAGTAGTAACAGTAGTAGTAGTAGTAGTAGTAAATGTGAGGCATAGCTGGTAAATAAGTCTCTAAAGAGATTGTCAACTACAGTCGTAGTCCACCAGACTTCCAACTGTGTCTTTACATACACTGTTTTGCAGTGACACACTGCCTTGCAGCGACACACTGCCTTGCAACGACACACTGCCTTGCAGTGACACACTGCCTTGCAGTGACACACTGCCTTGCAACGACACACTGCCTTGCAACGACACACTGCCTTGCAAGTGACACACTGCCTTGCACGACACACTGCCTTGCAGCGACACACTCTTGCAGCGACAAAACTGCCTTGCGTGACACACTGCCTTGCCGACACACTGCCTGCACACACTCCTTGCAGCGACACACTGCCTTGCAGTGACACACTGCCTTTCAACGACACACTGCCTGCATGCGACACTGCTTGCAGTGACACACTGCCTTGCAAGACACACTGCCTTGCAGCGAACACACTGCCTTGCAGCGAACACTGCTTGCAGCGACACACTGCCTTGCAGGACACACTGCTTGCAGCACACACTTGCCTTGCAGCGACACATGCCTTGCAACCCACACTGCCTTGCAACGACACACTGCCCCTGCAGTAAACACTGCCTTGTAAATAACACTCTGCGTACGTAACTAACTGCCTTGTAAAACAAATCTCCGTACAGTACACACTGCTGTGGTGATACACTGTCTTGGGTTGCATATGACCTTGCAGTACACACGCCTTGCAGTTACAGATTGCCACTGCGTGATACATTTCTTGCACTGCCAGCATCACTGCCAGCCTCGGGCTGTGACACTGATGTCAAGGAATTCTTTTTCACTAACGATTTAAAGCAACACTAAATCTGAAGCGACAGGTGTTGCACAGGTGTTGCAATGGCCGCCAGCACAGGTATTCGTCTACCACCACTGAAACTTCACATATCGCACCTGTCATAAGCTCAAACTCCATCAATCACACCTGTCATAAAATCAGATCCTAGCAATCACACATGTAGGATCAAATCAGTCACACCCATCGTAGAATCTAACTCCATCAATCACACCCATAGCAGGATCTAACCCCATCAAACCCACTGTAGGATCTAACCCCATCAATCAAGCCCATTGTAGGATCTAACCTTATCCATAACACCCACAGTAGGATATAACCCCATCAATCACACCCATCGTAGGAATCTAACCCAAACAAATCCCATCAGTCGCACCTGTCTTATCATCAGAGTGTACCTCAATCCCATCAGTCAGAGGTGTTCCATCGCTGGTCACGTGTCAGAAGGCGTCAATTACCTCAGCTGGGAGCCCAGTGTCTCCACTGTAGAAAATCAGCCCATCTACCCACCTGCAATCCCAGTAATGCTCGCCCACTGTCAGATATAGTCAAGTAACAGTGTGTAGTCATGTAACACGGTGTGTAGTCAAGTAACACGGTGTGTAGTCATGTAACACGGTGTGTAGTCAAGTAACACAATGTACCGTTAAGTAACACAGTGTATAGTCAGGTAACACTGTGTTTAAAAAATCTATACTGTGCGTCCCTCACACAGAGTGATGGGGAGGGAGGAAGGGGAAGGGGAAAGGGAGGCAGAGAGGGGGAGGGAGGAAGGGGAAGGGAGACAGGGAGGAGGGGATTGGGATTTCTCATATCACGAAACAATTCCTAGAAAATCATTCTTCAGACAGTCCCCAATAGGCAAATTCCTAGAAGACCTTCCCTAGGGGGCCAGACGCAATATTATCGATAGTAAGCCATTTTTAGTAGACCATTCCTGGTAGACCATTCCTGGTAGACCATTCCTGGTAGACCATTCCTGGTAGACCATTCCTTTCCTGGTTGACCATTCCTGTGGCACCATTCTTAAGATAATTTTACAATAATTTAATAATAAACAAACACAATGAAATATAGTTTTTTCATTAGGTTCAGAATGATTTTTGCAAAATTATTTGATACACAAATTTTCGCTTGCCTTATTCGGCAAGAAGAGCCCTGCTATTTAAGCTTATTCGGCCACATTAATAAAATATATATTATATTATATTATATATATATATAATATATATATATATAAATATATATATATATATATATATATATATATATATATATATATATATATATATATATATATATATATATATATATATATATATATATATATATAATATCACAGCCCTTATTCCCCTCATCTTTTACTCTCCCTCTCTCCCCTTCTTGCCCTGCTCTCTCCTCCCCTCCTTCCCTCATCTGCCACCACCTGTGCCTGCCTGCCAAACTGTCACAATGCAATTGCTTCACCTTCCATCAAATCAGAGTGATGGGTCTACCTATTGTTGGTTCCTGGGGTCATCACCTGATCAATCAGGTGGTTGGTGCCAACAGTATGCAGCGCAACGTAGGCACCAAAACCAGGCAGTAGTGTGTGTGTGTACTCACCTAGTTGAGGTTGCGGGGGTCCAGTCCGAGCTCCTGGCCCCGCCTCTTCACTGATCGCTACTAGGTCACTCTCCCTGAGCCGTGAGCTTTATCATACCTCTGCTTAAAGCTATGTATGGATCCTGCCTCCACTACACTCCACTGGGGTGTGTGTGTGTGTGTGTGTGTGGTGTGTGTGTGTGTGTGTGTGTGTGTGTGTGTGTGTGATGTGTGGGAGTGATGGGTGGCGGGGATGGGGGGTTGTGTTGATGGGTGGTGGTGATGGGTGGTTGTGATGAGTGATGGTAATGGGTGGTGATGATGGGTGGTGCTGATGGGTGGTGGTAACGGGTGGTGATGATGGGTGGTGGTAACGGGTGGTGATGATGGGTGGTGTGTGCATGCCTAGGCAAGCAACCCTGATTCTTTCTTGTTCAGCCTGAGATAATTGTCATATTTGTACACGTCGAAGCCACCCTGGAGGTGTGGTGATGGTGGTTGTAGTGGTGGTGGTTGTAGTGGTGGTGGTTGTAGTGGTAATAGTGCTTGCTAGTAGTGCTGTTGGTGAGTGGTAGTGGTTACCATCCATATAATATATATATATATATATATATATATATATATATATATATATATATATATATATATATATATATATATATATATATATATGGTATAATTGTAATATTGAAGTGGGAAAAGCGAGCAGTGTCAACATCATTGAACAACTGGAGTCAACACAAGATAACGGATCATTAATTATAGCATTACCAGGGATCACAAAGTTAAGAGTTAAGTCAATAATCTGACGCAACGATACGTGATCACTCTGCCTTGTATCACCAGTATTATTAATGTATCTCTAATTCACTAATGTATAGCATGCAAAAAACAATATGGCCGTTATCAACGTGTGAAACAATACAATGGTGTGTTTACATATCGTTCAGTTTTATTCCTGTTCTATGTGTTTGTATTCTCTTAATAAAACTCAAGAGTATTATGCAGGGAGAGAAAGTAGTTAGACCATCCAGTGAGGTAGTGTTCCTCTGTCACATCAGTGAGGAACAGAAGCCAGTTAAACATTTTGCACTCTGGCAGGATTTCTGGTCATGTTTTTCTTACTCATGAGGATGACAGGAAGGAAGGCTGGTAGACAGCAACCATCATTCTGTCATATGTGAAATGAGAGGATGTTAAACGCTCTGAGAGAGAATAAGAGAGAGAGAGAGAGAGAGAGAGAGAGAGAGAGACTGAGCTATCTCTGGGGACGTCTGGAGGAGTGGCACTCAGTATGAAAAATAGGAAGGTGGGTGCCACGTGCTGGTAGTGCCAAAGCAAACAAGGACCAGAGGGTGACATCCTCGCCCCGTACAATAACACAATGGAGGAGGAGGAGCAGAGGGTAGAGGAAACGGTAGAGAATAGAGTAAAGGTTTAGAAAAAGGGTAGAGGAGACTGGAGACAAGGAGAGAAAAGAGGGGGCAGGAAAGAAGGGATGAAAGGGGCAAACGGTAATGGGAGAGGGTTAGGAGTGCAAGGAAGAGTGGAGGGGGAGAGTGTAAAAGAGAGGTAAAGGAGGGGAGAGAGGAGAAAGGGGAAAAAAGGAGCATTGTATGATAACAGAAAATGATATCATATATGCTAAGACAAAGCTAAATTATCTCTGCTTAGACAGCTAAAGTTAGGATAGCAAAACAGAAGGCTCTCTTCCCACCCTTCACTCCTACAAGCCTTAAAGATAACTGTGGGAAAACAATGTGACATTGTTTTCTCACAGTTATCATTAAGGCTTGAAGGAGTGAAGGGTGGGGAGAGAGCCTTCTGTTTTGCTATCCTAACTTTAACTTTGAAACCTATACGAATAGTTCACAAGAAACTAGTTTGTAGTGTACTATTCTAATAGTAACTACTGATACCGCATTAGTTGACAACAATCACCAAGGAAGGTTCCAGGATCTGTGATTCGACCCCAGCAAACCAAAACTTGGTTAGTACAGCCTTTGTGTTTATGGATGTCTCTATCACTTCAATTAAACTGGGCCAGGAGCTATGCCTCGACCCCAGCACAACCTCTGTGTTTATGGATGCCTCCATCAATTCTGCAATTATGTTGGGTTGACGAGCAATAATTGACTTTGCAAGAGATAATCAACTTGCAGGAGTTTCCACAATGTTTTCTCTAATACCCGACACCTAGTGTGTCACCTGACACCTAGTGTGTCACCTGACACCTAGTGTGTCACCTGACACCTAGTGTGTCACCTGACACCTAGTGTGCTACCTGAACCTGAGTGTGTCACCTGACACCTAGTGTGGTTCACCTGGCACTAGTGTGTCACGGCACTATTGTGTGCACCTGGCATCCTAGTTTTGTCACCGGCACTTAGTGTGTCACCTGGCACTTAGTGTGTCACCTGACACTTAGTGTGTCACCTGACACCTAGTGTGTCACCTGACACCTAGTGTGCCACCTGACACCTAGTGTGTCACCTGACACCTAGTGTGCCACCTGGCACCTAGTGTGTCACCTGGCACCTAGTGTGTCACCTGGCACCTAGTGTGTCACCTGGCACCTAGTGTGTCACCTGGCACCTAGTGTGTCACCTGGCACCTAGTGTGTCACCTGGCACCTAGTGTGTCACCTGACACCTAGTGTCACCTGGCACCTAGTGTCACCTGGCACACAGTGTGCCACCTGACACCTAGTGTGTCACCTGGCACCTAGTGTGACACCTGACACCTAGTGTGCCACATGACACCTAGTGTGTCACCTGGCACCTAGTGTGTCACCTGGCACCTAGTGTGTCACCTGACACCTAGTGTGTCACCTGACACCTAGTGTGTCACCTGGACACCTAGTGTGTCACCTGACACCTAGTGTTGTCACCTGACACCTAGTGTGTCACCTGGCACCTAGTGTGCCACTGACACCTGGTGTCACCTGACACCTAGGGTGTCCACCTGACACCTAGGGTGTCACCTGACACCTAGTGTGTCACCTGGCACTTAGTCTGTTACCTGGCACCTAGTCACCTGACACCTTGGTGCCACCTCTCTTCATTAATGGGTTGCGGGTGGTACCCTTATTAGTTAATGGGGTTATGTTCTTAGCCCTGACCATATATGGAAAAATACTCGTAGTCATGGTGTTAATGGGGCACTGCTGGGTATCCCTAATGGGTTATGGGTCACTGTTGGCACCTATGACATCTACTGGCTTACTATTGGCACCCCTGATATTTATTGGGTCACGGTTGGCAGCCCTGGCGCAATTAGTATTCAATGGGCAATTTTCTTAATCATAATAATTATAATAGCTATTATTATTATTATTATTATTATTATAATTATTATTATGACAATAATAATAATAATGGGGCAAAGTTTTTACAGATAATAGATACAAAAAATATCGTTGGCACGAGTTTTTAGTTGTCACTGTTGGCACCTTCTGATTATCTGATGCCTTTTGGCACTCTAGATAGCTAGAGGGTCTTTATGTTGGCACCACTCATGATTGCTGGACCGTGCTGGCACTCATGATTGTTGGGTCCCTTTTTTGGCACCAGTTGGTCAATACGCTGGCACCTCCTCATAGTCAACAGAGGCACCATCATGCCCATACTGGCACTTCTACATAAGATGCTCGCAGCTGAGTGGTCTGAGTGTTGGACTCACAAAAGGGTTGTTTGTAAGGCTGACTTTTGTTAACCGTAGGCCTACATAGCATGGCAGAGATGAAATGCATAGGATGAGGAAACACTGTGAGACAGGATGGCAGGGAGACAGGGTAGTAGGGAGGCATGGAGACAGGGTAGTAGGGAGGCATGGAGACAGGGTGCTGGGGAGGCATGGATACAGGGTGGTAGGGAGGCATGGAGACAGGGTGGTAGGGAGGCATGGAGACAGGGTGGTAGGGAGGCATGGAGACAGGGTGGTAGGGAGGTAGGGAGACAGGGTGGTAGGGAGGCAGGAAGACAGGGTGGTAGGGAGGCAGGAAGACAGGGTGGTAGGGAGGCAGGGAGACAGAGTGGTAGGGAGGCAGGGAGACAGGGTGGTCGGGAGGCAGGGAGACAGGGTGGTAGGGAGGCAGGGAGACAGGGTGGTTGGGAGGTAGGGAAACAGGGTGGTAGGGAGACAGGGTGGTAGGGGGGCATGGAGACAGGGTGGCAGGGAGGCATGGAGACAGGGTGGTAGGGAGGTAGGGAGACAGGGTGGTAGGGAGGCAGGGAGACAGGGTGGTAGGGAGGCAGGGAAGACAGGGTGGTAGGGAGGCAGGAAGACAGGGTGGTAGGGAGACAGGGTGGTAGGGAGGCAGGGAGACAGGGTGGTCGGGAGGCAGGGAGACAGGGTGGTAGGGAGGCAGGGAGACAGGGTGGTAGGGAGGCAGGGAGACAGTGTGGTTGGGAGGTAGGGAGACAGGGTGGTAGGGAGACAGGGTGGTAGGGGGCATGGAGACAGGGTGGCAGGGAGGCATGGAGAGAGGGTGGTAGGGAGGCATGGAGACAGGGTGGTGGGGAGGCACTGAGACAGGGTGGTGGGGAGGCATGGAGACAGGGTGGTAGGGAGGTAGGGAGACAGGGTGGTAGGGAGGCAGGGAGACAGGGTGGTAGGGAGGCAGGGGAGACAGGGTGGTAGGGAGGCAGGGAGACAGGGTGGTAGGGAGGCAGGAAGACAGGGTGGTAGGGAGGCAGGGAGACAGGGTGGTAGGGAGACAGGGTGGTAGGGAGGAAGGGTGGTTGGGAGGCAGGGAGACAGGGTGGTAGGGAGGCATGGAGACAGGGTGGTAGGGAGGTAGGGAGACAGGGTGGTAGGGAGGCAGGGAGACAGGGTGGTAGGGAGGCAGGGAGACAGGGTGGTAGGGAGGCAGGGAGACAGGGTGGTAGGGAGGCAGGAAGACAGGGTGGTAGGAGGTAGGGAGACAGGGTGGTAGGGAGGCAGGGAGACAGGGAGACAGGGTGGTAGGGAGGCAGCGAGACAGGGTGGTAGAGTGGCAGGGAAACAGGGTAGTAGGGGGGTAAGGAGATAGGGTGGTAAGGAGGCAGGGTGGCAGGGTGGTAAGAAGGCATGGAGACAGGGTGGTAGGGTGGCAGGGAAACAGGGTAGTAGGGAGGCAGGGAGATAGGGTGGTAAGGAGGCAGGGTGACACGGTGGTAAGAAGGCATGGAGACAGGGTGGTAGGGTGGCAGGGAAACAGGGTAGTAGGGAGGCAGGGATAGGGGGTAAGGAGGCAGGGTGACAGGGTGGTAAGAAGGCATGGAGACAGGGTGGTAGGGTGGCAGGGAAACAGGGTGGTAGGGAGGTAGGGAGATAGGGTGGTAGGGAGGCAGGGAGACAGGGTGGTAGGGAGGCAGGGAGACAGGGTGGTAGGGAGATAGGGAGACAGGGTGGTAGGGAGGCAGGGAGACAGGGTGGTAGGGAGGCAAGTAGACAGAGTGGTAAGGAGGCAGGGAGACAGGGTGGTAGAATGGCAGGGAAACAGGGTAGTAGGGGGGCAAGGAGATAGGGTGGTAAGGAGGCAGGGTGACAGTGTGGTAAGAAGGCATGGAGACAGGGTGGTAGGGTGGCAGGGAAACAGGGTAGTAGGGAGGCAGGGAGACAGGGTGGTAGGGAGACAGGGTGGTAGGGAGGCAGGGAGACAGGGTGGTAGGGAGGCAGGGAGACAGGGTGGTAGAGTGGCAGGGAAACAGGTAGTAGGGGGGTAAGGAGACAGGGTGGTAGGGTGGCAGGGAAACAGGGTAGTAGGGAGGCAGGGAGATAGGGTGGTAAGGAGGCAGGGAGACAGGGTGGTAGGATGGCAGGGAAACAGGGTAGTAGGGGGGCAAGGAGATAGGGTAGTAAGGAGGCAGGGTGACAGTGTGGTAAGAAGGCATGGAGACAGGGTGGTAGGGTGGCAATGAAACAGGGTAGTAGGGAGGCAGGGAGATAGGGTGGTAAGGAGGCAGGGTAGACAGGGTGGTAGGGAGACAGTAAACACCTTTGATATGCGATGTTAGAGTTACCGACTGCATTTTATCACCTTCAACTTATTTGAAGGGCTATCAGGTATTTATCTTGACCCTTGGCGGTAAAACATTGTGGAATACACTGCAAACATGTCTGTCATAATGACTGGGAGTGTGGAATGCAATTGCAATATCTCAGACATTAAATATGTAACATGCACTGCCTCCTTGATGCACACAAGATATATCTTCACTCTTCAAGAACCCACCAAACCATACCCCCGGCCGGGATTGAACCCGCGGTCATAGAGTCTCAAAACTCCAGCCCGTCGCGCTAGCCACTAGACCAGCTAGCCACAATAAGATTCATCCAACTAGGTATATTTCTACACCATAGGAAGGTTAGCACAGGCACCTCTGTGACCACAAATGCAAGTTTTTACAGACGAATCTCCAGCTAGCATGGCCGTGACGAACTCTAGCTCAAGTCCCTTCACTGCCGTCAACATGACTCAAGAAATCGTAATGACACGATTGCAAACAAACCATACCCCCGGCCGGGATTGATCCCGCGGTCATAGTCTCAAAACTCCAGCCCGTCGCGTTAGCCACTAGACCAGCTAGCCACGGCAGTGAAGGGACTTGAGCTAGAGTTCGTCACGGCCACGCTAGCTGGAGATTCGTCTGTAAAAACTTGCATTTGTGGTGCCTGTGCTAACCTTCCTATGGTGTAGAAATATACCTAGTTGGATGAATCTTATTGTGGCTAGCTGGTCTAGTGGCTAACGCGACGGGCTGGAGTTTTGAGACTATGACCGCGGGTTCAATCCCGGCCGGGGGTATGGTTTGTTTGCAATCGTGTCATTACGATTTCTTGAGTCTTCAAGAACCCCGGGATCTGACGTACATGTAGACTCTCCAAAGGACAATGAGTGTTCGTGATAGCGGTATTTCTCCTTTCTACATATTTTCCCAAGTACACATACATGTTCAGTTGGCTTCACCCTTATGCAGTTTGGATTATTTAAGAGAGATTTAAGATTTAGCATTTTATTTAGTTTGGATATTCAAGGACTTACAGTGACTCAAAGAGATTTAATTTTTTTTCTCTCTTCTTACAAACTGTATTAAAAAAAGAGATTCAGAAGCGATTAAAGATTTTAAAAATTCAGTTCCGAAAATCTCATATCTCTTTTAAGTGTTTTAGGAATGTGTTCAGTTATCGAAAAATTTCATGCAAAAATTTGGTGCGAGATCACGTCTCACAGCTGGCCAGATGTTTCTCCCTCCGAGCTTCATCGAGGCGGTGATTCCAGCACTATGGAAGCTCACTGGAAGAACAAGGACACCTCAAAACACATCTACTTCAGCGATAATGGCAACTTCACAGTCTCATCTCCCGCTAGGAAGCTGTGATGAATGGTTTTGAAAACCGACAAGTTGAAGAATTGAGACACTTATGCAACACATGGGAATCTTTATTGAAGAAACGTTTCGCCACACAGTGGCTTCATCAGTCCAATACAAAGTAGAAATGGGTAAGGAGAGTAGAAGTATGAGGTAATCAGTCCCTCAACCTGGATTCGATGTGTTCAGTCCATCACTCTTGTAGTAAGTGCAGCATAGGGCCAGAGAGGTGGCTTATATACTGCGGTGAGATGAGTTGAAGCAGGAGGAGGCGGGATCTTAGTGGGACCTGCTAGGAAGCTAGGAAGCTCCTAATAACCAAGAATTACAATATGAAGTCATAATTCCAATTCACATGTTAGCCAAGAAATCTATCTTTCTGAGAATGTATGGTCCCACAACTCTAAAGTTTCTTTATAAATGAGTCTTAGTATTTACTTACCTGCCTTTTTAACCACCTTTTTAAGAAGATTAGACGCAGCAACCATCTGTGATCAACACCAGATGGGCTTTGTGCTGACCATGAAGACCTCAACCAGTGCGCCAGTATTGAGAAAGTCTTGATAAATTAGACACATGTGCAACTCTTGGTTATCTTTATTGAGGAAACGTTTCGCCACACAGTGGCTTCATCAGTCCATACAAAGGAGAATCTTGAAGAACAGGAGGAGAATGAGGTAATCAGTCCCTCAACCTTGAGGTTCTCTGAACCATTCATCTATATTGAGAAAGTCTTACTGTTTCCCGGCTTTCCAATAACAATTAGGATTAGATTGAGGAATTTGCAATGACAAACCAAGTATTACCGAAAATTATCAGAATCTACCACAACCACATCCAGCCAAGGAATATTGCACAGGAGTAGAACCGCCTGACACCTTGCTGGAACTGCTGCAAATACAATCATTATGCTTCTGACTGCCATATCAAAGACTGGACATTCTGTAGCCAGCTGGCCCATTGGAGTTTTACGATTCACTCGCCACGAGTTCAATCCCCGCCCGTGGTACTGCTTATTTACAATCGTGTCATTACGATTTCGTGAAGCTGGACATCTGCTGTGAATGTGGCTTTGAGGGTCATAAATACAAAAACTGCAAGTGTGCAGCCACACCACCTTAAGCCAAGTGTCCCATTGGGAAGCAACTGGTTACCAGGAAACAAGAAAAAAAAAGAAACATCTTAGAATGGTATAAAATGCCGACAGGTTGTTAGGTAAGACACATATGCAACAGTTAGGTATCTTTATTATGATATAATAATAATAAAGATACCTAACTGTTGCATATGTGTCTTACCTAACAAACATCTTAGAGCTAACAGGAACGCCACCTATGCAGAAATAGCCAGGCTATAAAAAGGCTCACATAAGATTGTTTAGGCAGCCCAAAATGCCACAGCCAGCAAGATTTTAGCAAGTACCAACCATGGGGCTACACACTGTAACCCATCCAGGATCTTTCATCGCAATCGTTGAAGACGTATTTAACTTATATGACCTCTTAGAAATCAAATTTCCACATGATACGCCATTAAACCGTCTGCCATCCAAGTTCCACCAGCAAAATAAAAAGTTCGCACCGAGGATCCCACAGCATCTAGTATCTAGGATGACTAAATTAATACATAGCATTAGAAATCTTTCTTATGAAGAAAGATTGAAGACTCTTAAGTTACATTCACTTGTTAGACGATGAATGAGGGGAGACCTGATCGAAGTGTATAAGTGGAAGATAGGTATTAATAAAGGGGATATTAATAAGGTCTTGAGGATATCTCTCCAAGAGAGAACCCGCAGTAATGGATTTAAATTAGATAAGTTTAGATTTAGAAAGGACACAGGAAAGTATTGGTTTGGAAATAGGGTAGTTGATGAGTGGAACAGTCTACCTAGTTGGGTTATTGAGGCTGGGACTTTGGGTAGTTTCAAATTTAGGTTGGATAAGTACATGAGTGGGAGGGGTTGGATTTGAGTGGGACTTTCACATCAGAGCTTATTTCTTGTGTAGCATTGAAAATTGGGTTGGTCAAATGTTTTGTTAGTGGGATGAATTGTAAAGGACCTGCCTAGTATGGGCCAACAGGCCTGCTGCAGTGTTCCTCTTTTCTTATGTTCTTATGTTAGCCCAACTCTGCCAACAGAGGAAGAGACCGCCAGTGAGGTGCTCCCATCACTAGCAGCATCTGACGATTCAGCCACACCTGAAGTGACGAATACTCCATCATTCACGTCCACACAGCCGCTCCCATCATCAGACAAATGAAGAAACATTTCATCAGCCTGGAACTATGTTAAGTAAAAGGGCACAATTGCAACTAGTGTGACTTTTCTACCACTTGTAACACTACTACTGGTAAAAATAATACTACCTCGACTAGTATTACTAGTATTACTACACCTCACTCGAAGCCTATATATATACCCTGTGTGTTCGTGTATTTTTGGTAACGGCTTGACAAAGCTCCTGGAGAGCGAAACGTTGCCACAATAATATGTCACATTAGTTGCACTTATGTCCTTTTGCTTAGCATATTATCGGTAATTCTAGCAACGTTAATATAACCTGGGACTAGTTGATGAAATTGTGAAACACACTCAACTCCCATCAAGTGAACTAGATTATCAACATCTACTTGAGTGCCCGCAGGACTGGGCATCCTTCACTTAGTTCAGGAAGATAAGCGTCCGCTACAGCAGATCCAAAAACTTCCAGCTTCTGCAGAACGAACCCACATCATGGACAGATCAATTTCTCACTGATTACACAAAATGTATCCTACTCTTTCTCTCCAGAGTTAACTAAGCTATTCAAACTTCTTTCTCCCCTTTCTATAATTTGCTCATAACTTCTTTCCTTTGCTTCACCTTTACCCAGTATCTTCCTTCACTTCCATTCTCTCTCACCCTCGTCATTAACCTTATGATGTTCTAATAAGAACAATAATGGAAAATTCCTTTAGCTCTTACCTTCAATGTCACATTAAAAAATAAATAATAAATATTAAAAATGAGTTAAGCTTTACGAATTCGTAATAGCTCTCTGGCATACGAGCCGTCGGTGGCATTAGCGGTTGTCAAGTTAATTTACGCAGAGATGAACGCAAGTCACAAGCATTGTGAGACCCACTCGTCAACTGCCTCACTGCTGTCTCCCTCCACCGCTACCCACTCGACAACAATATCTCTCCAACACGCATCGCCACACACCATCACAATACACCACCAGACCACCATACAATCCTAGTAACCACTATAATACAAGGACCCATAATTTTGCAACCTACGACCTATGGACACTGGAATATTGAAATCAGCAACAAGGTAGACAGGTGGTGGCATAGCACTGGTCTCTGGTCTTGGACCCTTTATAGCCAAACTTGACTTGAGTAAAAATGTTCCAGGTGAGCGTCTATTATCAGTCCTGCCTCTTATCTTAACATTTTCTTAACATTTACTGCCTGTAAATACTGTGGAATTCTGCCTACACCCAGAATTAGACTCCTTGGCTGCCTTAATTAATGCTAAGTTTAAATCATTAAGTGAATGAGTCATAAGTTTTCTTTAAGATATAATTATTGTTCAACTAAGGTGAGGTGGGGGATGAAGGCTCCTCCCCCACTGCCTCCCCCACCTCACTCCCTACTGCCACCTCATAACACCCACACTACCTCCCCTGCCACATTCTCCATTCCATCTACTATCTACTCCCTATGTTAATCCTACCTTTTGTCCTCGCCTATTCTCTCTGCTTATCCTATATACCCACCCCTACCTATCCCAACCACCCACCTACCCCAACCATCCCCATCTACCCCAACCATCCCCACCTGCCCCAACCATCCCACCTTCCCCACCACCCACCAATCCCTTCTACATCAATACCAGTAACCAATATATATATTTATAAATATATATATATATATATATATATATATATATATATATATATATATATATATATATATATATATTGTTTTATATATATATATATATATATATATATATATATATATATATATATATATATATATATATATATATATAAAACCACGGGGGAAGTTGAATGATAGCTTTAGGCCTTTCGTGCTGCAATCAACACATCATCAGGAGCTAAAGGAGGCTTCCAGCTCAGGTTGACCTGGTCGCCACACGCGCTATAACGACCTTGGCTTCGTTTCGAATTTAAGCAGGAAAGCTGACATCAGCGACTAACCTAAGCATTATGACGTCTCGTTGAGAGGCCGGTCAACCAGGCCCTTCAGCCATCACAACCTGGCTGATCCTATGAAAGAACAAGGTTTAAGAGTTCTGTGTCAGATCCTATAGCTCTCGCAGGCACCAGAAGGTCAGAGAATGATACATCACCTTTCTTACCATTCTCAGGTCTAGGACACTATGCCATAGAGGATATTTTCGTTACGGTACACGTCCAGCGGGTTAAGCCTCTCTGAACAAAGGAATTTTGGGCCATCTCTCTAGTGTGAAAAATATTAGGAATGACAGTGGCGAGGCATTCCCTACAAGCTGCAGTTTTGGCGTTTACGCTGACTAATTGCAATGCCAATTTCTCTCTCTCTCTCTCTCTCTCTCTCTCTCTCTCTCTCTCTCTCTCTCTCTCTCTCTCTCTCTCTCTCCCTCTCTCTCCCTCCCTCTCTCTCCCTCTCTCTCTCTCCCTCTCTCTCTCTCTCTCTCTCAATACTTCTATTGTTGCAATCATTACTACTGTGGGAACATAAGTAGTGTTGCTGGGGGGAAGTGTAATGGCTCAGGGACTCGCTGTATACCAGTTCGCAAGGAAGGTTAGTCAACATTATAGCTACATTGTGGATACATGGTTCGGAGAACCCACAAGTTAATAAATTAGACACATGTGCAACACTTAGGTATATTTATTTTGGAAACGTT
This sequence comes from Cherax quadricarinatus, assembly GCF_026875155.1. Classification (NCBI taxonomy): domain Eukaryota; kingdom Metazoa; phylum Arthropoda; class Malacostraca; order Decapoda; family Parastacidae; genus Cherax; species Cherax quadricarinatus. Next base: position 11,136,135 of record NC_069465.1, on the reverse strand, counting down.
TCGCCACACAGTGGCTTCATCAGTCCAATACAAAGAAGAATAGTGAAAATCAGAAGGAGATTAAGGAAATTAGTCCATCAGTTTTGAGAAGAATACAATATATGCACGCATATATTGGACTGATTACCCCAATCTTCATCTGATCTTCAATATTCTTCTTTGTACAGGACTGATGAAGCCTCTGTGTGGCGAAATTTTTCCACAATATACCCAAGTGTTGCCCATGGGTCTAATTTATAAAGTTATATTTACAGATGGAACCAGAGTGTGCCTGTACACTTTCCCTAGAGAGTACCAGGCCACCTCTCTCTCTCTCTCCCACTAGAGATAGTGCCAGGTTCCCTCTCACTTTACCTATCACCTGGTCATCCATTGGGTGTCACTCTCCTCCCATTCGTCTTTGACTCTTCTCTCTCTTCGGAAAAGAGCAGAAAGTGAAAATACGCTCCTCTTCACTTTCTTTATTCATCTTTATTCATTGACATTTGTATTTGACTTTCATTGTCCTGTTATTTATTGGTTTTCCTCCTTATTTAATCCCTTTTCATTTTCTTTCGCCTTCGTATAAGATATGCATGTTTGTAAGGGATGCTGGTTGTTTCACAGAGATGCTGGTTGTCTCTCAGGGATGCTGGTTATCTCTCACACAGAGACGCATCTCTCAGACTAGTTGTACCACGGTTCATCTGACATGTAATAATCGACAGAATAGATGATTGCAACATTGGAAACTTGATAGAGTAGAAGCAGGCCCGTGGATGGATGGATGAGGGGCTGAGTGGAGCGGATAGGTGGATGGTTTGAATGGATAAGTGGATTAATAAAGGAGTGATGGATGAATGGTGGTGGATGGGTGAATGCCTGTGAAGGTGGAATGGAATGACTGATGTACGAAGGGATGCTTGAGTAGATGGATAGATAATTTGCTGTTTGGGTGGACGGATTGATGAATGAAGGGAGGAAGAGGAGAAAGCAGCTGCACAACAAAGCCACAGTAACTAACCATGAACAAAGGTGACCCCTACAAGGGTTTTCACAGAGGTAGATATTGCGGTGTGAACAAAGGAGTACAAGGCACGAGTGCTGGGCACCGTGGGCATGTAGGAGAGAGAGAGAGAGAAGAGAGAGGAGAGAGAGAGAGAGAGAGAGAGAGAGAGAGAGAGAGAGAGAGAGAGAGAGAATGTCGCTGAAGAGGAGGCAAGGGGAGAAGTAGGGAGTGAAGGAGGAAGAGAGGAAACAGAGGATAGAAGCAGGCAAGAAAGGAGAAGTATGAAAGAAGGGGCCAGGGAGAATAGCAAGCCAGTGTGTGTGTGATGGGAAGGAGGTGTGGGGAGGGGAGGGAGGCGTGGGGAGGGGAAGAGAGAGTAGGTTAGGGGAGAGAAGGGAAGAAGGGAGAAAACGTCATGGTCTCCACCCTTAATAGTAGGTTACAGGACTTCTCCCATAAATCCCCACCAAGGCTTCTCTGTCCTTTCCATAAACTCCCTCCAAGGCCATCCCATAAATTCCTTTCAAGGTTTCTCTATCCTCCCCATAAATCCCCTCCAAGGTTTCTCAATCCTCCCCATAAATCCCCTCCAAGGTTTCTCAATCCTCCCCATAAATCCCCTCCAAGGTTTCTCAATCCTCCACATAAATCCTCTCCAAGGCCTTATTATCCTTCCCATAAACCCCCTTCAAAGCCTTTCTATTCTCCCCATAAATGCCCTCCCTATCCTCCCACAAACACTTTCCAAGCCTTCTCTTTCCTCCCCATAAACCCCCTCCAAGCCCTCTATATCCTCCCCATCACCCCTCTCCCCAGGCCCCCATCCCTCCTCAGTCTCCACTACTACCAACTTTGTCTTCCCCCACATCTCACCCCCATCGTGTGTGTGTGTGTGTGTGTGTGTGTGTGTGTGTGTGTGTGTGTGTGTGTGTTTGTGTACACATAATGAGGTCAGGTATGTTTACTTCCTGGATCCTCACATTGTTTTCACACTGGTAGGGTATCAGGATGCCTCTATGACGTCACCGAGAGCCTTTGTGACGTCACGGAGGCACTCTGTGACGTCACGGAGGGTCACTCGCTAAAATCTATATGAAAATAATGAAACAAAATGAAGAGAGGCATTTTTATACGAAAATTAATTGAGTTTATTTTTTTGAAACGGTGGGAATACGGGAGTTCTCTCTCTCTCTCTCTCTCTCTCTCTCTCTCTCTCTCTCTCTCTCTCTCTCTCTCTCTCTCTCTCTCTCTCTCTCTTCTCTCTCTCTCTCTCTATACGCTCGACCAACTAATTTATCTTCTCCCTTCTCTCTCCTTCCCCTCTTCCCTCTTCATTCCTTCCCCTCTCGGCTCTCTCATTCTATAAATTTTATGCAATATTCCAGAATGGGTCTACTTGTTAGGAGCCTCTAGTTAGGAACCACCAGCTTCCTGCTAGGAGCCTCTAGTTAGGAACCACCAGCTTCCTGCTAGGAGCCTCTAGTTAGGAACCACCAGCTTCCTGCTAGGAGCCTCTAGTTAGGAACCACCAGCTTCCTGCTAGGAGCCTCTAGTTAGGAACCACCAGCTTCCTGCTAGGAGCCTCTAGTTAGGAACCACCAGCTTCCTGCTAGGAGCCTCTAGTTAGGAACCACCAGCTTCCTGCTAGGAGCCTCTAGTTAGGAGCCACCAGCTTCCTGCTAGGAGCCTCTAGTTAGGAACCACCAGCTTCCTGCTAGGAGCCTCTAGTTAGGAGCCACCAGCTTCCTGCTAGGAGCCTCTAGTTAGGAACCACCAGCTTCCTGCTAGGAGCTCTAGTTAGGAACCACCAGCTTCCTGCTGGAGCCTCTAGTTAGGAACTACCAGCTTCCTGCTAGGAGCCTCTAGTTAGAACCACCAGCTTCTGCTAGGAGCCTCTGGTTAGGAACCACCAGCTTCCTGCTAGGAGCCTCTAGTTAGAACCAACAGCTTCCTGCTAGGAGCCTCTAGTTAGGAACCACCAGCTTCCTGCTAGGAGCCTCTAGTTAGGAACCACCAGCTTCTGCTAGGAGCCTCTAGTTAGGAACCACCAGCTTCCTGCTAGGAGCCTCTAGTTAGGAACCACCAGCTTCCTGCTAGGAGCCTCTAGTTAGGAGCCACAGCTTCCTGCTAGGAGCCTCTAGTTAGGAACCACCAGCTTCCTGCTAGGAGCTCTAGTTAGGAACCACCAGCTTCCTGCTAGGAGCCTCTAGTTAGGAACCACCAGCTTCCTGCTAGGAGCCTCTAGTTAGGAACCACCAGCTTCCTGCTAGGAGCCTCTAGTTAGGAACCACCAGCTTCCTGCTAGGAGCCTCTAGTTAGGAACCACCAGCTTCCTGCTAGGAGCCTCTAGTTAGGAACCACCAGCTTCCTGCTAGGAGCCTCTAGTTAGGAACCACCAGTTTCCTGCTAGGAGCCTCTAGTTAGGAACCACCAGCTTCCTGCTAGGAGCCTCTAGTTAGGAACCACCAGCTTCCTGCCAGGAGCCTCTAGTTAGGAGCCACCAGCTTCCTGCCAGGAGCCTCTAGTTAGGAACCACCGGCTTCCTGCTAGGAGCCTCTAGTTAGGAACCACCAGTTTCCTGCTAGGAGCCTCTAGTTAGGAACCACCAGCTTCCTGCTAGGAGCCTCTAGTTAGGAACCACCAGTTCCTGCTAGGAGCCTCTAGTTAGGAACCACCAGTTTCCTGCTAGGAGCCTCTAGTTAGGAACCACCAGTTTCCTGCTAGGAGCCTCTAGTTAGGAACCACCAGTTTCCTGCTAGGAGCCTCTAGTTAGGAACCACCAGTTTCCTGCTAGGAGCCTCTAGTTAGGAACCACCAGCTTCCTGCTAGGAGCCTCTAGTTAGGAACCACCAGCTTCCTGCTAGGAGCCTCTAGTTAGGAACCACCAGTTTCCTGCTAGGAGCCTCTAGTTAGGAACCACCAGCTTCCTGCTAGGAGCCTCTAGTTAGGAACCACCAGCTTCCTGCTAGGAGCCTCTAGTTAAGAACCACCAGCTTCCTGCTAGGAGCCTCTAGTTAGGAGCCACCAGCTTCCTGCTAGGAGCCTCTAGTTAGGAACCACCAGTTTCCTGCTAGGAGCCTCTAGTTAGGAACCACCAGCTTCCTGCTAGGAGCCTCTAGTTAGGAACCACCAGCTTCCTGCTAGGAGCCTCTAGGAATCACCAGCTTCCTGCTAGGAGCCTCTAGTTAGGAACCACCAGCTTCCTGCTAGGAGCCTCTAGTTAGGAAGCACCAGCTTCCTGCTAGGAGCCTCTAGTTAGGAGCCACCAGCTTCCTGCTAGGAGCCTCTAGTTAGGAACCACCAGCTTCCTGCTAGGAGCCTCTAGTTAGGAACCACCAGCTTCCTGCTAGGAGCCTCTAGTTAGGAACCACCAGCTTCCTGCTAGGAGCCTCTAGTTAGGAACCACCAGCTTCCTGCTAGGAGCCTCTAGTTAGGAACTACCAGCTTCCTGCTAGGAGCCTCTAGTTAGGAACCACCAGCTTCCTGCTAGGAGCCTCTAGTTAGGAACCACCAGCTTCCTGCTAGGAGCCTCTAGTTAGGAGCCACCAGCTTCCTGCTAGGAGCCTCTAGTTAGAAACCACCAGCTTCCTGCTAGAGCCTCTAGTTGGGAAAACCACCAGTTTCCTGCTAGGAGCCTCTAGTTAGGAACCACCAGCTTCCTGCTAGGAGCCTCTAGTTATGAACCACCAGCTTCCTGCTAGGAGCCTCTAGTTAGGAACTACCAGCTTCCTGCTAGGAGCCTCTAGTTAGGAACTACCAGCTTCCTGCTAGGAGCCTCTAGTTAGGAACCACCAGCCCCTAGCTTCTTGCTAGGAGGCACCCTCCTCCTCCTCCTCCTACTAGGAGGCACCTTCACCCTCCTAGGAGCTACCATCGTCCTCCTAGAAGCCACCATCACCCTCGAAGGAGCCACCATCACTCTCCAAGGAGCCACCATCACCCTCCAAGGAGCCACCATCACCCTCCAAGGAGCCACCATCACTCTCCAAGGAGCCACCATCACTCTCCAAGGAGCCACCATCACCCTCCAAGGAGCCACCATCACCCTCCAAGGAGCCACCATCACTCTCCAAGGAGCCACCATCACCCTCCTAGGAGCCACCATCACCCTCCAAGGAGCCACCGTCACTCTCCAAGGAACCACCATCACCCACCGAGGAGCTACCATCGTCCTCCTAGGAGCCACCATCATCCTCCTACGAGCCATCATCACCCTCCTAGGAGCCACCATCACCCTGCTAGGAGCCACCATCACCCTGCTAGGAGCCACCATCACACTGCTAGGAGCCACCATCGTCCTGATATTCAATTTAGGTCTCGAGACATACATGGCCCAACCTCGATTAATGGTCGCAGACCACTCATGCCCCGTGAGACCATGCGAAGATGAAGAAATATTAAGACAGGATGATGGTGGAGCAAGAAAGAAGAATGAAGGAGGGAGACAGGGAGAATAAAGGTGGAGATAGGGAGAAAAGATAAGACTAGAGGTTAAGGGAGTGTGAGAGGAGAGAAGATTTACTTACCTATTTATGTAAACTTGTTTGTACTCACCTATCTGTACTCGCTTATTTGTACTCATCTATTCTTACTCACTTATTTGTACTCACCTATTCTTACTCACATATTTGTACTCACCTGTTTGCACTCGCCTATTTGCACTCGCCTATTCGCACTCGCCTATTCGTACCCACCTATTTTTACTCACCTATTCGTACCCACCTATTCGTACTCACATGTTTGCACTCGTCTGCTTGTACTCACCTACTTCCTTGACGTACTTTTTTTGGGTTCCTTCCCATTTGTTTCGCTCAGCTGTGACTTGGTGTTTCAGCACTGACCGAAACGTTGCCTGCTTCCCCTCCGAAGCGCAAGATTCTTGTGATTTCTTGCAACCAGGAAATTGTGATCTCATCACTTGCTGTTGCTCCCCTTAATGATGAATTAAACTTATGCAACAACTGGTTGTCTTTAAGTGAACATTTAGTGAAGCAGTAGTTTGTGCAATCCAATACTGAGAATATATACCTGTTGTGATGTCCAGTACCTGTGTTGGTGTTCAGTACCTGTTGTGTTGTTTAGTACCTGTGTTGGTGTTCAGTACCTGTTGTGTTGTCCAGTACCTGTGTTGGTGTTCAGTACCTGTTGTGATGTCCAGTACCTGTGTTGGTGTTCAGTACCTGTTGTGATGTTTAGTACCTGTTGTGATGTCCAGTACCTGTGTTGATGTTCAGTACCTGTTGTGATGTTTAGTACCTGTTGTGATGTCCAGTACCTGTGTTGGTGTTCAGTACCTGTTGTGATGTTTAGTACCTGTTGTGATGTCCAGTACCTGTGTTGGTGTTCAGTACCTGTTGTGATGTTTAGTACCTGTTGTGATGTCCAGTACCTGTGTTGGTGTTCAGTACCTGTTGTGATGTTTAGTACCTGTTGTGATGTCCAGTACCTGTGTTGGTGTTCAGTACCTGTTGTGATGTTTAGTACCTGTTGTGATGCCCAGTACCTGTGTTGGTGTTCAGTACCTGTTGTGATGTTTAGTACCTGTTGTGATGTCCAGTACCTGTGTTGGTGTTCAGTACCTGTTGTGATGTTTAGTACCTGTTGTGATGTCCAGTACCTGTGTTGGTGTTCAGCACCTGTTGTGATGTCCAGTATCTGTGTTGGTGTTCAGCACCTGTTGTGATGTCCAGTACCTGTGTTGGTGTTCAGTACCTGTTGTGTTGTCCAGTACCTGTGTTGGTGTTCAGTACCTGTTGTGATGTTTAGTACCTGTTGTGATGTCCAGTACCTGTGTTGGTGTTCAGTACCTGTTGTGATGTCCAGTACCTGTGTTGGTGTTCAGTACCTGTTGTGATGTCCAGTACCTGTGTTGGTGTTCAGCACCTGTTGTGATGTCCAGTACCTGTGTTGGTGTTCAGCACCTGTTGTGATGTCCAGTACCTGTGTTGGTGTTCAGTACCTGTTGTGTTGTCCAGTACCTGTTGTGATGTCCAGTACCTGTGTTGGTGTTCAGTACCTGTTGTGTTGTCCAGTACCTGTTGTGATGTCCAGTACCTGTGTTGGTGTTCAGTACCTGTTGTGTTGTCCAGTACCTGTTGTGATGTCCAGTACCTGTGTTGGTGTTTAGTACCTGTTGTGATGTCCAGTACCTGTGTTGGTGTTCAGTACCTGTTGTGATGTCCAGTACCTGTGTTGGTGTTCAGCACCTGTTGTGATGTCCAGTACCTGTGTTGGTGTTCAGTACCTGTTGTGATGTTTAGTACCTGTTGCGATGTCCAGTACCTGTGTTGGTGTTCAGTACCTGTTGTGATGTCCAGTACCTGTGTTGATGTTCAGTACCTGTTAGTGCCATCTATCGCCACCCTGGGTTCGCCTCTTCTGTTCCTTCTGAGGGCACGTCTTTAAGCATTTGTTAAACACCTCACAGAATTTATCTTTGCTCGTGAGTTCTCACCTCCTCTTTATTTGTATTAGTGTTTTGTTATCGTCTTTCTTCTGAGGTTGCTGTGATGTAGTTCGGCTTCAGACTCGGCTTTTGTTGCAGCTTGTGCCGTACCTTCTTTCTTCATCTTTGTATATTCATTTCTGGCTGTTCTACTAGCTTCCATGTTTATCTCTGAGACTTTGCTGTATGTAATTTCTCACTGCTTTTGCAATTTTCATTTCTTCTTCTGCATCTTCGAAGGAAGGGCTTACTTTCTCTTCTCCATTGCCCTTTCTTCCTCTGGATATACCTGGAGTATACCTGGAGAGGGTTTCGGGGATCAACGCCCCCCCCCGGCCCGGTCTGAAACCAGGCCTCGCCTGGTCTTAGACCTGGTTGTCTTCTATATCTCAGCACTTCCAGAGGCTATGTACCCCATCATTTTATTCAACGATTTTCTGACCAATTCCCTTTCCCAAATCACTGCAGACAGGAATTATATCATCCCTTCAGCGTTTTTCCTTCTCAAGTTTGATGTCTTGCGCCCTTCACTTGTTGTCCTGACCCTCAGTGTTGAACCCCCACACGGTATTCAGATTTCACAACACTGATCAGAGCACCTATGTCCGACGTACTTGTTATAAATATTAAGTCTAATCTTGCCGGCTCGTCTCCTCTCTTTGTTGTGTGCTGACGGGTTGGCACATAGTTTTCTCATGACCGCAGCACCATCTTAACTCTCCATACTTACTGTGTCTCACGTAAGTCCCAGTTCTTCCAGTTTATTTCTTGTTTCTCATGGATCAGTTGGTAGCGTCCTCAGATCACACACTGGGGGAACTGGGATTGACCCCACAACTGGTGAAATATTAGGTATGTATCCTTACACCTGCTGCTTCTATTCACCTAAAAGTAAGTAGGTACCTGGGTGTTAGTTAACTGCTGTGGGTCAAAAGGACTCCAGGAAAATGAAAACAGTCCCCGATGAAGCACCGACTTACTGGGTTATCCTGGGTGGCTAAACCTCCCTAACTTGTTTCATAAATCCGTATAAAATTGTATGTGTATGTAAAATCATCCATGAATATTAGCCTCGCTGTAGCCTGATCATTTTTTTTTCTAACTTCGCTAGGGTGTCAACCATTGCTTTGCTGTTATCTTCACATTCCTATCTAGGTCTCCTGCTATTTGGTGAAGGGTTGTATATCACTAACACTTCTACTCTGGGTCCCCCTAGTCTTGACTGCTCCCACTATGGAGTTTTTGACTCGTTTTTATATTTATCCTCCTACATCTGTTCAAAATGTTATTAATATATGGTTGGGAGTCGAGCTTCACATCAGTGTGTGCGTGTGTTCGTGTGTGTGTGTGTGTGTGTGTGTGTGTGCGCGTGTTGCGTTTGTGTGCGTGTGTGTGGGGTGTGTGCGGTGTGCGTGTGTGCGTGTGTGTGTGCGTGCGCGTGTGCGTGTGTGCGTGTGTGTGTGCGTGTGTGCGTGTGTGTGCGTGTGTGTGCGTGTGTGTGTGTGTGGCGTGTGGTGTGTGCGTGTGTGTGTGCGTGTGTGCGTGTGCGCGTGGTGCATGTGCGTGTGCGCGTGTGTGCGTGTGTGTGCGTGTGTGTGTATGTGCGTGTGTGTGTGTGTGTATGTATGTATGTATGTATGTATGTGTGTGTGTGTGGGTGGGTGGGTCACGGGTCACTGCTCTCAACAGGTCGAACGAAAGAAATTCTGCCGAGGTAAAATCTCTTTGTTTGGCTGAGAAGTAATGTTATGACCAGGTTCCTTCATCACCACTACCACCACTGTTACCATCTCTACCACCACTGCTACCAACTCTACCACCACTGTTACCATCTCTACCAAAACTGTTACCATCTCTACCACAACTGTTACCATCTCTACCACCACTGCTACCAACTCTACCACCACTGTTACCATCTCTACCACCACTGTTACCATCTCTACCACCACTGTTACCATCTCTACCACCACTGTTACCATCTCTACCACCACTGTTACCATCTCTACACCACGCTACAACTTACCACCACTGTTACCATCTCTACCACACTGCTACCAACTCTACCCACACACTGTTACCATCTCTACCACCACTGTTACCATCTCTACCACCCACCACTGTTACCATCTCTACCACCACTGTTACCATCTCTACCACCACTTTACCACTCTACCACCGCACATCTACCACCACTACCACCACTGTTACCATCCTACCACCACTGTTATCATCTCTACCACCACTGTACCACTCTACCACCACTACCACCACTATTACAATCTACCACCACTGTACCAACTCTACCATCACTGTACCACTCTACCACCACTACCACACTTACCATCTCACACACTGCTACCAACTCTACCACCACTGTTACCAATCTACCACACTGCTACCAACCGTACCACCTCTACCAACCTACCACACTGTTACCATCCTACCACCATGCTACCACACTCTACCCACTGACCATTCTACCACCACTACCACCACTGTTACCATCTCTACCACCATGCTACCACTCTACCACCACTGTTACCATCTCTACCACCATGCTACACTTAACCACGTTACCATCTCTACCCCATGCTACATACCTACCACCCTGCTACCAACCTACACCACTACCACCACTGTTACCACCTCTACCACCATGCTACCAACTCTACCACCACTGCTACAACTCTACCACCACTGTACCACTCATACCCCACTACCACCATGTACCATCTCTACCACCACTGTCCAATTACCACCATGTTACCATTCTACCTCACTACCACACTGTACCACCCTACCACCACTGCTACAACTCTACCACCACTGCTACCAAACCTACCACATACCACCACTGTACCCACTTACCACCACTGTTACCATCTCTACCACCACTGCTACCAACTCACCACCATCCCCTACATCCTACACCACTCACCACACCACCACCACCACTATCACCACTGACCATCTCTACCCACTGCACCACTCACACCATGCTACCAAACTCTACCACCACCACTGTACACTCACCACCACGCACCATCCTCACTGCACATCTACCACCATACCACACGTTACATTCTACCACCATGCTACCAACTCTACCACCACCTGTTACATCTCTACCACCACTGTACCAACTCTACCACCATACCACCACGTTACCATCTCTACCACCACTGCTACCAACTCACACCACTATCCACCACTGTACCATCCTACCACCACTGCTACCATCTCCCACCATGCTACCATCTTACCACCACTACCACACCATGTACATCTCTACCACCACTGCTACCACTCTACCACCACTACCACCACGTACCATCTCTACCACCACTCTACAACTCTACCACACTACCACCACTGTTACCATCTCTACCGCCACTGCTACCAACTCTACCACCACTACCACCACTGTTACCATCTCTACCGCCACTGCTACCAACTCTACCACCACTACCTCCACTGTTACCATCTCTACCACCACTGCTACCAACTCTACCACCACTACCACCACTGTTACCATCTCTACCAACACTGCTACCAACTCTACCACCACTACCACCACTGTTACCATTTCTACCACCACTGTTACCATCTCTACCACCACTACCACCACTGTTACCATCTCTACCACCACTGTTACCATCTCTACCACCACTACTACCACTGCTACCACCGCTACCACCACTACCACCACTGCTACCACCACTACCACCACTGCTACCATCTCTACCACCACTACTACCACCTCTTCCACCACTAATACTAATGCTACCACCTCTACCACCACTACCATCACTGCTACCACCTGTACCACTACCACTACCACCACTGCTACCACCTCTACCACCACTACCACCAATGCTACCACCTCTACCACCGCTACCACCTCTACCACCACTACCACCAGTACTACCACTACTACCACTACCACCACTACTACCACTACCACTTCTACCACCACTACCACCAATGCTACCACTACTATCACCATTGCTACCACCACTACCACCGCTGCTACCATCTCTACCACCATCTCTACCACCATCTCTACCATCACTACCACCACCTCTACCACCACTACCACCAATGCTACCACCACTACCACCAATGCTACCACCACTACCACCACTACCACCACTACCACCCACTACAACCACTACCACCAATGCTACCATCTCTACCACCACTGTCATCACTTTTACCACTACCTCCACCACTGCTACCACCCCTACCACCACTGCTACAACCTCTACCTCCACAACTACCAATACCACCACTACCACCACTGCTACCACCACTACCACCATCATCACCACCACCATCACCATCAGCACCACCACCACCACCATCAGCAGAGCAGCAGCAGCAGCACCACCACCACCACCACCACCATCAGCAGCACCACCACCACGCCCATGGACACAGGTGAGGCTCCAGGTGTATTAAAGAGGCGCCATCACACCTGAGCAAGCCGGCTATCTCCCCATCCTGGCCCCTCCCTAACTTATCTCCCTCACTATCTCCCCATCCTGGCCCCTCCCTAACATTATCTCCCTCACTATCTCCCCATCCTGGCCCCTCCCTAACATTATCTCCCTCACTATCTCCCCATCCTGGCCCCTCCCTAACATTATCTCCCCTCACTATCTCCCCATCCTGGCCCCTCCCTAGCATTATCTCCCTCACTTATCTCCCCATCCTGGCCCCTCCCTAACATTATCTCCCTCACTATCTCCCCATCCTGGCCCCTCCCTAACATTATCCTCCCTCACTATCTCCCCATTTTGGGTCCTCCCCAAAATTATCATTGCCTCCCTCACTACCTCCCTCACTACCTCCCTCACTGCCTCCCTCACTACCTCCCTCACTGCCTCCCTCACTGCCTCCCTCACTGCCTCCCTCACTACCTCCCTCACTGCCTCCCTCATTGCCTCCTCAATGTCACTCTCACTGCCATCCTCATTACCTCCCTCACTGTCTCCCTCACTACTTCCCTCACTACTTACGTCACTACTTCCCTCACTACCTCCCTCACTGCCTCCCTCACTACCTCCCTCACTGCTTCTCTCATTACCTCCCTCAGTGCCTCCCTCACTACCTCCCTCACTACCTCCCTCACTGCCTCCCTCACTACCCTCCCTCACTGCTTCTCTCATTACCTCCCTCACTACCTCCCTCACTACCTCCCTCACTACCTCAACTGCTCTCTTTCCTACCTCCCTCAGTAGCTCACTCACTACCTCCCTCACTACCTCCCTCACTACCTTCCTCACTGCCTCCCTCACTGCCTCCCTCACTGCCTCCCTCAGTACCTCCCTCACTGCCTCCCTCAGTACCTCCCTCACTGCCTCCTCACTGCTTCCCTCACTACTCCCTCACTACCTCCCTCACTGCCTCCCTCACTGTCTCCCTCAGTACCTCCCTCACTGCCTCCCTCAGTACCTCCCTCACTGCCTCCCTCACTGCCTCCCTCAGTATCTACCTCACTGCTCACTCACTGCCTCCCTCACTACCTCCCTCACTACCTCCCTCACTGCCTCCCTCACTGCCTCCCTCACTGCCTCCCTCACTGCCTCCCTCATGTACCTCCCTCACTGCCTCCCTCACTGCCTCCCTCACTGCCTCCCTCACTGCCTCCCTCACTGCCTCCCTCACTGCCTCCCTCACTGCCTCCCTCACTGCCTCCCTCACTGCCTCCCTCCACTACCTCCTCACTACCTCCCTCACTACCTCCCTCACTACCTCCCTCACTACCTCTCTCACTACCTCTCTCACTACCTCTCTCACTACCTCCCTCACTGCCTCCCTCAGTACTCCCTCACTGGCCTCTTCACTACCTCCCTCACTGCCTCACTGCCTCTCTCAGTACCTCCCTCACTACCTCCCTCACTACCTCCCTCACTGCCTCTCTCATTGCCTCCTCACTGCCTCCCTCACTGCCTCCCTCACTGCCATCCCTCACTGCCTCCCTCACTGCCTCCCTCACTACCTCCCTCACTGCCTCCCTCACTGCCTCCCTCACTGCCTCCCTCACTGCCTCCCTCACTACCTCCCTCACTACCTCCCTCACTACCTCCCTCACTGCCTCCCTCACTACCTCCCTCACTACCTCTCTCACTACCTCTCTCACTACCTCTCTCACTACCTCCCTCACTGCCTCCCTCAGTACCTCCCTCACTGCCTCCTTCACTACCTTTCTCACTGCCTCACTGCCTCTCTCAGTACCTCCCTCACTACCTCCCTCACTGCCTCCCTCACTCCTTACACTCTCAAGGATCAGAATCGTTTCTCTCCACAATCAACCCTGCTGTTGGTCTGCAAACTGCATGCAGCAATACCCAGCTTGATCAGTAAGACAGCCAGGTTATAGTAACGAGACATCAACCAAGGAAAGGGTAGCTCCAGTTCGTCGGATCAAGAGATGTTGATCAGTTTTAGGCTGCTCCCTATGAAGGACTCAGCAGGTAGACTATATCTGCTTGAAGGACGCAGCAGGTAGACTATATCTGCTTGATGGACGCAGCAGGTAGACTATATCTACTTGAAGGACGCAGCAGGTAGACTACATCTGCTTGAAGGACGCAGCAGGTAGACTATATCTGCTTGAAGGACGCAGCAGGTAGACTATATCTGCTTGAAGGACGCAGCAGGTAGACTATATCTACTTGAAGGACGCAGCAGGTAGAATACATCCGCTTGAAGGACGCATCAGGTAGACTATATCTGCTTGAAGGACGCATCAGGTAGAATACATCCGCTTGAAGGACGCATCAGGTAGACTATATCTGCTTGAAGGACGCAGCAGGTAGAATACATCCGCTTGAAGGACGCAGCAGGTAGAATACATCCGCTTGAAGGACGCATCAGGTAGACTATATCTGCTTGAAGGACGCATCAGGTAGACTACATCTGCTTGAAGGACGCATCAGGTAGACTACATCTGCTTGAAGGACGCAGCAGGTAGACTACATCTGCTTGAAGGACGCAGCAGGAGCAAGTTGATCAGTGATATTGCCTACATCTCTCTTTAACTCGCTTGCTAGATAATACACACACACACACACACACACACACACACACACACACACACACACACACACACACACACACACACACACACACACACACACACACCACACACACGCACACACACACACACACACACACACACACACACACACACACACACACACACACACACACGCACACACACACACACGCACACACACACACACACACACACACACGCACACACACACACACACACACACACACACACACACACACACACACACACACACACACACACACACACACACACGCGCACACACACACACACACACACACACACACACGCACACACACACTTGACTCAACACAACATATCTTTATTAACGGCAAGGTAGAAAAAGTCTCTCTCTCTCTCTCTCTCTCTCTCTCTCTCTTCTCTCCTCTCTCTCTCTCTTTAGCTGGTTTATGTACTTCTCAGTTTCCTGATGCAAGAGCAGGATGGTGGTAGATGTTTGAATGGTGGTAGCTGATAGGATGGTGGTAGATGTTAGGATGGTGGTAGCTGTTAGGATGGTGGTAGCTGTTAGCATGGTGTTAGCTGCTTGGATGGTGGTAGTTGTTAGGATGGTAGTAGCTGATAGAATGATGGTAGCTGTTAGGATGATGGTAGCTGTTAGGATGGTGGTAGCTGTTAGGATGATGGTAGCTGTTAGGATGATGGTAGCTGTTAGGATGGTGGTAGATGTTAGGATGGTGGTAGCTGTCAGAATGGTAGTAGCTGTTAGGATGATGGTAGCTATTAGGATGTTGGTAGCTGCTTGGATGGCGGTAGCTGTTAGGATGATGGTAGTGGTAGTAGCAGGTATTCTGGGGTGAAAGGAGGTGGGCGGAGAACATTAAAGAGAGAGAGAGGCGAAGGACGAGGAATTTCAGAGAATAAAGGAGAGATATAGAGATACATATAGACTGATAGATAAAAAGATAGATATTTAGATAGGTAGATAGATAAATAGGTGAAAGAGAGAGAGAGAGAGAGAGAGAGAGAGAGAGAGAGAGAGAGAGAGAGAGTCAGAAGGTTGAATGACTCGACCCGTGGCATTACAACTCAAAAATTGACAAGTCAGCAGTTACCACTACACTCTGCTAGACTGAGAACACTCATACAACTGGTTATATTTCTATACATAGAGAAGTTAGGTATGTGTCTATACACTGGGAAGGTTAGCATGGGTCAATCTTGTCTCCACAAAAGCTAGATTTCTTGGTCTAATATCATACCTCTTCTCGAGGGGACTGGAGCTGTAGCTCCAGTCCCCTCGAGAAGAAGTGTTTGGAGAATGTTTCCACTGAGTCATAATTCTCTTCATTCACTTTCTTTATCACCTTTATGTTAAACAAATGTTTTTCTAGCTTCCATCTACCTGGAGTCAAGCTCCTCTCCTGCTTGCCTGGTCAACCAGGCTGTTGTTGCTAGCAACCTGCCTACCAACATGTACCTCACCACCTGTTGTTAAATTAGACACATGTGCAACTCTTGGGTATCTTTATTGAGGAAACGTTTCGCCACACAGT
>NC_069465.1:11097604-11115104 GCF_026875155.1 Cherax quadricarinatus | reverse complement strand
ACTGTTAATAACTCGCAAGGTTCCCGGTGACCGTCTTGCAGCATCAGAGAAAACCATGTGCAAGCTACCATTGCAGACAACCTTGAACTATCTCAAGACCAGTCCCGAGAGGACTGGAAAATTTCCTGGGATTTCCCTGGAGAGTAGCTCAGGGGTCAACGCCCCCGCGTCCCGGTCTGTGACCAGGCACAATCAACACGACACACACAATTAACTTCCTCAGGACCATTCTACCAAAACACTGCTTGTCCACCAGTGTTTCCCTGAAGGAAGGTTCCTGGATTGTTGGTGTGAGGGCTCTTGATTTAGGGAATGGATCTGTGCTCAGTTCCCCGAAGTAAGCTAAAATGCCTTCTACATCCCGCCCCCAGGCGCTGTATAATCCCCCATTTAGCGCTTCCCGATTATAAAGTCATAATCCACCAGTTTTCTTGTAGCGAATTTTGATCAATGCAGTTTATTTAAGCATTTTTTTTTTTGTATATTAACCCCTGGCGGCGGCAAATCAAATCATTTTCTCAAATTTGAACTAATTCTCCGACGCTGAACGAATATTATAATATAATATATATATATATAATATATATTATATATAATATATATATATATATTCATATTCGAGAAAGATTGGTAAATCTATGATAATCATATAACTCTGGCGCTCTGTGACAATAACGTGCCCTGATCAACGGATTGAGTTCTAACGTCTTTTTTACTCGTGCGGCCAACAGTAACAATCTGATTGATCAGGCCCTGCTCTACCATGAGGCCTGGTCACAGACAGGGCCACGGGGGCATTGGCCCCCGAAACCCTCTCCAGGTATACTCCAGGTATACTCCAGGTATAACAAAGATAATTCTCATTTCTCAATTCAGCCATGACAAGTCGACTTACTCTAAATACATTCTTCTCCAATTTAACAAATCTATTCTTTTTCAATACGTTTTCGATGTTTTTACATTCCTGTTTTCTTTTTTTTTTTTTTTTTTTTTTTGCTTGATCATTTTTGATTGGATTTTGAGCTCTGTGTTCATTCCATTGCCTCTTTTTTTTTTTTTTACGAAGTTCTCCTTCATTTTTCAATTTAGCGGAACTAAATTAGTGTCGTAAATTCTGATCCACCACTCGGACCTTGGATTGAAATATTTGTTCTGAATGAACTGAAAGTAACTGCAGATTTCAGTCTTCAAGAGGAGACCCATTTTCTCCAGAGACCGAAGACCATTCTTCAAGGTCTGGAGACCAGTGTCTTCTGAGACTGAAGGGTTGGGAGACCAAGAACCAGTCTTCAACGGATGAGCCTCAGTGATTAAAAAAAAAAAAAAAAACCATCTTTCAAGGGCTGGAAACCAATGTCTCCAGAGACCAAAGACCATCCTTCAAGGTCTGGAGACCAGTGTGACAGTAGCAAGAAGGAAGAGTGAGAGCTTCCTGAACAACCTCCCGAAGATAAAAAGTCCACGTTATAACTCTCGCTCCTCCAACCACTGCCAACCAGCCCCCACCCTGCTCTTCCCCTGCCCCAACCCTGCTCTTACCCTGCCCCCACCCTGCTCTCACCCTGCCCCCACCCTGCTCTCACCCTGCTCTCACCCTGCCCCCACCCTGCTCTCACCCTGCCCTCATCCTGCTCTCACCCTGACCCCATCCTGCTCTCACCCTGCCCCCATCCTGCTCTCACCCTACCACCACCCTGCTCTCACCCAGCCACCACATAGCCCTCACCTTCCCCAGCCTACCCCCCAAACCTGCCCCCAATCCGTTCCAGACTCGTCCTAAGTCCCCCCTCCCATCCCTCCCGACAAACTCCGAGACTCTTCGCAGCTTCGTAAATCACAAAAGCAAACACAACCACCGACCTCGACAATTCAACACACACACACACACACACACACACACACACACACACACACACACACACACACACACACACACACACACACCCTGGAGACAGGAACCATACATAGTTTTAAGACGAGATATGAAAAAGCTCATGGAGCAGGGAGAGTACCCAGTAGCTGTCAGTGAAGAGGCGGAGCCAGGAGCTGAGTCTCGACCCCTGCAACCACAATTTGGTGAGCACAATTAGGTGAGTACACACACGTGTATAGTATGCAAAATCATGGAGAAGATTATCAGGAGGAGAGTGGTAGAGCACCTGGAGCGGAACAAGGTTTCATGGAAGGCAAATCCTGTCACAAACCTACTAGAGTTTTATGACAAGGTAAGTGAAGTAAATGAGAGGGAGGGGTGGGTTGATTGTATTTTCTTGGACTGCAAGAAGGCCTTCGACACAGTTCGTCACAAGAAGCTAGAGGAACAGGCACGTTTAACAGGAAGGGCATTGCAATGGATCAGAGAATACCTAAGAGGGAGGCAACAGCGACTCATGGTCCGTGATGAGGTATCACAGTGGGCGCCAGTGACGAGCGGGGTCCCACAGGGGTCAGTCCTGGGACCAGTGCTATTCTTGGTATATGTGAATGACATGACGGAAGGGATAGATTCAGAAGTGTCCATGTTTGCAGATGATGTGAAGTTAATGAGGAGAATTAAATCAGATGCGGACCAGACAGGTCTACAAAGAGACCTGGACAGGCTGGACGCGTGGTCCAGGAACTGACTCCTAGAATTTACCCCCGCCAAATGCAAAGTCATGAAGATCGGAGTAGGGCAAAGAAGACCGCAGACAGAGTATAGGCTAGGAGGTCAGACTGCAAACCTCACTCAAGGAGAAAAATCTAGGGGTGAGTATAATACCGAGCACGTCGCCGGAAGCACACATTAACCACATAACTGCTGCGGCATATGGGCGCTTGGCAAACCTGAGAATAGCGTTCCGGTACCTCAGTAAGGAATCGTTCAAGACTCTATACACTGTGTACGTCAGGCCCATACTGGAGTATGCAGCACCAGTTTGGAACCCACACCTGGCCAAACACGTCAAGAAATTAGAGAAAGTGCAAAGGTTAGCAACGAGGCTGGTTTCAGAGCTAAGGGGAATGTCCTAAGGAAAAGAAAGGTTAAGGGAAATCGATCTGACGACACTGGAGGACAGGAGGGTCAGGGAGACATGATAACGACATACAAAATACTGCGTGGAATAGACAAGGTGGACAGAGACAGGATGTTCCAGAGATGGGACACAGAAGCGAGGGGTCACAGTTGAAAGCTGAAGACTCAGATGAGTCAAAGGAATGTTAGGAAGGATTTCTTCAGCCACAGAGTTGTTAGGAAGTGAAACAGTCTGGCAAGCGATGTAGTGGAGGCAGAAACCATACATAGTTTTAAGACGAGGAATAGTAAAGCTCATGGAGCAGGGAGAGAGAGGACCCAATAGCGATCACTGAAGAGACGAGGCCAGGAGCTGAGTCTCGACCCTTGCA
Source organism: Cherax quadricarinatus (assembly GCF_026875155.1). Classification (NCBI taxonomy): domain Eukaryota; kingdom Metazoa; phylum Arthropoda; class Malacostraca; order Decapoda; family Parastacidae; genus Cherax; species Cherax quadricarinatus. The sequence continues at coordinate 11,111,717 of NC_069465.1, read as the reverse complement.
ACCACAATTAGGTGAGTACAATTAAGTGAGTACACACACAGTGATGTAGTGGAGGCAGGATACATACATAGCTTTAAGAAGAGGTATGATAAAGCTCATGGAGCAGGAAGAGTGACCTAGTAGCGGCCAGTGAAGAGGCAGGGCCAGGAGCTGTGACTCGACCCCTACAACCACAACTAGGCGAGTACACACACACACACACACTGGAGACAGTGGAAGGTAAGTGCCTTCAAGAGTTGCACCTCTCCTCTGGCTGCAGTACATTACCATCTTGCTGCTGCAGATTCATCAAGACTAAGAGACTGAACACTGTCAAGACTGAGGGACTGAACACTGTCAAGACTGAGGGACTGAACACTGTCAAGACTGAGGGACTGAACACTGTCAAGACTGAGGGACTGAACACTGTCAAGACTGAGGGACTGAACACTGTCAAGACTGAGGGACTAAAACACTGTCAAGACTGAGGGACTGAACACTGTCAAGACTGAGGGACTGAACACTGTCAAGACTGAGGGACTGAACACTGTCAAGACTGAGGGAACTGAACACTGTCAAGACTGAGGGACTGAACACTGTCAAGACTGAGGGACTGAACACTGTCAAGACTGAGGGACTGAACACTGTCAAGACTGAGGGACTGAACACTGTCAAGACTGAGGGACTGAACACTGTCAAGACTGAGGGACTGAACACTGTCAAGACTGAGGGACTGAACACTGTCAAGACTGAGGGACTGAACACTGTCAAGACTGAGGGACTGAACACTGTCAAGACTGAGGGACTGAACACTGTCAAGACTGAGGGACTGAACACTGTCAAGACTGAGGGACTGCACACTGTCAAGACTGAGGGACTGAGCACTGTCAAGACTGAGGGACTGAGCACTGTCAAGACTGAGGGACTGAACACTGTCAAGACTGAGGGACTGCACACTGTCAAGACTGAGGGACTGAATATCTCATATTATCATTATTATTATTGAAGATTCGCCGGTATTCTCCCGGCCCGGGCCTTTTCCAAGTGGTGGCCCGGCCTTGGCTCCCTCTTTAGGGAGTGTCTGAGACCTATGTCTCCCATGGGAGGAGGTACAAGTACCTCCTCATCTTTGGGACCAACTGTCCCCAAGCCTAGCCACATTCTCCGCCCTCACGAGGCTCGTAGGGAGAAGCTAGACCTCTCTGGTCTGTCATCCCCACCCCAAGGGGCATAATGGGAATGAGAGTCCTGTGAGGTACAAGCTCGGGCTCAGGTACCTACCCCAGCCCTAGAAGGGCTGGGCATGGTGTCGATCATCTCATATTCCACTACCTCCGCCTTTATAATCTCTGTGTCGAATTGAAGAAACAGGTCATTGGTTGTCGAAACGTCTTGGAAATAAAAGTAGCCAGTTGCTGAACATGTCTAATTGTTCAATGTGTCTATAATAAAAGCCATCAGCGGTATGTTCTGAAGAACAAAAAAACTAGTGTAGAGTGAATGATAGTATACGTAAACAGACATCTGAAAAAAAAAATGTAACCCCATGCCATTCTTTCCCTCCCATCCCCTTCCTCCCCTCATCCCCCAGTCCAATTACCCAGTGCCCCCCCCCCGTCCCATACCCTCCTGCACCCGTCCCTGCATCCCACAACAACCTTCTAAAACCACCGCCAACAATTACACCCAAAACAAGAAACTTGTTCACTAACGAGCAAAACAAAAACTTTCTACAGACACAAATAAAAGATAAAAAAAAAAACAAAGTTACCTTTACTAACATAGGTTATGGTAGAGTTCTCTGTCTTTTACTTTTCAGTCCTTGACTCTAACACCTAGATATTGCTAGATAGTTCTTAATCTAGGTAGAGGTAGTTAGTTCTCAACACTTTGCCTTTTTGTTTACTTTCAAGTCCTCTGTTATCTGTTTTTGCTATGTTCTTTCAAGTACTCCCATGTTCTCTCAGTTAACATGTTCTCTCGTCTGGTCTACACTCCTTCTATCACTGTATTGCCAGAGCTGTACCAACATTATAATTGAGATGACTTACTAAGTTGCAGCTAAACACCTTCACAACTCATCTCCTCACTCCCCTTAGAATGAAGGCTGTCTGATTGGTTACTTTTGGATGGCGATGAGTTCCCCTGTTTGTCAGAGACAACTTCAGCAATTTGACGTGTCCTGATTGGGCTGTGGATTGAGCCAATTAGAGAGAACTTATAAGTTCCCCTGCCATATGAAGAGTGAAACTCTATTTAGAGCTAAACATTGTTGATTAAAATCTCTGTTTTACTCAGCGGTGATAATTGTCAGCTACATCACTATGGATTTGTAAAAGAAATGAAAACTATAACATAGTCTGGCTAGCACTGACAGCCTGGTTGATCAGTCCATTGGGAGGTCTGGTCTGTGAGGTATGAAATGTTCTAGTCACGGTATTGTGGGCTAGTTGTGAACTGTTCCAGTCACGGTATTGTGGGTTGTGAATTGTTCCAGTCACGGTATTATAGGTTAGCTGTGAATTGTTCCAGTCACGGTATTGTAGGTTGTGAATTGTTCCAGTCACGGTATTATAGGTTAGCTGTGAATTGTTCCAGTCACGGTATTATAGGTTAGCTGTGAATTGTTCCAGTCACGGTATTGTAGGTTAGCTGTGAATTGTTCCAGTCACGGTATTGTAGGTTGTGAATTGTTCCAGTCACGGTATTATAGGTTAGCTGTGAATTGTTCCAGTCACGGTATTGTGGGTTGTGAATTGTTCCAGTCACGGTATTGTAGGTTAGTTGTGAATCGTTCCAGTCACGGTATTGTAGGTTAGCTGTGAATTGTTCCAGTCACGATATTGTAGGTTAGTTGTGAATTGTTCCAGTCACGGTATTATAGGTTAGTTGTGAATTGTTCCAGTCACGGTATTATAGGTTAGCTGTGAATTGTTCAAGTTACGGTATTGTGGATTAGTTATGAATTGTTCCAGTCACGGTATTGTGGGTTAGTTGTGAATTGTTCCATCCATGAAATAGTTCTTCAGGGTTTTCACCAGCCTTCCTTCACAAATACGGAGAATTTCTATCATAACACTAACTGCTTTCACGAAAGAACTCGACAGATGTCTCCCCAAAAACATTTGTGATTATCCTGGTTGAGGTGCTTACGTCGATGTACGTGCCGGGAGCACCAACAGCCTGGTTGACCAGGTCACTACCAGGGCTAACCCAGCCACACATCACCTTCCATCAGCAGAATATTTCCAGAAGTTTTTTTTTTCCTCGTGTTTATTTTCTTTAACTTATTTACGATTTTCCTTCTTTTCTCTTCAAGAATTTCTATTCCCTTGTCGCTTTCTTTCTGGTTTTTGCTCCGATTTTGTTCTCGTCTTTCTACCACTTCCACTCTTCCTTTTTTATATCCATTTGTCTCCTTTCTTTTAACCTTTTCTTTATTCATTCTTTGTTCCCTGCTTCCATTTTCTCAATATTTTTCGATTTTCTTTGATTTTTCTTATTTTCTCTATCCATTTTGAGATATTTCATACACCTGTTTTTCCCTACCTTTCCTTTTCTCTTACTTCGTCCCCTCCTCTCTTCCCTCTCTGCGCTCTCTTCCTCTCCCCCCCTCTCTCTCTCCCTCTCTCTCTCTCCCCTCTCACTCTCTCCCCTCTCTCTCCCTCTCACCCCTCACATTGTCCTGGGGAGCAACACTAAACGCGGAGACTCTCTTTCTTATCCCATCTAATCTCCTAAGAAGCCATTGTCTCCTCTGCTCTCTTCCGCCCGCCCTCTGTTGCTGCTACTGTTGATGCTGCTGCTGCTGTGCTGCTACTACTGTTGATGCTGCTGCTGCTGCTGTGCTGCTGCTACTGTTGATGCTGCTGCTGCTCCTGCTACTGTTGATACTGCTGCTGTGCTGCTGCTACTGTTGATACTGCTGCTGTGCTGCTGCTACTGTTGATGTTGCTGCTGCTCCTGCTACTGTCGATGCTGCTGCTACTGTTGATGCTGCTGTTACTGTTGATGCTGCTGTGCTGCTGCTACTGTTGATGCTGCTGCTCCTGCTACTGTTGATACTGCTGCTGTGCTGCTGCTACTGTTGATACTGCTGCTGTGCTGCTGCTACTGTTGATGCTGCTGCTCCTGCTACTGTTGATGCTGCTGCTACTGTTGATGCTGCTGCTACTGTTGATGCTGCTGCTACTGTTGATGCTGCTGCTGCTAGAGCTGCTGCTACTGTTGACGCTGCTACTACTGTTGACGCTGCTGCTACTGTTGATGCTACTGCTGCTGCTACTGCTGCTACTGCTGTTGGTGCTGCTGCTGCTACCGTTGATGCTGCTGCTACTGCTGTTGGTGCTGCTGCTGCTACCGTTGATGCTGCTGCTACTGCTGTTGGTGCTGCTGCTGCTACCGTTGATGCTGCTGCTACTGCTGTTGGTGCTGCTGCTGCTACTGCTGTTGGTGCTGCTGCTACTACTGTTGGTGCTGCTGCTGCTACTACTGTTGGTGCTGCTGCTGCTACTGCTGCTACTGCTGTTGGTGCTGCTGCTACTACTGTTGGTGCTGCTGCTGTTGGTGCTGCTGCTACTACTGTTGGTGCTGCTGCTGCTACTGGTGGTGATGGTGCTGCTGGTACTACTGCTGTTGGTGCTGCTGCTGCTAGTGTTGTTACTGCTAATGCTGCTGTTACTCAGTTTTTTCTTCTCATACACACGAGAGAGAGAGAGAGAGAGAGAGAGAGAGAGAGAGAGAGAGAGAGAGAGAGAGAGAGAGAGAGAGATCTATCAGATAAATTGAATAAATACCAACATAAATGACTTAGTTATAAATAATGGTTCTCGACACCACTATAATGAACCATAATATTTAATGTATATATTTTCTCTAATGTCATATATGTTTAAACTGATATATGTTATAACACGACTCTAGTCTGCTAGTACGCTACATCACTGCTACGTCGACTGCTACGTCGACTGCTACGTCGACTGTTACGTCGACTGCTACGTCGACTGCTACGTCGACTGCTACGTCGACTGCTACGTCGACTGCTACGTCGACTGCTACGTCGACTGCTAACGTCGACTGCTACGTCGACTGCTACGTCGACTGCTACGTCGACTGCTACGTCGACTGCTACGTCGCTGCTACTCGACTGTACGTCGACTGCTACGTCGACTGCTACGTCGACTGCTACGTCGATGCGCGACTGCTACGTACTGCTACGTCGACTGTTACGTCGACTGCTACGCTGACTGCTACGTCGACTGCTACGTCGACTGCTACGTCGACTGCTACGCTGACTGCTACGTCGACTGCTACGTCGACTGCTACGTCGACTGCTACGCTGACTGCTACGCTGACTGCTACGTCGACTGCTACGTCGACTGCTACGTCGACTGCTACGTCGACTGTTACGTCGACTGTTACGTTGACTGCTACGTCGACTGTTACGTCGACTGCTACGTCGACTGCTACGCTGACTGCTACGTTGACTGCTACGTCGACTGCTACGTCGACTGTTACGTCGACTGCTACGCTGACTGCTACGTCGATTGCTACGTCGACTGTTACGTTGACTGTTACGTTGACTGCTACGTCGACTGCTACGTCGACTGCTACGTCGACTGTTACGTCGACTGCTACGTCGACTGCAACATCGACTGCTACGTCGACTGCTACGTCGACTGTTACGTCGACTGCTACGTCGACTGTTACGTCGACTGTTACGTCGACTGCTACGTCGACTGCTACGTTGACTACTACGTTGACTACTACGTTGACTACTACGTTGACTACGTTGACTACTACGTTGACTACTACGTTGACTACCACGTTGACTACCACGTTGACTACTACGTTGACTACTACGTTGACTACTACGTTGACTACCACGTTGACTACTACGTTGACTACCACGTTGACTACTACGTTGACTACCACGTTGACTACTACGTTGACTGCTACGTCGACTGCTACGTCACAACCACCTCAAAATAGACGTCAGAGAATAAACGTCTGCCACCACCATCATGACCACTACAACTACAACCACTACCCCTACTACCACTATCACCACTACTACCACCTTCACCACTACTACCACCACCTTCACCACTACTACCACCACCTTCACCACTACTACCACCACCTTCACTATCACCTTCACCACCACCACTATCACCACTACCACTATCACCACTATACCACTACCACTATCACCACTATCACCACCACCACTATCACCACCACTATCACCACACACCACTATACTACCACCACCACCACTATCACCACTACCATTATCACCATCACCACAATCACCACCACTATCACCACCACCACTATCACCATTACCACTATCACCATCACTACACCATCACCACTATCACCACCACCACTATCATCACTATCACCATCACCACTATCACCACCACCACTATCATCACTATCACCATCACCACTATCATCACCACTATCACCATCACCACTATCACCACCATCACCATCACCACTATCACCATCACCACTATCACCACCACCACTATCACCCACCACCACTACACCACCACCACTATCACCACCACCACTATCACCACCACCACTATCACCACCACCACTATCACCACCACCAGTATCACCACCACCACCACCACTATCACCACCACCACTATCACCACCACCACCACCACTATCACCACCACCACTATCACCATCACCACCACCACTATCACCACCACCACTATCACCACCACCACTATCACCCACCACCACCACCACTATCACCACCACCACCACCACTATCACCACCACCCACTATCACCACCACCACCACTATCACCACCACCACTATCACCACCACCACTATCACCATCACCACTATCACCACCACCATCACTATCACCACTATCACCATCACCACTATCACCACCACTATCATCACTATCACCACCACCACTATCACCACCACCACTATCACCACCTATCACCATCACCACTATCACCACCACCACCACCACTATCACCACCACCACTATCACCACCACCACTATCACCACCACCACTATCACCACCACCACTATCACCACCACCACTATCACCACCACCACTATCACCACCACCACTATCACCACCACAACCACACCACTATCACCCCCACCACTATCACCACCACCACTATCACTATCACCACTATCACCACCACCACTATCACCACCACCACTATCACCACCACCATCATCAACCCATACACCAATTACCTTACCCTTTCTTCACCCTTGTTCCTTTCCCCTCTCCCTCCTCATTAATTATCCTTCATTCCTCTCACTTTTACCCCTCCTCTTCCCTCGCTTTACCTCCTTTTCTCTCCCAAGCGTAAGTTCTTTCCCCTCTTCCCCTCCCCTCATCCCTTCCCTCACCCCTTCCCCTCACCCCACCCACCCCAATCCACCAACATCATAATTGTAAGAGAATTAAGGAGGATTGAAGAAATAGTGAGAGAAGAAGAATGAAAAGAAAGAAGAAAGGAGGATTGAAGAAATAGTGAGAGAGGAAGAATGAAAAGAAAGAAGAAAGGAAGATGAAAAATAGAAGAAAGGAAGGACGAGAGGAGAAGACAGAGAAAGAAGATAGGAAAAAGGACAATGGGAGAGAAAATAAGAGAAATAGGAAGAAGTAAGAAGACAGGAGAGAGCAAAACAAGAAGAATAAAGACATTAAGAAAAGACAAATAATTATAATTATAATAACTCTAATTATAATTTAAAAACAAATTACTACATACTACTAATAATAAATATAAATGTAATAATAATAATAATAATAATGGTTCTGGTTTAAGTGTTTTTTTAGGGTTTAATAAATTTTTTGGTAAACCGGCTCACATCATTTCTCCGAATACAAAAAAATTCTCTTTCAAAAAAAAATATTGAAGCAAAAAATATAAATATATACATTGTGTTATCTTATTCTGATTTATATTAAATTATATTTTGGATAAAACTCATTTCAATATTATTTTGGAAGGCAAGATTTGCATATATGATTTTTTTCTTGAATGTTTTTATATGTCTAAAATAAAGATATCTTAATTCAGAGTGGTGTTTGCTTAAAATCTGGAGGCCTATGAAAGGCCTCCAGATTTTCATAGGCCTCCAGATTATGTAAATCTGGAGGCGTATGTAAATCTGGAACCCTATGCAAATCTGGAGGCCTATGTAAATCTGGAAGCCTTTGTAAATCTAGAAGTTTGTATAAATCTGGAAGCCTATTTAAATCTGGAAACCTGCGTAAATCTAGTGGTCTATATAACTCTGAAGAAACTAAATAAGCCCGGAAACCCTCGCCGCACAAACACACACACATTATATATATATAATATATGTTCTTTATATATATGTGTGTGGACAAACTGATAATGGAATATATCAAGATATTTGTAAATAAAACGATAATTAGGAGACAAAGGAACGCACTAATTTAAGAGATGGATAATGAGGGAGCTGGAATAAGGTCAATAATTAGGGAAGAAGGGGAAAGGTGTCGATAGATTAAAATTATAATTACAGAATAAGGGCGAAGTGAGAGAGAGAGAGAGAGAGAGAGAGAGAGAGAGAGAGAGAGAGAGAGAATTAAGCACTAATACCTACTGGATATATATCCTGGGATCTTATTATGACCTAAACGGCTATCGTCAGCATTAACGATAATTTATCGTCACCTGAGTACTAGGTAAGTAGATGGGTTGACAGCAGCCATCCAGGGAGGAGGAGCAGCCATCCAGAGAGGTGCAGCGACCATCCAGGGAGGTGCAGCAGCCATCCAAGGAGGTGCAGCAACTATCCAGGGAGGTGCAGCAACTATCCAGGGAGGTGCAGCAACCACCCAGGGAGGTTGAGCAACCATCCAGGGAGGTGCAGCAACCATCCAGGGAGATGCAGCAACCATCCAGGGAGGTGCAGCAACCATCCAGGGAGATGCAGCAACCATCCAGGGAGATGCAGCAACCATCCAGGGAGGTGCAGCAACCATCCAGGGAGATGCAGCAACCATCCAGGGAGGTGCAGCAACCATCCAAGGAGGTGCAGCAACCATCCAGGGAGGTGCAACAACCATCCAGGGAGGTGCAGCAACCATCCAGGGAGATGCAGCAACCATCCAGGGAGATGCAGCAACCATCCAGGGAGGTGCAGCAACCATCCAGGGAGGTGCAGCAACCATCCAGGGAGGTGCAGCAACCATCCAGGGAGGTGCAGCAACCATCCAGGGAGATGCAACAACCATCCAGGGAGAAAACATTTTTAATGTTATTAAAATTATCATGTTAATATTTTTAATTTATTATTATTATTTTGTTATTAATACTGTTGTTTATCATAATGATTGTGATAATAGGTTACAAACCAAGAAGGAGAGAGTAGAGCCCTGGGGGAACCCTGTGGGACGCCACACCCTGGCACTCAAACCACAAGGGTGAGGTGGGTGACCCTTAAGGGAAGACCTGAAGGTACAAGCGTATTTTATATTGTTCACACCTACCCAAGGCTTACCTACAGGCTCTCTCGCTGCCTCCAAGACAACCCAAGGCTTACCTACAGGCTCTCTCGCTGCCTCCAAGACAACCCAAGGCTTAAACCGCATCATAATTCTTCGACTTTCTTCTGTGATCAATTTGGCATAGCGTTTGCCAGCATTAGTTATGCCAGATGTTGTTATTATTTTTTGTGGGTTTAGTTGTGGTTGTTGGTACTACGGTTGGCGTGATTAAAAGACACTGTTCACATATATGGACCTGAGTAACACACTTTTTTCCACTGGGATAGTTTGAACTGTCTGTAAAGTCTTTAGCGTGCGCAAGGAGTGATTTCAGGGTCTAGATTTGGGATTAATTCCTCCAGAAATATACAGTTGTAAATTATAATGCATCTTTCTCTCCTACATTTCAAGGAGTGCAGTTCTCGGGCTTCAAGTGTTCCCAGTAATTTATGTGCCTGACTGAATTTATACGAGCAGTGAAGGTTCTCAGTACATTCTGCAGATCTGCCATTGCACTGTTATTATGCAACTGTATTCTAGCCTGGAGAGAACAAGGGATTGCAATTTGTTAGTGAGTTACATTCATTAAGGACACAGTAAATCTCTCAGTTGATTTAACCTGGTCTTCCGATGGCCCAGAGAAAACAGTATAATGTTCATTGAGGACAAATTATAGTGAGAGGAAAGAAAAAACTGGATCGGGGTTTAAAAGAAAATCATCTGCTCAACAGAGAGAAGATAAATGTAAGAGACTTATAAGTGATAATGTCAGATGTTATGTTCAAGGATCACAACGGTGATACGCTAATAACTGCAAGGAAAATCATGGGCTGGATAACTAGAACCTTGAAAGAGAGAGAGATAGAGATGGTTTGAATATTTCTGTATACTGACAGCACCTTTCGAAGCAGATAAAATTTCAGAAATAGTGAACCTTCACTTCTAAGATAAATCCAGTCAATTACATAAATTACTGGGAGCACGTGAAGTTCCTCAAACTGTACTCTTCGGAACATAGGCGAGAAAGATAAATCATTTACACCTGGGTAATTCTGAAAGAACTGATTCCAAATCTGCCCACCGAAACTGCGCCCTACGATAGCAGGAGGCTCGGCAGAAAAGCAAGGATGTCATAAGTGTAGAGGTTACCTGGAAGTTATTCCGGGGATCAACGCCCCCGCGGCCCGGTCCATGACCAGGCCTCCCGGTGGATCAGGGCCTGATCAACCAGGCTGTTACTGCTGGCCGCACGCAGTCCCACGTACGAGCCACAGCCCGGCTGTGGCCAAGATTTTTCATCTCTCTTCCTCTAATCTCATAACTGTCTTCAAGATAAAGCATAATATGTTCCTCAAATTAGTTCCTGATCAGCAAGACTTTGCTTCTTGCACTGGATTGTATGAGACTAGCACTAACAGCCTTGTTGATCAACCCATGATCCTGGAAGCCTAGTCTTGGGCTGTGCTGCGGGGGACTGACCTCCAAAATCGTCTTCACGTAGTGTAACGTGGGAACTCTTGAATGACAAGCACATATTTTGTACTCGACCTCGGGAGACCTCCCTCCCTGGAGGCCACACGGGGAAGAGGAGGGCGAAGAAGTAGGGGTACCGGAAGTGGGGGTTGATGGGGCGAGGGGTAAGGGAAAAGTGCAATAGGTGGGGGTGAGGAAGAGTGAGGAACAAGGGAGGACTCAACTCTCATCGTGACCTAACTATTCATGATATATTAGTTAAATATACACCTGTGCAATAAGCAGGATACTTACTGAGGCTACGTTTCGCACAGCAAGCAGCTTTGCTAAACCAACACGATGTAACGTACGGAAAAAGAGTACACAAAGAGAGTCCAGAGAGCAGTGTATTCTTAAAGTTAGTGGGAGTATTAGTAGTTTGTGTGTAGGTATTACTAGAAGTAATAGCAGAATAGTAGTAGTAGTAGTAGTAGTAGTGGTAGTAGTAGCAGTGAGTAGGCAATGGTAGTCATCTCCGGCCATCTGATCTTCCATCTCCGGCCACTTAACCTTACATCTCCATCCGCCTGACCTTACATCTCCATCCGCCTGACCTTACATCTCCATCCGCCTGACCTTACATCTCCATCCGCCTGACCTTACAGCTCCAGCCACCTGACCTTGCCTCCATTACATATCCTCTGAATCCAAGAATATCATTGTATTCATTTGACAAAGCTCCTGGTTCGTCAGGAACCAGGACAAGTGTTTCCTGACGCGAGTCTTAGTCAGATAATAACCCGCCGTTGGAGCTTTCGGTCATCAGACTGAGACCTTCAGCTGGCTTACCAGTCCACCCTTTTAAAAATTAAGGTCACTTATAACCAATTTTCCTGATAAGTCATACACTGGCTTGACCAGGTTCATGGTGAGCGAGTACCAACAGCCTCATTGTTCACTTAACATTCTCTGCTTTCCTCTGCTCTCTCTCTCTCTCTTATATATATATATATATATATATATATATATATATATATATATATATATATATATATATATATATATATATATATATATAAAATATATATATATATATAATAAGAGTTATTAATGAAAGAATTAAGAGTAACACAGAGAATAGGATAGCAGATGAACAAGGAGGCTTTAGGAAAGGTAGGGGATGTGTGGACCAGGTGTTTACAGTGAAACATATAAGTGAACAGTATTTAGATAAGGCTAAAGAGGTTTTTGTGGCATTTATGAATTTGGAAAAGGCGTATGACAGGGTGGATAGGGGGGCAATGTGGTAGATGTTGCAGATGTATGGTATAGGAGGCAGGTTACTGAAAGCAGTGAAGAGTTTTTACGAGGATAGTGAGGCTCAAGTTAGTATGTAGGAAAGAGGGAGATTATTTCCCAGTAAAAGTAGGCCTTAGACAAGGATGTGTGATGTCACCGTGGTTGTTCAATATATTTATAGATGGGGTTGTAAGAGAAGTAAATGCGAGGGTCTTGGCAAGAGGCGTGGAGTTAAAAGATAAAGAATCACACATAAAGTGGGAGTTGTCACAGCTGCTCTTTGCTGATGACACTGTGCTCTTGGGAGATTCTGAAGAGAAGTTGCAGAGATTGGTGGATGAATTTGGTAGGGTATGTAAAAGAAGAAAATTGAATACAGGAAAGAGTAAGGTTATGAGGATAAAAAGATTAGGTGATGAAAGATTGGATATCAGATTGGAGGGAGGGAGTATGGAGGAGGTGAATGTATTCAGATATTTGGGAGTGGACGTGTTAGCGGATGGGTCTATGAAAGATGAGGTGAATCATAGAATTGATGAGGGGAAAAGGGTGAGCGGTGCACTTAGGAGTCTGTGGAGACAAAGAACTTTGTCCTTGGAGGCAAAGAGGGGAATGTATGAGAGTATAGTTTTACCAACGCTCTTATATGGGTGTGAAGCATGGGTGATGAATGTTGCAGCGAGGAGAAGGCTGGAGGCAGTGGAGACGTCATGTCTGAGGTCAATGTGTGGTGTGAATATAATGCAGAGAATTCGTAGTTTGGAAGTTAGGAGGTGTGGGATTGCCAAAACTGTTGTCCAGAGGGCTGAGGAAGGGTTGTTGAGGTGGTTCGGACATGTAGAGAGAATGGAGCGAAACAGAATGACTTCAAGAGTGTATCAGTCTGTAGTGGAAGGAAGGCGGGGTAGGGGTCGGCCTAGGAAAGGTTGGAGGGAGGGGGTAAAGGAGGTTTTGTGTGCGAGGGGCTTGGACTTCCAGTGGGCATGCCTGAGCGTGTTTGATAGGAGTGAATGGAGACAAATGGTTTTTAATACTTGACGTGCTGTTGGAGTGTGAGCAAAGTAACATTTATGAAGGGATTCAGGGAAACCGGCAGGCCGGTCCTGGAGGTGGGAAGTACAGTGCCTGCACTCTGAAGGAGGGGTGTTAATGTTGCAGTTTGAAAACTGTAGTGTAAAGCACCCTTCTGGCAAGACAGTGATGGAGTGAATGATGGTGAAAGTTTTTTTTTTCGGGCCACCCTGCCTTGGTGGGAATCGGCCAGTGTGTTAATAATGATAATAATGATAAAATATATATATATATATATATATATATATATATATATATATATATATATATATATATATATATATATATATAATGCAATAAGATCACAGTAAGCAGGTGATTTCAGAATATGCAAAACAACCACTCTGAAAGAATAGAGAAATTCCAAGCGCTTTCGTGACTACTCACATTGTCAAGGAACTATGAAAGTAAAGCATCCAAGGAAGGTATATAAGGGGTCTAGCCAATACCTCACTATCAGATCCCACAACGGTTAAACACCTGACGCGCGCCAGCCCAACTGGACAGGTCCTTTCCACAACCCACCAACAAACTATTCTACCCAAGAAAATTTTTAAAATTATTATTTGTCCAGTGTATTATTAAATTCTTCCCAAATTCTATTAATTATAAATGGATCTAATTTATATAAACCAAAGGAAATATTCATATTATTGTCAAAACTGGTCGACAGGAATATAATTGAATCTTGTTTCATAAAAAGCAGTTTTGACAATAATATGAATATTTCCTTTGGTTTATATAAATTAGATTCATTTATAATTAATAGAATTTGGGAAGAATTTAA
>NC_069465.1:11042604-11095104 GCF_026875155.1 Cherax quadricarinatus | reverse complement strand
GAGATCAGCAGTTTCTGAGGTACTCAAACCACACCGTCTGTCTGACACCAACAATCATTCCACAAAGTCACTTAGATTACCTTTCTTCTACATTCTGATGTTCGGTCTTAATAACAAGTGAACTTCTTGACTATGTCTGCACTCTTTTAGACAGTAAGGTGTTGCCACGTGATTGGCTGATTAGATATTTGCATTAACGAGCGGGTGTAAAGGTGTACCTAATGAAGTGGCCACTGAATGTATATATGCTCCTCTGTATTTACAAATTCGCGGTGCAGTGGAAAAAAGAAAACTATTTGTAAACGTTTCTAGGATAAAACGGGAAAGAAAAATGAAAAAAAAAAAGGAAAAAACAGTATAGTTTGCGAAGGCTTCTCTGCGAAGGCTTCAAGGGTTAAAGAAAAACGTAAGAATGCTGTGAGAAGGAAGGAAGAAAAGACGGAGGTGTGAAGTGAAGAAGAGAAGGAGCAAGAGCAAGTAATCTACACATGTGACAAAAAAAAAAAAGGCCGAGAACGAGGCGAGGAAACACCCAGACCACTTTTGTCTCTGGTAAACAACACTCTTGGCAAGTCAGGAAATAGGCAAACCTTCTCCCACAACACAGAGAGAAAACATCCCCAAGAAGAGTGTCTTACAAACTCATCTCGAAATGAGATTAAAGAAGCAAGCAAAAACAGAAAACATATATCTGGCATTTGTAGCAGGTAGTGGCTTTGTTTTCTTTGGAAAACTTCTCTCTTCGTTACGGCAATATTTTTGATATCTGGTGATAGCAAGCTGAAGAGTCCTGGATCACGGATGTTGAAAAGTGTTCTCTTATTGGCATCCCAGCTTCCACTGGGTTTACTCTGCACTTCCTCCCATGTCTCTCACTTCAGTAAGTTGCTGTAGTAGTGTGCAGACTGGGGACCTGACCCTCAGATATTTTCTGTCATCAGATATCTCTCGTCTACGTTTCAGAGAATATACTTCCAGAGATTTCAGGCGCTCTGAGGAGTTTGATTCACTCTTTGCGGTGAATAAACGAACACTGTACATTGTCTAGTTTTTAAGTGTCTATATCTCGCTGATAAGCGCTGTGGGCACAGAATAATACTCGAGATCTGAGAGCACAAGATATTCGTCTCTAAAATTTTGCATTTGTGGTCATAGTGATGCCTATGCTAACCTTTCTATGGAGTATAAATATACCTAGTTAGATGAATCTTATTGTGGCTACCTGGTCCAGTGGCTAGCACGTCAGTCTAGAGTTTTATGATTCTCTGATCGCGGGTTCTAACCCCACCTGTGGTATGGTTTGATTATTCTTATTGTTAGGAAATACGGAGGTAGGAGATTAAAAGGTGTGGAACTACAAGCAATATTTAGAGGACTGAGAGAGACTTCAGGTGATTTTGATATTTAGAAAGACTGGGAGCGTATAACTGGAATAGAGGAAAGGAGGAATACACGGTAACCCCAGGAAGGATGGAGAGAGGGAGCAAAGGAGGTTTTGAGAGCAAGAATCTTAGATATCCAACAGGCTTGTGTGAGTTTTACATAGGAGTGGAGGCAAGTGGTTTTTTATGGCTTGACCTGCTGTTGGAGTGCAAGTAAGGTAACATTTATCAATAAATCCAGGGAAACCTGTTAGCTGGATCTGAGTCCTGGAAGCTGGAAATGAAATGCCTGCACTCTGAAGGAGGGGCAGGGAGGCTGCACTTCAGAGAGCTTCTGGCAAAACAGCGATTAAGTAACAGTTAAAGTGTTGTCTCATTTTCGGGTCACGTTCCTTCGGTGGAAGACGACCGGTGTGCTAAAAAGGGTTAGCAGTCACCTTCAAATTTAAGAACGAAAACAAAAAAAAAATTAAAAAATACGAAATGTGAGAAGTAGAAGTCTATCAAGCAGGAAAGTCCTTCCAACTCCCCGCTAGAGAGCACTGAGAAAGTTAGTCGACCGTAGTGTGGTGGTGGTGGTGGTAGTGGTGGTAGTAGTGGTGGCGGTGGTGGTGGTGGTAGTAGTGGTATGGGTTGTGTTGTTGGGTGGTATACACCTATGATCGATTTTCTTGTTGAGTGGCTGTTCAACCAGGCTGTTCCTGTTAGCGGCCTGTTGACCTAAACAGCCATCACAGCCTGGTTGGTAGGGCTCCTGGCAGAGGCAGTGATTCAGTTTCCTCTTGAGAACTTCTACCCTATGATGGCAATATTTCTGATGTTCTCGGGTAGCAGGATCAAGAGTCTTGGACTACGGATGTTGACCTACGGCCTCACTGCTTTTCGCTGGATTTATTTAACTTTCTCTCATATCTCTTACTCCAGCAAGCTGTTCTGTTAATTTGAACATTTGGGACCTGCCTATCCAGTATTTTCCAGGTAAACATTGTCAGGTATTTCACTGTTCCTTGCGTCAGATACAACATCCTTTACTTAAACTATCTCTGTGTGTTTTCCAGTGATGAACTAATCTATGTTTGTTTTCCAGTGTTGAACTAATATGTGTGTTTTCCAGTGTTGAACTAATATGTGTGTTTTCCAGTGTTGAACTAATATGTGTGTTTTCCAGTGTTCAGCTGAGCAATAATGCTGATGGTATAAACCTTGGTAATAAATACCGACAAGTTGGTTTAGAAAGACACGTAAGCAAACACTATAACATATTTATTAGAAAACGTTTCGGTCCTGGAACCTTGATCACTTCTAACATACAGAGGTAGAAAGACATATATATATAATATATATAATGTCTTTCTACCTCTGTATGTTAGAAGTGATCAAGGTTCCAGGACCGAAACGTTTTCTAATAAATATGTTATAGTGTTTGCTTACGTGTCTTTCTAAACCAATAATGCTGATCACCAACTCCGAGACTCAGGGACTAATTACCTCATCTTCTGTATATAGTTCTACTGTCTTCCCATTATGTCCACGGATTTGTATTGATAAAGCCACTGGAGGGCGAAACGTCTACAATAAAGATACCCAGATGTTGCACACGTGTCTAATTCTTCATTATTGTTGATATGTGACCACAAGTGATTTAAACAGTGCCATCACTGGCGTTATTTTTTTCTAAATTAAAGGTTCTAATTATTCACAATCTTATTTATCTGACTGTTTCTGCATTTGGTTTATTGAGTTCTGTAAATTACATAACATCTGACATGATTATTCCTAAGTCGTTTACCTATTTTTTTATATTGTCTGTGATGGTTTATCAGCGTTCTGCGTTCTCTGCTCGTTTAGAGTTCCTTGTTCTTTTTATGTAGGAGGAACAAAGAACTCAACACGAGCACAGAACGAGTCTTTCAATGGTCAAATATGAACATGATGTTCAATAGGGAGAGAATTCTGTCTCTATTGAACATCATTAATATAAAAAAGGCACAATACCGTGGCTGGAACAATACACAAATAACCCATACATAGAAGAGAGGAACTTACGATAACGTTTCTTAGTATCTGACTGACTACTACTACTACTACTACTACTACTACTACTACTACTACTACTACTACTACTACCTCCACTACTTCCTCTCTTGCTACCGTCCCTGTCTGCTGACTTATATGTATTCCCTCCTTCTCTCCATTGTTGACATCCGAGTGTTGGTTTTCTGTCTTCTACTGGGACGACTTTCATACTTATTTTGGTATCGTTCACGAAGCATAAGAAGCTGTGACTAGTGTTTTTATAGCAGTTGTCTGAGAAACAGTAATGGTGCTAGGACCTTGCCACTGCCTGGTTGACCAGGCAAGCATCAGACGAGCCTGGCCCATGGCCGGATTTCGGGAGTTTCTAAGTGTGTGGAGTTTTACCTGCGTCTCAGTTCCTCTAAAGATCACTGAGTGCTCATGTTTATGTTACTTTGACTTTCTTTACAACATACACTTCTACAACACATACTCCTACAAGATACTCCTACACATTCTCCTACAACACACACTCGTATGACACATTCTCCTACAAAATCTCCTACAACACACACCCCTACAACACACACCCTTACAACACACCCTTACAACACACACCCTTACAACACACACCCTTACAACACACACCCTTACAACACACACCCCTACAACACACACTCCTACAACACACACTCCTACAACACACACTCCTACAACACAAACTCCTACAACAATTACCCCCTACAACACACACACCCTACAACACACACCCCCTACAACGCACACCCCCTACAACACACCCCTACAACACACACCCTTACAACACACACCCTTACAACACACACCCCTACAACACACACACCCCTACAACACACACACCCCTACAACACACACACCCCTACAACACACACACCCCTACAACACACACACCCCTACAACACACACACCCCTACAACACACACACCCCTACAACACACACACCCCTACAACACACACACACCCCTACAACACACACACCCCTACAACACACACTCCTACAACACACTCCTACAACACACACTCCTACAACACACACTCCTACAACACACACTCCTACAACACACACCCCTACAACACACGCCCCTACAACACAGACTCCTACAACACACACCCTTACAACACACACCCTTACAACACACACTCCTACAACACACTCCTACAACACACACTCCTACAACACACACTCCTACAACACACACTCCTACAACACACACCCCTACAACACACACCCCTACAGCACAAACTCCTACAAGACAAACTCCTACAACGCACACTCCTACAACACTCCTACAACACACACTCCTACAACACAAGCTCCTACAACACTGCCAACAAACATACGTTATACTGTCAAGGTGATTTCTAAGATAATGACAGAAAATGTTACCTAAGACGTTGATGCTCTCACGTCTCTCATCACTCTCATCCAGTCTTGATGCCCTCACATCTCTCATCACTCTCATCCAGTCTTGATGCCCTCACGTCTCTCATCACTCTCCTCTAGTCTTGATGTCCTCACATCTCTCATCATTCTCATCTAGTCTTGATGCCCTCACATCTCTCATCACTCTCATCCAGTCTTGATGCCCTCACGTCTCTCATCACTCTCATCCAGTCTTGATGCCCTCACGTCTCTCATCACTCTCCTCTAGTCTTGATGTCCTCACATCTCTCATCATTCTCATCTAGTCTTGATGCCCTCACGTCTCTCATCACTCTCATCCAGTCTTGATGCCCTCACGTCTCTCATCACTCTCATCCAGTCTTGATGCCCTCACATCTCTCATCACTCTCATCAAGTCTTCCAAGCCGCGGGTAATATAACTTTCTGAGTCGTTCTCATGCACAGAGAAACCGGTGAAAGTACAGAGCTGCACCTTCAGGTTGCAACAGGAAATGAGAAACAAAAAATTTCGGGACCATTACGGCCTGCAAATGAGAAATCACAATGAATATAAACGTCACAATACCGTGGCTGCAACGATTCACTAAAAACGACGTTTCGCTCATTTTGGTATTCAACATTTTGCAATTGATCTTAAGGTTCTGATATCAAGCTGCTGCCCCTATTCACCTAGCGGTAAGTAGGTACCCACTATTCACCTAGTAGTAAGTAGGTACCTGCTGTTTTCCCAGCAGTAAGTAGGTACATGCTGTTTACCCAGCAGTAAGTAGGTACCAACTATTCACCTAGCAGTAAGTAGGTACCTGCTATTTACCTAGAAGTAGGTACCTGCTGTTCACCTAGCTGTAAGTAGGCGCCCCCTGTTCACCTAAGAGTAAGTAGGCATCTGCTATTTACCTAGCAGTAAGTAGGTATTCACTGTTCACCTAGCTGTAAGTAGCCACCTGCTGTTTACCTAGCAGTAAGTAGGTACTCTTTGTTCACCTAGCAATAGCTAGGTACCTGGGTGATAAAGAAGAAATAGGCACAATACCGTGACTGGTGACTGAAACAATACACAACCTGCACATACCAAACCAGCAGGAAAACTGCACCTGAGGTACCAAGCCAGCAGGAAAACTGCACCTGAGGTACCAAGCCAGCAGGAAAACTGCACCTGAGGTACCAAGCCAGCAGGAAAACTGCACCTGAGGTACCAAACCAGCAGGAAAACTGCACCTGAGGTACCAAACCAGCAGGAAAACTGCACCTGAGGTACCAAACCAGCAGGAAAACTGCACCTGAGGTACCAAGCCAGCAGGAAAAATGCACCTGAGGTACCAAGCCAGCAGGAAAACTGCCCCTGAGGTACCAAGCCAGCAGGAAAACTGCACCTGAGGCACCAAACCAGCAGGAAAACTGCACCTGAGGCACCAAGCCAGCAGGAAAACTGCACCTGAGGTACCAAGCCAGCAGGAAATCTGCACCTGAGGTACCAAGCCAGCAGGAAAACTGCACCTGAGGTACCAAGCCAACAGGAAAACTGCACCTGATGTACCAAGCCAGCAGGAAAACTGCACCTGAGGTACCAAGCCAACAGGAAAACTGCACCTGAGGTACCAAGCCAACAGGAAAACTGCACCTGAGGTACCAAGCCAACAGGTAAACTGCACCTGAGGTACCAAGCCAACAGGTAAACTGCACCTGAGGTACCAAGCCAACAGGTAAACTGCACCTGAGGTACCAAGCCAACAGGAAAACTGCACCTGAGGTACCAAGCCAACAGGTAAACTGCACCTGAGGTACCAAGCCAACAGGTAAACTGCACCTGAGGTACCAAGCCAACAGGAAAACTGCACCTGAGGTACCAAGCCAACAGGTAAACTGCACCTGAGGTACCAAGCCAACAGTAAACTGCACCTGAGGTACCAAGCCAACAGGAAAACTGCACCTGAGGTACCAAGCCAACAGGTAAACTGCACCTGAGGTACCAAGCCAACAGGTAAACTGCACCTGAGGTACCAAGCCAACAGGTAAACTGCACCTGAGGTACCAAGCCAACAGGTAAACTGCACCTGAGGTACCAAGCCAACAGGTAAACTGCACCTGAGGTACCAAACCAACAGGTAAACTGCACCTGAGGTACCAAGCCAACAGGTAAACTGCACCTGAGGTACCAAGCCAACAGGTAAACTGCACCTGAGGTACCAAGCCAACAGGTAAACTGCACCTGAGGTACCAAGCCAGCAGGAAAAATGCACCTGAGGTACCAAGCCAACAGGTAAACTGCACCTGAGGTACCAAGCCAACAGGAAAACTGCACCTGAGGTACCAAGCCAGCAGGAAAACTTTGTTTAGAATTGACTGCTTCGTTTAGATTTATTACTAAGTCGTCTTATTACGAAACCGTATTAAGAGGGTTACAAACAAATCACAGAACCGGTGAGGCATTGATGGGACCTGAGCTAGAAGACGACACAGTGACGCTCGTGTGGGTTTCATCTGTAATAACATGCATTTGTGGCCACAGTGTGTGGCCCATGCTAACCTCCCTATCGTGTATCGTCTTTGGTATATCTTTACCTTTGATGAGTTTTGAGAGTCTTTCTACTCCCGGAGCCCGACCATGGGCCAGGCTTGTCTGGTGCTAGCCTGGTCAGCCAGCCAGCCTGTTGCTGCTGGAGACCCACCGCCCCACATATCCATCACAGCCTGGTTGATCTGGCACCTGGTGAAGATACTTGTCCAGTTTTCTCCTGAAGACTTCTACACTTGTTCTAGCAGCATTTCTGCAGAACCAGCATTTGTGGTCACAATGGTGGCCCATGCTAACCTCCCTATGGTGTATAGAAATATAGCTAGTTGGATGAATTTCACTAGAGTCAGTGGTGAAGTGGTTAACGCACTGGCCTGTGAGTTTTACCACTCACTTGCCTTGGATCCAAACCCCACCCCGTCCCTGATTTCTATAAAATTAATCATGAAACAGGACAATTAAGAGTAACACAATCTTCATTTTTCTCTTCCTCTTTTCGTATGCATCTCTTCTCTTCCACTATCTTCTCTTCTCCTATTCTACTTTGTTCTCTTATCTTTTTTTTCCTTTTCCTCGTTGTCTCATTTTTTCTATTCCTCCTTTTTTAAATCTTCTTATTTACGATAGCCAAATATTTCTGTATGATTTAGCGCTTCACGATTACCGAACGCATAGTTTAGGATTACTAAAGAGGGATTAACGATGGTCAAATAAGGATTTACGATCACCAAACAACGCGTTAGCGATATATAAGGGATTTATAATGGTCAAACAAGAAAATTTACGATGACCAAACAAGGGAATTTACGGTACTTAACACGGGGATTTACGATGACCAAACATTGGGATTTACGAGGATCAAACAATGGGATTTACGAGTACCAAAACAAGGGGATTTACGGGAACCAAACAATGAGATTTAAGCTGACCAAATAAAGGATTTACAAGGATCAAACAAAGGGGATTTACTATGACCCATAAGCCTACAATGCCTACCTAGCGAATTCATTAAAACTGTCATCAGTACAAACTTAAAGTTACATTCCTGGTTTTTTGAGAACGTTGAGAGTCATTCCTAAGCTTTAAGAACGCTGACAGTTATTACTAAGTCTTTGAGAAAGCTTAAAGACCTTCTTGAGTAAATATGAATGAAGGAAAACGAATTGTATTGTCTTTCAGATAGCTGTCTTTAAAAATACTGATAGACACTTGCTTCTTTGTTAACCCACTCTTGTGTTTTTCAGTGCCCTGACAAAGACTATTACGTCTTTCAGAATGCTGATAGACGCTTGCATCTTTGCTGATCCACATGTGCGTCTTTAGGTGTGCTGACAAACACTATTGTCTCTTGAAGAATGCTGATAGACGGTTGCATCTTTGCTGACCCTTTTGTGTATATCTCACAGCTCTGACAGACACTGGCTTCCACCAACTTGCAGAAGAAAGCCGTACGGTTCACGATCCCTTTCTTGCAAGGCTCCTTCAGAGATAGAGCAGACTGGAAAGGGTCGCTTCCAGTCCCTTCTTGCATTGTTGCTTGAAGGATTCACACGCAGAGAGAAGGGAGGAAGATCGCGAGGGCGTGCTTCTCCCCATCACCCCATTTCCCCATCCCCCCCACCACCCACAACGCCCCCCAAACACCACCCCCCTGATCCGGTTCCAACAAAGCGGCCCACCAAGAAAGCTGCGATCTAGTTTTTACAGCGGAGTGAATGTGCTGGAGGGTGAGATGCGGTCACGACTCTAGCGTAAGGTGCCTCTACACATAATTACAATAATAATAATAATCTTTATTTCGTGGCGAATTTGATAACTAAGCTGTCCTTATTTCTGTCTCTCACTACCATGCTTGCTCTCAAGCAACGTTCCCGCGTACGACACAACACTTGACGTAAAAATACAACGAAATGACGTTAAATAAGGCTGTTTTTATTCGTGTGTTTCACTTTAAAGCTTTATACAGTTGAGTTCTCCTTGAAAAAATCATCATAGGTCAGGAGGAGGAGGAGGAAGAGAATAAGATAATAATGCTAATTGGAGTATTAACCTGGAAGGTTAATGCACCTAAGAAGGGTCTCCAGTAGATCAGAAATATTCCCATTTTTTTAAGGGTCTGTTCATTGTGGGTTACTACATTGTACTGTTCGTACGGTCAGTGAGTGGTTCGCTCAACCTGTTTTAGGTTCGACCTTGCGTGTTTCAGGTTCGAACCCTGGTGTTTCAGGTTCGAACAGTGGTGTTTGAGGTTCGAACCCTGGTGTTTCAGGTTCGAGCAGTGGTGTTTGAGGTTCGAACCCGCGTGTTTGAGGTTCGAACCCTGGTGTTTCAGGTTCGAACCCGCGTATTTCAGGTTCGAACCCTGGTGTTTCAAGTTCAAAACCTGGAGTTTCAGTTTCGAACCCGAGTATTTCAGGTTCGAATCCGTGTGTTTCAGGTTCGAACCATGGTGTTTTAGGTTCGAACCCTGGTGTTTCAGGTTCGAACCCTGGGAGCCGAATGGTGGAAACAATTATACTGCCCCTCTGGGACTACACACCTGTGTAACCAAACACCTGCGTAACCAAACACCTGTGTAACCAAACACCTGTGTAACCAAGCACCTGTGTAACCAAGCACCTGTGTAACCAAACACCTGTGTAACCAAACACCTGTGTAACCAAACACCTGTGTAACCAAACACCTGTGTAACCAAACACCTGGCAGTAAGCTGATGGGTAGAATAAGTAATATGATATGTCACAGTGATTTAAAAACATCAAAGAAAGTTTTTTTTTTTTTGGGGGGGGGGGCAAGATGTTTAGTGGTAATTGTTGTGGAGACCCTGACGAGTGCTGACTTGAGACATCCTCTTCTCTCAGTGCTGAGTCGAGACATCCTCTTCTCTCAGTGCTGAGTCGAGACATCCTCTTCTCTCAGTGATGAGTCGAGACATCCTCTTCTCTCAGTGCTGACTTGAGACATCCTCTTCTCTCAGTGCTGATTTGAGACATCCTTTTCTCTCAGTGATGAGTCGAGACATCCTCTTCTCTCAGTGCTGAGTCGAGACATCCTCTTCTCTCAGTGCTGACTTGAGACATCCTCTTCTCTCAGTGCTGAGTCGAGACATCCTCTTCTCTCAGTGATGAGTCGAGACATTCTCTTCTCTCAGCACTGAGTCGAGACATGCTCTTCTCTCAGCACTGAGTCGAGACATGCTCTTCTCTCAGTGATGAGTCGAGACATCCTCTTCTCTCAGTGCTGAGTCGAGACATCCTCTTCTCTCAGTGCTGAGTCGAGACATCCTCTTCTCTGTGCTGAGTCGAGACATCCTCTTCTCTCAGCGCTGAGTCGAGACATCCTCTTCTCTCAGTGCTGAGTCGAGACATCCTCTTCTCTCAGCACTGAGTCGAGACATCCTCTTCTCTCAGCATTGAGTCGAGACATCCTCTTCTCTCAGCACTGAGTCGAGACATCCTCTTCTCTCAGTGCTGAGTCGAGACATCCTCTTCTCTCAGTGATGAGTCGAGACATCCTCTTCTCTCAGTGATGAGTCGAGACATCCTCTTCTCTCAGTGATGAGTCTTCTTGTTTTCTGAGATACCTCCTTTATACACCTACCTCCTCTTAATGTAATGAACTCAGGGTGATTTATAAAGAACGATTCTGTGAATTAAGGAAAGAAAAGGGGACTCGAACTGAGGTCCATACTTATGTCTACTGCTGTAGTTACTCAGCCGCGTGACAGCAGTGCTGGTGGTCAGTACTGGACCTGTAATACATGTGCATCAAGGAATCAGTCCCCATTATTTCTTCTGTTTGTTTACTGTTGATGGCGTAATTGTAGTCTGTGGAGTTCTGTCTAGTGCCGCTGTCACGGGTGGGGGGTGGAGGTTGTCGCGGGTGGTGGGTGGAGGTTGTCACGGGTGGTGGGTGGAGGTTGTCAAGGGTGGAGGGGTGGAGGTTGTTACGGGTGGGGGTGGAGGTTGTCACGGGTGGAGGGGTGGAGGTTGTCAAGGGAGGACAGCAGCTGGAAGATTGAGATTTTTTTGAGAGGTTGAAGGTGGAGGGAGGGAGGGAGGGCGGGAGGAAAGAGGAAGGTAGGTAGGGAGACAGGGAGGGAGAGAGAGGGAAGGAAGGGGAGGGATGGAAGGTGGAAGGTAGGGTGGGGGACGGAGGGTGAATTTGCAGTGCTGGAACCAGGCCATGATTCAGCACTCCCAGCATTGTGGCAGTCATGTACACTGCACCTCACACACACACACACACACACACACACACACACACACACACACACAGGGCTTAAAGAAACTCTATGTATATTTACTGAGACATATCCATCTTATAATGTAAATAATTTTCATTATTATTATTATTATTATTATTATTATATTGCTTTCAGAATTATGATTACATCGCTTTAAAAATCATCATAATTCAATGGAAAGGGGAGAAAGAGCACACTAACAAAGAGAAGAAAGAGGCCAAAGAAGAAAAGAAAGCAAAGAAGTAAAAAGGGAACAGGTGAGAAGGGAAGATAACTAGAAGACAAGAAAGAAGAAGGGGAAGAAAGACGGGAAGACAGTAAGGTTAAAAGAGTAAGGGATGGAAAAGAGGGTGTAAGGAAAGGAGGAGGAGGAGGAGCAGAAAAGGCAGAGTAGAAGGAAAGGAGGTAGTGACAATCAGATATGAGACGGGTCGTGCTGGCAGGATGTCAGGATGGCAGAATGGCAGGATGGCAGGATGGGTCCTGCTGGTGGGAATTACATGACTCGAGTACGCTAGACTTCTCCTCAGCCTGATTACCTAGGAGCTAGTGTGACACACACACACACACACACACACACACACACACACACACACACCACACACACACACACACACACACATACACACACACACACAAAGGAAGTGGAATAATCTGGAGAGCAATGTAGCAGAGGCAGGATCTATACATAGCTTTAAGAAGAGGTATGATAAAGCTCATTTAGCAGGGAGAGAGTGCCTCTAGTAACGACCAGTAATGAAGCGGGGCCAGGACCTATGACTCCATTCCCTGTAGCCACAATTAGGTGAGTACATCTGGATAGGCTGCAAGCCTGGTCCAGCATCTACTTCCTGGAAGCGGGGCCAGAAGCTATGACTCGACTCCCTGTAGTCACAATTAGGTGAGTACGTCTGGACAGGCTGCAAGCCTGGTCCAACATCTACTTCCTGGAGACGGGGCCAGAAGCTATGACTCGACTCCCTGTAGCCACAATTAGGTGAGTACATCTGGATAGGCTGCAAGCCTGGTCTAACAACTAGTTCCTGGAGTTTAACGTCACCAAGTACAAAGTTATGACGATTTGGGAAAGTCAGAGAAGATCCCAGACAGAGTACAGGCTAGGGGGCCAAAGACTGCAAACCTCCCTCAAGGAAAAGGATCTTGGGTGAGTATAATACCGAGCACATCTCCTGAGACACAAATCAACCATATACCTGCTGCAGCATTTGGGCGCATTGTAAACCTAGGAACAGCATTTCGACACTTTAGTAAGGATTCGCTCAAGAGTCTGTACAACGTGTACGTCAGACCCATACTGGAGTATGCAGCACCAGTATAAAACCCACACCTGGTCAAGCATGTCAAGAAATTAAAAGTCCAAAGGTTTGCAAAAAGACTAGTCCCAGAGCTAAAAGTATGTATTACGAGGAGAGGTAAAGGGAAATGTTCCTGACGACACTGGAGGACAGGAGGAATAAGGGGGATATGATAGCGACATATAAAATTCTGAGAGAAATTGAGAAGGAACTGACAGATAGGTGAATGAGACAAAGGTTAGTGAGGCAGATAGACAGGTGAGTCAAGCAGACAGACAGGTGAGTCAAGCAGACAGACAGGTGAGTCAAGCAGACAGACAGGTGAGTCAAGCAGACAGACAGGTGAGTCAAGCAGACAGACAGGTGAGTCAAGCAGACAGGTGAGTCAAGCAGACAGACAGGTGAGTCAAGCAGACAGACAGGTGAGTCAAGCAGACAGACAGGTGAGTCAAGCAGACAGGTGAGTCAAGCAGACAGACAGGTGAGTCAAGCAGATAGACAGGTGAGTCAAGCAGACAGACAGGTGAGTCAAGCAGACAGACAAGTGAGTCAAGCAGACAGACAGGTGAGTCAAGCAGACAGACAGGTGAGTCAAGCAGACAGACAGGTGAGTCAAGCAGACAGACAGGTGAGTCAAGCAGACAGACAGGTGAGTCAAGCAGACAGACAGGTGAGTCAAGCAGACAGACAGGTGAGTCAAGCAGACAGACAGGTGAGTCAAGCAGACAGACAAGTGAGTCAAGCAGACAGACAAGTGAGTCAAGCAGACAGACAGGTGAGTCAAGCAGACAGACAAGTGAGTCAAGCAGACAGACAAGTGAGTCAAGCAGACAGACAGGTGAGTCAAGCAGACAGACAAGTGAGTCAAGCAGACAGACAAGTGAGTCAAGCAGACAGACAGGTGAGTCAAGCAGACAGACAGGTGAGTCAAGCAGACAGACAGGTGAGTCAAGCAGACAGGTGAGTCAGCAGCACCGGGAAACCAGAGCATAAAAATAACGAAGAAAATCAGCCACAAAAATATTAGCTAAAGATGACATTTGTTATCTCTTCCGTCTCCTCCACCCACTCTTTCCCTCCCCCTCCACCCTCCCCCTCCCCTCCACCCTCCTCCTCCACCCTCCCCCTCCCCCTCCACCCTCCCCCTCCACCCTCCTCCTCCACCCTCCTCCTCCACCCTCCTCCTCCACCCTCCTCCTCCACCCTCCCCTTTCCTCCACTATGTCATGCCGTCAGATATCATGGAATCATTACCTTTAATAGCGTGCTATAAACGGCTCCTCCCTTTAATTGCTCCAACCAACCAACTACGCCCTCTATACGACCCTAGCCTGGCTTCCATGATGTTACTGAGGTTTCCATGGTGATACTGAGGCTTCCATGGTGTTACTGAGGCTTCCATGGTGATACTGAGGCTTCCATGGTGTTACTGAGGTTTCCATGATGTTACTGAGGTTTCCATGGTGATACTGAGACTTCCATGGTGTTACTGAGGCTTCCATGGTGATACTGAGGCTTCCATGGAGTTACTGAGGTTTCCATGATGTTACTGAGGTTTCCATGGTGATACTGAGGCTTCCATGGTGTTACTGAGGCTTCCATGGTGATACTGAGGCTTCCATGGTGTTACTGAGGCTTCCATGGTGATGCTGAGGCTTCCATGGTGATACTGAGGCTTCCATGGTGATACTGAGGCTTCCATGGTGATACTGAGACTTCCATGGTGGTACTGACGCTTCCAAGGTGGTACTGACGCTTCCTTTGTGGTATTGTGGCTTCCAGGGTGGTATTGTGGCTTTCAGGGTGGAATCATGACTTACAAAATGGTATTGTGTTTTCCAGGTTGAAATTGTAGCATCCAGGATCGTATTGTGGCTTTCATGGTGGAATTGTGGCTTCCATGGTGGTATTGTAGATTTTGCTGTGCGATACTGTAGAGTACATAATGGAGTCCTCGAATCCCTGTTGAATTTCCGAGTTTTATGGTAAGATTCTCTCCCTCTGTCTCTGTCTGTCTGTCTGTCTGTCTCTTTCTGTCTCTGTCTGTCTGTCTGTCTGTCTGTCTCTTTCTGTCTCTGTCTGTCTCTGTCTCTCTCTGTCTGCCTGTCTGTCTCTGTCTCTGTCTGTCTGTCTGTCTCTCTCTCTCTCTCTCTCTCTCTCTCTCTCTCTCTCTCTCTCTCTCTCTCTCTCTCTCTCTCTCTCTCTCTCTCTCTCTCCTCTCTCTCCCTCGCTTCGCATTTCCTCACTTCCAGGTAAACAGGCTGTACTTCCTGCTATTGTGTTTGTGTGTGTGTGTTTGTGTGTGTGTGTGAAACTTTGTAACTAGACCACAGTTTGTCTTCACGTACAGAACCTGTCATGTTCGTTAGTACTCGTGGTTGAATGGTCTTTGTTGTGGTGGTAGTTGTGAGGATAGTGGGCTGGTGTGGTATTGTTGTGGGCTTGTGGTGGTGGTGATAGTGGTGGTATTACTGCTATGTTAACTGCGTTGTGGGTCTGTGATCTCTTTCAACCAGCAGCAAAAGGCAAAGACTACAATTTCACTTCTCTTACCCCAGTTTTCACTCATTACCTGCCAGGTACACCTGACCACACTGCCATCCCAGGTCCCTCGACACACACACACACACACACACACACACACACGCACACACACACACACACACAACACACATACACACACACACACACACACACACACACACATACACACACACACACACACACACACACACACACAACACACCCCACCACACACACCACACGCGCACACACACACACACACACACACACACATACACACACACACACACACACACACACACCACACACACACACATACACACACACACACACACACACACACACATACACAACACACACACACACACACACACACGCCACACACACACACACACACACACACACACACACACACACACACACACACACATACACACACACACACACACACAGTACAATACTTCTTCAGTCATAGAGTTGTCAGGAAGTGGAATAGTCAGTAAAGAGAGGTAGTGGAGGCAGGGTCCATACATAGTTTTAAGAAGAGATATGACAAAGCTCATGGAGCAGGGAGAGAGTGATCTTATAGACACCAGTAAAGAGGCGGGGGCAGGAGCTATGAATCAACCCCTGCAACTACAATTAGATGAGTGCACACACACACACACACACACACACACACACACACACACACACATACACATACACAGGTTTCAGCAGGTCACATTCACATATTCTTTCTTCACTGTTGACAACAGTAAAGGTTTCACTGGGACTACATTTCGATCTACTGAGATCTTCACTGGGTCTAGGCCTCGTTTAGATTATTCTGCACAATTCTGATCACCGTATTACAGAATGGATATAAATGCACTGGAAAACGTACAAAGGAGGATGACAAAGTTGATCCCATGTATCAGAAATCTTGCTTATGAGGATAGACTGAGGGCCCTGAATCTGCACTCTCTAGAAAGGCGTAGAATTAGGGGGCATATGACTGAGGTGTATTAATGGAAAACAGGAATAAATAAAGCGAATGTAAATAGCGTGTTAAAAATATCTAGCATAGACAGGACTCGCAGCAATGGTTTAAAGTTGGAAAATTCAGATTCAGGATGGATATAGGAAAGCACTGGTTTGGTAACAGAGTTGTGAATGAGTGGAACAAACTCCCCAGTACCGTCATAGAAGCTAAGACGTTGTGTAGTTTTAAAAATAGGTTAGATAAATACATGAGTGGGTGTGAATTGGACCTGGCTAGCTTGTGGTATTAGGTCAGATGCCGTGCTCCTTCCTTAAGTAGATGCGACTTGACCTGACTAGGTGGGTCATTGGTTTAAGCCGGGAGGTGACTTTAACCTGCCTCGCATGGGCCAGTAGGCCTGCTGCAGTGTTCTTTCTTATGTTCTTAACTGCGCCAGTTTTCCCATGTTCAATGTGAAAGCGCTCTGGAGGTCACTGCTCTCTCTCGGTTTTATAACACTTGTCATTTCCTGTCAAAACACTGCTGTTACAGCTGCTGGTGCTACAGCTGCTGGTGCTACAGCTGCTGGTGCTACAGCTGCTGCTCCTGTGGGGAGAAAGTTGACCTTCCCGGTAAAACTTCTCTTGCAAGAGTTAGTACGTTGTCATAAATGGTTTTGAAAACCGACAAGTTGAAGAATTGAGACACTTATGCAACATATGGGAATCTTTACTGAAGAAAGATTTCGCCACACAGTGGCTTCATCAGTCCAATACAAAGCAGGAAAGTATAAGGAGACGAGAATTATGAGATAATCAGTCCCTCAGCCTGGAATCGATGTGTTCAGTCTATAACACATGTTAGTACGTTGTTTATGGTTATTTCTTGAGAGACGTTTCACTTGATGAAATCACCAGGGACTTCATCAATCGATAAAGTCTCTGGTGGGCGAAACGTCTTCTCATTAAACTGCCATAAACCGCATGCTGTGGCTTATTAACTTGTCGATATATAAAAACATTTATATACAAACCCTCAGTGAACGCAATCTGTACTCAAACTTGTGAACAACAGAAAAAGGACAACAAGCCACAATTTTCTGGCTCTTATTAATTCCCCAAAAAGAAAAAAAAAAAACTATTTTTTCGAGATCGGGGTTTTCCAAACGCAGATTTTATTTATAAAAAAACCCTACCACGGGCGGGGATAAAACCCCCGCGATCGGAGTCTAAAAAATCCAGACCGTGCGTTAGAACGGGGGTTTGGATTCTCTGATCGCGGGTTTTTCCCCCGCCCGGGGGTATGGTTTGTTTGCAATGTGTCATTACGATTTCGTGATCTTTAGAGAGGAAAATTTTACCACTTTTATTTAAGTTAAAATAGCTGGCTTTTTTTTTTCAAGGGGTAAATCGAAAACCGTCGGTCTACCTTGTTATTAATCGTAGTGTTCATGACGTCTTATTTGTCTTTTTTTAAAATTTAAAAAATTTAATTTTCTTAGTTTTTAGATACTTGGCGATTTATATAATATATTATATATATTATAATATATATAAATATAATTATATAAAAATTATATATTTAATATATGCAATAAGATCACAGTAAACAGGTGATTTCAGAATAGCAAAACAAACACTCTGAAGAATGGGAAAAATTTCCAAAGGCTTCCTGATACTCATTATAAAAAAATTGAAGTAAAGCATCCAGGAAGAAAATTTAAGGGGTTGGCCAACACCTCACTATAAAAATCCCACAACGGTTTAAAAAACCCCTGACGCGCGCCGACCCAACTTGGATAGGTCCTTTGCATAACTCGCCACAACTTTTAAAAGGGGAAAATTTTTAAAAATTTATTTTTTCCAGTTATTAAATTTTTCCCCAAATTCTATTAATTAAAAAAGGATCTAATTTAATAAACCAAAGGAAATATTCATATTATTGTAAAAACTGCTTTTTTGAAAACAAGATTCAATTTATTCCTTTCGCCCATGGACTGTTATACTATTTTTCTCATTTTTTGAAAATAAATTGGTGGTTAAAATCTTTTACTGAAAAAATAGAGCTTTGGGAAAATTTTGTCAATTTTAAAATGCTAATTTTTTTGTTTTAAATCTTAGTTCGAGATTTTACCTTTTGACCGAATAAACTTTATCGCAATTTTAAAAGGAATCTTATAGACAATCCATCAGCTTTTGGGGGGGGAATTCTTTATCAAAAGTTTTTTTACTTTCAAGTTTTTTAATACGACTTTAAATAAAATTTTAAGAAGAGAAGGCTACAACCAAGTTTCAGGGAAGGGAGAAAAACATTTTTTTGTTGAAAAAAGGGGGTTGTCCCTTTTTTGGATTGTAAAAGTATTTCTAGAAATTTTTAAAAGTTTTTATCAATTACTTTTTTGGGGTTTTTTAAAAACATTACCAATTTCAAAATTTTTGGATTTTTCCTCACTATAAAACCGGGATCAAAATTCGTAAAGCTCTCAAAAACTTTGAGAAAAAACAAATTTTTCTCAATTTTGAGCGAGGAATAATATGGACATAGGAACAGTTATTTTTAGGTTTTTGTAATTTTTAAATTGAATTCTTTTTTCCCCCCTTAATAATAAAAACACTAAAAGGCAATGAGTTATTTTCCTAAACTCAACGTAAAGTTTATAGAATGGGCAAAGCTATTTAATTTTCCAAGGGAAATGGTGTAATCTACATTTTTGGGTAAGACCAAAAAATTCATAAAACTATCTGAACCTTTTAGCTCTATTAGGGGGTTTTGGGTTAAAACCCTTTTTCAAAAAATTCCATGTTTGGGTTACTAAGAACAGGTAAAGGATTTCCATTGCCATACCAACTTTCTGGTGTAAAACTTATCATTAAATAAAAATTTTTTGCATAAACAATGCAAAGTTTAATAATTTTAAATGATAGTAGGAACGGAAAGGGTAAATCATAGTTACGATTCTTCGATAAAAAACTTAATAAATATCAAAGGAACTTTCGTAAACAAAAAAAGTAACATCAAACTAACCATGTTAAAATCATTTAAGTCAGTCAAGGAGTTAAATTTTAAAACCAAGTCTATTTTGGTTTTCAAAAATTTAAAATTAGAAATTTTGCCAACATGGGGGTTAAAAAATATCAACAAGCTTTTGGAAAATTTAATGAAACTGACCCTAGGAGTAATAATTGGTCTGAGGGTTTTTCCCTGGTTTTGTGTTTTTATTGTCCATACATGAAAGGTAAAGATGGTTGGGGAAGAAAAATTTGTTTGACTTTCATCTTTGCCTTTCGTAGAAGTTTTTTTTTTTTATTGAAATTGTTTAAGGGTTTTAGGGTTTTTCCTAAGTTTGGGAATGGTTTCGTATCCCAAGAGATTATTATTTTTTTTGGTAATCATTTTCTTTCATAATTATATTCATTTTTTTTGTTGCTTTAGTAAGGCGAAAATTTTTATTGTTATTAAGGGGATCATAAACTTAAAGAATCTTTGAGGGAAATTTGGGGATGTTTGGTTTTAACTTAGAGCTGTATCCCTTCCTTATAATATTAATTTCTCAGAGGATAAATCAGAAATTTTTCAATTTAAAAAGGGCTTTTGAAATTTAACATTATTAATTTTTTTTGAAGTTGCAAAAACTTAGGCCAAAACCTAGAGCAGCCGTTTTTGTTTGTCTTAAATTTCATCTATAATTAATTACAAAATTGTTATTAGTTTTCTTTGTCCAATCCTATTTTAAATTTAAAATGTCTAATTTCTTTGTAGTTTCTCTTGATTTCATTACAAATTCTCGATTTATTTAGCAAATGACCCAAAACCATACTGGTTTTTTCCATTTGATGGTGGCCTGTTTAAAAGAGTATTTTTTTGTTCTAAATTTTTTTAAATGTTTCCCTTCTCCGTTTTTATTTTTATTTCAATAGTTTCTGAAGAATAATTCTCATAAAATCTCAAAAGGCGATCTTATGTCAAGGAGTCTTTTGGGGAAAAAACTTGGGCAAAACTTGTCAAAACAATTTTTTAAAAAAATTTAAGTCGAAATTTTTTAAAAGGGGATTACAGTGCAGAGAAAAACTGTGAAACGGGTTTTAAGATTGGGAAAGCTTATAAAGAACACTGAAGAGTTGTGTGGATCCTTTAAATCCCAAATAGATCCAAGGTAAAAGGTGTTTTTAATTATTTAGTAAAGGAATGGATATACTCTATGTTAAAACCAAACTTTTCCCAATTCCCCTAAAAAGTTTTTTAAGTCTTATATACCTTAATAAAAAAAAAATTTTTGCGCCTTATTTAAAAACAAAATAAATGCAATAGTAATTTGAAAGAAAATATTGCCAAGAAAAAATTTAAATAATCTCTTAGATGATACTGAAACCTTTTTAAAAATTGGAAAAATCCCCTAGAAACCGTTAACGAAATTTTTAAATAAAACAAAAAACTTTACTGAAAAAAAGATAAATTTTGTCAAACAATTTACTTCCTAATCCATTTTTCCTTACATTATGGATAATAAAAACACAAAAACCAGGGAATCCAGCAGACCAATTTTAGCCCTAGGGTCAGTTTCATAAAAATTATCCAAAGGGCTTTTTGTATTTTGAGCCCTATTGTTGTCAAATTTTAAATTTTAATTTTAAAACAACTAGACTTGGTTAAAAATTAAGCTCCTTACTGATTTAAAAGATTTTAACATGGTTAGTTTTGATGTTATTCTTTGTTTCAAAAAGTTCCTGTTTGATTTATTAATTTTTCTTATTTAAAGAACTCTTAACTATGATTTACCTTGCCAGTTCCTACTTCATTAAAACTTTTTTAAATTTTGCATTGTTGATGCAAAATTTTTTTTTAAATGATAAGTTTTCACTCAAAGTTTGGTAGGCAATGGAAACCCTTTACCTTTTTTAGAAACCTATACAGGGATTTTTTGAAACAAGGTTGTTTAACACAATCCCCCTAATAGAGCTAAATGGTTCAATAAAAAGTGATTTTTTTTCTTATCCCCAAAAAATGTAGATATGCACCTTTTCCCTTTGGGAAAAATTTAAAAATAGCTTAGCCCATTCTTAAACTTTACTGTTGTTTTTGAAAAAAATAACTCATTCCCTTTTTAGATGTTTTAATTATTAAAAGGTTTTAAAATGAATTCAAATTTAAAATTTAAGAAAACCTACAATAACTGTTCCTATGTCCACTATTATTCCTGCATCAAGTAAGTCAAACTGTCTGTTTTTCATCAAGTTTTTGAGAGCTTACGAATTTGGTCCTGTTTCAAGTGGGAAATATCCAAATTTATGAAATAGGTAATGATTTTAAAAAACCCCCAAAAAATGTAATTATAAATCTTTAAAATTCTAAAATACTTTTTACAAACCAAAAAGGGACAACCACCTTTTAACAAAAATTTTGGTTTCCCTTACCTGAAAACTTGGGTTTATATGCCTTCTCTTTTAAGACTTTTTTAAAATTAAAGTTGACAAAAAACGAACAGTAAAAAATTTTTTATAAAGAATTCCCCCAAAATGCTGATGGATATTCTTAAATTCCTTGTAAAAATTTTTGATAAAGTTTATTAGGTCAAATGGTAAAAAAACTCGAATAAGTTAAAAAACATAAATATAGTTAGAAAATGGGCAAGATTCCCAAAGCTTATTTTTCTGTAAGAGATTTTAACCACCAATGATTTTTAAAAAGTTGAGAAATAGTATCAAGCAATCCCTGTCGACAGGAAAATAATTTAAACTTGTTTCATAAAAAGCTTTTGACAAAAAATATGAAAATTTCCTTTGGTTTTTATAAAATTTGATCCATTTTAATTAACGAATTTGGGAAGAATTTAATAATGGACAAATAATAAATTTTTTTTTAAATTTTTTTGGGGACAATAGTTTTTTGGGGGAGTTTGCAAAGGGCCTATCCAAGTTGGGTCGGGGGCGGTCAGGTGTTTAAAACCCTTTGGGATCGATAGTGGGGTTGGGCCCGACCCCTTATATAGCTTCCTTGGATGCTTTACTTTCATAGTTCCTTTATAAAATGAGTAGTCCGAAAGCGCTTGGTTTCTCTATTCTTTTAGAGTGGTTTTTTTTCCACCACATATATATATATATTATATATTAATATATATATATATATTATATATATATATATATATTGGAGAAGCAAGTTTGTTGTGATTTATCACTATTTTTGTTATACAGTCAGTGATTTGTGTTGTATTGGTCAGCTTATTTTTGTATTTTAGAAAGTGCATTAAAGAGGAAAAGAGAGAGAGGTGGGGGGGGGAGGTACACAGGGGGTTCGGAACATTTAAGGGAAACAATACAGTCCAAACGTTATACAGGGGCTTATCATTCGACTTTCAACGCAAGGTGCTTAAAAAAAATGGCCTGGGCACCCATGCCCAAGGGGTTGGCCTGGTTACCAGTACATATACCCTTAATTCTCACCGGTAAGGGAAGAATGGGGAAAGGGAGAAAAGGTAGTTAAAAGAACTTCTTTCGAGAAAAAGAAAAGAAAAAAAGAAGAAGAAGAGAAGAAAAGGGAAAACCCTAAATTAGCAATAAAAACGTTTGAAATTTTTCTTTTAAGGGAAAGCATAAATTTTTCATGACAAAAAATTCAGTATTGGTTTAACCCATGTAAAATTTCCTCCTCCCCCTCCTCCTCTCCCCCTTTTTTTCCCCTCACCTCCCCATCTCCCTCTTCGTAGCCGTATGAGCTTAGTACTTTTTTAAGTATTTTCACTTATAACGGCGTTTTGAGTCAAAATACTTAATTAGTCTTGTTAACCTCAAAAATTACCCCTTTAATAAAACCCCAAATTTTTTACTGGTAAATTATAACGTGTCTCATAATTTTTTGGTAAAAAATAAGTATTTAAAACAGGTTTCACTACATAAAGTTTCTGTGTGCCGTTTAAAACATCAGACTGTTGTTTTCCTTTGTAACACAGACTGTTACCATGCACTAACCCGTTCCTTAACAACTGTTGGGATCAATACCCAAAACTGTAACAGAGCACTGTACTAAAATACTCTTTGTTACCGTCACTAACACACAGACTTCTGTGCTTCCACACACTAAACATATTGTCCTGCAGCGTCCTCATCACTCCCAACACACAGACAGTCCGTCACTTTCCTTTAACAGACTGACAGTCACCTTTCACCCGGAAAGTGTCACACGACCAGCTGCACCAACCTACCGGGAGAGAAAGTACAATTAGTACACAACAGGTGTCAAAACAATGCTAAAAGTATATATATACTACCAGGTATCACAAGATATATATAGTACGTGCCGAATAGGTAAAATTGGTCAGTTAGCAAGAGCTCATTTAAAATTAAGTCCTTTCTAAAATTTTCTCTTATTCATTTAAAGATATATTTTTTCCATTTATGTTAATATAAAAATTAATGATTTTGTACCAAAAGAACCTTAGAAAACTTACCCAACCTTATTTAAGAAACGCAATTTTAATTTAAACCCAATCCAAGAAAAATTTTTTTTATATAATTTACAATATTTAAAAAAAGTAAATACAATGAAATATATCTTTCTCGTTAGATTTAGAATGATTTTTGCGAAATTATTGCATACACAAATTTTTTCTTCCCCGTTCGGCAAGAAAAAGCTTTCTATTTAAAAAAATAGCAAATTTTTCTTATTCGGACGACTTACACAAAGAGGGTATATATCCCCGTATTTAAAAACTGAGAACTAAATTTAATGCCTCTTTTAAGTTAAAAACTAAATAGCTAACTAAAAAATAAACACATTTTTTCAAACAAACGAGGAACTAAAAAGGAATTTTTACCCTAAATTCTTTTATTTAAATCTCTAAAATCCTCCAACATCTGAAAAAAATACTCAACAATCTCTGCAACAAACATCGCAAAACAATTCACCAAAAATACATCTGCAACAACACACACAACAAACATCCCAACAAAAACTCACCAACAAACATCACCAACAATACATCTGCAACAATCATCCCAACAATAATCTGCAAAAACATCTGCAAAACAACTGCAACAAAACTCCAACAAACACCTCCAAAACACATCCCAACAATACATCTCCAACAATTAAAAAAAATGGGACCCCAAATGAGCAATTTTCAGTAGTCTAAAATTTTTTTTTAAAAAATTTCGCCCCCCCCCCCCAAAAAAAAAAATTAAAATTATATAAACATATTAATAAATTTCTGTGGTGGGTTTTTTTAATTTTGCAAAACTCACACTTTTTCATTGTTAATAAAAAAAGTTTTTTGGTTTTTTAATACTGCGTTTTAAATGACTTTTTACGTTTCTACTATTGTTTATGTTAAGACTAAGTCTGACTTATTGTTAATTTATTTCTTCTTTTGTTTTTTGTCTAGTAGTTAGTAGAATAGTAGGTAGTAGTAGTAGTAGTAGTGTAAAAGTTAATAGTAGTAGTTAACAGATATAGTAGTAGTAAAAGTAATTGTAACAGTAGTAGTAGTAATTGTATAGTAACAGTATATGTAATAGTAGAGTAGAACAGTTATAGTTAGAATATAGTAACTGTAGTATAGTGTAAAAGTAGTAGTAACAGTAGTAGTAGTAATAAAATAACAAGTAGTGTAAAAGTAGTAAAAATAGTAGTATTTGTAATAGAAAAAGTATAGTGTAGTAAAAGTAGTAGGAGTAAAAATAACAGTATAGTATTAGTAAAGTAACAGTAGTATAGTAAAAAGTAGAGTAGAGTAAAAGTAATGAGTAGGTAAAAGTAGTAGTGGAGTAGTAACAGTAGTGAGTAGTAGAAAAATAATGTGTAGTAGTAACAGTAGTAGTAGTGTATAAAAGTAATAGAGTAGTATAAAGTAGTAGTAGTAAAATAGTAACATGTAGTAGTTTTAAAAGTAGAGTAGTAACAGTCAGTTTGTGTAGTAGTAACATAGTGTAGTAACAGTAAATAGTATTTGTGTAACAGTTAGTATTGGTAACAGTAAAGGGAGTAGTAAACAGTAGTATAGTGTAACTAAAAGTATAGTAGTAACAGTAGAGTAGTAGTATGTAACGTAGTAGTGTAGAGTAACAGTAGTTAGTAGTAACGTATAGTAAGTAACAGAAAAAGTAGTAGTAACAGTTGTGAACGGTATATAGTAGTAGAACATTTGTGTAGTAGTACTTTTGTAAAAGTAGTTGTAGATTAGTAAATAGAGTAGTGTAGCAGTATAAAAATGTAGTAGTAGTAACATAGTAGTGTAGTATAACGAGTAGTAGTAACGTGTAGTAGTGTAAAAGTAGTAGTAGTAGTAGTGTAACAGTAGGTAGTAATAGTAAAAATAGTTTGTAGTAGTAGTAACGTTAGTAGTAGTAATAGTAGTGAATGTGTAACAGTGTAGTAGAATATTAGTAACGTATTATAAATGTAGCAGTAGTAGTAGTAAAAGTACCAGTGTATGTAATAGTAAACAGTAGTGTGTAGTAAAGTAAAGAGTAGTTGTAATAGTAACTAGTAGTAATAATAATAGTAGTAATAGTAGTGGTATTAGTAATATGGTTGTGAAGAAGTAATTGTTACAATTACTCATCACTACTAATATATATATATATATAATATATATATATATTATATATATATATATATATATATATATATATATTATATATGTTTGTGTGTGTGTGTGTGTGTGTGTGTGTGGTAAGGAAAAAAATTAAATTCTTTCAGTCAAGTTTAAAACATTTACAATGTCGCAGGAGAAGGAGGAGGAGGATGAGGAGAACTTCAAGACTAGCCTCGAGTCTGTAGAGATCATTCCTCCTTGCTTCACAAAGCCGCTGTGGCCCCTAACTAGTCACATCAGTCCAGGGTATGTACTTACCTATCTGTAATGACGTGTTAGTAGCTGAGAGAAACAGAGACGTGATGGCAATGTCTTCACTCATGTCTTTATCATTTAACTGTTCAAGATCTCGTGTGGTTGTAGCACTGACTCCTGATCTTACCATTCTTCCATCACTTTGGCAAGAAATGGTATAAATCCCAGACACGATGGATCAAGAAACGAACTCGGTATAATGTGACTAGACAAAACCCACTGTGTGGGCCAAACGTTGTCTAAAAAGGAACACTTGTTTACTCTATTTGTGTTTTTATCCTTCAACACCTTTGTACAGAATTTATTTTATAGCATCTCTTCGACTCTATTTTGAGAGGGAGGGTTTGAATTTTTTGGGTGGATGGGGGTTAAGTTCCAAGGAAAGGAAGTAAAGAGCAGGGGGTGGGGGTAAGGAATAAATCCCAAGAGAAGAGATTAAAAGAGTCCTAGGGGTGGGATTTAGTAATCTGGAAAGGATGTAAAGAGGAAGAATCTGGGGTTAAGTACATAGGGTAAGGGGTAAAGGGGAATGAGTAAGGGGGTTAGAGTACCATTGGGAGGGGGTTAAGGGGAGGGGCCAGCGACCGTGACCTTCAACTGGAGCTTGTGGTAAGGGAAGAGGTTAAAAAGGTCTGGCCCGGATGCTGTGGTTCTTACAGGTGTGGTGGGAAAGGTGAGGATTTAATGAGATGGAGGCAGAGATGGAGCAGGAGGAGGCGTGTGTGTGTGTGTGTGTGTGTGTGTGTGTGTGTTGTGTGTGTGTGTGTGTGTGTGTGTGTGTGTGTGTGTGTGTGTGGGAAAGGTAGATAGCAGGTGGCCATATGCTCAGCATCAACAACATCCACACTGGGCATACCACAGGCGTGAGAAAGGGACTCACACGAGGAGAGGAATAATATTAGAACAAAGAAAGCAAGGAAAAGGGGCAGAAGAAATGTAAGGAGAAAAGGGAGTGGACGCGAGCAACACATGAGACCCTCAGGAAGAAGACCTTTACAGACAAGGGAGAGAATCATAAATGTTAATAATAATAATTATAATAATGGTAATAATAAAGAATTTAGTATAATAATCGAAGGTCTACGTGATTTCGTTTTATTTAAGCACTTCTTAAAAAGTTTAAAATAATGACCAGAAAAAAATCTCTCATTTTTGGGCTTATCTGAATTCAAAATAAATTTTCTATCCTCAGCCTTAAAAATTAAAGGGACCTGTTTGTATTAACGAGATTCTAAACTAATCAGTTTTAAAATCTAAAACGATCTGTAATGTTTTATATTTGTGACCCCACGTTAAATAAGTTTCAACTCTACCCCTCAACTTTCCCCATGATTGGTCGGAAATAAGTCACTCTGACTGACGTTTTTGGGTTATCCTGGGTAATATATACGTGTATATATATTATGTATATAGTATGTATTGATCATTAACAATACTGCGACTAGCCCAGGAGTCGAACCCATGCTACTCTGGCCCGTCTCATGGTGAGCGAAAACACATGATGCTCTAGTCCACGGGACTAGACGCGCCCAGCCATGCTAGGTGTTTTAACCTAGTGTACCTGTGTCGTACATAGCATGACATATGTGTACCTGTACCTAGATGAACTCGCTTACTTACCATATATTTACATAT
Source organism: Cherax quadricarinatus (assembly GCF_026875155.1). NCBI lineage: Eukaryota > Metazoa > Arthropoda > Malacostraca > Decapoda > Parastacidae > Cherax > Cherax quadricarinatus. The sequence continues at coordinate 11,067,222 of NC_069465.1, read as the reverse complement.
ATATATATATATATATATATATATATATATATATATATATATATATATATATATATATATATATATATACACCCCTCTGGGTTTCTTCTATTTTCTTTCTAGTTCTTATTCTTGTTTATTTCCTCTTATCTCCATGGGGAAGTGGAACAGAATTCTTCCTCCGTAAGCCATGCGTGTTGTAAGAGGCGACTAAAATTCCGGGAGCAAGGGGCTAGTAACCCCTTCTCCCGTATAAATTACTAAATTTAAAAAGAGAAACTTTCATTTTTCTTTTTGGGCCACCCTGTCTTGGTGGGATACGGCCGGTTTGTTGAAAAAAAAAATATATATATATATATATATATATATATATATATATATATATATATATATATATATATATATTATATATATATTATTATTAATGCAACAACGAAACAAGTGGTATTAATGCCATTAACAAACTGCGGCTGGCAGAGGATCGAACCTGTGTTATTTTAGCCCGCCTTGTGGGAAGCAAGTCAAAATTCACGACGCTCGAACCACTGGACCGTACAATCCTTCAAACATCATGCACCTAGCGGAACTAGGTGTGTTTCATGATACGAGGACACACGTGACCGTGGTAAGCTCAGAGCTAATTTCATATATATATACAAATGGTAAAAACAATCGGGCGGGGGGGGGGGGGGGTGAATGAAAGGTTCAGGCCATTCATGTTGCAATCAGTACACCATCAGGAGCTTGCAATGTTTCAGAAAAGAGGAGGTCCAAGCAAATACGATCAAAGGATGCGCCTGTGCTGGAAGGATCCCATTTGCTTGGACCTCCTCCTCTTTTCTGCAACATTGCAAGCTCCTGATGATGTGCTGATTGCAACACGAAAGGCCTAGAGCTATCGTTCAACTCCCGTGATTGTTTTGCATTTTATGTATAATATATATATATATATATATATATATATATATATATATATATATATATATATATATATATATATTAATAATAATAATAATAATAATAATAATAATAATATTGCCTCACGGAAAAGGAACATTTGTCCTCGCTCCACGAGAGCCACAAGACAGCCAACTATCTCCTACCTCCTTTAATCCATCTTTCGTTCTTTTCCTCCTGCCTCATCCCAGGGGCCAAGGAAGACCTTCACTCGCTGTAATCACCAGCAGAGAGAAATATCAGCAGTCTTTCACCCCCTGCTTCCCCAGTAAGCCTCCCTTGAGAGCCACTGGTATTTTTCACTGCTTCTCTCTCTGTTTCTTCCTCGTTTTTCTATTTTTTTTTCTGCAAGGCACTTGTTACAAGCACTCTCCACCTGGGAGCCTGATGAAGACCGTGGATGCCCGGTGGGGTTTGTACTTCCGATAGATTTTCACTGTATTTTTTCCCATTTCTGCAACACCGTCTGTGGTTGGACATCCTTGGCGATAGTTCATGTAGCCAGACTATTGGAGATATAAACACATATGCAGTATAATGTGATCCTTTATTGACTACGTTTCGCCCACACAGTGGGCTTTTTCAAGTCACAAACAGATCTGTTTGTGGTTTGAAAAAGCTCACTGTGTGGGCGAAACGTAGTCAATAAAGGATCACATTATACTGCATGTGTGTTTATATTTCCATTGTGTCGGTATTTTATACCATTTATTTCCAGCCAGACTATTGCTGTCTGCAGCCAGCAGGCCTAAATAGCTAACACCATGCATGATGTCCAATTTCCTCTTGAAATCTCCAATTGTTCCGGCAAAATTTCAGATATTTGCTGGTAGCAGGTTGAAGAATCTTGTGCCATGGATGGAGGCAGTGTTCTCTTATTTTGTCTGTGGCTCCCCTCTACTTCTTCCCACATCTCTCCGTTCGGTATGTTATAGTAGTGTCCAGATTGGGGAACTGACCTTCAAACACTTTTCTAAGTCACAAGTATATACAGGTATACCCGGTCATACATCTACGATCGGATATACCTATGACCAATTTCGAGGTTTCTCCTACTTTCGTAGCCTGGCCAAAGTCTTTGCTGATATCAAATAATCTGTGTTAACTGTAAATGTATTCATTCGTTTTACAAGTATTATCATTGGCTTTATTTTTCTTGTGGAGTTGTTATAGTCCATCTTTCGTTTTCCTAACTACTGAGCGGGCGAAATGTTATCTAAAAATTTCCTCTCAAAATTGTAAGTTGCTTGTGACTTTTATATTTGCTTTGATGTGCACTTTAAAGGTTAAGTTCTCTGGCATTGACGTTCATCGATCTCTTACCTGTTTCTTCCACTCTGCCACTGGATTTGGCGACTAGTCTTCATGTTATTATAATGGAAGCAAAACGAATGGGCGTGGAGAAAGTGTAATCTTAATTGAAAAGTTCCTTGAAAGGATCTCCTACTTATTTCTCCAACATTGCAGGCTCCTGATGGTGTTTGTTGCAACAAGAAAGGCCTAGAGTTGTCATTCAACTCTCTTCCCCCCCGTTGTTTTGCATCTTATATCTCTTGTTCGCGATTATTTCACACACACACACACACATACTCAGACCCCTTGCTTTCTTCAAGAGGGACCTTGATAAGTTTCTCCACAGCTGGGCTGTTAGTAATATGCATGGCATATCACCAACATGCTGATTAGGTCATCTATCAGGAGGCTTACTTTGGGCCGGGTGGCAGGGGCAATGACCCATCTGAAACAGGTACTGCAGCAGGCATCTAAGGATGTATTCCTCGCTCGTCTAAAAGTTAATCTCCGGAAGGGCTGTCTCCAGCAGTAAGTCTGAGGAGTAACCACTCGTTACAACTTAACGACTCACTCACTGAGTGAAACAGATTTATATTTTGGCTGAGAGCCTGACGTCAGGGATGGTGGAACAATGGTAAGAGCAACTCCTGTGTATTACAGCCTAGTTTTACAACGATCCTTTTATTTTGTGAACTGCCAACCTCACTTTCTGAATGTTTCCAGCATGCATGCATATATATATATATATATATATATATATATATATATATATATATATATATATATATTATATATATATATATATATATATATATATATATTATATATGAAAGAAAGAGAGAGAGAAAGATAGACAGAGAGCGACAGAGAGAGAGATATGAAGACTGTTGATAATCTGATTGTAATTTTTTCTTTATCTTCTGCAGAGGTGACTCATTTATTTTGTTATTATCTGCAGAATATAATACGAAACTGTGACAGATATTTTTCACTGCCTGCTATGAGGTAAGCCAGGAGAGGTGCTAGGACCGTGCCTAGCAATGCTACCCTTTACTTTTTTACCGAGACTGGACCTTGCTATATTGACTACTATCCATTATTTTTGTTGGTTAGAAATTTTGAATTATCTCATTCCTATCTTTCCCTGTGGTGGCCAGTGACCTCGGTTTAAAGGCTGTCAATCCATAGCCCCATCTGAATAATCAGTATAGATCACGTATAGACACATCATTGATTTGTGTCATTATTATCCAATGGAAGAGAGAGAGAGAGAGAGAAGCATGATCTTCCTGCTCTAAATCCAGTTTGGCTTAGATTGTACAGGTCAGGATTTTCATTCAGCTGCCTTCTGGGCATCCGTTTATGAACTTTTATTTTGTGTGTTGTTAATGTTACTGGTTTGTAATTGCTCGTCATCGCTCTGTTGGCTTCTCCGTGCAGAGAGGCTGCGTCGCAACTGGGGCTGTGTCGTGAAGAGTTGCTGTGTCGTGAAGAGGGGCTGTCTTGAAGAGGGGCTGTTCCTGTCTTTTTAAGACCTCTGGAATTTCCCGTGAATCAAAGCTCCTCGTGCTAGGTGCACACAGCAAGCATGCTAATGGTACTTTACATTTATTTATGAATAACACATTCCAAGAATCAGAGCGAGGTGGGTAATGGAACAAAATATAGATAAATGGTTCAGAGAACCCACAAGTTGATAAATTAGAAACACATGCAACACTTGGGTATCTTCACTGAGGAAAAGTTTCGCCACACAGAGGTTTCATCAGTCCTATACAAAGAAGAAAAGTGAAGATCAGGAGTTTGAAGTCGATTACATCAACTCCAGGCTTTGGGACTGATTACTTCAGACTCCTTCTGATCTTCACCATTCTATGTATAGGACTGATGAAGCCACTGTGTGGCGAAACGTTTCCTCAGTAAAGTTACCCAAGTGTTTCACATGTGTCTAATTTATCAATGGGACGAAATACCCACATCATAAGAGAGGCAGAGATGCACTTCTACTGAACCCTTATTGAAGACTTATCGCTGCCACAGTGGTCTTTATCCAGTCATAAATAGATAAGACTGGTATGAGAGGGCGAGATTACACGGTAGTGAGGTGAGGGAAAGAGCAAGCAAGGTGCACATCGACGCTTCCAGGGGCCACCGCCCCCGCGGCCAGGTCCCAGACCAGGCATCTTGGTTACTGACCTGATTAATTAAGCTGTTAGTACTCGCTGCCGGCAGTCCAAAGTATGCATCACAACCTGGCTAATCAAGAACTGATTTGAGAAATCTGTCGAGTTCCTTCTTGAAGACAGAGTCGTGGTCCCCTAACACTGAGTTCTATCTCTCTCATTGTTCTCATCAGCATTTAGTAGCAGGCTGCTTCAAGTTATAGAATGTGGGAATTACGATGAATAACACAAGTGTTATGTAATCTCTCTTACTGGTGTGTTAGTGTTCCGATTTGTGCTCACTGAGGTCCTTAGAATTCAGTCTTTATAAACTCTATCATATCAAGTTTTTATGTGACTTGATAAAGGCCTGTGTCTGGGCGAAATGCTGTCAATAATACATTTAGTTTGAGAATCGCTTTAGTGTTCACAAGTTAATATCAATCTAATTTTCGCAGTTGGGAACAGACCGATTGATTATGGCTAAAACCAAGCCTAACGCCCACAGCTGAAACCTGGCTGAATGATCTGAGCTGAGATCAGACCGAGTGATCACAGATGAAACCAGCTCTAATATTTAAAGATCAGTATTTGCCTGATGATCACAGCTGATATCAGGCGAATGATCATAGTTTCTGGGCTCGTAGCAGGAGGATAATTGGAAGGTGATGGGTGGACTGGAGGGCAGACAATGGGGCGGAGGAAGGGGTAAGAAGAACAAGGACGTGGGTTGATTAATGACTCTCTTGCCACGGACCACGAGTCAGCCATCCCAGCCGCTGACCATAAGCATCTCAGATCCCCCGGGATGACACATAAACCCGGGGATTGCTATCTAAGCTTGCATCTGGCTGTGAACATGGAACTCTTCAGATTTGTCTCAGTCTTTCCAACCTCTTGAGCTCTCTGGAATCCAGGACCTTCCCAAAGTGAGATCTAAAACTCACAAGTTCTGAGAAGTTATTTCAGATGAGGACAAAGATACGAGCAACCGATAATAGACAACTATATCCTCTAAGCTGTGATGTCTCTTATGTCTTATTGATAAAACTTATAGCAATTAGAGAAAAATATAATTTTTAGAACTGGCAATGCGGATGCTCACTGAATTATAACGTCCACACATTTCTGGCACCACAAACATTGAAAAAACAGTGAATGTGTTTCTTTAAGTCACCCTACCTTGGAGTGATATATTTAAATATATAACAACAGTGTGATATGACCATTACAATGACACAGACTTACAGAACCTTATTGTGTACTAGCGTTCATATACAGAGCAACCAAGCCAAGAACCAAGACTCGACCCCTGCAGCGACAAAGAGATGAGTGCAAATGTACAAAGTTAAAGTATCTGCAGTAAAGCAGTGCCAGCGATGCGTGGCACCACTGCGGCACCAATAAGCGTCAGGGTACACACAAAGTCTGACCTACAAGTCTCAGGTGTCACTGCAAATCACAGATACGAGGGCAAATGATGGGTTTCCAGAGTGAGTGAGGTGCCTTTGCAGGCTTACCCAGTACACCGCAGGTCACAGGCTGACCTTACAGGCCGCCCAAGGAACTGTACATCACAAAATAAGTCTTCCACAGATTTCAAAAAATGACCTTTGAGGCAGCCCAAAGAGTTTCGGGTCGCAAAAAAAAAAAACCTTTGCAGGTAACATGGTAAACTAAAGGGTCACACAAGGAATTTAAATTAAGACACACAAATCTTTACAATTGAAACTTACGGAGTACACTGAATTTTAGAGTTTATGGCCACACTAAGAATTTCCCAGGTCGTACAATGACCTACAGGTCAAACTTTGACCTAAAGGTTACATCAAGTACCTTAGGTTACACGGGAACAGGAGGTCATGACAAGTACCATGAGTTATCAACAGGACTTCAGAGTTGAGTGAGTGAATCTCATGTCGTGACCTGAAAAAACAACTGGTGGTAAGAAGTCAGAAGCGGATACACCGAGAGAAACTCATGACTGAGGAAGAGTCAAATGATACAGGAAGACCAGACAGGTCTTGAAGACCTGCAGGTACCCAGGAGGAGCTAGAGGAGGAGGAGGAGAGAGGAGAAAGAGAAGGCGGAAGAGGCGGAGGAAGAGAGGCAAGGATCACCTTGCATTTCTAACCTGTCACCCATCACATCTAGTTTCGGTGTCGTAATACTATCAGGTTAGGATAGAGAAGACCGGAGAGGGAGTACAGTCTTAGAAGCGAAAAATTTAAAATATAGCACAAAACTTGATCATGAATTAAACCCTGAAAACATATTTCCAGAAGTACACATAAACCACATAGCATCTTCAGCATGCATGAGGTTAGTGAACCTCGGCATAGTTTACTGGAACCCTAAAAAGTAATCTTTGTGTGTGAAATATGTAGGGTCTAATATAGAGTGACCAGCACCAACATAGAGCCCACACATGGTCAAGAAAATTCAGGAATGTCCAAAGGTTTGCATCCATACAGCTCTTGGATCAGAGGGAACTAAACTATGAGGAGCAATAGAAACTAAACCTGATTTTAGAAGAAAAAAAAACTGTGGAGGAGACATAATCACGACGCCCAAAATACAAAGAAAATTTGACAGGATGCATAGAGACAGACTGAAATTGGAAACAGAGACATTGAGGCACAGATAGCTGCTTAGAGAGTCTGTGCTGGATCAGCCGGGCTGTGGTTCGTACGTTGGACTACGTGCCGCCAGCAGTTACAGCCTAGTTGATCAGGCCCCGATCCACCGGGAGGCGTGGTCAAGGACTAGGCTGCGGGGGCGTTGTCCCCGGAACACCCTCTAGGTAGACGCCAGTTAGACCCCAGCATACACCATTCGGAAAGTACAGGTCCCCGACAGCTCTGGGGTCTCAACTGGTCTAGATAGACCCCGGCAGCTTCTGGGACTCGCCTGGCCTACTCAGAACCCCGGGGATCCACCTGGTCTAGACAGGCCACGGGGATTCACTTGGTCTAGCCCAGGACCCAGGGGACTCACCTGGTCTAGCCAGGACCCCGGGGGCTCACCTGGTATAGCCAGGACCCTTGGGACTCACCCGGTCATTACCTTATCAATGTCAATGTTTTGCAGACTCGCTCTGATTTATGTTATTATACTTATTTTATGTGACCTCTGACCCAACACTACAACACACACACACACACAACACACACACACACACACACACACACAAACACTCACATGATGCAATAAGGCTCTTGGAGCAAGGAGTGACTAGCGGAGAGATCGGACCAGGAGCTAAAGCTCGACCTCTGCCATCAACAATAGGTGAATACGAAAACGTGAATACACACACACACACACACACACACACACACACACACACACACACACACACACACACACACACACACACACACAATCAGTGCGCTCACAAAAGAACTCATTTCATTGTATGAAAAACCAACCCCAAACATATTGCAGAAAAGTAGAATACTGAAATAACTGACGAGGAAGTAAAGAAATTACTTCCTGGCAAGGAAAAAAATCAATAAACCAGAGAGGATGTCACTAATAGTTTGAAAAGAACGTGAAAAGAAATGTTACAAAGAAAACACAGAGTTGTTATCAGAGTGATGTCAGAGGCTGCCACAGCGGAAACCTCTGTTCCACTGTAACTTACTCAGCAAGTTGCACTGATAATGAATTATTAACGTAATAGTGTTCTTGTAACAATACCAATCAGCTGTTTATGACGACAGGATTCAGTCACAGACACAAAAAAGTTACAATGTAGCTTGTGTGTGCTGATGAGTTATAATATTAATGTTTAGCAAAGTATGATTGAATTTAGACAGGTTGAAGTAACTCTGAGTTATTAACGCTAAACAAGTTCAGTGTAACGTGCCACTGTGAAGATGTTATAGAAAGATATAGACGGGTTGATTGTATGTATATACACTTCCACATGAAAGACTAATTTTGAAACTCCAAAATGTAGAAGTGATGTAAGACAATTACTCTGGATGAGAGGCTCTTGAGAGGAAAATATAGAAGTATAAGGCAAACTATTACAGTGGATGAGAGGCTCTTGAGAGGAAAATATAGAAGTATAAGGCAAACTATTACAGTGGATGAGAGGCTCTTGAGAGGAAAATATAGAAGTATAAGGCAAACTATTACAGTGGATGAGAGGTTTGAGAGGAAAATGCGAACGGTTACAATAGAAAAAAAGTGACTTTGGGCTGCCACAAGGATCTATACTTGCTACGATAATGATACTAAGTGGTCCTACAAGTGAACAACCAGACGGATAGAAAACTACGTGTGGTTGTACAGTACTGTCTAAACTTTGTTATAAAAACAAGTAATGAAATTCTAAATCTATACAGGATGACCTAGATAATGGAGCCATTGATGAATGAAGGAAGTGAGTTCAGATTAATGACAGTGGAAATTAGAGGAAGTGACACCATGACACATGCAGAACATAGAAGGTAATAAAATATTGAAAGATTCAAATATAGGAACACTAAGAGAAGGTAGAAACACACTGTAACTTATATAGTACACTGTGAGTAACTCGTGAAGTACACTGTAACTTATATAGTACACTGTGAGTAATTTATGTAATACACTGTGAGTAACTCGTGAAGTACACTGTAACTTATATAGTACACTGTGAGTAATTTATGTAATACACTGTGAGTAACTCGTGAAGTACACTGTAACTTATATAGTACACTGTGAGTAATTTATGTAATACACTGTGAGTAACTCGTGAAGTACACTGTAACTTATATAGTACACTGTGAGTAATTTATGTAATACACTGTGAGTAACTCGTGAAGTACACTGTAACTTATATAGTACACTGTGAGTAACTCGTGAAGTACACTGTAACTTATATAGTACACTGTGAGTAATTTATATAATACACTGTGAGTAACTCGTGAAGTACACTGTAACTTATATAGTACACTGTGAGTAACTCGTGAAGTACACTGTAACTTATATAGTACACTGTGAGTAATTTATGTAATACACTGTGAGTAACTCGTGAAGTACACTGTAACTTATATAGTACACTGTGAGTAACTCGTGAAGTACACTGTAACTTATATAGTACACTGTGAGTAATTTATGTAATACACTGTGAGTAACTCGTGAAGTACACTGTAACTTATATAGTACACTGTGAGTAATTTATGTAATACACTGTGAGTAACTCGTGAAGTACACTGTAACTTATATAGTACACTGTGAGTAACTCGTGAAGTACACTGTAACTTATATAGTACACTGTGAGTAACTCGTGAAGTACACTGTAACTTATATAGTACACTGTGAGTAACTCGTGAAGTACACTGTAACTTATATAGTACACTGTGAGTAATTTATGTAATACACTGTGAGTAACTCGTGAAGTACACTGTAACTTATATAGTACACTGTGAGTAATTTATGTAATACACTGTGAGTAACTCGTGAAGTACACTGTAACTTATATAGTACACTGTGAGTAATTTATGTAATACACTGTGAGTAACTCGTGAAGTACACTGTAACTTATATAGTACACTGTGAGTAATTTATGTAATACACTGTGAGTAACTCGTGAAGTACACTGTAACTTATATAGTACACTGTGAGTAATTTATGTAATACACTGTGAGTAACTCGTGAAGTACACTGTAACTTATATAGTACACTGTGAGTAATTTATGTAATACACTGTGAGTAACTCGTGAAGTACACTGTAACTTATATAGTACACTGTGAGTAACTCGTGAAGTACACTGTAACTTATATAGTACACTGTGAGTAATTTATGTAATACACTGTGAGTAACTCGTGAAGTACACTGTAACTTATATAGTACACTGTGAGTAACTCGTGAAGTACACTGTAACTTATATAGTACACTGTGAGTAATTTATGTAATACACTGTGAGTAACTCGTGAAGTCACCTGTAACTTATATAGTACACTGTGAGTAATTTATGTAATACACTGTGAGTAACTCGTGAAGTACACTGTAACTTATATAGTACACTGTGAGTAATTTATGTAATACACTGTGAGTAACTCGTGAAGTACACTGTAACTTATATAGTACACTGTGAGTAACTCCTGTGAGTAACACTGGAGTATTATGAAATGAGTAATAAATATGTGCTTGGAGATGTGCTAAAAAAAATATAACTTAGGCCAAAATTTGGTGTGAAGGGGAGAGTTAGGGGGAGAGAGAGAGAGAGAGAGAGAGAGAGAGAGAGAGAGAGGGGGGAGGGAAAGAGAGAGAGAGAGAGAGAGAGGAGAGAGGGGGAGGGAAAGAGAGAGAAGGTCCTCGGTGAGGTCGCAATCGTAATAGATGGGGTGAGGTTCGACAAGGTAATAAGTGGTGTGTCTTGATGGAGGAGCTGATGGTGGTGGTAGTGGTGGTAGAGGCGGTATTGGTGGTAGTGGTGGTAGTGGTGGCAGTGGTGGTAGTGGTGGTGGTGGTGATGTTAGTGGTGGTCGTGCTGGTGGTGGTGATGTTAGTGTTGGTAGTGGTGGTAGTGCTGATGTTAGTGGTGGTGGTGATGATGGGTAGTAGTGATACTGGTAGTGGTGGTTGCGAGTATGAACGTGGGTGAGCGAGTTAGGGTGGAGGTGGGCAGTTGGGTGGATGAACAAGTGGGTTAGGTTTTCTGGTAGGTGGGCTTGGGCACCAAGTGGGCCAAGGGTGAAGGAAGAGGTGGGAGGGATGTTTTCCTATGAGGTAAGAGGTTGAGAAAGGGTGGGAGAGGGAGGGGAGAGGGACGTTGGAGGAGTAAGGGGGGCGAGAGAGAGGGAGGGGGTAAGGGGAGGGGGAGAAGAGTCTGGGGAGGATGGGGTGAAGGGGGATCCGGAAGGCAACATTGGGGTTTAAAAAAAAATAATAAAATGAGGGAGAGAGAGAGAGAGAGAGAGAGAGAGAGAGTGAGAGAGAGAGGAGAGAGAGAGAGAGAGAGAGAGAATGGATGAAAAATATGGAGTGAAAGGGGGAAAAGAAGTGGAAATAGACAAACTGAAAAAAAAGAAAATCTTGAAAGAATAATTGTTAATAAGTAAGATAAAATGCACAGCCTCTTGATGGTGATGGCATCTTGAGATGCTGTGATCTGCGAGATGTTGTGATCTGCGAGATGCTGTGATCTGCGAGATGCTGTGATCTGCGAGATGCTGTGATCTGTGAGATGCTGTGATCTGCGAGATGCTGTGATCTGCCTCCACCAGTCTGGATACCAGCACAAGGTTGTGTGACTGTCACCTCTACCCTAATTATCTTGTTATATTTTAATCTCTCTCTCTCTCTCTCTCTCTCTCTCTCTCTCTCTCTCTCTCTCTCATCAACGGAGTATAAAATACAGGAACTACTGAATGAAGCACATTATTAATATGAAAGACCTAGGAGTGATAATGTCAGAGGATCTTACGTACAAGAATCACACCAATGATACTACAACAAGTGCAAACAATATACACAGAAAAACTCACGTAGAAGACTAAAACCTATGGCGACGTTTCGGTCCAACTTGGGCCATTAGTAAGTCAGATCGATACGTCGTCACAAGTTTCAGTCTCTCTAGTGCAGATTATGTGTATTGTTGCAGCCATAATATAGCAAGTCTCAAAGAAAATGATGAAACGGATAACTAGAACTTTCAAAACAAGAGACAACAGGCCAATGACATCACCTTAAAAACAGGCGACAGTGCAGATCTAGAAAATGTATAGAGAGGGTGGGTGAAAAATACCCCAAATGAAAAGCAAGGACATAATGTAAAGGGGCCAAAACTCTTCAACGGAAGAATTGCCAAAAGACTCATGCCTATCTTCAACACGGAACTTCACAAGTGTCTCAAGCTAATTCCTGATCAGCCGAGTTATGGTGTCTACGTTGTATTGCATGCTGCTGGACCCAGTAGCCTGGTTGACCACGCCATCCAGGAGGCCTGGTCTGGAACCAGACCGCGGTGAACAATGACTTCTGGTGTAGCGATTTTAGTGACAGTACATTAGGTATATCTTGTGGGTCTTGACCTGAGACTAGTGAAGCACTGATGTCTGAAGACAACAGAAACTTATACTTGACACTGATGCCCATGTTATTTATATAACGTAAAAAATACAGAGTATTTTCACTTAAACATCTAAAGACAGACCTTCAAGGTATTATTTTGCTTCTACAAAGGAATCATAGGCAGGAGGACGGGGAATTTAGGGAACTTCAGAAACACAATACTTCCCTTATAATGTTCTCTATGGAAGAATTCTGATAAGTTAGTTTTTTTTCCATAACACTTTTGTTCAGCACGAAGAAAATATATAGTGAATTTGAGATTTTTCTCGATGACAACTCGGTTAAACCCACAGCGGGAGTCCGCTCTTCACCTGTCAATAAACACTTCATATGAGTGCTGACACTGATCCCCCAGCATCACCTGTACACAGGTGTAACAAGAGGGGCAGTTGGTATGAGAAAGGTTGAGTCAGTGTAGTATGAAACATCGTGAGTGAGACAGGTGGTATGGGAAAGATTGAGTGGGTCAGGTGGTGGGTAACAAGTAGTGTGGGTCAGGTGGTGGGTAACAAGTAGTGTGGGTCAGGTGGTGGGTAACAAGTAGTGTGGGTCAGGTGGTGGGTAACAAGTAGTGGGGGTCATGTGGTGGGTAACAAGTAGTGTGGGTCAGGTGGCGGGTAACAAGAAGTGTGGGTCAGGTGGTGGGTAACAAGTAGTGTGGGTCAGGTGGTGGGTAACAAGTAGTGTGGGTCAGGTGGTGGGTAACAAGTAGTGTGGGTCATGTGGTGGGTAACAAGTAGTGTGGGTCATGTGGTGGGTAACAAGTAGTGTGGGTCAGGTGGTGGGTAACAAGTAGTGTGGGTCATGTGGTGGGTAACAAGTAGTGTGGGTCAGGTGGCGGGTAACAAGTAGTGTGGGTCAGGTGGGGGTAACAAGAAGTGTGGGTCAGATGGTGGGTAAACAAGTAGTGTGGGTCAGGTGGTGGGTAACAAGTAGTGTGGGTCAGGTGGTGGGTAACAAGTGGTGTGGGTCAGGTGGTGGGTAACAAGTAGTGTGGGTCAGGTGGTGGGTAACAAGTAGTGTGGGTCATGTGGTGGGTAACAAGTAGTGTGGGTCATGTGGTGGGTAACAAGTAGTGTGGGTCATGTGGTGGGTAACAAGTAGTGTGGGTCAGGTGGTGGGTAACAAGTAGTGTGGGTCAGGTGGTGGGTAACAAGTAGTGTGGGTCAGGTGGTGGGTAACAAGTAGTGTGGGTCATGTGTGGGTAACAAGTAGTGTGGGTCAGGTGGTGGGAAACAAGTAGTGTGGGTCATGTGGTGGGTAACAAGTAGTGTGGGTCAGGTGGTGGGTCAAACAAGTAGTGTGGGTCAGGTGGTGGGTAACAAGTAGTGTGGGTCATGTGGTGGGTAACAAGTAGTGTGGGTCATGTGGTGGGTAACAGTAGTGTGGGTCAGGTGATGGGTAACAAGTAGTGTGGGTCAGGTGGTGGGTAACAAGTAGTTTGGGTCAGGTGGTGGTAACAAGTAGTGTGGGTCAGGTGGTGGGTAACAAGTAGTGTGGGTCAGGTGGTGGTAACAAGTAGTGTGGGTCAGGTGGTGGGTAACAAGTAGTGTGGGTCAGGTGGTGGGTACAAGTAGTGTGGGTCAGGTGGTGGGTAACAAGTAGTGTGGGTCATGTGGTGGGTAACAAGTAGTGTGGGGTCATGTGGTGGGTAACAAGTAGTGTGGGTCATGTGGTGGGTAACAAGTAGTGTGGGTCAGGTGGTGGGTAACAAGTAGTGTGGGTCAGGTGGTGGGTAACAAGTAGTGTGGGTCATGTGGTGGGTAACAAGTAGTGTGGGTCAGGTGGTGGGTAACAAGTAGTGTGGGTCAGGTGGTGGGTAACAAGTAGTGTGGGTCAGGTGGTGTGGACATAGAACAGATCACATACAACAACTTGTGCTGGAAACCTGGTCAATAAAGACTTAGGAGTCTGACCTGGGAGCCGGGACTCGACCCCTTCCAACACCAACAGGCTAGTATGAGTCACCCAACAGCATTTTCTCCGCATACACTGTTGTAGCTAAACGGTAATGAGAAGTACTCTAAATTCCTTATGAACAGCATCGCGTCCAGAACTTTATTCTGGTGAAGAAAGTTGTATATTACATCAATTCATTTACCTCGTTCATTCACCCCAAAGTTATTCACTCCAACCAATTACCCCTAGTTATTAACCACCTCCCCCAGGTGCCGACCCCAGGTACCGACCCCAGGTAGTTACTCAGGTACCTGCCTCTCATACGGGATTTACTGTTTCTATGTATCTAGTATCACCAGTGACTCCACCAGGTACCTAGCACCATCAGTGAACCCACCACCAGGTACCTGGCACCACAAGTGAACCCAACACCATGTACCTAGCACTACAGGGGACCCACACAGTGTGGCCACCACAAGTGGGGAACCACCACCACAAGTGGGGACCCACCACCACAGGGGACCCACCATCACTGGAGACCCACCAAAACAGGAGACCCACCAAAACAGGAGACCCAGCACCACAGGGGACCCAGCACCACAGGGGACCCAGCACCACAGGGGACCCACCACCACAGGGGACCCAGCACCACAGGGGACCCACCACCACAGGGGACCCACCACCACGGGGGACCCACCAACATAGGGGACCGACCACCACAGGGGAATCACCACCACTGGGGACCCACCACCATAAGAGACCCACCACCATGGGGTCCAACCATCACGGGGGACGCACCACGACAGGGGACCCACCACAGGGGAGCCACCATCACTGAGAACCCACCACCACAAGGAACCCACCGTCACTGGAAATCTACAACCACTGGGGACTCACTACCACTGGGACCCACCACTACGGGGGACCCACCACTACGGGGGACCCACCACCACATGGAACCCACCACATGAGACCCAGCACCACAGGGGACCCACCACAGGGGACCCACCACCACAGGGGACCCACCACTACAGGGGATCCACCCCCACAGGGGACCCACCACTACAATGACCCATCACCACGGGGGACTCACAACGACGGGGGACCCACCACCACAGGGGACCCACCACCACAGGGGACCCACCACCACAAGGGACCCACCACCACAAGGGACCCACCACCACGGGTGTCTACACGCGCAATTTGAGCGCAACTGCTCACAACCGTCGCGTAAAAACGCTGCTTCACTTCCTGCAACCTTAAAAACTCGACCCCTGGACCTCAGAGGCCCCAGGGTGGCCAGGGGCGCAGGGGTTTGTCCGGGATGGTGCTTGTGGTGGTAGTGGTGGGGTGGTGGTAGTGGTAGTGGCGGGTGAGGGGATGGTTATGCATGTTACAGGTGCAGGAGTGGTTCCTATGGTAGTGGGGTGGTGGTAGTGGAGGTGGGGTTCTGCGTGTTACAGGTGCTAGGGGGGGGGAGAGCTGGGGTATTCCAACACACTGCTGATACACACAGCTCATTCATTCCGCCATTAATTTTAAAGGGGTAGAGGGGTAAGCCAGTGGAAGGCCTCGGTCAGATGACCAAAAGCTCCAACGGCAGGTCGTCATCTAAGACCCGCGTCAGGAAACACTTGTCCTGTTCCCTGATGAACCTTACCTAACCTAACCTAACTTACCCTAACCTAACTTAACTTACCCTAACCTAACCTAATTTAATCTAACCTAACCTATCCTAACCTATCGTAACCTAACCTAACCTAACCTAACCTAACCTAACCAAAACCTAACCAAACCCTTTAATTTTTACCCTAACCTAAAAACCCTATCCTAAACCTAACCTAACCTAACCTAACTTACCCTAACCTAAACCTAACCTAACCTAACTTACCAAACCTAACCTAAACCTAACTCTACTTGAAAAACATATACATACACACACATGATTTTTGCAAATAAAACTGAAACACCATAATTAAAACAAGCACTGAAGACACTACATAAACACTTTAAACCAAAGAAGACAATAAGTATTTAAAACCTAACTATGTCTTAAACAGTACTAACTAAATTCAAACTATCTTTAACAAATTAATCATCAACAACACTACCCATTAACAGCACTACATTAAAAAACCACTACCCATTAACAACACTACCCATTAACAACACTACCCATTAAACACTCCCCATTAACAACACTACTCATTAACAACACTACCCATTAACACTACCATTAAAACTACCCATTAAAAAACACTAACCAATTAACAACACTACCATTAAACTAACCCATTAACAACACTACCATTAACAGCACTACCATTAACAACACTACCCATTAACAAAACTACCCATTAACAAACTCCCCATTAACACTACCCATTAACAACACTACTCTTAACAACACTCCCATTAACACTCCCCATTAACAACATACTCATTAACAACACTACCATTAAACAACACTACCCATTAACAACACCCATTAACAACACTACCCATTAACAACATACCATTAACACTACCCATTAACAACATACCCATTAAAAAACACTACCCATTAACAGCACTACCCATTAACAACATACTCATTAAACAACACTACCCATTAACAACACTACCATTAACACTTCCATTAACAACATTTACTCTTTAAAACAACACTACCATTAAAACATACCCATTAACACTCCCCATTAACAACACTACCCATTAACAACACTACCCATTAACAACACTACCCATTAACAACACTACCCATTAACAACACTACCCATTAAACAAACATACCCATTAACACTACCCATTAACAACACTACCCATTAACAAACACTACCCATTAACCTACCATTAACAACACTACTCATTAACACTACCCATTAACAACACTACCCATTACACTACCATTAACAACACTACATTAACAACATACCCATTAACAACACTACCCATTAACAACACTACCCATTAACACTACCCATTAACAACACTACCCATTAACAACACTACCCATTAACACTACCCTTAAAACACTACTCATTAACACTACCCATTAACAACACTACCCATTAACAACACTACCCATTAACAACACTACCCATTAACAACACTACCCATTAACAACACTACCCATTAACACTACCCATTAACAACACTACCCATTAACACTACCCATTAACAACACTACTCATTAACAACACTACTCATTAACAACACTACCATTAACAACACTACCCATTAACAGCACTACCCATTAACAGCACTACCCATTAACAGCACTACCCATTAACAGCACTACCCATTAACAGCACTACCCATTAACAGCACTACCCATTAACGCACTACCCATTAACGCACTACCCATTAACAACACTACCCATTAAAGCACTACATTAAAAAGCACTACCCATTAACAGCACTACCATTAAAAACACTACCAATTAACAACACTACCCATTAACAGCACTACCCATTAACAACACTACCCATTAACACTACCCATTAACAACACTTCCATTAATAAAACTACCCATTAATAACACTACCCATTAATAACACTAACCATTACCAACAGTACTCATTAACAACACTACCCCAGGCACTGTATACCTGGAGGTTACCTGAAGGTTATTCCGGGGATCAACGCCCCCGCGGCCCGGTCCATGACCAGGCCTCCCGATGGATCAGGGCCTGATCAACTAGGCTGTTACTGCTGGCCGCACGCAGTCCAACGTACGAGCCACAGCCCGGCTGATCCGGCACTGACTTTAGGTATCTGTATAAACACCCACAATAACCCTAAGGCACTGTATCATCTTCAGTGACCCCAAGTCACTGTATCATCTTCAGTGACCCCAAGTCACTGTATCATCTTCAGTGACCCCAAGTCACTGTATCATCTTCAGTGACCCCAAGTCACTGTATCATCTTCAGTGACCCAAGTCATGTAAACATCTTCAGTGACCCCAAGTCACTGTATCATCTTCAGTGACCCCAAGTCACTGTATCATCTTTAGTGACCCCAAGTCACTGTATCATCAGTGACCCCAAGTCACTGTATCATCTTCAGTGACCCCAAGTCACTGTATCATCTTCAGTGACCCCAAGTCACTGTATCATCTTCAGTGACCCCAAGTTACTGTATCATCTTCAGTGACCCCAAGGTACTGTATCATCACATACAGTGACCCCAAGACACTGTATCATCACATACAGTGATCCCAAGGCACTGTATCACCTGCAGTGACCCCAAGGTACTGTATCATCTGCAGTGACCCCAAGGCACTACATCATCTACAGTGACCCCAAGGTACTGTATCATTACCTACAGTACCCCAAGGCACTGTATCATCTACAGTGACCCCCCCCATGGCATTGTATCATCACCTATAGTGACCCCAGGAACCTCGACTTCCACATTTTGTCACTGAAGAGATGCACCGACTCCTGGGATCAAGAGCCCCGGCATCAAGACACCTCAGAGAGACTGAGGGACTGTGAGGGGCTAACCTCTTGTGGACTGCGGTTAAACACAACTTTTGCCTCACCATCTGTCCGTTCATTACCTGGGCGCGACAGTTAGTGCCCGGGACTAACGACTCGTCTTGTGTCGGAGGTCGCAGTGGTGGTGGCGGTAGTGGAGGGCACCGAGGGGGGGGAGAAGTAGTGGAGGGCACGGGGTTGGTCTGGAGGGCACCGAATGGTGGTGGAGGGCAATGGGTGGTCCTGGAGGGCAGTAAGTCTGGGGGTCATGGAGGTGGACCTCCAACACCTTGTGACATCTGTAGTGGGTGGAAGGATGGCTATGGTGTGAAACCTAAGTGTTGGGTTGGGATGCACTTGAGAAAGCTGGAAGCAAAACCCCAAAGGAAACCTGCATGGGTTACTCAAGACACAAGAATTACATAGTGACACTTTAATATCTAATGTGACACATGAATATACATATGACACTTGAATATACATGGTTTACACATGAATACAATGAAGGTGATAGAAAAATGTCGTGCTGGAAACACGAACAGGCAAGAAAATAAATATTATACTGTAAAAATGTTGAGGTGCTGAAGGAGTCCTGAAATACTCGAGGTGGTGCTGGAACTCATTCTCGATTTGAAAACTCACTGAGGTGGTGTGAATGTATATGTTGTTGCTGGAAAAACGAGGGTGGTGCTGGAAAGGCAGGTAGAGGAGGCGCTGAAAAAAAAGAGTTGTTGGTGGTGTTTAAACAGTGAAGGGTTCTTTAAAAACAGGTGAGGTACAAGAGGAAAAGAAAGGACAACGTTCTTTTCACTCACTGAGCGATAGAAAAGAGGGAAGCGAAAGGGAAAAGACGCCACAAGGTTTAGGAAGCATTACATGTGAAGGAGAAGAGAAGAGAGAAGAGAGGAGAAGATAGGAAAAGAGAGAGAAGAGAAGCGAAGAGAGAGAGAGAGAGAGATGTGCAGTTTTTGAAAGGGAGTTAAAAGAATTTTATTTCCACATGGAGGCGCGCCTAAGTTGTTTCTCCTCTTGTTAGGGGTGAGGAACGAAGTAAAGGAGAAAGGCTCTCCCACCTCTACTCCTCCGGCCACTGCCGGCATGAAACAAGAGAAAACATACCATTTCATATTAGAAATGAAAAACTGCAATGGAATTTTTGGTCACAGAGAGAATGGAAGGCATGTGCTATAGACTACCTCTGTTGCATAGAATTACTTATGCTTATTCTTCTAGGTACCACTAAAAATTAACGTGAATAACAGGATTTGCGGAGCACCTTCAAAGCAAACCTCAGGATACCAGTGATCGTTGCGTGGAAAAATGCCTAGTAGACTACAGTATTTGCAATGGGTATGTGCAGCCAGTTCTTGAAAGAATGAATTGATTCAAACGTAGATGTTATGGAACTTCAGGAGGATTTAAACAAACTCTATTCTTGGTCAGAAAAGTGGCAGATGCAGTTCAATGTAGATAAATGCAAGGTTCTGAAGCTTGAGAGTGCCCATAACCGTAGTACTTATAAGTTAAATGATGTAGAACTTAGCCATACAGATTGCGAAAAGGACTTGGGGGTTATGGTGAGCAGCAACCTTAAACCAAGACAGCAATGCCTAAGCGTACGTAATAAGGCAAATAGATTACTGGGATTTATATCAAGAAGTGTAAGCAACAGAAGTCCAGAGGTCATACTGCAGCTTTATACATCATTAGTAAGGCCTCACCTAGATTATGCAGCTCAGTTTGGTCTCCGTATTACAAAATGGACATAAATTCGTTAGAAAACATTCGCGTAGGATGACTAAATTAATACATAGCATTAGAATCTTCCTTATGAAGAAAGATTGAAGACTCTTAAGTTACATTCACTTGTTAGACGAAGAATGAGGGGAGACCTGATCGAAGTGTATAAGTGGAAGATAGGTATTAATAAAGGGGATATTAATAAGGTCTTGAGGATGTCTCTCCAAGAGAGAACCCGCAGTAATGGATTTAAATTAGATAAGTTTAGATTTAGAAAGGACATAGGAAAGTATTGGTTTGGAAATAGGGTAGTTGATGAGTGGAACAGTCTACCTAGTTAGGTTATTGAGGCTGGAACTTTGGGTAGTTTCAAATTTAGGTTGGATAAGTACATGAGTGGGAGGGGTTGGATTTGAGTGGGACTTTCACATCAGAGCTTATTTCTTGGGTGGCATTGAAAATTGGGTTGGGCAAATGTTTTGTTAGTGGGATGAATTGTAAAGGACCTACCTAGTATGGGCCAGCAGGCCTCCTGCAGCGTTCCTCCTTTCTTATGTTCTTATGAATTGATTTGGAGCCCATAATTTCTGTAGGGAGACTATTCCAGTGCTCCATAACTCTGAAAACATGCTCCTGCCCACAGTCATGGTACACCATATTCCCCGAAGTTTTGTGCCACTGTCTCGTGTACCCGAATAATATATATTTCACGAAAGGTGGGAAATATTTGCATAGTTCTTAGGCAGTTTGTAAGTCTTTTCCAATACCAATGAGCTGGTTAAATATTGGTGAATGTTTGTATGAGGTCCCATCCAAGACTCCCTTTACTGAGATTAAACACCAAGTTAAGATGTGGAAATGTTCTGAAATGTAATAAGCGTCTTTTTCCATATCTCGTCGGTATCACCCAATTGTTTGTTTCTAATGTTTGTTTACATCTTTTTGTTCTTCTCTACACCTTTTACTGCTTGTCTGCCTCTCTTATTTAGCTAGAAAACTGGACAACACATTCCAGATGAGGGTCTGACGAAGGCATTGCTACCTGGAATCTACCTGGAGGGAATTCCGGGGATCAACGTCCCCGCGGCCCGGTCCACGACCAGGCCTCCCGGTGGATCAGGGCCTGATCAACGAGGCTGTTACTGCTGGCCGCACGTAATCCAACGTACGAACCACAGCCCGGCTGATCCGGCACCGTCTTTAGGTATCTGTCCAGCTCCCTCTTGAAGACAACCAGGGGTCTTCCCGTAATGCTCAGTGTTAGTATTGTTCCAGGAGTTAACTGCTCGAAATTTCTTGATAAGAAGCCAAGTAGCTAGCTGGCCTTGTAGCTTGCAGCAAGACATTGCATAGTGTATTTCAGATCATTGTTTATGATTGCTCCAAGGTCTTTCTCATCCGTTATCCTTGTGAAAGGGGTGTCCATATATTTCGTAATCGTATATTATATTCAGCGTGCTTTTAGGATTCTCGAGGAGATGGTCAGTCATGTAACAATGCACAGCATTCTTCACTAATCCATCCTGTCTTTAAAAGGTTACTTGTATTGGAGTCCCATGAGGTGTGTATCTGTGTGTGTATTTACTGAGACTTGAATTTAAATTTTGACTTTAAGGATTGAATTATTTTTGATTGGTGGTGAATGAGTGACATGCGGCCTTAATGGCTCTCGTGTCTCGATAGACTTTAAACCCCATTAACCAGCCAGCTGAATGTCTCCTGACTGACCACAGATTCGAGGCCCCAAGAAAAACTGAATTATTACAAGTAACGTTACGCTAAAAAAAAAAAAAATGCGTTTTGTATTATATCCAAAATGCATTACTCAACTTATTCACATCGAAGTTCACCTCAAACGCCTCTGCATAGTTTGACAACTTGTCATGAATACAGCACATACATGGAGAGAGAGAGAGAAAGAGAGAGCGAGAGAGAGAGAGAGAGAGAGAGAGAGAGAGAGAGAGAAGAGAGAGCGAGTCAACCAACTCATTGAAGATGAGAAGTAAAGGTCTGGGAGCCAGTTCACCTGCTGGCCCCCATCCCCCTCACCACTCTTACTTCTCCTCCCCATCACCCCTTCCCCTCCACCACCTGACCCCTTTCTTGCTCTCATTCCCTCTCCCATTTCTTCTCCCCATCTGGGTCCCCCCCTTTTGACCTTATCCCCCTACCCTCCACCTCCTTCCCCAGCTCCTCCTGTCCTCCTCCCTCCTCCATTCCCTGCCCTGACGACCCTCCACCAGACTAACCTCCTCCTCAGGGGAGTAGTTTAAAGAACCCAAGCCACAATTGGCAGGACGTGGAGAGGGCAAAGGTGATGAGGATCATGAGGGAGTAGCAGAGGAAGTAAGAGGGGGAGGAGGAGGGGAGAATTATAGGGTGAAGAAAGGGAAAGACTGAAGAAATAATGGGAGGAGAGGAAGAAGGAAAGGAGAGAGGAAGAGAGGTGGAAATGAGACAAAAAAGAACAGTATAACATAGAAGAGATGAAATGGATAAGAGAAAAACGCAAAGAGTAGAAAGTCGACAACAATAAATACGAACAGGGAAAAGAAAAAAGCGACATAAGCGAAGAGTAAAGAAATGAAAGTGAAAAGAGAGAAGGAAGTAAAAATAGAGGACGTAAAAAAGAATATGAAAGAAAGAAGTAAGAGAAACTTTAAATGATATTCAACGTACACAAGACAATATAAGGAGAATAAGAAACACTTCGGAGACAAAACTGTAATTCTTATGCACATGAAGAGGAATAACACCGCCATGGATCCTTTTATTTTTACCACTGAAGCGGCCAGTTGTGCACCCAATATTGTGCACCCAATATTGTGCACCCAATATTGTGCACCCAATATTGTGCACCCAATATTGTGCACCCAATATCCATCCTGTGGATGGTACTAGTAACTAGGACCGGTTTACTTTTGGTTATATATTGACAATCTATATTTGTTTTATATTTGTTTTAAGTGTCTGGTGTCTTATTTTCATTAGTAAAAAACTCTGATTCATCACATAGATTATTGTACTGTACATCTGTCTTTATCAGCAAGTGTACAATGAACCAAAGTGTTCAGAAAAGTGGTGAAGAGAGTATGGAGGCGAAGAGTGGAGGAGAGAAAGGAAGGAGAGAGGGAAAGGAAGAAGAGAGGGGGGTGGAAGGAGAGAGGGAAGGGAAGGAGAGAGGGAAGGGAAGGAGAGAGGAGAAGGAAAAAGAGAGGGGAAGGAACGAGAAAGGGGAAGGAACGAGAGAGGGGAAGGAACGAGAAAGGGGAAGGAAGGAGAAGGGGAAGGAAGGAGAGAGGGGAATGAAAGAGAGAAGAGAAGGAAGGAGAGAGGGGAAGGAAGGAGAGAGAAGGGTGGTAAAGAAAGAGGGAAATCATGTACATCAGTAGTTCAGGTCGTGTAGCAGACATAACTTTTCCTAGGGTGCCCCTGTCCCTTACTCCCAAGTTCAGCCCTCACCACACCCTCACCTTGGGTGCCCCTGTCCCTTACTCCCAAGTTCAGCCCTCCACCCACCCTCACCTTGGGTGCCCCTGTCCCTTACTCCAAGTTCAGCCCTCACCAAACCCTCACCTTGGGTGCCCCTGTCCCTTACTCCCAAGTTCAGCCCTCACCACACCCTCACCTTGGGTGCCCCTGTCCCTTACTCCCAAGTTCAGCCCTCACCACACCCTCACCTAGGGTGCCCCTGTCCCTTACTCCCAAGTTCAGCCCTCACCACACCCTCACCTTGGGTGCCCCTGTCCCTTACTCCCAAGTTCAGCCCTCACCACACCCTCACCTTGGGTGCCCCTGTCCCTTACTCCCAAGTTCAGCCCTCACCACACCCTCACCACACCCTCACCTTGGGTGCCCCTGTCCCTTACTCCCAAGTTCAGCCCTCACCACACCCTCACCTGGGTGCCCTGTCCCTTACTCCCAAGTTCAGCCCTCACCACACCCTCACCTTGGGTGCCCCTGTCCCTTACTCCCAAGTTCAGCCCTCACCACACCCTCACCTTGGGTGCCCCTGTCCTTACTCCCAAGTTCAGCCCT
>NC_069465.1:10975104-11037604 GCF_026875155.1 Cherax quadricarinatus | reverse complement strand
AAATAGGTACATGGGCACCTAAAATGACCAGGTATAAGGAACACAAATAGGTTATAAACACTGACGAATCACATGGATGTTAGGAAGTACTTTTCTCGGTCTGAGAGTAGCAGAGAGGTGGAAAGAGCTGGAAATGGAGGCTGACTCAGTATATATTTTGAAACACATACACAAATAACCCGCACATAGAAGAGAGGAGCTTACGACGACGTTTCGGTCCGACTTGGGCCATTTACAAAGTCACACTAACCAGAAGTGGAGCAGGACGGCTATATATATATAAGCAGGAAGAGGTAGTGGTGGTAGTAGTAGTAGTAGTAGTGGTGGTAGTGGTAGTAGTGGGGAACTAAGGAGGAGGAGCCAGTCAAATATAAAGAAATGGGATATATATTTTGAAGAGTAGATATGACGGGACTCAGAAACCGGAAACAGTAATGCCGGTCGATGAGGCTTAAGAGGCTGTCCAAAAGCCAGGACTCAACTCTCACAAACACAAACCGGTGAGTACACACACACACACACACACACACACATCATATATCACTGGTGTGTGGATTGGTGTGTGGAGGGAGTCTGTGGGCGCGTGGGGAAGATAGTGGACGGGTGAACGCATGGATGAGCGTGGGTGAACGCATGGATGAGCGTGTGAGTGGGAATATAGGCAGGTGGGCGTTGTTGTGGGCGTTGGTGTGGGCGTTGGTGTGGGCGTTGGTGTGGGCATTGATGTGGGCGGGGTGGGGCAAGATAAGCTCCATACTCTGCCTACAACGCTGAAGTGTCAATGAAATCAGGATCACTTAATGTAAATCCTTTAATCAGGAAACATGACGTAGAGAGATAGAGAAAGAAAGGGAGAGAGAAAGGAAGAGAGAAAGGAAGAGAAGAAAACAGAAAAGAGAAGAGAGGGAAACGGAAAAGTACATTGGATTACACGAGAAAGACAGATAGCAGAGGACATTAGAATCCTCACTGAAGGTATCTGCTGAGAATAGCTATTTACTGCTAGCTAGATTAAAGACTATCATATATTATCAAGACGTGTGAGTCAAAGAGAGTAAAGCAGAAGATTCTCTCCTCACCCTCCACTTCCTCCGGCCACTGCCGGCATGAAAAAAAGACAAAAATATTCTACACCACACTGGAAAAAGAGGCATTGAATTCACAGGAGAGATGGGAGTGGAAGACGTAAGCTCTAATTCCACTAGAAAAGTAGTGTTACTATCATAACTACTCTTGGTCACTACACACCATTACTATGACTATCACAGCCATCTTCCTCTGCCACTAATGTTGTTAACTTGGTTCATTGTCAGTCGATCGTCTAAATGCAGTTGTTGGAACGTCAGGTATCCGCTGCTGCCTGTTATTTGTGTATACTTCTGTATTGTGGATTACGAAGTGTTATATGGTGTTATTGTGTGTTATTAGCGTTATGTCAAATGTTATTATGTTTTGTGTACGTGGTGTTACTGTGTAATTTGGCACTCTGTTATTCGACATTATTTTAAGTTTGTTGTGTTATGCGGTGTTATGTTACGGTATGCTATTGTGTTTTTTATACGCCTAGCTTTATGATTTTTTACGCATTTTGGTAATGGCGCCAACAATCAGTGCTGAAATTTGCATCCATAATGGGTAAACATCCCACTTGCAACATACTGCTCAATAAAACTATGTAGCTGCTGTAATGGGGACCTACGTTTTAATTTCTGCCTATTAAAACAATTTAAAACTACCGAAAATTACGAATCAGCTAGCTCAGAAATCTGCAAAGAATAGCAATGATATCTGAACATTATTATGAAGAACCGATATTAATCTGCAACATGTTGAAAAGTCATGCTGATAACTCCTTAAATAACATAGGCAGACACACAATCAAGGCTTAAACTGGAGCTGCGTAGCTACCAACCTTTCGCAGCAGGGCTCAGTCGCCCACTGACTCGTTGTGGTTCAGTTAGGGTGACACACTAGTGTTGCCACTACTAAAAATTCACTAAAAATTTATGTTTATGGATATAACACAAAAAAAACACATACACAAAAAATTATTAGTTGTATACTCTTCTTAACATGACGTCGGTTATAATGTCATAAATCTGAATTAGCAATTAGCTGAAAACTAATTAGAAATGAAAGAAGTGATTCGTCAACTAAAATATTTCTCACTTGTACGAAAAATTTATTAGATTATTTCTCAGATTTCCGACTTTTCTCATATTTTTTAATTCCCGCTTTCGGAAAGTCTTCCTCCTGGTGCCGGTGAAGGGTTTTTGATTCAAGGAATTAAAACTACCTCTCTCCTTCCTTGGATCAAACATGATTGCCTACCCTCCCCAGGCGCTGTATGACCCCCGCGGGTTTAGCACTTCCCCACGACGACCTTTTACCCTGAACGACCTAACGTTGTGTTGACATTACGATATAAATTACTCGAGAATCTCATTCATTAAACCCGGCCCTTTAAACTACAATGTTTAACCCGATATTTAAACCTCGAATATTTAACTCTGAATATTTACACTATAATATATAACCTCGTTAATAAACCTCAGATATTTAACTCAGTTAATTAACATTATGATAGTTAACCTCGTTATTATAAGTTAGCCATATAACACCGTCCTTAACGCTAGGCCTCTTAACCCCGTTATAAAAACACAATAAGGAAAGTCTTACATTATTGTCATTTAAACTGAGATTTAATTTGTAGATTTAAACTGCCCTTTAAACTGTTGCTGACTCTTGTTCATGTATTTATCTGCAAGTGTTGTTTACTAAGTGTTATTTAGTGTAATTGTGTGCTGTGTGGTGTTATTGTGTGTTATGTGGTGTTATTACATGTTGTGTGGTGTTATTGTGTGTTGTGTGGTGTTATTGTGTGTTGTGTGGTGTTATTATGTGTTGTGTGGTGTTATTGTGTGTTGTGTGGTGTTTATTGTGTGTTATGTGGTGTTGTGTTTGTGGTGTTATTGTGTGTTGTGTGGTGTTATTGTGTGTTATGTGGTGTTATTATGTGTTGTGTGGTGTTATTGTGTGTTATGTGGTTTTTGTGTTGTGTGTGTTATTATGTGTTGTGTGGTGTTATTAGTGTTTGTGTGTTGTTTGTATGTTGTGGTGTTATTGTGTGTTGTGTGGTGTTATTGTGTGTTGTGTGGTGTTATTGTGTGTTATGTGGTGTTATTACATGTTGTGTGGTGTATTGTGTGTTGTGTGGTGTTATTGTGTGTTGTGTGGTGTTTTGTGTGTTATGTGGTGTTATTACAGTTGTGTGGTGTTATTGTGCGTTGTGGGGTGTTATTGTGTGTTGTGTGGTGTTATTGTGTGTATGTGGTGTTATTGTGTGTTATGTGGTGTTATTCATGTTGTATGGTGTTATTGTGTGTTGTGTGGTGTTATTGTGTGTTATGTGGTGTTATTCATGTTGTGTGGTGTGTCATTGTGTGTTGGTGGTGTTATTGTGTGTTGTGTGGTGTTATTGTGTGTTATGTGGTGTTATTACATGTTGTGTGGTGTTATTGTGTGTTGTGTGGTGTTATTCGTGTGTGTGTGGTGTTATTGTGTGTTGTGTGGTGTTATTGACGTGTTTGTGGTGTTATTGTTGTTGTGTGGTGTTATTGTGTGTTATGTGGTGTTATTTGTGTTGTGTGGTTTATTGTGTGTTTGTGTGGTTTTTGTGTGTTGTGTGGTGTTATTGTGTGTTGTGTGGTGTTATTACATGTTGTGTGGTTTATTGTATGTTATGTGATGTATTGTGTGTTATGTGTGTTATTGTGTGTTATGTGGTGTTATTGTGTGTTATGCGATGTTTTGTTGTGTGGTTGTGTGGTGTTATTGTGTGTTGTGTGGTGTTATTGTGTGTTGTGTGGTGTTATTACATGTTTGTGTGTTATTGGTGTTGTGTGGTGTTATTGTGTGTTATGTGGTGTTATTGTGTGTTGTGTGGTGTTATTGTGTGTTATGTGGTGTTATTGTGTGTTGTGTGATGTTATTGTTGTATGTGGTGTTATGTGTTGTGTGTATTGGTGTTTGGTGTATTTGTTTTGGGATTTTTTTTTGTTATGTATGTTATGTGGTGTTATGTGTGTTGTGGTGTTACTGTGTTGAGTGTTTTTGGTGTTATTACATGTTGTGTGGTGTTATTGTATGTTATGTGGTGTTATTGTGTGTTATGTGGTGTTATTGTGTGTGGTATTGTGTGTTGTGTGGTGTATAGTGTTGTGTGGTGTTATTGTTTATGTGGTGTTATTGTGTGTTATGTGGTGTTATTGTGTGTTGTGTGGTGTTATTAATGTTGATGGTGTTATTGTGTGTTTATGTGGTGTTATTGTGTGTTATGTGATGCTATTGAGTGTATGTGGTGTATGCGTGTTATGTGGTGTTATTGTGTGTTGTGTGATGTTATTGTTGTTATGTGGTGTTATGTGTTGTGATTGGCTGTTATGTGGTATTATGTGTGTTGTGTGGTGTTATTGTGTGTTTTGTGTATTGTGTGTTGTGTAGTTATTATGGTGTTATTGTGTGTATGTGTGTATGTTGTTATGTGTGTTATGTGTGTTATTGTGTTATGTGTGTGTGTGTTATTGTGTGATGTGGTGTTATTACATGTTGTGTGATGTTATTGTAGTTATGTGGTGTATTGATGTGTGTTATTGTGTGTTATTGTGTGTTGTGTGGTGTTTATTGTGTGTTATGTGGTGTTACTGTGTTGTGTGGTGTTATTCTGCGTTGTGTGGTGTTATTGTGTGTTATGTGGTGTTATTGTGTGTTGTGTGATGTTATTGTGTTATGTGGCGTTATTGTGTGTTGTGTGATGTTATTGTGTTATATGGTGTTATTGTGTGTTATATGGTGTTATTGTGTGTTGTGTGGTGTTATTGTGTGTTGTGTGATGTTGTGTGTCATGTGGTGTTATTGTGTGTTGTGTGATGTTATTGTGCGTTATGTGGTGTTATTGTGTGTTTTGTGATGTTATTGTATTTTGTGTGATGTTATTGTGTGTTGCGTAGTGTTTTTATGTGTTGTGTGGTGTTACTGTGTGCTATGTGGTGTTATTGTGTGTTGTGTAAAGTTATTGTGTGTATTGTGGTGTTCTTGTATTGTGTGGTGTTATTCTGTGTTGTGTGGTGTTATTGGAGTTATGTGGTGTTGTGTTACTTGCTGTTAGTGTGCTATGTGATGGTCTTGTGTGTTATGTGGTGTTTTGTGTGTTATGTGGTATTGTGTTAAATGGTATAATCGTGCATTATGTAGTGTTATTGTGTGTTATGTAGCGTTAATGTGTTGTTATGCGGTGTTATTGTATGTCACGTGGTGTTATTAATTTACTTTGTTTCATGTGATTCTACTGTGTGTTATTTGGCGTTACTGTGTATTATATATTATGGTGCGCTAATCTATTATTGTGATAAATCGTGTTATGTGGTGTTAGTGTGTTACGTGGTGTTATTGTGCTGTGATATGCGTTATTAATGTGCATTATGTGGTGTTAGTGTTATGCGTAGGTGCCTTCCTTACTCAACCAGAGTGCTAAAGGCCAGTGTGTAGGATGTAGAGAGAGAGGGAGGGAGGGAGGGAGAGAGAGGAGAGAGAGAGAGGAGAGAGAGAGAGAGAGAGAGAGAGAGAGAGGAAGAGGAGGGTGAGAGGTTAAATTTATTTTTATTATCCTGGCAACTTAAAGGATTATATGAACTTTGGAATCAAATTTGCCTCATCCCATCACAAGATTACCCATCAATCCTTGCCCTAGGTCCCCTTCTCCTAGGTTTCTCCTTCTCCTACGTCCCCCTTCTCCTAGGTCTTCCCTTGCCCTAGGGCCAACTTGCTCTAGGTCCCCCTTCTCCTAGGTTCCCCCTTTCCCTAGGACCTCCCTTCCCCCTAGGTTCCCCTTCCCTTAGGATTCCCCACTGCTAGGTTACCCCCCCTTCCCTTCTCAGGTTTAGGTTCGGGAGTTACAGGTGGTTTAAGTTCAGGTGTCACTGATGGTTTAGGTTTACTCGTAGGTTTAACGCTTCTGCTTAATTTGCGGAGTTATTTTTTCTACACATATTCAATGTTATCTAAATTGTTCTGCAGAGAAGCAATGTTCTCTCCATGTTCTCCAGAGAAGCAATGTTCTCTCCATGTTCTCCAGAGAAGCAATGTTCTCTCCATGTTCTGCAGAGAAGCAATGTTCTCTCCTGTTCTCCAGAGAAGCAATGTTCTCTCCATGTTCTCCAGAGAAGCAATGTTCTCTCCATGTTCTCCAGAGAAGCAACGTTCTCTCCATGTTCTGCAGAGAAGCAACGTTCTCTCCATGTTCTCCAGAGAAGCAATGTTCTCTCCATGTTCTCCAGAGAAGCAATGTTCTCTCCATGTTCTCCAGAGAAGCAATGTTCTCTCCATGTTCTGCAGAGAAGCAATGTTCTCTCCATGTTCTGTAGAGAAGCAATGTTCTCTCCATGTTCTCCAGAGAAGCAATGTTCTCTCCATGTTCTCCAGAGAAGCAATGTTCTCTCCATGTTCTGCAGAGAAGCAATGTTCTCTCCATGTTCTCCAGAGAAGCAATGTTCTCTCCATGTTCTCCAGAGAAGCATGTTCTCTCCATGTTCTCCAGAGAAGCAATGTTCTCTCCATGTTCTCAGAGAAGCAATGTTCTCTCCATGTTCTGCAGAGAAGCAATTTCTCAGCCTTGAATAGAGCCAGCATAACAAGCAACAATCTTCCAGTCTTGAGAGCAGACATCCCCTCACATTACAATCTTGTGCTTGCTATCCAGCCTGTCACTATCCGGCCTATCATTATCCAGCCTAGTTCTATCCAGCCCTTCATTATCCAGCCTATCATTCATCTTGCAGTTGTGATAGTTGCTCCATTGTGCTATTGAAGGACGAGATGAACGAGAATGATTTCTAGGTTCCTTACATTCTTACTCCCAGGTTTTTTTTTTCACTCGTAGCCCACTGTCGATTACATTATTTCGTCCCAGCCAAGTAGATAGTAGACACTACCGTCTCTATCAGGTAGACAACAGATCAACTACCCCAGCAGATAGATAGCAGACGCTATCATATCCAGAAATAGATAGAAGAAACTATCCAATCAGGTAGATAGCAGGCACTACTATTCCCAGCAAGTAGAAAGCAGATGCTACTAACCCCCTGCTGGTAGATAGAAGCAACTACCCCAGCAAGTATATAGACAGTACTATACCCAAAAAATAGATAGACGCTACTATCTCAGCAGGTAGATAGCAGACGCTACTATCCCAGCAGGTAGCAGGTAAGGTTGAATCAATACCCGAGCCACGAGGGAGGAAGGATCCAGGACGCTTGCTCCGTACTTAGAATAAACAAAACCTTCCCTTGGAATGATCCCTTCCCCTCCCCCTAATCCCCCTTTAACACATGGTAAGGGGAGGGTAAGGGGGGAGAACTGATAGTCAGCAGAACAGTGGTTGGGGTGGTTGTTCGTAACTACTAATACACCACCACGAGAACAAGAGATTTCTCACACAGTGAGACGACACAATCAATATCCAGGAGGATGGAAGAGGTGAGAGAGAGAGAGAGAATTCTCTCTCTCTCTCTCTCTCTCGCTCTCTTTTGTTACTCAGGGTTTTACAAGGTTAGGTTTTGGGTTTCTAACTTTATTGACAAGCTAAGAGCTGTTACCTACATCAGCTCATTTGAAAGCATTTTTATTGTTACGAGATATACAGATAAGGAACAGGATGAAGTTGGAGCCATCTGTGAGCCAGCTCTCTTTCTTTCTCTTATTTCTCTCTCTCTTTCTCTTATCTCTCTCTCTCTCTCTCTCTCTCTCTCTCTCTCTCTCTCTCTCTCTCTCTCTCTCTCTCTCTCTCTCTCTCTCTCTCTCTCTTATTTTCTCTCTGCAATACAATTAAACATTTCTACTAAACATTCCCAGCGTCTGCCCTTTTCCTCAAGTCAGCTCAGGCAGATGTTTCCCCACCCTCGATGTTTTGCCCTGCCAACGTTTCTTGCTTGGAACTTTTAATGATTGCTGGGCGCGCACCGTGTAATTTGTGGCCCCGAGATGTATGAAGCGAAATATTTCTGTCCCAGCTGTTGCTTGGTGCACTGGGTGTGTGCACTGAGTGTGTGTGCACCGGGTGTGTGTGCACTGAGAGTGTGTGCACTGGGCGAGTGTGCACTAGGTGTGTGTGCACTGGGTGAGCGTGCATTAGGTGTGTGTGCACTGGGTGCGTGTGTGCACTAGGTGTGTATGCAGTGGGTGTGTGCGCACTGGGTGTGTGTGAATTGGGGGTGTGCGCACTAGGTGTGTGTGCACTGGGTGTATGCACTAGGTGTGTGTACACTGGGTGTGTGCACTGAGAGTGTGAGCACTAGGTGTGTGTGCACTAGATGTGTGTGCACTGGGTGAGTGTGCACTGGGTGTGTGTGTACTGCTTGTGTGTGCACTAGGTGTGTGTGCACTGGGTATGTGTGCACTAGATGTGTGTGTACTGCGTGTGTGTGCACTGGGTGTGTGTGCACTGGGTGTGTGTGCACTGGGTGTGTGTGCACTGGGTGTGTGTGCACTAGGTGTGTGTGCACTGGGTGTGAGTGCACTAGGGGTGTGTGCACTGGGTGTGTGTGCATGAGTGTGTGTGCACTGGGTGCGTGTGCACTAGTGTGTGTGCACTGGGTGTTACCTGGAGGTTACCTGGAGGTTATTCCGGGGATCAACGCCCCCGCGGCCCGGTCCATGACCAGGCCTCCCGATGGATCAGGGCCTGATCAACTAGGCTGTTACTGCTGGCCGCACGCAGTCCAACGTACGAGCCACAGCCCGGCTGATCCGGCACTGACTTTATTATCTGTCCAGCTCTCTCTTGAAGGCAGCCAGGGGTTTATTGGCAATTCCCCTAATGCTTGATGGGAGGCTGTTGAACAATTTTGGGCCCCGGACACTTGTGGTGTTTTCCCTTAGTGTACCAATGGCGCCCCTACTTTTTATTGGGGGCATTTTGCATCGCCTGCCCAGTCTTTTATTTTCGTAGGGAGAGATTTCTGTGTGCAGATTTGGGACCATTCCTTCCAAGATTTTCCAAGTGTAGATTATGATATATCTCTCCCTCCTGCGTTCCAACGAGTACAAGTCAAGTGCTTCCAAGCGTTCCCAGTAGTTAAGGTGCTTGACAGAACTTATACGTACAGTAAAGGATCTCTGTACACTCTCTAGATCTGCGATTTCACCTGCTTTGAATGGAGATGTTAATGTACAGCAGTATTCCAGCCTAGAGAGAACAAGTGATTTGAAAAGGATCATCATGGGCTTGGCATCTCTCTGTGTGTGTGAACTGGGAGTGTGTGAACTGGGAGTGTGTGCACTAGGTGTGTGCGCATTGGGTGTGTGTGTGTGCAACAGGTGTGTGTGTGCACTGGGTGTGTGTGCACTGGGTGTGTGTGCACTGGGTGTGTGTACACTGGGGTGTGTGCCCTGGGTATGTGTGCACTAGGTGTGTGCACTAGGTGTGTGCATTGGGTGTATGTACACTGGGTGTGTGTACAGTGGGTGTGTGTTCACTAGTTGTGTGTGCATTGGGTGTGTGTGCACTGTCAGTGAAGTTACTTATGAAAGATTATTCGATGATGGTGGTGATGGTTGGTGGTGATGGTGGTTGGTGGTGGTGATGGTGGTTGGTGGTGGTGGTGATCATGGTCGGTGACAGTTGGTGGTGATAGTGTTTGGTGGTGATGGTGGTAGTTGTTGGTGGTGATGGTGGTTGGTGATGGTGGTTGGTGGTGGTGATGGTGGTTGGCAGTGGTGGGGATGGTGAAGGTAGTAGTGGTGGAATTGCCAGTAGTGGAGGTAGTGGTGGAAGTGGTAGGGATGATGATAGTTGTGGTGGTGGAGGTAGTGGTAGTAGTACTGGAGACCTGTGAGTGTTCTTGCTGGGAGACCTGCGAGTGTTCTTGCTGTGGGACCTGTGAGTGTTCTTGCTGGGAGACCTGCGAGTGTTCTTACTGGGAGACCTGCGAGTGTTCTTGTTGGGAGACCTGCGAGTGTTCTTGCAGGGAGACCTGTGAGTGTTCTTGCTGAGGGACCTGTGAGTGTCGTTGCTGGGGGACCTGTGAGTGCTCTTGCTGGGGAACCTGCGAGCGTCATTGCTGGGGGACCTGTGATTGTTCGTGCTGGGGGACCTGTGAGTGTTCTTGATGGGGGACCTGTGAGTGTCGTTGCTGGGGGACCTGTGAGTGTTCTTGCTGGGGGACCTGTGAGTGTCCTTGCTGGGGGAACTGTGACTGTTATTGCTGGGGGACCTGTGAGTGTTCTTGCTGGGGGACCTGTGAGTGTCCTTGCTGGGAGAAGTGTGAGTGTCCTTGCTGGGGATCTAGTCTACATTTTTTAAGTGGTAGTGGTTGGCTGAGGCCACTTTACGTAAGTGGTTTCGGCCTCTCTTTTGGCTAATTATATAGTTTGCTTCCCCATCCCATCTCTCTCTCTCTCTCTCTCTCTCTCTCTCTCTCTCTCTCTCTCTCTCTCTCTCTCTCTCTCTCTCTTTCTTTCTCTTTCTTTCTCTTTCTCTTTCTCTTTCTCTTTCTCTCTCTCTCTCTCTCTCTCTCTCTCTCTCTTGCACACTTTGAGCCTGATCTATGCCGAAGTTCCAGATCAACCAGGCTATGATAGGCATGTGAGCAATCAACCAGCCCTGGCCCTAGACCAGACTGCATGAGGAAGAAAACTCTGGCTACCGATCACAGGTATATCACAGACCCCGAGGTATTTTCCACATAAAATGCTTTCAGGTTTCTCTAATTTTTCCAGACCATTGCACAATGCACATATCTTAGTGGGGTTCCATTAGTTCAGAGGTTTTAGTGGGTGGGTAGAGAATAGGTGGAGAGTACATGGGAAAGGCAGACAGCAGAGCTCTTGTGAGTCCACATCTAGTTTACAAGCTGAGAAAAACTCTGCTTGAGTCAGGATTAAGGACTACCTGTATCTTACAAAAAACGACAAGTTTAAGAACGGGACATTATTTGCAAAGTCTGGAAATCTTTATTGAGAAAACGTTTAGCCATCCAGTGCCTTCTTCGGTCCACTGTTATTCTCTGTATTGGACTGATGAAGGCACTGGCTGGTGAAACGTTTCCTCAATAAAGATTTAGAAATTTTGCACAAGTGTCTCGCTCATCACTATGTGTATGAGACAAGGATAGGAAAGGAGAAGATGGAGGAAGAGGAAAAAACAAAAAGAGAAAAACGTAAGATGGAGACTTAGAAAGGAAAAAGGAAGCAAAATGGAAACACACAGCAGAAAGAGGACTAAAAAGGGAGGCATGGAAAAAAGGAACAGGGCAAAGAATGGCAGTAGAGAACAGGAGGAGAACGAGGAACTGACCTAGACAAAAGAAAAAAAGATAAAGAACATATAAAGAAACAGAATGAAACAGTGGGCAGAAAAGCGCAATTTGAATTTTTCACTGAGCACATAAATTCCTTTTTTTTAAAGAGCCGCTGGCAGTGTAGTTACAGTTTAGAGTGATATTACTCTCGCCTCTGTAGTTTAGCTTTGTTTGTACCCCAGTAAGCAAGCCATGATAGGCAGGCAGGCGAACAATATTTAATCATTTGCCCAACTTCCACCTTGAGAGCCCACGTAAAACATGCACTTGCCTTGAGAGAAGAACTGTCTCGTAATTCAACAAAATGTGAAGACTTGGTTTTGGTAGAAAGAGTTGAGGAGAGGGAGTTGAGGAAGTTGAGGAGAGGGAGTTGAGGAAGTTGAGGAGAGGGAGTTGAGGAAGTTAAGGAGAGGGAGTTGAGGAGAGGAAGTTGAGGAGGAGTTGAGGAGAGGGAGTTGAGGAGAGGGAGTTGAGGAGAGGGAGTTGAGGAAGTTGAGGAGAGGGAGTTGGGGAAGTTGAGGAGAGGGAGTTGAGGAAGTTAAGGAGAGGGAGTTGAGGAGACGAAGTTGAGGAGGAGTTGAGAGGGAGTTGAGGAAGTTGAGGAAGTTAAGGAGAGGGAGTTGAGGAGACGAAGTTGAGGAGGAGTTGAGAGGGAGTTGAGGAGAGGGAGTTGAGGAGAGGGAGTTGAGGAGAGGGAGTTGAGGAGAGGGAGTTGAGGAGAGGGAGTTGAGGAGAGGAAGTTGAGGAGAGGGAGTTGAGGAGAGGGAGTTGAGGAGAGGGAGTTGAGGAAAGTTGAGAGGAGTTGAGGAAGTGAGGAGAGTGGAGTTGAGGAAGTTGAGGAGAGGGAGTTGAGGAAGTTAAGGAGAGGGAGTTGAGAGGGAGTGAGGAGTGGGAGTTGAGGAGAGGAAGTTGAGGAGGAGTTGAGGAGAAGAGTTGAGGAGAGGGAGTTGAGGAGAGGGAGTTGAGGAGAGGGAGTTGAGGAAGTTGAGGAGAGGGAGTTTGAGGAGAGGAAGTTGGGGAGAGAAGTTAAGGAGAGGGAGTTGAGGAAGTTGAGGAGAGGGAGTGAGGAAGTTGAGGAGGGGGAGTTGAGGAAGTTGAGGAGAGGGAGTTGAGGAATTAAGGTAGAGGGAGTTGAGGAGACGAAGTTGAGGAGAAGAGTTGAGGAGAGGGAGTTGAGGAGAGGGAGTTGAGGAGGGGGAAAGTTGAGGAGAAGAGTTGAGGAGAGGGAGTTGAGGAGAGGAAGTTGAGAGAGGGAGTTGAGGAGAGGGAGTGAGAGAGGAAGTTGAGGAGAGGTTAGGTTGAGGAGAGGGAGTTGAGGAAGAGGGAAGTTAGGAGAGGAAGTTGAGGAGAGGAAGTTGAGGAGAGGAAGTTGGGAGGAGAGGAAGTTAAGGAGAGGGAGTTGAGGAGAGGGAGTTGAGGAGAGGGAGTTGGGGAAAGGGGTTGAGGGAGGAGAGTTGAGGAGAGGGAGTTGACGAGAGGGAAGTTGGAGGGAGAAGGAGTTGAGGAGAAGGAGAAGTTGAGGAGAGGAGTTGAGGATGAAGGAGTTGAGGAGGAGTTGAGGAGAGGGAGTTGAGGAGAGGAAGTTGAGGAGAGGTAGTTGAGGAGAGGAAGTTGAGGAGAGGAAGTTAGGAAGTAAGAGAGTTGGGAGTTGAGGAGAGGGAGTTGAGGAAGTTGAGGAGAGGGAGTTGAGGGGAGTTGAGGAAGTTGGGAGAGGAGTTGGAGGAGGAGTTGAGGAAGTTGAGGAGAGGGGAGTTGAGGAACGAAGTTGAGGAGGAAAGAGTTGAGGAGAGGGAGTTGAGTGAGTTGGGGAGAGGGAGTTGAGGAGAGGAAGTTGAGGAGAGGAGTGAGGAGGAGTGAGAGGGGAGTTGAGGAGAGGGATTGAGGAGAGGAAGTTGAGGAGGGAGTTGAGGAGAGGGAGTTGAGGAGAGGGAAGTTGAGGAGAGGTAGTTGAGGAGAGAGGAGGGAGTTGAGGAGAGGAAAGTTGAGGAGAGGGAGTTGAGAGGAGAGGAAGTTGAGGAGATGGAAGGGTTGAGGAGAGGAAGTTAGGAGAGGAGTTGAGGAGAGGGAGTAAGTTGGAGAGGGAGTTGAGGAGAGGGAAGTTGAGGAGAGGAAGTTGAGGAGAGGGAGTTGAGGAGAGGAAGTTGAGGAGAGGAAGTTGAGGAGAGGGAGTTGAGGAGAGGGAGTTGAGGAGAGGAAGTTGAGGAGAGGAAGTGGAGTTGAGGAAGTTGAGGAGAGGGAGTTGAGGAGGGGGAGTTGAGGAGAGGAGTTGAGGAGAGGGAGTTGAGGAGAGGAAGTTGAGGAAGAGGGAGTTGAGGGAGAGGGAGGAGTTGAGGAGAGGGAGTTGAGGAAGGAGGGAGTTGAGGAGAGGAAGTTGAGGATGAGGGAGTTGAGGAGGAGGAAGTTTGAGGAGAGGAAGTTGAGGAGAGTGGAAGTTGAGGAGAGGGGAGTTGAGGAGAGGAAGTTGAGGAGAGGAAGTTGAGGAGAGGAGTTGAGGAGAGGGAGTTAAAGGAAAGGGAGTTGAGGAGAGGAAGGTTGAGGAGAGGGAGTTGAGGAGAGGAAGTTGAGGAAAGATGAAGTTGAGAGGGAGTTGAGGAGAGGAAGTTGAGGAGAGGAAGTGAGATGGGAGAGTTGAGGAGAGGAAGTTGAGGAGAGGGAGTTGAGGAGAGGAAGTTGAGGAGAGGAAGTTGAGAGGGAGTTGAGGAGAGGAAGTTGAGGAGGGATGGAAGTTGAGAGAGAAGTTGAGAGAGAGGAAGGAAAGTGAGAGGAGTTGAGGAGAGGAAGTTTGAGGAGGGAGGAAGTTGAGGAGAGGAAGTTGAGGAGAGGAAGTTGAGAGGAGAGGGAGTTGAGGAGAGGAGTTGAGGAGAGGGAGTTGAGAGAGGAAGTTGAGGAGAGGGAGTTGAGAGAGGGAGTTGAGGAGAGGAAGTTGAGGAGAGGAAGTTGAGGAGAGGAATTGAGAGAGGGAGTTGAGGAGAGGAAGTTGAGGAGAGGAAGTTGAGAGAGGAGTTGAGGAGAGGAAGTTGAGAGAGGGAGTTGAGGAGAGGAAGTTGAGAGAGGAAGTTGAGGAGAGGGAGTTGGAAGGAGAGAGAGAGTTGAGAGAGGAAGTTGATGAGAGGAGGAGTTAGAGGAGAGGAGAGGATTGATGGAGAGGAAGTTGAGGAGAGGGAGTTGAGGAGAGGAAGTTGAGGAGAGGAGTTGAGGAGGAGGGAGTTAGGAGAGGAAAGTTGAGGAGAGGAAGTTGAGGGAGAGGAAGTTGAGGAGAGGGAGTTGAGGAGAGGAAGTTGAGAGAGGGAAGTTGAGGAGAGGAAAGTTGAGGAGAGGAAGTTGATGAGAGGGAGTTGAGGAGAGGAAGTTGATGAGAGGAAGTTGAGGAGAGGGAGTTGAGGAGAGGGAAGGAGTTGAGGAGAGGAGTTGATGAGAGGAAGTTGAGGAGAGGAGGAGGGATTGAGAAGAGGGAAGTTGAGGAGAGGAAGTTGAGGAGAGGAAGTTGAGGAGAGGAGTTGAGGAGAGGAAGTTGAGGAGAGGAAGTTGATGAGAGGGAGTTGAGGAGAGGAAGTTGAGGAGAGGAAGTTGAGGAGAGGGAGTTGAGGAGAGGAAGTTGAGGAGAGGGAAGTTGAGGAGAGGGAGTTGAGGAGAGGAAGTTGAGAGAGGGAGTTGGGGAAAGAGGAAGTTGAGGAGAGGAAGTTGAGGAGAGGAAGTTGAGGAGAGGGAGTTGAGGAGAGGAAGTTGAGGAGAGGAAGTTGAGGAGAGGGAGTTGAGGAGAGGGAGTTGAGGAGAGGGAGTTGAGGAGAGGAAGTTGAGGAGAGGAAGTTGAGGAGAGGAAGTTGAGGAGAGGAAGTTGAGGAGAGGAAGTTGAGGAGGAAGTTGAGGAGAGGAAGTTGAGGAGAGGAAGTTGAGGAGAGGAAGTTGAGGAGAGGAGTTGATGAGAGGAAGTTGATGAGAGGGAGTTGAGGAGAGGAAGTTGATGAGAGGGAGTTGATGAGAGGGAGTTGATGAGAGGGAGTTGATGAGAGGGAGTTGATGAGAGGGAGTTGATGAGAGGGAGTTGATGAGAGGGAGTTGATGAGAGGGAGTGTATGCTCTGTGGAGTTGATTATAATGAAACAAAACGAGAAAACTTCTCTCCCCGCCACAGTATTTTTACGATGCTTAAAAAATCCATAAAATTGTTTCTCTTACAAAACTATGAGGATAAAATTGAAAAAAAAAATAATTTTTATAACAAGTGATCTAAGCTTTTAAATCGGCAGTGACCTCTGACAACAAACCTGATCTTTGAAGGAACTTCTTATTTGTAAACAAAACTCGTGTTAAATACCAATCTGAAGGTTTAGTGATTTAGATTATTATTAATATAATCAAGGGGGAAGCGCTAAACCCAGATGGTTATACAGCGCCTGGGGGGGGGATGGATGTGGAAGGCATTCAGGCTTAATTCGGGAAACTGGAGCACAGATCCAATTCCGTAAATCAAGAGCCCCTCACCGACATCAAGGAACTTTCCTCGAGGGGTTTAATGATTTAGAATAAAAGTGGGACTTGAGAAGTGGGTATAATTAGTGTTTGTTCACCTGGAGGTGAGAGGAGTGTAGAGAGAGGTTCTGAGAAATCTTAAGTGAATATTTAAGTAACTTGAGTCAAACGAGAAAAATACTTTTATTGACACTTAATGCAGTGGTGGAAGACGCACTTGTCAAGTGTAACAATAGATTAGAAGAAGCATAGCATTGATGTTATGCAATACTGTCAAGTTGATTGAGACACATAACATTAATGTTATGCAATACTGGCAAGTTGATTGAGACACATAACATTAATGTTATGCAATACTGACAAGTTGATTGAGACACATAACATTAATGTTATGCAATACTGACAAGTTGATTGAGACACATAACATTAATGTTATGCAATACTGTCAAGTTGATTGAGACACATAACATTAATGTTATGCAATACTGTCAAGTTGATTGAGACACATAACATTAATGTTATGCAATACTGGCAAGTTGATTGAGACACATAACATTGATGTTATACAATACTGACAAGTTGATGATTGAGACATTTGTCACATCTGGATAGTTTTATTATGAAAATGTTTGACTAACCAGCTAGTTTTAACAATTCAGTTGAAAAAGTCAATTGTTGGAGACACGTCTTCATAAAAAAAAGATACACAGGTGTTACACGGTGTCTAATAATAATAATAATAATAATAATAATAATAATTATTATAGAGAGATTAATATAATTGCTATTAGAAAAAAGTCTGGAATTAACCATTTCGTGATTCAGCAAGTTATTAAAAATAATCCTCTATTTGGGAGCATTTTAGGACATAGGCCTTTTTGCAACACCTATCCTGGGTAGGCCAGTGGATGCTTAATCACTGGACAGATCATCATATGCCTATCACCTGCCTATCATCTCTCAAGAAACGGAACTGGTGTCAGGAGACACCGTCAGGAGACACCGTCAGGAGACACCGTCAGGAGACACCGTCAGGAGACACCGTCAGGGGACACCGTCAGGGGACACCGTCAGGGGACACCGTCAGGAGACACCGTCAGGAGACACCGTCAGGGGACACCGTCAGGGGACAGCATCTTGTGTCCTGACAAACGAAACACCACCAGCATCTCCCTTAAGATAAAAGAAAAGCATTTTATTACAGAGAAGTATTTTCAAAGTAGAAAACGAACGAAGCCAAAAACTCGGAGATTCTGACGTGGCAAAAAAAAAAAAATGGAGCTGCTGAGTGTATTATCCGATTGCTTGTGTAATGGCTTCTGTCAGTCCTGCCAATACTCAGTGCCGATACTATCAGGACACTTCTGCTTATCCCATTCTTTGCTATTTGTCTTCCTTCTATGAGGCAGAAACAAAGTTTTAGAATTTAAAATGATTCCAGAGGAGATTTTATAGATTCTCTCTTTCTCTCTCTCTCTCTCTCTCTCTCTCTCTCTCTCTCTCTCTCTCTCTCTCTCTCTCTCTCTCTCTCTCTCTCTCTCTCTCTCTCTCGTATATTTATTACAATAATTATTCCTAGACCTTTTATATTGTTCTTACATTTATTCTCGTAATTCTTTTAATTATTCTTTGTTTTTCCTGGTTTATTTGATAGTTTTGATAGACAATTTCCAGCTTTGAATTCAAGGGTACAAGAATTTTCATCTATTTCGATTTAGAGGAGTAAAGGAGTCTTGATGGTGTTGAGGCTCTCTTGATCCAAGGACCTGGAGCCGCCCTCCACTCACACGAATGGAACAACATCTCAAACATCTTTGAGCTTAATGCATTTCATCTTCAAGGAGCCAAGACGTGATGCTGTGTTTCTCTTAGAGCTCACTCTCCTGACTCTCCAAGATGTGATGCTGTGTTTCTCTTAGAGCTCACTCTCCTGACTCTCCAAGATGTGATGCAGTGTCTCAGAGCTCACTCTCCTGACTCTCTACCCATAAAGAAATAAGAGTTCTGGGAGGTATGA
Organism: Cherax quadricarinatus; assembly: GCF_026875155.1. Lineage (NCBI taxonomy): Eukaryota > Metazoa > Arthropoda > Malacostraca > Decapoda > Parastacidae > Cherax > Cherax quadricarinatus. The sequence goes on along the minus strand of NC_069465.1, from coordinate 11,019,763 downwards.
GCGCCAGCCAATACTCTCAGGAGAGCTGAGACTCTTGTGCCTAGGAATGAGGCTGTTCTCCCAGCGCATTTGTATCCAAATTGATTTTGAATTTTGAGTAAGGGCCTCGCTGGAAGCTGTGGGGGCAATATTGAGTTTGGGACCGCTTGAAGGAAGGTCACTTAATATATTGTGTGTTTGTCCCTCTGTCTGTCTGTCTGTCTGTCTGTATGTCTCTCTCTCCCTCTAATTGAAGACTCTCCAAGTCTCTTCAGAGAGGCTTCAGTAGCATTCCAAGGGAAGTACCACTCACTGTGTATCCACCGAAGGAGTATTGAATACCACACTCGATACTACATTGTACACATGTAAACCAGAGATGGAAGATCTCTTGAACACCTGTATTGTTCATCTTAGAGATTGTATAAGATTGAACAGGTAAGCAATACAAGGTAACTACAAAATTCTCGTCACAACGAACACGAGGCCAAAGCCGTTTGGAAAGTGTGGACTGGAAGCCTGTTAAACGTTACGCACTCTGGTAAGATTGTTGGTGTTTTTGGTAGACACAAACTATCCACGGGGGTAGACTGGTAGACAGCAACTATCCAGTGAGGAAGGTTGGTAGACAGCAACTATCCAGTGAGGGAGGTTGGTAGACAGCAACTATCCAGTGAGGTAGGTTGGTAGACAGCAACTATCCAGTGAGGTAGGTTGGTAGACAGCAACTATCCAGTGAGGAAGGTTGGTAGACAGCAACTATCCAATGAGGGAGGTTGGTAGACAGCAACTATCCAGTGAGGGAGGTTGATAGACAGCAACCATCCAGTGAGGTAGGTTGGTTTACAGTAACTATCCAGGGAAGTAGATTGGTTGACAACAACTATCCAGGAAAGTAGATTGGTTGACAGCACCTATCCAGGGAAGCAGGTTGGTTGACAACATCTATCTAGTGAGGTAGGCTGGTTGACAGTAACTATGCATGGAAGTTTAGTAGACAGCAGCCCTCCAGTGAGGCAGGAGGTTGGTAACCATCAAGGGAGGTACGATTTCTTATTTAAATGGCCAGGTCTAAGATCGGGCAGAGGGGGCGATGACCCCCGGAACCATTAACAGATATTACATTAGTTAAAATTATTACATATATTAACAGATATTAATAATATTAGCAGATGTTACATATATTAATAGATATATTACATATACATAAGTGAAATCACATATTATTTTACTGGAGATAGTTACGGGATCAACGACCACTGTCGGTCTGTGACCAGGCCCTTTAGGTGCAGTGTCCAGGATGCGACCACAACACAGTCGACATAACACCAGGTCCCATTTTACTGATGGGGAACATAGACAACAGTGAAAGAAACACGTCCAATTTCTACTCATGGCTGGAATCGAACCCAGGCCCTCACGTGTTGAAGCGAGAGCGTTAACCACAGGCCACAGAGCCAATATTAGCAGATATTACATATATTAACAATATATTAACAAAGGTTATAAGTTATAATGGTAGAATTACGAACAAAATGTTAGGTAAATGGACACAGACACAACTAATGTGACAGTGTGGCAACGTTTCGCTCCTGGAGATAGAAACGTTGCCACAATAAAATATCACATTAGTTGCATCTGTGTCCTTTGCCTACCAACAGATGTTATACATATTAACAGGCAAACATTAAATCGTAACAGTTGAATTTGCTCCATGTCAGGACCGAGGCTCGAGTCACCGTCCATTTTTCTGTTTGTTCATATTAACAGATATTAACAGACGTTACAGATATTAACAGATGTTACAAATATTAACAGATGTTTCAAATATTAAAAGATGTTTCAAATATTAATAGATATTAACAGATGTTTCAAATGTTAACAGATGTTACAAATATTAACAGATGTTACAAATATTAACAGATGTTACAAATATTAATAGATATTAACAGATGTTACAAATATTAATAGATATTAACAGATGTTTCAAGTATTAACAGATATTAACAGACGTTACAGATATTAACACATATTACAGACATTAAAAGTATGATAGATATTTCCAGATATTACAGATATTAACAGGTATTAAAATATATTACAGATATTAACAGGTATTAAAAGATATTACAGATATTAACAGATATAAAAAAAATTGCGGATATTAACAGATATTAAAAGACATTACAGATATTAACAGATAATTCAGAGCCGAGACGCAGATAAGGACAAACATTTTAACATCTGATTTAACATTTTTATATCAGCTTTTGTTAACAGTTTGATTGACACTTGAGTTAAATTCATTAACAATTCTAAAATAATTCGCAGTACTAATACGTATCTGCCTCGAGTGCATTATACTAATTCGGATCACATAATAACGTTAGCTCCCGTATTTTTTTCTCGGGTGCTAGAATATTTCCCGGGTTAATTTATGTTTTTTAATCTGTGAGAATTCTGCCCTGTTATTGAAACTTTGTATCAACACTGGATACCATGATGGATAACTGTGGTACCATGATGGATAACTGTGGTACCATGATGGATAATTGTGGTACCATGATGGATAACTGTGGTACCATGATGGATAACTGTGGTACCATGATGGATAACTGTGGCACCATGATGGATAACTGTGGTACCATGATGGATAACTGTGGTACCATGATGGATAACTGTGGTACCATGATGGATAACTGTGGCACCATGATGGATAACTGTGGTACCATGATGGATAACTGTGGTACCATGATGGATAACTGTGGCACCATGATGGATAACTGTGGTACCATGATGGATAACTGTGGTACCATGATGGATAACTGCAGTACTATGTTGAATAATTACACTACCATGTTGGATAATTACACTACCATGATGGATAATTGCACTTCCATGATGGATAATTGCACTACCATCATGTTAATTATACTAAGATAGATTATTCAGTTATCATATCAGATAATTGTGCTAACATAGATCATTTCACTAACATAAATTATGGTACTACCATAATAGATAGTTGCACTAACGTGATAGATAACGGCATTGCAATGATGTGCAATTGTTCTGTCATGTTAAATCGCTCTGTTGCAAGTTGTTCCTGCAATAGACCTGGAACTAGGCCTGACGCTAGGCTTCCTTATTCACCGTCTGGTCAACCAGGATGCAATATAGAACCATCCCAGCCTGGTTGATCAGTTGCTGTTGGTAATGGTCGAGCATCATGTACACTTGTTTCGGCAATATTTCTGGTCTCTGCTGGTAGCAGGTTGATATCTGCTTGTAACAGGTTGATATCTGCTTGTAACAGGTTGATATCTGCTGGTAGAAGGTTGATATCTGCTGGTAGTAGGTTGATATCTGCTGGTAGTAGGTTGATATCTGCTTGTAACAGGTTGATATCTGCTGGTAGAAGGTTGATATCTGCTGGTTGTAGGTTGATATCTGCTGGTTGTAGGTTGATATCTGCTGGTAGTAGGTTGATATCTGCTGGTTGTAGGTTGATATCTGCTGGTAGTAGGTTGATATCTGCTTTTAATAGGTTGATATCTGCTGGCAGTAGGTTGATATCTGCTGGCAGTAGGTTGATATCTGCTGGCAGTAGGTTGATATCTGCTGGCAGTAGGTTGATATCTGCTGGTAGTAGGTTGATATCTGCTGGTAGTAGGCTGATATCTGCTGGTAGTAGGTTGATATCTGCTTGTAATAGGTTGATATCTGCTGGTAGTAGGTTGATATCTGCTTGTAATAGGTTGATATCTGCTGGTAGTAGGTTGATATCTGCTTGTAATAGGTTGATATCTGCTGGTAGTAGGTTGATATCTGCTGGTAGTAGGTTGATATCTGCTTGTAATAGGTTGATATCTGCTGGTAGTAGGTTGATATCTGCTGGTAGTAGGTTGATATCTGCTGGTAGTAGGTTGATATCTGCTGGTAGTAGGTTGATATCTGCTGGTAGTAGGTTGATATCTGCTGGTAGTAGGTTGATATCTGCTGGTAGTAGGTTGATATCTGCTGGTAGTAGGTTGATATCTGCTGGTAGTAGGTTGATATCTGCTGGTAGTAGGTTGATATCTGCTGGTAGTAGGTTCAGAAGTCTTGGACCACGGATGTTGATATAGTGTTCTGCCAATTTCGAATTTTTCTCTGTTTACACATTAAAGCAGTTAGAATCTGTCACCAATGACTTTTATGTTACTGGTTATTTTCCTTCTTGAAGGTTTTGCTGATATATGCTTGCTTTTGTGTCTTCTTTCCAGGGCATCTTTTCATGTTTAATTTGGCATCGTCCGAAAGAAGGATGATACGAAGCTGTGGTTAGTGTTCACATCTGTGTGACCTGTGTCAGTTGTGAGCAGAAACTGGAAGGGCACCAAGACCGCGCCTTACAGAACTGAATTTTTAATTTTTCTAAGGCTAGATGTTGCTTGACTACCTCTCGTTAGTGGCAATCATACACAAAATAACTTGGGAATCTGAAAATTATGACAGCGTTTCGGTCCAACTTGATCTGATACCGACTGAAACGTTGTTCTAAGTCTGTCAGCTACGTGTGGGTTATCTAAGCATTCTTCCAGCCACGGAATGACCATTTTTTTATTCTTTTAGCAGTAATTATTTTCTTTGATAACCATACTCTCACAGTATGCTCCTCGCTTAGCGACGAATTCGTTTACCGACGTGGTCTTAGGCACGGAACTCCGTCGTCACGGAAGATAAGTATATTACCATGATAGATAATTACCCTCTCATGATAGAAAATGACATTGCTATGCTATGTAATTACATTACCATGTTAGATAATTACATTACCATGTTAGATAATTACATTACCATGTTAGATAATTACATTACCATGCAAGATAATTGCTCTGACAGCCTTCACTGAGTCGACAAATTACATCAGTTTCAAAGGTCTTTATTATTTAGTGTTGCGTGGATATTAAGGTGCCGTAAAGTTCATTCCACCGTCACTTAACACAGTAATGTCGCCTTAGTCTCCGCCTCTTTATTATTACGAATGGAAGTAAAGCAAACTATTGAGCATTTTATTTTACTTTTTATTAATACTTATTATCCGCTTTGAGGAAGTTGTGTAGGTGTACAAAGGAGTGTGTACATTTTTTTGTTTGGGCGTACACACACACGCGCGCGCACACACACACAGCTGTTTGGTGTGTGTGTGTGTGTGTACATTTACCGATGGCTGTACACACACCTAATGAATGTACACACGCCTTCCACTGAATGTACACACACACACCTTCCATTAAATGTACACACACCTTCGCTCCCCGGCAGAATATGTACAAAATTACATTTCAGTAATTATCAATTATTTTATTGTTATTATTATTACAGTTGTTGCTATTATTATTTCCAAAAATCATAACTAATTATGCCAAACCTTCGCTCAATACTGAATATTTCCGCTTATTACCCGCTTTAGATAATACTTCAGGGCGATATTACACGGGTGCCTTTGGTAGTAATGTTACAAATGATTATCATCTGATGGAAAATGTATCTACAGAATAAGCATTTACAAACGTCAATGCTGATGACATCATTTACTTCATTAGTTGGTCGTAAATGTGGATCACATCATTAACATCATTAACTACATCATCAGGCCGTTAATGATGCCTAAACAGGTGCAAGCCTTGTCTTGCTCGCATCATTAATAACACTAGCAGCTCCTTAATACCACTACCAGGTTATTAATACCACTAGCAATACATTAATACCACTACCAGGTTGTTAATACCACTACCAGTTTGTTAATACCACTACCAGTTTGTTAATACACTAGCTGCTGCTTAATACCACAACAAGTTATTAATACCAATAGCAACTCCTTAATACCACTACCAGGCTATTAATACCACTTATGCACTCAAAACTTCAATCATTCTCAACATTATCCTCATTATCGTTTGATAATAAAGAAATGCATTTCCTGAGTCTGTATACACAGACACGTACATGCATATGATTACTCTGCTGCTGTAACTACAAACACTTAAGACGGGATACCACCAGCATAGTAAAGTTTATTCAGATATACACAAATACAGTTACATAGAATTATCATACATAGCAGCATATGTGTAGAGAACCTAGGATAGCTCTGCTGCTGTAACTACAAACACTTAAGACGGCATAGCACCAGCATAGCTCTGCTACTGTAACTACAGACACTTAAGACGGGATACCACCAGTATAGTTCTGCTCCTATAAGTACAAATAGGTAATCACACCTGCCCATCGCTGCTAATTAATTACGCACGTCTCTCCCTGAACACCTCAAGACATCTAAATTGCCAGAGGGAAGCGTGAAATCTATTTCTGACATGTTTGTTTCCTGTCTTCAAGGCCGAGACGCCAGCCCATCTCGAATGTAAACATTGATTAATTCTCTCTCGTCCCCAGCCACTCATCGTTTCCGCTGGTACGGTGATCCTCTGTTTGCGACTTTAGCTGAACAGCTGTTACAGCAGTCAGGATCTGCCTCAGCTCAGCTGTATTGCCTCGAAAGCGTGAGTACGATATGTTCGTAATTTGATCTGTCTGAACATGCTGTCGAAACAGGTCTGAACTGTTGAAACATTTGATCAAAGTTTCTAAACGTCATCGACCCATGCCTACCTCAGGTGGTGGTGCTGAGCCCGAGCTTTAGCTAAAGACTGTATCCCATTGCTTGTGCGGATGGCAGCAAGAGTGCCTATTTGCAGATCCTGGACAGGGTCCAAGATGAGGAGGTACTTGTGCCGTTCCGATGAATTTGACACCCCCTGTCGGACAACATGTTCAACACTTGCGAAAAGGCCGGCCGGGTTTGAATACCATTTTAATAAGCTATTTGCTTCAAACACTGGATTTAAAGGTTCTCTGCTTCAAACATCGGGTGCAAAACCTATCTGTGTCATATTTTGAGTTCATAAGCTTTCTGAAACACTTTTTTTTCCCAAGCTTTCTTCTTCTATCATCATTCCCTGCTCAGTCACTGGGTATATCTGGTATAATCAACAGACATATTCCCCCGTATATCTGTTTCGTTATCCCCTTATACAAAGGAACTATACAGGCCCTCCAATAGTCCATTATTATTATTATTATTATTATTATTATTATTATTATTATTATTATTATTTAAATCTTTATTTTGCGTCAAACACATTATTGAAGAAAAGTTATACCGATTTTCAGTAATATGAAGTCACAAATTTAATTAAGGGTAGAATTCAGACTACTGTGCCGTCATTATAGACACTCCCGTGAGTCATATGCCAGAGTGACGTCATCATCGTCACACACTTGGGATGTATGTAAACAGAGTAACGTTGTTAGAGACCTGCTAGCGTCATATGTAAACAAAGTGTGAGGTGATCGACGCACTAGCGTCATGTGACGCAAGTAATCGTTCCCAATTCACCACGACCTTAACCACCTTAAAGCCTCGTTAAGATGCTAATGTATCGTTAACGACTCTAATGTCTCGCTAACTATTCTAATGCTTTGCTAACTCAGCCATTTCATCGCTACTTCCCTCCATCTTTAGTTCCCTATTCAGTTTTCTTACTTTTCTTCTTCCTATCTCCCGTCCTTCACTATGGCCCTTTTTGCATTTCCATGTAAACAAAAGTAATATAAATATATTAATTTCCTTTAAGACCTCCTCCTTCTCTTCTGCTTCTTCTCCTTCCCTTTTATTTTATTTCTCACTCCCCCCTTTTCCTTTCCCCGTCTCTTATTGCTTCTCTTCATCCTCTTTATGACAGATGAAATTGCTTAATGGAATACACTAGCAAGAAGCAATTAAGGTGTACTGTGCTTAAGTACCTGCTGGAAATGGGAATAGAGAAAGAAATGAAAGAAGTGAATAGCAGGAAATGGAACTACGGAAGAGAGATTATGATAGCAGGAATAATTTTCTGAGAAAAGAGCAATATGAAAGTGTACTGGTAGACAAAATTATGTAAGAAAGAATGTAGATAATAGAATAAAAGTTCCAAGAAGCAGGGAGAGATTATACGAAGCATGAAGAAGAGAAGAAAAACAGAGAGAGCCCAAGAGTCGACCAGGAATAAGGGTCAAGGGGAGGTGAAACAGGATTTGGAAAAAGAATAAAGCAAATTAAATCACAGAAGCAAGCAGGAAAAAGGAATATACAGGAATAAGTAGGGAGGCGAGGAGTGACAAGGGAAGTATTACAGTGGATAAAGGGTCACGTGAAGATTTAGGAAACAAAGAGTGAATAAAAGGATTGAAATGCTGCATCAGGATGGGAAAATGTAATTCCTGGAGTCCTGCGTGGAGCATTGTTGCACAACAGTTTGTTCCTGGCGTACTTGTAGCACTCTTAGCTCTATTCTACAACAACAAAGTCCTTCGTAATTCTTCTTTGTCAATGATGGCAAAATAATGAGAAGCATTCAATAAGAGGAAGATAGAAGGCTGCAGCAAGACCAGGAGAGACTTCAGAAATCGTTGACAAAATGTTTACAAGAGTCTAAGAACAAAACCATGATGAAATCAAGATGGTAACTGAAGGTAGAGTATAATGTGTGCAGGTGTAAGGTGAGGTAAACAGTAAGGGTCAAATACCTAACAATAACTATCACAGAGTGATTCCCAGAAGAACATGAATACTGCAGTACCAGCAACAAAACCCCAGAGGAAAAAGAATACAAATGCATTCGTTTGTTACACTTTTATCGAAGGTGTTTCTGTCTCAGGTCATTGATCACTTGAAACACCAGGACAGAAATGCATTTGTGTCCTCTTCCCTGAACGTTGTCGGATTTACTGCTTTTATACCAGCAAAGTATAACCTTGTAAAGATGTAAGAGGTATTCAGAAATTTAGAGTAAGACGTCCTCGTAACATTCCTTATCTCATAAGAGAGACTCATAGTTGAGTATGCAGCACCAGACCACACCTAATAAAATACAAAGGGAAACTCGACAGAGTTCAAAAGAGAGGATCCACACAGGTGCTCGAATTGATGGGAATAAACTATAAAGACCTACTTTCATTGCCTCTGTATTCGACCGGAGAAACCTATGCGCGGTCGAAACATTTCGGCAACAAAAGATACCTATATGTTGAAGATTTAGACACATGTGCAACATCTGGGTATCTTTGTAGACGTTTCGCCATCCAGTGACTTTATCAATACAATTCAAGGACACAGTGTGAAGACCAGAGAACTATGTACAAAAGACGAGGTAATTAGTCCCTAAGCCTTGGAGTTGGTGATGAGCACCGTAGTCGTCAAGAATCCCCAGGTGTTGCTCAGGTGCCATATTCATCAACTTGTCGGTATTATATACTAATTACTTAATTCTATAGAATAAAATTAATGTAAACTAAGATAAAGATTAAATATGAACTAATTCTAAGATAAAGACTGAACATAATCGAGGATAAAGACTGAATATGATCTAGGATAACTTCCCTAGCCAAACACCAGACATTCACATCCTCATCTTCCCATAAGACGTTATTTTTAACTCTCTTATTATCTTACCCATACAAGAATCTCCTATTTTTTCACTTCCTTCCCTTCTCCATCCACCGTTTTCATTCAGCAATATTCCCTCCTTCCCTCCCACCCTCTTTTATCCCCCATCTATTTGTTAATACATATATTTTATTTTTAGTGCCCATCATCCTGCTTTCTCTTACTTATCCTCTTTCCCCATCCCTCCTCTCGCCCATCCGTTCTTGGTCCAGATAATTGAATAAATCTGGGTAGAGAAATGAGATTAAGATAGTCGCTTAACAAGAGCACAGCTCTGGGACCCACACATCTACACTCTTCCAACACTGCCGTATTAGGCTTAAATTGCATTTTTTTTTTTTTGATCTTTTACTCAATTTCAGCTCATCTCATTAATTGGATACTCTCTCTCTCTCTCTCTCGCGCACACACACACACACACACACACACACACACACACATACACACACACACTACACACATATACACACACACACACACGCACACACGCACACACACACACACATACAAACATACAAACATACACACATATACACACAAACAAGCCCACATAAAGATACCCTTGGGTCTATACCCGCAATACTATTTTATCCAAACTTTGGAAATTATCCAAACTTTTGAGAGATGCCTCCTCCCGGCTTCCTAGTGGGTGGGTAGGTGGATGGGCGGCCTGGTCCGGGTGGGCGGATGGGCGGGCATGAAAAATTTCAGTCATAACTTACAGAGGGTGAAGCAAGTGTTTGATGGGGCGGGGGACGACACCAACCTACCTGCCAGGGAAAAGAGACAGATCTTAAGAAACTGTATTTTCTTACCCATGTGTTTGAAGATAGCTTTACATATCACTGTTCATAAATAGTCAGACGCATCATCTATGACATATCTCTGACTGATATCGAGAGTTCTACCTCAGAACACCAGTTTAGTTAAAACTTCAGATCTTCAAGATGACTGCCTGGTCAACCATGCACACACACACACACACACACACACACACACACACACACACACACACACACACACACACACACACACACACACACACACACACACACACACCACACACACACACAGAACTGGTTCAGCAATTGGCTCCTGGAGTTCAACCCCACCAAGTGCAAAGTCATGAAGATTGGGGAAGGGCAAAGAAGACCGCAGACGGAGTACAGTCTAGGGGGCCAGAGACTACAAACCTCACTCAAGGAAAAAGATCTTGGGGTGATTATAACACCAGGCACATCTCCTGAAGCGCACATCAACCAAATAACTGCTGCAGCATATGGGCGCCTAGCAAACCTCAGAACAGCATTCCGACATCTTAATAAGGAATCGTTCAGGACCCTGTACACCGTGTACGTTAGGCCCATATTGGAGTATGCGGCACCAGTTTGGAACCCACACCTAGCCAAGCACGTAAAGAAACTAGAGAAAGTACAAAGGTTTGCAACAAGATTAGTCCCAGAGCTAAGAGGTATGTCCTTTTTAAAAGGAGTGGTTAAGGGAAATCGACCTGACGACACTGGAAGACAGGAAAGATAGGGGAGACATGATAACGACATACAAAATACTGAGAACAATTGACAAGGTGGACAAAGACAGAATATTCCAGAGATGGGACACAGCAACAAGAGGACACAGTTGGAAGTTGAAGATACAGATGAATCACAGGGATGTTAGGAAGCATTTCTTCAGTCACAGAGTAGTCAGGAAGTGGAATAGTTTCGGAAGCGATGTAGTGGAGGCAGGTTCCATACATAGCTTTAAGCAGAGGTATGATAAAGCTCACGGTTCAGGGAGAGTGACCTAGTAGCGACCAGTGAAGAGGCGGGGACCAGGAGCTATGATTCGACCCCTGCAACCACATATAGGTGAGTACAACTAGGTGAGTACACACAAAGACATATATGTGTGTGTGTGTGTGTAACATTCATAATAGATGTCAAAATAAGATGACTAAAAGTTGTCATCTTGTTAGACAGGTCAACATGCGATGGACGTCAGACTGTGACGCGCAGACTGTGACGCTGTGTGACAGTACTTTACCACAGACTTACGAGAACGTTTGTACTCTCATATATAGTGTCAACTATGTACCTCAAAGATGACCGCAGATGACAGGGGGATGTGACCTGCAGATGTGCGTGCAGATGTGATAACAGTGACGCTCTCTTTACGAACAACTTAGAACTTCGTCAAGATCATTGTACTTTGAAAGATTCAAAGGATGAACTAAGAAGGCAGGATTCGAAGTCCTTGCAACTGTGAGCAGGGAATAAGCGTTGAAGTGAGCAATTTAACATATAAAAATATAATTCGTCAAATCATATATATATATGGTAATCAATATAGATGATACTAAGATAAGCATAGGATTTTCAAGTTTATAAACAACTGTAATAGGAATAAGTTATGATATTGAATATATTATATATATATATATATATATATATATAATTTATATATATATTATATATATATATTATATATATATATATTTATATATATATTATATATATATATATGTATATATATATATATTTTATATATATATTTTAATATATATATATATATATTATATATATATATATATATATATATATATATATATATATATATATATATATATATATATATATATATATATATATTATATATATATATATTATATATATATATATATATATATATATATTATATATATATATATTATATATATATATATATACATGAATTAAGGCTTTTATATTAAGGTTAGAATATTACGGCTTAGATTGAGGCTGCCAGATTAAAGCCGGTAGATTAAGGTTTGAAGATTCAAGTTACCAGTTTAAGTCTTATAGAATAAGGTTTCCGGATTAAAGTTTACTTGCTTATTTATTCATTAATTTACTAATTAATAAAATTATGCATTTTGTGTCCTAAGTTTGGAAGTAACTTTGAGTGAACGAAGACACGGCAATTATTCTGTTTATTCACGTGGCTTCCAAAAGTTATTAAATTTCTCCAGAAAAGTTTACAGTTAATGGGTATATTACAAGAGGATTAAATATGTCAGCTATTACCCTATTGGTATTCCCCAACAGAGCACCATTAACAGAGGCAACACCAACATCAATGCCACTCTTCAACCAACAATACACCACCAACAACAGCAGCACCACCAACAAAAGCACCACCACCACCGCCAACATTGCCAAAGCAGCACGAATCATGTTCAATAACACTGCAGCAGTGAGGGAAGTCAAGTGTCTGTAATGACAACAACCAAACATTAATGATGAGAGAGAGAGAGAGAGAGAGAGAGAGAGAGAGAGAGAGAGAGAGAGAGAGAGAGAGAGAGAGAGAGAGAGAGAGAGAGAGAGAGGCGAAAGGGACGGTATACTTCAGCTGTCTAGATAGAATTATAGGTACCCAGACGATAACAAGTCACAAGGCAGTTTCATTACTTACAACAGGGTCTGCTCTCTGACATCATCTCACTCAAAGGAGAGTTGGAACCCATGGTGAGTGTGTCATCCTCAGAGTATTTTTATCCACACTAGGAATGTAAGCATAGGCCACCACTCTCACCACAGATGTAGATTATTACATGCGAATAAGAGTGACTTTCTCATATTATCCCATAAAATTTATTTCATTTTGGGCCACATAATAGTATCCCCACCAGTTAAAAATTTACTCTGGTCTCTACGAGAGATTTAAAGTCTGTCGAGTACATGAGGGTCATTCAAGCAAATTCTCAACTAATGCACAGAAAGACACCTGATGTTAACTTTCATTATAGATAACCTCTTGCTCATGGTAGAGTTTAATAATGCTTTACCCAAAGCATGAGGTAGCTCTACCCAGAACCAAACGTCTATATAAAAAAAAGTCTGTTTCACTCTGACAGTGAAAATTTGTGGTCAAGGGAGAGTACTCGTCCACTCCTCTTTCTCATTCTTATGTCCAACAATGAGACACACAATAACCACAACACTCTATCATCCTTTGCAGACGATACTAAATTTTGAGAGTGGCATCCGCTGAACACAACAAATCTTAAAGCTGATATTAACCAGGTCTTCCGTCATTAGTTAGGTCTGGACCTCCAGCCTGGTCAGTTAGGTCTGGGACTCCAGCTCACTCAGTTGACTTTAGAAAACCGGTTAGTCACTTATGTGCTCGTTCACGAGTCTCAGTTGGGACTGAGACAGCAACTGGGTGTCAGGTGGTGTGTTTGCTAAGTGTGAAGACGAGTGTGTCTTTATCATCACACGGCCGACGCTCTTCTCTTCCTTACACTCCATACCTTTGTGATAGACTGAGTCAGGTTTTCCTGTAGCGCAGCGGCACGTGACTCTAGCCTCTGAGATACCAATGTACAAACTAGTGTTAGACACGTACATCTAGTCTATGACACTAGTGTACAAGCTAATGTTAGACACATCTAGCCTGTTACACTAGTATACAAGCTAATGTTAGACACATCTAGCCTGCTACACTAGTGTACAAGCTAATGTTAGACACATCTAGACTGTGACACTAGCATACAAGCTAATGTTAGACACATCTAGCCTGTTACACTAGTGTACAAGCTAATGTTAGACACATCTAGACTGTGACACTAGTATACAAGCTAATGTTAGACACATCTAGCCTGTGACACTAGTGTACAAGCTAATGTTAGACACATCTAGCCTGTGACACTAGTGTACAAGCTAGTGTTAGACACGTATATCTAGCTTGTGTTTGTATCACACTGCTCCGTCGGGTTTTTGTAGAACCTTGAACTGATTCTGTTTGTGGTATCTGGGAATTTGAAAAAACCCACTTTTAGCTCAGGTGAAAACCGGTAACTATGGAAAACTATAAAGCTACGTAGCATAGTGACACTGGATAGTATTTTTAACTCTGTAATTATGTAATCTTAATCTGTAAAGACAATGTTAATATTTTTTTTTATTCTCGTGGATTTTCTCTTTTCTTTCACATTGGTTGGACTTCAAAATTTTCTTGCTTCTCTGACTCTTGAAATCAGTGCTAAAATCCACAGAAGAGACATAGTTTAAATGATGGCAGTTATTTAGAAATAACTCTAGCTGGCTAGATTACAAATACCGACCTAATTTCTTTTACTCTGGAAGAACAAGACTCCTGTCAGGCTGATAATCTAACGACAGCTCTGGTGAGATGTGGAAGTGTAAGTGTAACACAACCTTCACTGGTCCTAGAAATGCATTTTAGCACAAAAAAAATACTATGAACCCTAGAAGTCTCTTGAACTGTACTCCTCGTAAGTTAGGCGAGAAAGATAGACCATGATTTACACCAGGAAAACTCTGGAAGCACCAGCTTAAAGTCTGCACACCAAGGTCACCTCTAAGAGAGTATGAGGCTAAGGTGACTATGCAACAACCTCCCACTGAAGAGGACTTTATGACTACACTAAGAGATAACTTTTTAAGTGTAATGGGACCAAGACTTTTCAACACTATCCATACATTAGCTGAATTACCTACAGAACAATGGCTGTCTTCAATAAGGAACATAATAAGTGTCGAGACCAACCAGGAGGCTTGGTCTGGGACCAAGCCGAGGGGGCGATGACCCAAACAATGGGGCAATTGGCTTCCAGAAATGCAGTTATTTAAAAAAAATTGATAACTAACCCTAAGTAAGGCAATTAGTCCCCAGAGAAGAATGTCAATTACACCCAGAGAAGGGGGAAATTAGCCCCCAAAAGAAAGGTAATTTCCCCCAGAGATGCAACATAATTCAAGATGATACAGCCAGCGGCCGCTGAATTAGAGTAGTTATATACGCACTTACGCCTTCCTGGTGCTGCTGAATCATCGTAGTTATATACGCAGTTGCGCCATCCCCGATATAGCTAAATCAGCGTAGTTATATACGCACTTACGCCATCCCGGCGCTCACACAGCAGCTCTTTCTCGTTATTAAAATAGTAATTAACCAATATTAAAGAAACGCTCGTTACATCGTTACTTAATAACAGTGAAGGTTAACGGTATAAAGTCTGTTAAAACAGTATATCGACCAGAAACGGTATATAATCTGCTTAAATGATATAGAATCTGTTTAAACGGTATACGCTGTTAAACAAAAATTTGTTTAAACAATATGTAGACTGTTTAAACAGCATGTCTGTTAAACCATTATGTGGCCTGTTTAAACAGCACGTTTCTGTTTAATCAGTAATATAAATTTCAGATCACACACACACACACACACACACACACACACACACACACACACACACACACACACAAACCTAATTACCGGCCGCGCCCAAGCTTGGCTATTAGGGTGAGTTTTCAAGATTTTACATAATACGTTAATTAGGTACCTGACGAACCTCCCGGTGAGAAAGCACGCCACCTACCACCCCAGCGGTGCCTAACAGATTCTGACTAGCGTTCACCTACCATCGCAGCGGTGCCTAACAGATTCTGACTAGCGTTCACCTACTATCCCAGTATTACCTAACACATTCTAACACCAGACTAGCGTTTGCCCATGTTCCTAAATAGCGGAAAGTTTAACCATAATATAGATCAGAGTTTGTTTCACCTGAGTAGTTCCTGTTAACTCTTAAGATGAGCCTGTTTGCACCTGCCCCCTATTTGCCTATCCTATCCATCCTCCTATATGTCTCCCTTTCTATAACTTACTGATGTCCCCCTTCAAATGTGTCCCTTTAAATGAACCCGTTTTCTAGAGGGGCTGAAACTCCTAGGATAATTGCCAGTAATAAATAATAATAATAATAATAATAATAATAATAATAATATATTTATTACAAGTACATGTACGAGGTATACAGGCCTAGCTGACATCAGTGACATAACTGCTGTCTATATCACTGGCAATATAGTTATTATATGTTTAAAATTAGTAATACAGCGTAGCCTTGCATAACTTTTGATAATTGCCATGTCACAATCGTTAGGCTACTATTACAGTATCAGTACTTGTGGGCTGGCTGTTTTTTTTATGCTATAATGTTCAATCTTTCTGGCTATGGGTATTGGTATACCTGGGGGCACTTCCTGCCTCTCTGCCTCACTCTCATACAGTCGATCTTTCTGATCGTATTTGCTTGGACCTCCTCTTTTCTGCGACATTGCAAGCTCCTGACGTGTTGATTGCAACACAAAAGGCCTAAAGCTATCATTGAACTCCCCCCGTGGATTTTTTGCATCTTGTATCGCTTGGTTTGCAATATTTGCATATATAAATGGAGAGAGAGAGTGGCAGGAAGTACAGGCAAGACACAACCATCAACAGCAGTAGTAGACATGAGAGGCATCTGTTTACATCAGACATAATCACACCATTCACTACCCCCAGCACGTCCGCCCTCTGCCCACCCTGGAATGGGAATGAGGGAGTGGGAATGGCAGGATCAGTAAGAAAACCAAGCAAGGCAGAAAAAAAACTCCCACACTACAGAATTTCCAAGAAAGTGGAACTTGTACAATCGACCTCATTCACCCTGGAGTGACTCGAGATACACTCTTGCTGGGGAATTACATACAGATGCAAAATCTGGGTATCTTTATTGTAGACGTTTCTCCATCCAGTGGCTTTATCAGTACAAGAACATAATGTGAAGACATATATACAAAAGATTAGGTAATCAGTCCCTCAACCTCAGTTACATTATAATTCTCAGCATTAACTTAAAATAAATGCTGCATCGATTACCTTTAACATTACCTTTAGGTACTTAATACAACCATTACGTTATACTTATAATAATTTTTTAAGTTTTGGTTTCGATATACTTTTCGGTTACACTGAAAAATTCATTAATCTTTTTTTTTTTATAAAATTCCGTCAATTACTTTATTACACTTTATATATACATTATAAGTGCAGTTACCTTTAATTATATTTCTGAACACTGGTTAACACAGTTTATAAACACATTACCTTATAATATATCTGTTAATTACATCATGATTATATTTCCCATAAAAAAAACTTTACAATACACACAATTGATACTATATATATATATATATATATATATATATATATATATATATATATATATATATATATATATATATATATATATATAATATGGTAGTAGGTTGGTAACAGCAACCACCAGGGAAGTACTACCGTCCTGCCAGATGACTGTGAAACAAAAACCTGTAACTGTTTTGCATGATGGTAGGATTGCTGGTTTCTTTTTCTGTCTCATAAACACGCTAAGATAACAGGGATATCTTGCTACTCCTACTTACACTTTGGTCACACTTCACAGACACGCACATGCATATATATATATACATACATCTAGGTTTTTTCTCCTTTTTCTAAATAGCTCTTGTTCTCTTTTATTTCTTCTATTGTCCATGGGGAAGTGGAAAAGAATCTTTCCTCCGTAAGCCATGCGTGTCGTATGAGGCGACTAAAATGCCGGGAGCAATGGGCTAGTAACCCCTTCTCCTGTATACAATTACTAAAAAAGAGAAGAAGAAAAACTTTATAAAACTGGGTTGCTTAAATGTGCGTGGATGTAGTGCGGATGACAAGAAACAGATGATTGCTGATGTTATGAATGAAAAGAAGTTGGATGTCCTGGCCTAAGCGAAACAAAGCTGAAGGGGGTAGGAGAGTTTCAGTGGGGGGAAATAAATGGGATTAAATCTGGAGTATCTGAGAGAGTTAGAGCAAAGGAAGGGGTAGCAGTAATGTTAAATGATCAGTTATGGAAGGAGAAAAGAGAATATGAATGTGTAAATTCAAGAATTATGTGGATTAAAGTAAAGGTTGATGCGAGAAGTGGGTCATAATAAGCGTGTATGCACCTGGAGAAGAGAGGAATGCAGAGGAGAGAGAGAGATTTTGGGAGATGTTAAGTGAATGTATAGGAGCCTTTGAACCAAGTGAGAGAGTAATTGTGGTAGGGGACTTGAATGCTAAAGTAGGAGAAACTTTTAGAGAGGGTGTGGTAGGTAAGTTTGGGGTGCCAGGTGTAAATGATAATGGGAGCCCTTTGATTGAACTTTGTATAGAAAGGGGTTTAGTTATAGGTAATACATATTTTAAGAAAAAGAGGATAAATAAGTATACACGATATGATGTAGGGCGAAATGACAGTAGTTTTGTTGGATTATGTATTGGTAGATAAAAGACTGTTGAGTAGACTTCAGGATGTACATGTTTATAGAGGGGCCACAGATATATCAGATCACTTTCTAGTTGTAGCTACACTGAGAGTAAAAGGTAGATGGGATACAAGGAGAATAGAAGCATCAGGGAAGAGAGAGGTGAAGGTTTATAAACTAAAAGAGGAGGCAGTTAGGGTAAGATATAAACAGCTATTGGAGGATAGATGGGCTAATGAGAGCATAGGCAATGGGTCGAAGAGGTATGGGGTAGGTTTAAAAATGTAGTGTTAGAGTGTTCAGCAGAAGTTTGTGGTTACAGGAAAGTGGGTGCAGGAGGGAAGAGGAGCGATTGGTGGAATGATGATGTAAAGAGAGTAGTAAGGGAGAAAAAGTTAGCATATGAGAAGTTTTTACAAAGTAGAAGTGATGCAAGTAGGGAAGAGTATATGGAGAAAAAGAGAGAAGTTAAGAGAGTGGTGAAGCAATGTAAAAAGAGAGCAAATGAGAGAGTGGGTGAGATGTTATCAACAAATTTTGTTGAAAATAAGAAAAAGTTTTGGAGTGAGATTAACAAGTTAAGAAAGCCTAGAGAACAAATGGATTTGTCAGTTAAAAATAGGAGAGGAGAGTTATTAAATGGAGAGTTAGAGGTATTGGGAAGATGGAAGGAATATTTTGAGGAATTGTTAAATGTTGATGAAGATAGGGAAGCTGTGATTTCGTGTATAGGCAAGGAGGAATAACATCTTGTAGGAGTGAGGAAGAGCCAGTTGTGAGTGTGGGGGAAGTTCGTGAGGCAGTAGGTAAAATGAAAGGGGGGTAAGGCAGCCGGGATTGATGGGATAAAGATAGAAATGTTAAAAGCAGGTGGGGATATAGTTTTGGAGTGGTTGGTGCAATTATTTAATAAATGTATGGAAGAGGGTAAGGTACCTAGGGATTGGCAGAGAGCATGCATAGTTCCTTTGTATAAAGGCAAAGGGGATAAAAGAGAGTGCAAAAATTATAGGGGGATAAGTCTGTTGAGTGTACCTGGTAAAGTGTATGGTAGAGTTATAATTGAAAGAATTAAGAGTAAGACGGAGAATAGGATAGCAATGAACAAGGAGGCTTTAGGAAAGGTAGGGGGTGTGTGGACCAGTGTGTTTACAGTGAAACATATAAGTGAACAGTATTTAGATAGGCTAAAGAGGTCTTTGTGGCATTTATGGATTTGGAAAAGGGTATGACAGGGTGGATAGGGGGGCAATGTGGCAGATGTTGCAAGTGTATGGTGTAGGAGGTAGGTTACTGAAAGCAGTGAAGAGTTTTTACGAGGATAGTGAGGCTCAAGTTAGAGTATGTAGGAAAGAGGGAAATTTTTTCCCAGTAAAAGTAGGCCTTAGACAAGGATGTGTGATGTCACGTGGTTGTTTAATATATTTATAGATGGGGTTGTAAGAGAAGTAAATGCGAGGGTCTTGCAAGAGGCGTGGAGTTAAAAGATAAAGAATCACACACAAAGTGGGAGTTGTCACAGCTGCTCTTTGCTGATGACACTGTGCTCTTGGGAGATTCTGAAGAGAAGTTGCAGAGATTGGTGGATGAATTTGGTAGGGTGTGCAAAAAGAAAAAATTAAAGGTGAATACAGGAAAGAGTAAGGTTATGAGGATAACAAAAAGATTAGGTGATGAAAGATTGAATATCAGATTGGAGGGAGAGAGTATGGAGGAGGTGAAACGTATTCAGATATTTGGGAGTGGACGTGTCAGCGGATGGGTCTATGAAAGATGAGGTGAATCATAGAATTGATGAGGGAAAAAGAGTGAGTGGTGCACTTAGGAGTCTGTGGAGACAAAGAACTTTGTCCTTGGAGGCAAAGAGGGGAATGTATGAGAGTATAGTTTTACCAACGCTCTTATATGGGTGTGAAGCGTGGGTGATGAATGTTGCAGCGAGGAGAAGGCTGGAGGCAGTGGAGATGTCATGTCTGAGGGCAATGTGTGGTGTGAATATAATGCAGAGAATTCGTAGTTTGGAAGTTAGAGGAGGTGCGGGATTACCAAAACTGTTGTCCAGAGGGCTGAGGAAGGGTTGTTGAGGTGGTTCGGACATGTAGAGAGAATGGAGCGGAAACAGAATGACTTCAAGAGTGTATCAGTCTGTAGTGGGAAGGAAGGCGGGGTAGGGGTCGGCCTAGGAAGGGTTGGAGGGAGGGGGTAAAGGAGGTTTTGTGTGCGAGGGGCTTGGACTTCCAGCAGGCATGCGTGAGCGTGTTTGATAGGAGTGAATGGAGACAAATGGTTTTTAATACTTGACGTGCTGTTGGAGTGTGAGCAAAGTAACATTTATGAAGGGATTCAGGGAAACCGGCAGGCCGGACTTGAGTCCTGGAGATGGGAAGTACAGTGCCTGCACTCTGAAGGAGGGGTGTTAATGTTGCAGTTTAAAAACTGTAGTGTAAAGCACCCTTCTGGCAAGACAGTGATGGAGTGAATGATGGTGAAAGTTTTTCTTTTTCGGGCCACCCTGCCTTGGTGGGAGTCGGCCGGTGTGATAATAAAAAAAAATAATAATATATGAAGGAGGGGTGTTAATGTTGCAGTTTAAAAACTGTAGTGTAAAGCACCCTTCTGGCAAGACAGTGATGGAGTGAATGATGGTGAAAGTTTTTCTTTTTCGGGCCACCCTGCCTTGGTGGGAATCGGCCGGTGTGATAATAATAAAAAAAAAAAAAAAAAAAAATATATTATAGACATTATACAGTAAAAAGTCTGCCATTTGTAAATTTAAACATATAACTTGGCAAATGCATTTTTACTACATTTCTTGTTTTTTGAGTAATTGGGTTATAAAGTTTTACATATAACGTAATTCCACATTTTAGAAAATAGTTGTAAACCATTCCTGTGGGTTTTTTTTTTTTAAATTTCTCTTGGCGGAAAATATTGTTAATATTGTCTCGTCATCAGATGATCAAAATTCTCATATGATCAACATTTTCTTCTTATAAGCAAAAACTAATTTATATATATATAAATATATATATTATATATATATGATTATATATATAAATATATATATATATATATATATATATATATATATATATATAATATATATATATGATTATATATATATATATATATATATATATATATATATATATATATATATATATATATATATATATATATATATATATATATATATATATATATATATATAATGTCAATGCAATAAAACAAAGAATGATATTTGGCAGGTTTTAGGGTTTTCTTGAAAAAACAATTAGGGCTTAAAGGAGGCTTTGTGTGAGCGTGCTAGGAGTAAGTGGAGGCAAGTTGCTTTTACGATTTGACGTGCTGTTGGAGTGTGGGCAAGGCATCATTCATGTAGGGATTCAGGGGAACTGGTTAGCTGGACTTGAGTCCTGGAGGTGGAAAGTAGAGTGCCTACACTCTGAAGGATGGGTGGGAATGCTGCTACTTGAAAGTTCATCTGAACTGTGATGTCTGTGCCCGTCTGGCAAGGCACTGAATAAATGATGGTGAGAGTGTTTCTTCTTTTATTCCTGGTGTAACTCTAACTCTGTGGGAGACGGCTGGTGTGTTAAAAAAAAGAGTATTAGAGATAGTTATGATATTTCTTAGCCATATTTACAGTATCCTTATAATTATATATCACACCGACCAGCAGACGAGTAAGACATATATACCACAGCAGCCGGGTACCTTCGTGGGCGAAACGTTTCACCTCTGAAGGCTTCTTCAGTTGAATACAGTGGTAACAAATACTGTAGAAAGCAGTAACAGAGAGAGAGAGAGAGAGAGAGAGAGAGAGAGAGAGAGAGAGAGGGAGAGAGAGAGAGAGAGAGAGAGAGAGAGAGAGAGAGAGAACATGAAGGCTACATAAAAAAAACGCAATCTAACATATTAATCTACATATACAACCTTAACAAACAACAAATTTCTGTATCACTCCTGAGCCTCTTACCCTCCAGTGAATTCATTAAGAATACTCCGCTTAAACATCTTAAATACATGAGCAGCAACATATGAAACAATGTTCCAAATATCCGATAGTTTCTCCTTTCGAGCGACTTATTAAATATTTTAGCTGTGTCCTCATTGAGATGTTTGTAACAGAGACAACCAGGTGATGTGTTGTCTGGTCCCGTGACTTTAGTCGTGTTGAGAGTTAGTTAGCAGCATTAGTCCAGTGTGTGAGATAGTTCACTGCATTAGTCCATTGTTTGATACACAAATAACCCGCACATAAAAGACAGAAGCTTACGACGACGTTTCGGTCCGACTTGGCTGACCATGGTGACTTGCTGACAACAATGGTCCAAGTCGGACCGAAACGTCGTCGTAAGCTTCTGTCTTTTATGTGCGGGTTATTTGTGTATCGTTCCAGTCACGGTATTGTGCCTTTTTGTTATTTATCCATTGTTTGAGCTAGTTCACAGCATTAATCCAGTGTGGGAGATGGCTCACAGCATTAGTCCAGTGTGGGAGATGGCTCACAGCATTAGTCCAGTGTGGGAGATGGCTCACAGCATTAGTCCAGTGTGGGAGATGTGACCTGGGTCACTCTCAATGACCAACTGCTGTGACCCAGGTCACCCCTCAATGACCAACTGCTGTGACCTGGGTCACTCAATGACCAACTGCTGTGACCTGGGTCACTCTCAATGACCTGCTGTGACCTGGGTTACCAGGTTCCCAGGACAGTAATTTTGCTAATAAAATATGGGATAAAAACGTAGGTTATAGAACAAGATGCGGTTATTGCAACGTTTCCCTCTCCATGTAGAGGTTTTCCACAAAGAGATGAAGCTCTACATAGAGCGAGATAAAGTTTTACAAAGGGCGAAACGTTGTTCCGATAAACGCTTCTTCAATAACTGTGTCTGACCTTCACGATCATTATTTCTAATTTATAGTAATTATTATTATAATTATCATTATTATTATTAATATCGGAAAGCTACTATTATTCTCTCTCTCTCTCTCTCTCTCTCTCTCTCTCTCTCTCTCTCTCTCTTCTCTCTCTCTCTCTCTCTCTCTCTCTCTCTCTTTCTTTCAAGAGCGTGGGTTGAAACAGTAAAGAGTGAGAGAGCTAATAAATGCCCAGCTTGTCCAAGGCAGCAGAGAGAGCATCACATCAAAGGAATTCAAGAGCCTCGTTCGATCCCCGTCACTGTGCACTTTTATAGATTCTTATGCTTTAAAGGATCGTCCGGCCCCCATAAATGACTCTGAATCTATACACGTGATAATAAATGCTTTATAAATTGACTCCCGGGGGACGGACGGGCGTCTATATAATCGCCTATAATGGGATATGATCGCCTATAATGGGATATGATGGTCTATAATGGGTTATAATCGTCTATAATGGGATATAATCCCACGTTATGCAGACTCCAGTGTCCGCGCCGCCATCATGAATAATAGGGACACAAAATAGTTTAGTGTGACGTAAGAGAATGTCATTTTTGTCTCTCTCTCTCTCTCTCTCTCTCTCTCTCTCTCACACACACACACACACACACACACACACACATACACACACACACACACACAATATATATATATATATATATATATAATATATATATATATATATATATATATAATATATATATATATACACATATATATATATATATTATCTATTCCGAGGGTAACGTTCTAAGTGATATAATACAGAAATAGAATCCCAGTATAGAACATGAGCTCATAGTTTATATTCTCCGCAAAAGGTAGAGATAATACAACTCACATATCCCAGAATATAGTAAAGATAAAAGAAGGGAGGAAGTATATGCTGGTGGGTGAGCCAGAGGTTATCAAGCAGTGAGCGTCAGCCTCCTCTATTTCAGATAGGGAAAATGGGGAAATGTTCGTGACGGCTGTAATGGGAAGGACCTGAGGTACGCTCATTCCTAAGGGAGTAATTAAGTGATTGTCTTTGGCCATTTGCGTTCGCTGGGGTCGAGGCTCATCTCCTGGGGATGCCTTTTAGTTCGTGCTCACGGTCCAGGGGTTATTGACGTACTCATGTATTGCAAAGGGGCTGTGACTCGATCCCTGAAACCAAAAATAGATGGGTACTTATGTGGTCACGAATGAATACAAACACACACACACACACACACACACACACACACACACACACACAAACAGGAGGAGAGTGGTGGAGCACCTGGAACGGAACAAGAGTATAAACGCCAACCAGCACGGATTCATGGAAGGCAAATCCTGTGTCACGAACCTTCTGGAGTTTTATAATAAAGTAACAGAAGTAAGACACGAGAGAGAGGGGTGGGTTGATTGCATCTTCTTGGACTGCAAGAAGGCCTTTGACACAGTTCCTCACAAGAGATTAGTGCAGAAGCTAGAGGATCAAGCGCATATAACAGGAAGGGCACTGCAATGGATCAGAGAATAACTGACAGGGAGGCAACAACAATTCATGGTACGTGATGAGGTATCACAGTGGGCACCTGTGACGAGCGGGGTCCCACAGGGGTCGGTCCTAGGACCAGTGCTATTTTTGGTATATGTGAACGACATGATGGAAGGGTTAGACTCAGAAGTATCCCTGTTCGCAGATGATGTGAAGTTAATGAGGAGAATTAAATCAGATGAGGATCAGGCAGGACTTCAAAGAGACCTGGACAGACTGGACACCTGGTCCAGCAACTGGCTTCTCGAGTTTAACCCTGTCAAATGCAAAGTCATGAAGATCGGGGAAGGGCACAGAAGACCGCTGACGGAGTATAGGCTAGGTGGCCAAAGGCTGCAAACCTCGCTCAAAGAGATAGATCTTGGGGTGAGTATAACACCGAGCATGTCTCCGGAAGCACACATCAATCAGATAACTGCTGCGGCATATGGGCGCCTGGCAAACCGAGAACAGCGTTCCGATACCTTAGTAAGGAATCGTTCAAGACACTGTACACCGTGTACGTCAGGCCCATACTGGAGTATGCAGCACCTGTTTGGAACCCACACTTGATCAAGCACGCCAAGAAATTAGAGAAAGTGCAAAGGTTTGCTACAAGGTTAGTTCCAGAGCTAAGGGGAATGTCCTGTGAAGAAAGGTTAAGGGAAATCGGCCTGACGACACTGGTGGACAGGAGGGTCAGGGGAGACATGATAACGACATATAAAATACTGCGCGGAATAGACAAGGTGGACAAAGACAGGATGTTCCAGGGAGGGGACACAGAAACAAGGGGTCACAATTGGAAGTTGAAGACTCAGATGAGTCAAAGGGATGTTAGGAAGTGTTTCTTCAGTCATAGAGTTGTCAGGCCGTGGAATAGCCTAGAAAGTGACGTAGTGGAGGCGGGAACCATACATAGTTTTAAGACGAAGTTTGATAAAGCTCATGGAGCAGGAAGAGAGAGGACCCAGTAGCAATCAGTGAAGAGGCGGGGCCACGAGCTAGGACTCGACCCCTGCAACCACAAATAGGTGAGTACAAATACGTGAGTACACACACACACACACACACACACACACGCGCACATACACACACTCACACACACACACACACAGTGGTTCAACCAAAGATCCATAGAGAGGGAAAATAAATTTTTAGAAAATTAATTGAAGTTTAGAAAGAGATGGAGAAAAGAAAGTAGAGAAGCGATGAGTGAGAAGAAAAGATGAAGAACAATTTGAGCATAATAGAAGCAGCAAAAGATAAATCTGAACTGAAACTACTTAAAAGGAAGAACATAAGACCAGGTAAGAAGAGGGAAGGAAGTAGAACTCACAAGAAATGAGAGGGAAATCTGTAAGGAGCTAAACAAACTATATAAAGAGTCTTCTGGAAACAAGAACAGTGCCAGAGAATCAAAGACAAAGAATACACCAAAGGGTGCTGGAGGCATCAACAGCAATGGGACCTGACAAGTTGTCACCATTGTTTCTAAGATGGGGAGGAGAAACACTGAACCACTTGCTAAAATCTACAAGTCAATAGATACAGAACAATTGTCTGAAATCTGGAAGACAGTGAATGTAGTCCTTATATTTAAGAAAAGAGACATACAGGAAGGTGTGAACTACAGATGAGTATCACTGACATGCTTACAATGCAAGGTAATGAAGATTATCACAGTGAGCGTGACGGAGCACTTGGCGAGAGACTGGTTGAGAGATGGCAAATATTGTCTCGCAGACCTACTGGAGATCTATGATACGGTAACAGAAACGAGGCGGAAAAGAGAGGACTGGGTGGATTGCAAGAAGGCAATTGAATTTGTATCTCACAAGAAACTGGAACTTAATTTTGAGATGCAGGCAGGAATAACAGGGGATGCGGTACCGTGGATCAAAGAGGGGAAGGAGACAAGGAATGATTACCCAGGTTGAGAAGTCAAAATGACATACTGGAAGAGATAGGCAGATATGTCCCTCTTTGCTGATGACATAATATTAATGAAATAAGAAAGTTAAGAAGAAGCAATAAGAAGGTTAAGAAGGAGCATTAAGAAGGGTAAGAAGGAGCAATAGGGAGGTTAAGAAGGAGCAATAAGAAGGGTAAGAAGGAGCAATAAGGAGGTTAAGAAGGAGCAATAAGAAGGTTAAGAAGGAGCAATAAGAAGATTGAGAAGGAGCAATAAGACCGGAAACTGATTATAAACTCTGGGGACAGAGACTGCAAACCTCACTCAAGGAGAGAGACGCAGGGGTAAACATAGTGCCGAGAATATCGCCGGAGGTAAACATCAGACAAATAACTTCATGGCACTCCATACAACATATGTTAGACCCATACTCGAATATACATCACCAGCATGGAACCCTCACTTGAAGCATGTTAAGAAACTGGAGAAAGTGTAGAGGGATGCATTATGACTAGCGTCAGAGGTAAGGAGAAAGAGCCATCTAGAAAGGTTAAACAAACTGAACCTGGTGAAATTAGATGATAGAAGATCCATGGATGACATACAAAATACTTAGTAGACTTGAGAGGGTGAACAATGATAAACTGTTGGAGAGGCTGAGAACAGGTACGCAAGGGCACAGATGGAAGTTAAAGACACGGATGTGCCACAGGGATGTCAGGAAGCATTTATTCAGCTTCAACGTAGTCAGGAAGTGAAATGAACTGGACGAAGTACTAGTTGAGTCCGGCTCCATAAACAGTTTTAAGAATAGGTATGACAGGCCACACGACGCTAAGGAGAAGTAGAATCCAGAAAGTGGCGAGATGGAGAGCCAGGAGCTGGGACTCAACCAATATAGCCACAAATAGGTGAGTACACACACAAACCCTCATGCACGCGAGCTCGCACCCAAAGCGCATGTGCGCACGCACATCCATTCGAAGCAATATATATACGGCCATAAATGCACCTGTTTGGGAGCATAAAAAGTTAATAACGAAGCCTTGATGGAGGACTCGGTCGTGTGATATTCCACCAGCCGACTCCGCTCACACCTTCATAGCCTGAGCGGGTCCCGATCCCTACATCTGGCCCTGACTTGTTCTACGCAGCACTCTAATGCGTTGTTTTCCTCTCCCAAAGCCGAGGAACGGACTCGGACGCCTCCCAAACTCTACACCTGGCCGTGACTTGCACTCCGCCACACTCCAGTGCGTTATTTTTTACTTTCGAAGTCAAGCAACGGACCCAAACGCCGCACCTAAGTCCCGGATGAAAATGTAAACATCAGCCGTGTCCCTGGCACTATGAGTGCCTCCACCAGGCACTCACACTTGATACACTCATACTGGAGGCACTCACACATGATACACTTATACTGGAGGCGCTCGCACATGATACACTCAGACTGGAGGCACTCACACATGATACGCTCATACTGGAGGCACATACACATGATACACTCAAACATACACACGATACACTAGAGACCAGAGATGTATGTTTTTGTGAGAACCACAGCAGGAGTATTAAGACAGCTGAATGTCTGCCTCTGATTGAAACTAGAGAGAGAGAGAGAGAGAGAGAGAGAGAGACAGAGAGAGAGAGAGAGAGAGACAGACAGAGAGGGAGAGAGATTAATACCAGTGTGTCATTCAGCTCTTATTGTCTCTGCGGTGGTTCTTACAAAGCCTTGAAGTACCCGTCCTGTATGTGTGTGTGTGTGTGTGTGTGTGTGTGTGTGTGTGTGTGTGTGTGTGTGCATGTACTCACCTATTTGTGGTTGCAGGGGTCGATTCACAGCCCCTGGCCCCGCCCCTTTGCTGGTCGCTACTAGCGACTAGTGCGTGTGTGTTGAAATTCTTGGTATAGAGGAGAGATGTAAAGTGCGAGTCTCCATCAACACTGGGATCCCAGAGCCCAGGTTGGACAAGACATCATCTACCCTCCCCTCTTCACGTATCCCCACACGCCCACTCCCCTCGCGTCCCCACTACCCAATTCCCATGTAATAGTAACTCCAACCCTCCTGGTAGGAATCCTTTGAAGCTCCTGTAGCTGGTGAACCTGTAATGGAATGCTTGAGGACATTCTCATCACACTACTGAAGTCTCCCAACACAGGCTGACACATTTCAGTACCATGAATGCAACCCATCCTGCATGATGGAATATGACAGGGATACATAGCTAGCTTTTGTTCCCACAGTGTAGCTGTCATATAGGACAGTGTAGCACCACACTGCTTAAGTATTCAATTCTGCTAAATAAAAAAATGCAGAGGACATTTATGATAGAGGTTTCTTTCGTATTTTTATTTTTATGCGAAATTTATGATACTTTAAATAATTTATACTAGGGTTAAAGTAAACTAGATGTGTATGTGTAATGAGATATACACAACTTGGTGTATTACCGCTACTTACTGCTGTAGGTGCACATACCTCGACAGAGGTTGGGTGTTTGGTGGTATAAAGTCTCACAGGTGCACCAGGGTCAGTAAGGCTGCATCTCACATCTATAACACAAAATTTCTTTAATTTCTGTAAGAGAAATTAAAGTAAATTCTCAGTGTAAAGGAAATATGTATAAGAACATAAGAATGGGCCAGTAGGCCTGCTGCAGTGATCCTCTTCTTATTCTTATGTTCTTAACATAAGAAAGAAGGAACACTGCAACAGACCTTCTGACCCATGCGGAGCAGGTCCATGTCCCCCCCCCCCCCCTCCGGATTAGCCCAATGACCCACCCAGTCTGGTTACCTCCACTCATGGATGGAGCACGGCGCCAGACCCAGCAGCACAAGCTAGTCAGGTCCAACTCACACCCACCCACACCCAAGTAGCAACTGAGCATAAACAGACATACGTACGGGTAGATATGTACCATATCTTCTGCCATGACTTTCAATTCTAAACTCGGCGTAACGTTGCCAGAACAAAGATTTCTCTTGCAACAAAGCTGTCTGCTGTACATACATATAGCTCGCTTGGTAGCGCACTCAGCTCTACA
This sequence comes from Cherax quadricarinatus, assembly GCF_026875155.1. Lineage (NCBI taxonomy): Eukaryota > Metazoa > Arthropoda > Malacostraca > Decapoda > Parastacidae > Cherax > Cherax quadricarinatus. The sequence goes on along the minus strand of NC_069465.1, from coordinate 10,989,720 downwards.
TTGAATGTCCGTGGTTCCAGCCCTAGCAGTAAGTAGATACCTGGTTGTTAGCCGTCTGGTGTGGGTCGCATCCCGGGGACAAAATTAACCTAAGTTGCCCGAAATTGCTCTCATAACCAGGGGCTTACTATATAGCTTGCCACTGATGTCAGCTATGGTCTGTATAAGTTGTATAATGTACTTGCAGAAATAAAGATTATTATTTTATATATTATTATTATTATTATTATTATTATTATTATTATTATTATTAGAGTACAGGTTTAGACTGCCTTTACCTGTCTAACAAAACCCACGCTACGTCCCCCCTTCTCTTAACTTTCGTAAAAATTCCGAGATTTATGAATGAACCTCACCTGGCGTGGGTAGCCAACACTACTTCTATATTTGCCCACCCACACGCATGCGCACGCACGCACGCAAATACGCACTCGTACCACTCTTTCTCCTATAACTCTCACCCACGAAACGAAATCTTCGTTATAGTAGTGAAATCTGATTTCCATCGTAGGTTTAAGTTTCGTTTTGTTATGGGTTTGTGAGCTATAACAAACTCCGCGTTATAATTGGTCAACAAATACCACTGTGGAAAATATATAAGCGTAAGTATTAGGAAAAATATAATGAAAAATACAATAGCTATACAATGAGAAATGTAATTATATTACAATGGATATATATTGAAAAATATAATAAAAGTGTAATGAAAAATACAATATGTAATGAAAAATATAATGAAAAATAAAATGAATATATCATGAACCATGTAATGAAAAAAATAACGAATGTGATGAAAAAATATAACAAAATATAATGAAAAGTACAATGAAATGAAAAATATAAGGAAAATAATGAAAAATATAATGAAAATACAGCGAAAAATTTAAAGCTTGATAAACACTCTCTACTCTAGGGCACTACAGTACCCTAACTTAGCAGTACAGTACCCTAACTTAGCAGTACAGTACCCTAACTTAGCAGTACAGTACCCTAACTTAGCAGTACAGTACCCTAACTTAGCAGTACAGTACCCTAACTTAGCAGTACAGTACCCTAACTTAGCAGTTATACTAAGTACCCTAACTTAGCAGTACAGTACCCTAACTTAGCAGTACAGTACCCTAACTTAGCAGTACAGTACCCTAACTTAGCAGTACAGTACCCTATCTTAGCAGTACAGTACCCTAACTTAGCAGTACAGTACCCTAACTTAGCAGTACAGTACCCTATCTTAGCAGTACAGTACCCTAACTTAGCACTACAGTACCCTAACTTAGCACTACAGTACCGTAAGTTAGCACTACAGTACCCTAACTTAGCAGTACAGTACCCTAACTTAGCAGTACGTACCCTAACTTAGCACTACAGTACCCTAACTTAGCAGTACAGTACCGTAACTTAGCACTACAGTACCCTAACTTAGCACTACAGAACCCTAACTTAGCACTACAGTACCGTAAGTTAGCACTACAGTACCGTAACTTAGCACTACAGTACCCTAACTTAGCAGTACAGTACCCTAACTTAGCACTACAGAACCCTAACTTAGCACTACAGTACCCTAACTTAGCAGTACAGTACCGTAAGTTAGCACTACAGTACCGTAACTTAGCACTACAGTACCCTAACTTAGCACTACAGTACCGTAACTTAGCACTACAGTACCCTAACTTAGCACTACAGTACCCTAACTTAGCACTACAGTACCGTAAGTTAGCACTACAGTACCGTAACTTAGCACTACAGTACCGTAAGTTAGCACTACAGTACCCTAACTTAGCACTACAGTACCGTAACTTAGCACTACAGTACCCTAACTTAGCACTACAGTACCGTAACTTAGCACTACAGTACCCTAACTTAGCACTACAGCACTAACTTAAGACACTAGGATACACCAACTCATCATGACTTCCTTGCTAAGAAAATCACATTACAACTTTCCTGGGGATCTGCTGAGTAGACATAACAACTTCGTAACTTGATCGTTTTCCTTCATAGTGAAAAAAAATCCCTTGTAAATATGGAGAAGGAAGAAGGAACGAGGAGGAAATTGAAGAACGTGGCAAGGAGGAACAGGAGGAAGAAGGAGAACACGGAGAGGAGGAACGGGAGGAAGGAGAACACGGAGAGGAGGAACGGGAGGAAGGAGAACACGGAGAGGAGGAACGGGAGGAAGGAGAACACGGAGAGGAGGAACGGGAGGAAGAACATGGCGAGGAGGAACAGGAGAAGGAAGAAGAATATGAGGAGGAGCAGAAAGGGAAAGAGGAGGAACCGCCGCCGCTAGTGAGAGGAAAGAAGGAAGGAATGAAGAACTTGAAGGTGAGGGAAAGATGGAACTACAACACCGAGTCTGTATGTCTGGAGTTACTCCTGACCTCGACACTATACACCGCCACTTACACTAGTTCCTTACCTTGTGGACACTACCGTGCCTGTGCGTAGAACTACGTATGTGATGTGCTGCTTTCACCGCTTCCTCCTCCAGGTGATGCCACTTCCTAGACACTCTGAGGCTGTGAATCAGTCCTCTCATTAACTGTAGTCAGTGCTGCCTTGTACCAGATTAACATTTTTTAAACAGTCTGCCACTGTTTGTCTAATTAAGTCTTCTGAGTGTGTGTGTTACTGTGCCACTGTGCATCTGATTGTCTTCTTTATAATCATCGTGCCTCTGAGTGTCCTCTGTGTTATCCTCGTGCCTCTGAGTGTCCTCTGTGTTTTTCTCGTGCCTCTGAGTGTCCTCTGTGTTATCCTCGTGCCTCTGAGTGTCCTCTGTGTTATCCTCGTGCCTCTGAGTGTCCTCTGTGTTATTATGTCTTCCTTGGTCCTGTCATCATCAAAGTTTCTCGGATTTAGTGGTTTCAGTTGCTTGTACTTGGACGACAAAACAAGAGTATGTTACGACACTGCTGAGGAAGTCTCTGTTTAACACGACGTGTGTTGCTGTGGACACGTCGTCCCTCGGCAGAAACGACATATAGAGCAAAGACTTTGGCGTAAACCTTTATTGTAGCATGTCCTCGTGAGTCAGCTCTCTCAGTTCCTCGTAAGTCAGCTCTCTCAGTTCCTTGTAAGTCAGCTCTCTCAGTTCCTCATAAGCCAGCTCTCTCAGTTCCTTGTAAGTCAGCTCTCTCAGTTCCTCGTAAGCCAGCTCTCTCAGTTCCTTGTAAGTCAGCTCTCTCAGTTCCTCGTAAGCCAGCTCTCTCAGTTCCTTGTAAGTCAGCTCTCTCAGTTCCTCGTGAGTCAGCTCTCTCAGTTCCTCGTAAGTCAGCTCTCTCAGTTCCTCGTCAGTCAGCTCTCTCAGTTCCTCGTAAATCAGCTCTCTCAGTTCCTCGTAAGTCAGCTCTCTCAGTTCCTCGTAAGTCAGCTCTCTCAGTTCCTCGTGAGTCAGCTCTCTCAGTTCCTCGTGAGTCAGCTCTCTCAGTTCCTCGTAAGTCAGCTCTCTCAGTTCCTCGTGAGTCAGCTCTCTCAGTTCCTCGTGAATCAGCTCTCTCAGTTCCTCGTAAGCCAGCTCTCTCAGTTCTTTGTAAGTCAGCTCTCTCAGTTCCTCGTAAGCCAGCTCTCTCAGTTCCTTGTAAGTCAGCTCTCTCAGTTCCTCGTGAGTCAGCTCTCTCAGTTCCTCGTAAGTCAGCTCTCTCAGTTCCTCGTGAGTCAGCTCTCTCAGTTCCTCGTGAATCAGCTCTCTCAGTTCCTCGTGAATCAGCTCTCTCAGTTCCTCGTGAATCAGCTCTCTCAGCTCCGGGCTTAACCTTTTACAAGTTTCAGTGTTTTCTTGCATGTTTGTTCAGGTGTGTGGGTTTCAGGTTGATGAAAGAGACACATGGGCAGCACTTGGATATCTTTATTGCTTAAACGTTTCGCCTGGATAGTAGGCTTCTTCAGTAGAATACAGAGGTACCCAAGTGCTACCCATGTCTTATTCATCCACTTGTCTTATTGCGTATCATTAATATGATGTGGGCATCAAGCTGGTGCTCCACACACTAACAGGTCTGACATAGGTCGTCCTTGCTGTCGACACTGTTGTTGATATGGTAATGGCGATATGCTCGGTGGTATCCTTACTCCATGGTCTCCACCTTGTTTCAAATTTGAATTATCTCCATTCTGCAGTCTATACACTCATCAGTTTTCTCTGGTTTTCAGAGATCTAAACCTTGTACTCTCAGGGATTGAACTCCAGGAGGTGTTTCTCAAGTTATCCATGGATTGCGTACTACAACTGTGTAACTTGTCAGTGGTCCAAGTTGGACCGAAACATCGTTATAAGTTGCGTATAGTCTTTGTCTTCTACATTGTAAATTCTCCTTCTTTTAGCTTTATATTATAAGCGACCAGCAAATTATATGGATTTACATCACTGATGCTAGCACTAACCCTTGTGGCACTCCACTCGTTGCCTCTGACCCACAATTAAGCTGTCAAGAGTCAAGCTCTATCTCCCGAGCTCACTAAAGTTTCGTCAACTGGCATTACTTCTTCCTGGCCTTTAGTCATACAATGTTTTAAATATGTATATACCGAGTCTACCTCCTTCCTTCCTTCCTTTTACACAGCTATATTAGGGGTCGGTTTATTTGACCTGCCCATGTATCACATACCTGCCCATGTATCACATACCTGCCCATGTATCACATACCTGCCCATGTATCACATACCTGCCCATGTATCACATACCTGCCCATGTATCACATACCTGCCCATGTATCACAAAACCTGCCCATGTATCACATACCTGCCCATGTATCACATACCTGCACGTGTATCACATACCTGCCCATGTATCACATACCTGCCCATGTATCACATACCTGCCCATGTATCACATACCTGCCCATGTATCACATACCTGCCCATGTATCACATACCTGCCCATGTATCATACCTGCCCATGTATCACATACCTGCCCATGTATCACATACCTGCACATGTATCACATACCTGCCCATGTATCACATACTTGCCCATGTATCACATACCTGCCCATGTATCACATACCTGCCCATGTATCACATACCTGCACATGTATCACATACCTGCCCATGTATCACATACCTGCACATGTATCACATAACTGCCCATGTATCACATACCTGCCCATGTATCACATACCTGCCCATGTATCACATACCTGCCCATGTATCATACCTACCCATGTATCACATACCTGCCCATGTATCACATACCTGCCCATGTATCACATACCTGCCCATGTATCATACCTGCCCATGTATCACATACCTGCCCATGTATCACATACCTGCACATGTATCACATACCTGCCCATGTATCACATACCTGCCCATGTATCACATACCTGCCCATGTATCCCATACCTGCCCATGTATCACATACCTGCCCATGTATCGCATACCTGCCCATGTATCGCATACCTGCCCATGTATCACATACCTGCCCATGTATCACATACCTGCCCATGTATCACATACCTGCCCATGTATCACATACCTGCCCATGTATCACATACCTGCACATGTATCACATACCTGCCCATGTATCACATACCTGCCCATGTATCACATACCTGCCCATGTATCACATACCTGCACATGTATCACATACCTGCCCATGTATCACATACCTGCCCATGTATCACATACCTGCCCATGTATCACATACCTGCCCATGTATCACATACCTGCACATGTATCACATACCTGCCCATGTATCACATACCTGCACATGTATCACATACCTGCACATGTATCACATACCTGCCCATGTATCACATACCTGCCCATGTATCAGATACCTGCCCATGTATCACATACCTGCTCATGTATCACATACCTGCCCATGTATCATACCTGCCCATGTATCACATACCTGCCCATGTATCACATACCTGCACATGTATCACATACCTGCCCATGTATCACATACCTGCCCATGTATCACATACCTGCCCATGTATCACATACCTGCCCATGTATCACATACCTGCACATGTTTCACATACCTGCCCATGTATCACATACCTGCCCATGTATCACATACCTGCCCATGTATCACATACCTGCACGTGTATCACATACCTGCACGTGTATCACATACCTGCCCATGTATCACTTACCTGCCCATGTATCACATACCTGCCCATGTATCACATACCTGCCCATGTATCACATACCTGCTCATGTATCACATACCTGCACATGTATCACATACCTGCCCATGTATCACATACCTGCACATGTATCACATACCTGCACATGTATCACATACCTGCCCATGTATCACATACCTGCCCATGTATCACATACCTGCCCATGTATCACATACCTGCCCATGTATCACATACCTGCCCATGTATCACATACCTGCACATGTATCACATACCTGCACATGTATCACATACCTGCCCATGTATCACATACCTGCCCATGTATCACATACCTGCCCATGTATCACATACCTGCCCATGTATCACATACCTGCCCATGTATCACATACCTGCCCATGTATCATACCTGCCATGTATCACATACCTGCCATGTATCACATACCTGCACATGTATCACATACCTGCCCATGTATCACATACCTGCCCATGTATCACATACCTGCCCATGTATCACATACCTGCCCATGTATCATACCTGCCCATGTATCACATACCTGCCCATGTATCACATACCTGCACATGTATCACATACCTGCCCATGTATCACATACCTGCCCATGTATCACATACCTGCCCCTGTATCACATACCTGCCCATGTATCACATACCTGCCCATGTATCACATACCTGCACATGTATCACATACCTGCCCATGTATCACATACCTGCACATGTATCACATACCTGCCCATGTATCACATACCTGCCCCTGTATCACATACCTGCCCATGTATCACATACCTGCCCATGTATCACATACCTGCCCATGTATCACATACCTGCCCATGTATCACATACCTGCCCATGTATCACATACCTGCCCCTGTATCACATACCTGCCCATGTATCACATACCTGCACATGTATCACATACCTGCCCATGTATCACATACCTGCCCCTGTATCACATACCTGCCCATGTATCACATACCTGCCCATGTATCACATACCTGCCCATGTATCACATACCTGCCCATGTATCACATACCTGCCCATGTATCACATACCTGCCCATGTATCACATACCTGCACATGTATCACATACCTGCCCATGTATCACATACCTGCACCCACACTGCAGTGAGCGCTCGTTGCAAAATTCCATTGCTAAAATTTCTATGACCGCTTTTTTTGTGAGAGGGAAGATCAACATGGCAGATATTTCTGTCAGCATCCCCACTATCATATCCAAAACACGCCCCCTTACAAATCTAGAAAATTCCCATGACAGTTTCAGGGGAACACATAAGAGTCGTTTGGGGGGAATTAGAAGCCCAGTATCGGGGGGTACATAAATGTAGTTTCAGGGGAACACACAATAGCCGTTCTGGAGGAATTAGAAGCCCAATCTCCGGGGATATATAAATGCTGTTTCAGGGGAACTTATAACAACAGCTTCTGGGGGCGAGGGGACAATATAAAGGCCTTTCTCGGAGGACATATAGGAGCAATATCCGGGGGAACATACTAGTTTCAAGGAAGATGCATAAAACCAGTTTCAGGGGGATATGTGAAACTAGTTTCAGGGGGGTATTTGCAAGACTGACATTTTCCGTCACATCCCCTATATTAAATACCGATATATCTCTGTTTACAGTTTTAAATACCACAATTTTGTTTTAATAAAATACTGGTAAATATTACATTTCTGGAATTTGGATCGTCATTGAAAGGACATTTAATAACAATATCTCGCGACAAGAACATTATAAATCCCAAAAAGATTTTGATACATTAAATAACAGATTAAAAATTAAATTACGAATTTTAAGTATTTATTATTGCATATATTCCTCTCAAGAGTATATATATGTCGTGCCGAATAGGTAGAACTTGCGATCTTGGCTTAAATAGCAACACTCATCTTGCCATATAGGACAAGTGAAAATTTGTGTATGCAATAATTCGCCAAAATCATTCTGAACCTAACGAAAATAATATATATTCTCTGTGTTTGTTTAGTATTAAATTATTGTAAACAAATCTAAAATATATTTTGTTGGGTTAGGCTAAAATAAATTGCTCTTGTTATAATAAGGTTAGGTAAGTTTTCTAAGATTCTTTTGGAGCAAATTTAAATTTTTTTACATTAACATTAATGAAAAAAATATATCTTTAAACGTATAAGAGAAAATTTTAGGAAGGACTTAATTTTAAATGAGTTCTTGCTAATTGACCAGTTTTACATATTCGGCACGACATATATATATATATATATATATATATATATTATATATATATATAATATATATATATATATATATATATATATATATAATTGTAACCAAGAACGAGTGATATTGATCAATAACAATACTGCGCTAGCCAAGGATTCGAACCCATATTGTACTGGCCCGCTATTATGAGCGGCGAGAACCACATGACGCCGTAACCCACAGAACTACCCAGGTGCTTGGTTCTTGTAGTATTGGGCGGTCCTGTGGGTTAAAGCGTCATGTGGTGAAACTAGTTTCACCACATGACCACTGACCATGAACTTCGTTTTAAAGTCTATCGAAAACCAACCAACCAAAACGATCTTCTCCACTTCTACTCTCACCACGACAACAAAACTAAACTTGGTGTAATTATAGGCTTCTTCCTGCGCGCACTCAGAATCTGCAGCAATGAGTTCCTTGAGGAAGAATGCACTATAATTGAACAAGTATTTTCTAAACTCCACTATCCTCGTCACTTCATCAGAGACTGCAGACGGCGGGCATTAAACATCTTCAACACACCCAGAGAAGACACTGCCGAGAAGAGATACATAGTCCTCCCCACCAACTCCATTGCCAAACATGTTTCCAACATCTTTTCCAATACATCATTCCAAGTATCTACCTCCACAACCACGACCATCAAGGACATCACCAGTAGTAGACAGGACAAGCTTCCATCCTCTGCAGGGGTATACATAATCCCTTGTAATGACTGCAACAAATTATACGTGGGCGAAACATCAAGAGACCTCCAAACACGTATTTCAGAACACCAATATGCAAGCAGGACTGACGATACAAGGAATGCCTGTGTACAACATCACAATTCACACAACCATTTAATTAACTACAGAAACTCAAGACTTATAGCCACAGAAGACAACACCCAATACCGAAGAATCCTGGAATCATCGCTTATCTCTATAACCAACAATTTCAACCAGAACAACGGCTTCTATAACATAGCTGAACCACTCGCCAAGAAACTTCTTCATCGCTATCCCACATAAGAACACAGAACACTGCAGAAGGTCTACTCACAACTTGTCCAATACCCCTGCCAAGCTACCCAAGACTCATAACCCCACCCGGTAGATCATCAGATGCAGCATTCTCCACCTGACCTCAACATTCTGAACCTGACTATAAATACTCCCGTACCTTCAACTCCAGGTAGATCTGTGCGTGACTTGAAAAAGCCCATTGTGTGAGTGAAACGTTGTCAACAAAGGATCACATTAAACTGCATATGTGTTTATGTTTCCATGTGGTTCTCACTCACAGTAGCGGCCAGTACAACATGGGTTCGAATCCTTGGCTAGCGCAGTGTTGTTATTGATATATATATATATATATATATATATATATATAATATATATATATATTATATAATATATATATATATATATATGACACACACACTCACTCTCTATATTTCTTTATTTTCTTTAAAGAAACTTTGACTTACCGGGAAAATGGGCTTAGTGGAAGGTTTTAAAACTTAACACCACAATTTTTACGCCATTAAGAAAGTTGGAGGTTGGCTAAATTCATCTTTCATAATCAAAGTGTGAAAGCTTTATACCCAGACAGCATTTTTTTCACAGTGATGAATATTTTAAAAGCTCTTAAGCGAGTGTGTTTTTTTTTCAATCTCTGCTAATAAATTCGGTCCTAACAACCTTGTAAATCACCCCTATATACAACTATTATAAGAGGTGTGTAAACTGCTCCTTGAAGTCGACATCAGGAGCCGCATAAATTATATTTGCTTCGACTGTAGGGGTGACTGTGTGAGGTATTAATGGTGTGGTAAGGGTAGCATGAGTACACGAAAAGAGAACCCATTAAATGTAAAGGGACCACGACTTAACGCCCTACCTTGATACTCAAGGGGTACTAGAGCCTGGTCGTTCAGGTCAGCAAGTATAGGTAACCTACAGATAACCCACGGCCCGGTCCCAGACCAAGGTTCCCGTTAATGTGATCTGAAGAGAAGTAATTTATCAAATTCCTCTTGAAGACTGCAAGAAACCTGTTGGTTATCTACTTACGAATGAAGGGAAGGTTCTAAGAAGCTCTGGTTCCTCTACACTTACTGAGTTATCTCATAGCGTATTCACTACACCTTTGCTTTTCACTGGGGGTAATTTCCACTGTATGATGAGCCTCACTCCTTGCAAATTTAACAAAAGTCCGTCTAACATTAATCTACTGTAAATGTATTCATGTTTCTCTCTCTCTCTTGTTCTCCTAAGAGTACGATTTTGTTTTAAGATTTCTTAATTCACAGTAGCTGTTTGGCGGAACTGATACTGTGAGTGGAAGTTATTTGTATATTATCTAAATCTGACATTTTGTGTTCATTACAAGTGCCTCTCAATGAACAGTAATAATTTAGACTGGAGAGTACAAATGCTTGAAGAACATCGTCACTGGTTTAGTCTAGAGAGTACAAGTGTCATGAAGAACATTGTCACTAGCTTTCAATATTACCTATGCGTGTTCTTGTGGAAATATAAACACATATGCAGTATAATGTGATCCTTTATTGGCAACGTTTCACCCACACAGTGGGCTTTTTCAAGTCACACTGAAAAAGTCACACACAAAGCCCACTGTGTGGGTGAAACGTTGCCAATAAAGGATCACATTATACTGCATATGTGTTTATATTTGCACTGTGTCGGTATTTGATACCATTTATTTCCATCTATGCGTGTTCTTATTATCCAGTCTATCAGATTTTGTGCAGTTGTAAGACTAACATTAGTGTGTTCTTTGAATGCATTTTTACACACGTTGCTTCACATTTATTGCAGTTTATCCCATTCTATGTAGTGGTAATTCTGTGTCCCTTTAATTTCTCCATGACGGAGTAACAGAAATTTGTCGTGAACTCGTCTCTTTTCTGTTGACATTTAAAGACTTAAATTGCACTTTCAAGATTTTCTGTGTCTGTCAGACATGTGAATGAGAAAGCGATCTGAGGCGAGCACTGTTCTCATCTGACCAGTAAATCTGACCAGTAAATCTGACCAGTAAATCTTTGCTTTCACTTTATTGATTATTACTCTTTGGGTCCGGTTTTTTACAAAACTGAAGATAAATCAGTCTATTCTGTTTTTCATTCAATCATTTTGCACGATCCTACACTTGTTGAAGACTTCAGGAAAATCAGCATTTTGTTATCCTCCAGTGCATCTAAGACCATGTTGTCATGGTAACTGCTGTTTGAATAAAAGATTTAGGAACCTGTTACCCTTGTCTATATAATAATAATCTTTATTTCTACAAGAACATGGTATACAGACTATAGATAACATTGTACTATATAGAAAGCCGCTTGTTATGTAGAACATTTAGGTGAAATTAGGTCAGTTTTGTCCCAGGATACGACCCACACCAGTCGACTAACACCCAGGTACCTATTTTACTGATGGGTGAACATTGAACAGTAGGTGTATTAAGGAAACACGTCTAATGCTTCGATCCAAACCGGGGATCGATGCCCCGAACCACTGCGTGAGCTGAGTCCGCTGACGATTGAGCTACGGGATACACTGGCTCCCTCACTCTTTTGTTAGTCTGACTTTGTAAGTGGTTCATGTTGGACCGTAACGTCGTGGTAAGTTCCTCTCTGTGTCTTACCTGTTACCTGTGTCATACCTGTGACCTGTGGCTTACCTGTAACCTGGGCCATAACTGTGACCTGTGGCTTACCTGTGACCTGTCTTACATGTGACCAGCGACTTACCTGTGACCTGTGGCTTACCTGTGACCTGTGTCATACCTGTGACCTGTGGCTTACCTGTGACTTACCTGTGCCATACTTGTGACTTGTGGCTTACCTGTGACCTGTGTCTTACCTGTGACCTCTGTGACCTGTGTCTTACCTGTGACCTCTGTGACCTGTGTCTTACCTGTGACCTGTGTCTTACCTGTGACCAGTGACTTACCTGTGACCTGTGTCTTACCTGTGACCTGCACCTTACCTGTGGCTGATTTCGATACCTTCCCCCCCGCCGTTGACCTGGTCAATCTCTCCTTCAACCTTCAATGTGTTTTTTCAATTTATTAATATTGGTAAACAATAATTAAAACCTATCAGTTAAAGGATAAATCATCGCAGTTTTCATCTCGGATGTACCTATTTAAAATGCCTGATCAACCAGGCTATGATGGCTGTGTAACAGAAGAGTTATGCTACAGCCCCGCCAGCAGCAACAGTCTAGTTGACCAGGCTGAAGAACCTCGAAATCAGCATAAAAATAAGCATCATGAACCATATCATGGTTATCGGTTAGCTGGACTTGAGTCCTGGAGGGCGGGATGGAGATATGTTGCAGTTTTTGAACAGTAGTGTCGGCACGCATCTGCCAAGACAGTGATGGAGTGAGTGATGATGAAAGTGTTTTTTTCTTTCTTTAAAGGGTCATCGTGGCTCTGTGGGAAACGGCGTACACGTTAATAAAATAAATAAATAAAAAATGAAACATTAATTAGCATCATAACAATGTTCACTTCATCATCATCATCAACGTCATCGTCATCATCGTCATCGTCTTCATCATCGTCATCGTCATCGTCATCATCATCATCATCGTCATCATCATCGTCATCATCATCGTCACCATCATCATCATCATCATCACCATCATCACCATCATCACCATCATCACCATCATCACCATCATCACCATCATCACCATCATCACCATCATCACCATCATCACCATCATCACCATCATCACCATCATCACCATCATCATCACCATCATCACCATCATCATCACCATCATCACCATCACCATCACCATCATCACCATCACCATCACCATCATCACCATCATCATCACCATCATCACCATCATCGTCATCATCACCATCACCATCATCACCATCATCACCATCACCATCATCACCATCATCATCACCATCATCACCATCATCATCACCATCATCGTCATCATCACCATCACCATCACCATCACCATCACCATCATCATCATCAATAATAAACGCTCAGGGCAGGAGCTAAGGTCTTCAGTAAACGTCTGGCTAAAATCATGCATTTCTACCGTAATGTTAAGCAGGTTTATGCTAAGGGTGTGTGCCCCAAATATCTATACCCCTCCCCTTCCCCAAACACCCCCTCCCAAACCCCTTCCCCTCCCCTCTCTCCCTCCCCTCCCCTCCCCTCTCCTCCTCCTCTCTCCCCTCCCTCCCACACCACCACCTACCACCCTTCCCCTGGTTACCTCTATCCACATCCCTGCCTGCAGGAAAAATGGTCAGACTTCTTATAACTTCGAAACGAAAAGAAAAAGTTGCCAGACTCTGACGATGCAAAATGGAATTTTTTTTTCTATTAAAGAAAATTGGATACATCAGCAGTGTGTTGCTACACCACTCTGTATGATAGTTACATTGTGTAACACCAGCAGTGTGTTACTACACCACTCTGTATGATAGTTACATTGTGTAACACCAGCAGTGTGTTGCTACACCACTCTGTATGATAGTTACATTGTGTAACACCAGCAGTGTGTTACTACACCACTCTGTATGATAGTTACATTGTGTAACACCAGCAGTGTGCTGCTACACTATTCTTTATGATAGTTACATTGTGGGAACAAAAGCTAGCTATGTTTCACTGTCATATTCCATCACACAGGATGGGTTACATACATGAACTACTGAAATGTGTCAGCCTGAGCTGGGAGACTTTAGTACTGTGATGAGGATATCGTCAAACATTCCACTATGTTCAGTAACCAAGGTAGCCTCAGAGGTTTCATTAAGGGAGTCTCTCAGTGTTTTATAAAGATACCTCAGTCTACTCAGAGCGGGGTAGCAGAAAATAAATAAAGAGAATGGGAGGGAGATTTTGGACTCCATAACATATCCAAGAGTACAAATACCTAGACATAATGTAATGTCATTGTAATATGTGCTCGACATGACAACAACATACACTGGAAGTCGCTCACAACACCCACAGCTCTGTCATGTCTCAAATGGAAGAACTTAAGGTTCATCTCTTGTATAAAAGCAACTTAAGCATTTATTTATTTAGAAATTTTCATATCACAAGTTCAATGAAGACTCGATGGAATCTATTTTCTCTCACATCCTACACTCAAAACCTTTCTAACTGCCTATACTTTCCTTCCTACCCACATTTATATATGTATGAAATGTCTTGTCTGGTCCTGAAGGACAGATACAAAACCAAA
>NC_069465.1:10967604-10970104 GCF_026875155.1 Cherax quadricarinatus | reverse complement strand
ATATATATATACACGGGCAGGGTGGCCCGTAAAAGAAAAACTTCCATCATTTACTCCATCACTGTCTTGCCAGAGGCGTGCTTACACTACAGTTATAAAACTGCAACATTAACACCCCTCCTTCAGAGTACAGACACTGTACTTCCCATCTCCAGGACTCAAGTCCGGCCTGCCGGTTTCCCTGAATCCCTTCACAAATATTACTTTGCTCACACTCCAACAGCACGTAAAGTCCTGAAACCATTTGTCTCCATTCGCTCCTAACATAATCACGCATGCTTGCTGGAAGTCCAAACCCCTCTCACACAAAACCTCCTTTACCCCCTCCCTCCAACCTTTCCTAGGCCGTCCTCCACCCCGCCTTCCCTCCACTACAGATTTATACACTCTCGAAGTTATTCAATTTTGTTTCATCCTCTCTACACATCTGAACCATCTCAACAACTCCTCAGCCCTCTGGATAATAGTTTTGGTAACCCTACACCTCCTAATTTCCAAACTACGAATTCTATGCATTATATTCACACCACATATTGCCCTCAGACATGACATCTCCACTGCCTCCAGCCTTTTCCTTGTTGCAACATTCACCACCCATGCTTCACACCCTATACGTTGGTATAACTATACTCTCAAATGGGTTAAAGCGTCATGTGGTTCTCACTCACAATGGCGGGCCAATACAACATGGGTTCGAATCCTCAGCTAGCGCAGTGCTGTTATTGATCAATACCACTCGTTCATGGTATTGATATATATGTAATATATTATATATATATATATATAATATATATATATATAATATAATATATATATATATATATATATATATATATATATATATATATATATATATATATATATATATGCAAAACAACCACTCTGAAAAAATAGAGAAATTCCAAGCGCTTTCGTGACTACTCACATTATCAAGGAACTATATCTAGTTCCTTGATAATGTGAGTAGTCACGAAAGCGCTTGGAATTTCTATATTTTCTCAGAGTGGTTTTTTTTGCATATTCCGAAATCACCTGTTTTCTGTGATCTTATTGCATATATAATATATATATATATATATATATATATAATATATATATATATATATATATATATATATATATATATATATATATATATATATATATATAATTAGTAAATGTAGGGAATTCTGAAAACAGTTCAAAATATTTATTTAGGTTTTGAAGTATTTCAATAGCCTTCTCTTGAATATTTCCCGACTTATCCGGCGCTGCTCACTTATCTGATCAGCGGCATAATATTCTCTCGCTTATCCGGATATTCAACGTTAATTAGAAAATCTTTGCACTAAACTTTTGAAATATTGTTGCAATATTTTGAATATTTCATTAAACGTTTTGATACTCCGATGTTTCGATCCCTTAATTTTTTTTTGAATTTTGAATTAAACGTTCTAATTCCTAATTATAAGTAACGAGTTGTGAAACGTTTCGAACGCTCGGATACTCTTCATTTCGAACACAGACTTGTGTAAAGTAAAAGGGCACAAGTGCAACTAATGTGACATCTTCATTGTGGCAACGTTTCGCTCTCCAGGAGCTTTGTCAATTATTGTCGGTAATTCTACCAACATTATTACAACACTGACTTAGCTGTCTTCATGAGGGAAATTGACAGGTCAGTTGCTGATCAGTCAGATTGTGGTGGAGAGCATGCTAGCACCCACAGCCTGGTTGACGAAAGCATGAGCCAGAAGGCCTGGTCCGGGGGGGGGAATGATCCCCGGTGTAGTCAACAAGTAGACAACAGGTTGGTTGCGGGGGTATGGGGAAGGGAAGGGGAAGGGGGTGGGGGAAATATATGTCAGTGTCAGTGTCTTGACAGTGCCCTCCCACCCCTCCCCCTCACATTCCCTCTCACCTTCCCTCTCACTTTTCCCCTCTTCTCTTTCTCCACTCCCCCTCTCGCTCAATCTTCCCATTCTCCGACATCTCCCTTCTCATCTCTCTTCTCCTCCCTCCCTCCCCACCCTTCAGCACCCGTCACCCCCTCCCTCCCTCTCTCCCCTCCATACAGCATCCGTCACCTCCCCTCCCTCCCTACAACACCCGTCACCCCTTCCATCCCCCCTCCCCACTGTTCTATTTTAACGATACACCGATAATCCAAAGCCTCACCACTCTTTAATATACGGGAGAGGTGAGGAAGGGAGGGGGAGTGAGGGAAGGAGGGAGGGAGGGAGGAAGGATGGTGAGAGTGGTAGGAGGGAGGGAAAGAGATGATGCAGGTAGTAAGGAAGAAGAGAGGGTGATAAATGCAGAACATATATAGGTAGGTAGGGAGGGGAAGGAGAGAACTTGAGGATTCTAGCAACTCCTCTCAATATATCTGGTTGAATCCTATTCTTGCAAAGTACTTGTTCAGCTGGTTCTTGAACGACTGTGATGTCTTTCAACATTAACCAGCAGTTTATTCCATTCTGCTATAATTCTGTAAAAGAAAAATCTTAGTATATGTTTG
>NC_069465.1:10922604-10962604 GCF_026875155.1 Cherax quadricarinatus | reverse complement strand
TAGTAGTGGTGGTAGTAGTGGTGGTAGCAGTGAACTACTGGTAGGTATGGTCAGTTCCTTCCATCTACGTACTTGTAGACTAATTATCAAATATCCACGCCAGCTTTTGAAATACAGAATGGTAATTTTTCTTAAATAAATTCCGATGTTGTTTTTCAAGTATTGTACCGGGTTCTTCATCACCAGGTCTGCAGATGGTATACCTGGAGTTTACCTGGAGAGAGTTCCGAGGCTGAACGCCCCCGCGGCCCGGTCTGTGGCCAGGTCTCATGGAGGATGAGGGCCTGATCAACCAGGCTGTTACTGCTGGCCGCATGAAATTGATGGGGACTGTAAAATAACCTTTTGATGCCTGTCTCTGTATCTGTCTCTGTCTCTCTGTCTCTCTGTCTGTCTCTCTCTCTGTCTCTCTCTCTCTCTCTGTCTCTCTCTCTCTGTCTCTCTCTCTCTCTGTCTCTCTCTCTCTCTCTCTCTCTCTCTCTCTCTCTCTCTCTCTCTCTCTCTCTCTCTGACTCTCTCTCTCTCTCTCTCTCTCTCTCTCTCTCTCTCTCTCAGCAGGCAACACACGACCAAGGTACACTACCGACACCCCAAAATCCCCTGGAGTAATCCGTTTTAGACTTCCCCTTCAAGTTGGCCTTGCCACCTTCCACCAATCCTCCCCCTCCATCCTTCTCCCTCATCCTTCCCCTCCATCCTTCTCATCCATTCTCCGCCCTTATCTACCTCTTCTTCTTCATCTTCCTCCTCCTCTTTTCTCCATCCCACCTTCCTTTAAAGGATTTAATTCATTTTAGGCATATATTAACCTAGTATAGGCTTACATTAACCTAGTATAGGCTTACATTAACCTAGTATAGGCTTACATTAACCTAGTATAGGCTTACATTAACCTAGTATAGGCTTACATTAACCTAGTATAGGCTTACATTAACCTAGTATAGGCTTACATTAACCTAGTATAGGCTTACATTAACCTAGTATAGGCTTACATTAACCTAGTATAGGCTTACATTAACCTAGTATAGGCTTACATTAACCTTGTATAATCTTATATTAACCTAGTATGGGTTTATATTTGATCTTATTAGCCTTGTATGTACTAATATTTACCTAATAATCTAACATAGCTTAGAGTATAGGATTATTTATGATGTCATTGTAAATAAAATTTATATCACTTACGTAACTGAATTAATATTGCGATCATCTGATATATATTTGTTAAGTTACCAAGTTTGTGTAGGCAGTTTGTTTACATTGTATATTTATAGTATATTGTACACGAATGGCATGCAATACCGACAAGATGATAATTTAGACACGTGTGCAACATCTGGATATCTTTATTGTAGACGTTTCGCCCTCCAGTGACTTTATCAATACAAATTCAAGGACATGTTATTTTTGGCTAGGTTATACTATGGAGATCTGGGAAGGTTGTTGGACTGTATTGGTGACTGTAGAGTATTTTTTTTACGAGAATTTAGAGTTTTAAATGAGGTATGTGTGAGTTTTGAATCAGTGTTCGTCTAGGCAGAGTCGGAACGTCTTTACATTCGGTCCGGTCCGGCCGCGGCCCGGTCACAGACCGGGCCGCGGGGGCGTTGACCCCCGGAACTCTCTCCAGGTAAACACTGCACTGAGCACACAGTCAGTACATTTATTTGATGAATACGTAAGATCAGTCATAATGGCCTAGAATTTTGCTCAATGATTCCTTTGAGTTGCGGGAGGTGTTGTACTCTGGGAGCCCGGCCCTGGGCCAGGCTCGTCTGGTGCTAAGTATAGTAGACACTTTACCGTGTCCCAGGACATTATTATGTGCTTATGCAAATAATCTATATATGTGCATGCATTCGTCATGCTTTTCAAGCGGAGATTTCAGGCTGTGATGGATATGTGGGTCAGTATGCCACCACCAGCAACAACCTGATTGACCAGGGAAGCACCAGACGAACTCATGGCCCGGGCTCTGGAGGTAGAAAAACTCTCGCAACTCATCAAAGGTATATCAAAGATACAAAGCAATGATCGTTTCTGCCTAACAAGCAGAGTGTAAATTCATTGTTGCAACAGCTCTGAAAAAATCAGTTTGAATATCTTGAAAAATTATGTTTTTGATATTAAATAATTTAGGCGGGGGAGGTAGAACCTGGGTAGGAAGGAGACAGAACTTGGTGAGGGGGAGGCAGAACCTGGAAGGAGGGGAGTAACCTGGGGAGGGGGGGCAGAACCTGGGGAGGAAGAGACAGAATCTGGGAAGGGGGGAGGTAGAACCTGGAGAGGGGGGGGAAATCGAACCTTGGGAGGGGGGGCAGAACCTGGGAGGGAGAGACAGAACCTTTGGAGGGGGCAGCAGAACCTGAAGGAGGGGAGACAGAGTGCTCTTAGCTGATGCTGCTGGTACACATGTATTAAATATTCACAGCTGACATTCACCTCCACTGAGATAGAACATGATCGATTGATTGAACTGCTCCCATCTCTCATTCATCCTTCTCCGATCTTTCTCTCCTTTTCTCTCTTCTCCTCTTTCTCTCTTTTCTCTCTCTTTCTCCTCTCTTTCTCTCTTTCTCTCTTTCTCTCTCTTTCTTCTCTCTTCTCTCTCTCTTTCTCTCTTCTCTCTCTTTCTTCTCTCTCTCT
Source organism: Cherax quadricarinatus (assembly GCF_026875155.1). NCBI lineage: Eukaryota > Metazoa > Arthropoda > Malacostraca > Decapoda > Parastacidae > Cherax > Cherax quadricarinatus. Next base: position 10,959,958 of record NC_069465.1, on the reverse strand, counting down.
CTTTCTCTCTCTTTCTTCTCTCTTTCTCTCCTCCTTTCTTCTCTTCTTTCTCTCTTTCTCTCTCTTCTCTCTTCTCTCTTTCTCTTCTTCTCTCTTCTCCTCTTTCTCTTTCTCTCTTTCTCTCTTCTCTCTCTCTTCTCTCTCTCTCTTCTCTCTCTCTTTCTCTCTCTTTCTCTCTTCTCTCTCTTCTTTCTCTCTTTCTCTCTCTCTCTCTCTCTTCTTTCTCTCTTTCTCTCTCTCTTTCTCTCTTTCTCTCTCTCTTTCTCTCTCTCTCTCTCTCTCTCTCTCTCTTTCTCTCTCTCTCTCTCTCTCTCTCTCTCTCTCTCTCTCTCTCTCTCTCTCTCTCTCTCTCTCTCTCTCTCTCTCTCTCTCTCTCTCTCACACATACACACTAAAACCACAACAGGTTTATGATGGTACTCAACAATAACATCTCAATAATAACTTGAACGTTCCCTCACACAAGACCCGATCACCCAGGCTGTGGTGCTTTCGTCGGCTTTCGTGTTGCTGGCACTAACAGCCTCATCATTTAATGTTCGGATCCGAGACCATATCTCAGGGGGGGGGGGCGAATACTCCCCTACCCCCATGAAACCATGAACAGACAGACGACAGTTAAACAGGAATTTTCCATAACCCCCCCCCCCCACACATCAACTGGCGAGTCAGTAAATCCAGTTAGCAAGAGGCGAGGCCAGGAGCTGTGAATCGACCCCTGCAAACACAACTAGGTGAGCGCAGACATTACGGTGGCAAATCAGTGTGAGGTTATTAAAGACGAAAAGAAGATAACAGATAACGTACACACCTTCCCTCACGTCATGACAGAAAAAAAATGAAACTAAAAAGTGAATAAGAGAACATTTTTCTCTTTCAGTTTAAAATGTCAGAACTAAGGTAATTATTTTATGAAGGAGAAGTAGTCCTTGTTAGTGTAGTAAGTAGTCTTTGTTAGTGTAGTGAGTAGTCTTTGTTAGTGTAGTGAGTAGTCTTTGTTAGTGTAGTAAGTAGTCTTTGTTAGTGTAGAAGTAGTCTTGTTAGTGTAGTAAGTAGTCTTTGTTAGTGTAGTGAGTAGTCTTTGTTAGTGTAGTGAGTAGTCTTTGTTAGTGTAGTGAGTAGTCTTTGTTAGTGTAGTGAGTAGTCTTTGTTAGTGTAGTGAGTAGTCTTTGTTAGTGTAGTAAGTAGTCTTTGTTAGTGTAGTAAGTAGTCTTTGTTAGTGTAGTAAGTAGTCTTTGTTAGTGTAGTGAGTAGTCTTTGTTAGTGTAGTGAGTAGTCTTTATTAGTGTCGTTAGTAGTCTTTCTTAGACAGGATGTCACTGGTTGTTAATTAACATACGTCTCCACCACCCACCAAAACAGTGTTCTCCTCTCCCCCCCCTCACACACACACACACACACACACACACACACACACACACACACACACACATTTAGGAAGGAAAAACACTACCTCATAAATCTGACGAAGTTCTATTGACAGACAGACATACTGACAGACAGACAGGAATACAGACAGACGGAGAAAAAAGAGAGATATAAAAAAGCAGTTAGAGAGGGTAGACTGCATTTTCTTTGACTACAGAAAAGTAGTTGACAGAGTATACCCCTTCAGAAGACTACTCAACTTGCTGGTGGGTCAGGCAATAGTGAAAAGGAAAGAACAACGTTATAACAGACGCCTTAAGGAATATGAGACACAATGATGATTAAGGTGGAGATACAGTTATAGCAAATGGGGTCCCTCAAGGATCTGTACTAGGACTACTCTTGGTTTTCAGATTTACAAAGATACCAGAATTGTTTCTGTTTCTCGGATCACCTCACAGTTCCCGTGTTAGAAAAATGCCAGAAGAGATTAAATCTTACCATTAATATTTTAGTGTGTAAAATAATAACAGAGGATAGAGGCAGTTTGGTACCCGAGTATTAATTTGATACCAGGATATAATTTGATACCAGGATATCAATTTTATACCAGGGTATTAATTTGATACCAGGGTATTAATTTGATACCAAGGTATTTATTTGATACCAGGATATTAATTTGATACCAGGGTATTAATTTGATACAAACGTATTAATTTGATACCTGGGTATTATTTTGATACCCGGGTACTAGTCTGATACTCAGATATCAAACCTGACCAGACCTAACCTAACCTAAGCATAAAGTTCACTCTCTGCCGTCCTCAAATTAGAGGCGCCTTACCTGAACATCTGAAGCTACACCTCTGAGGCTACCGGAAGTTATCCAATACATTCCAGGATGCTGGGAATGGTTTCAGTAATTCTGATCACAAGGTACATTGTTCTTAGAATCTGGTTCTTGTTACCCTCAAGAGGGAGCTGAACAGATTCTTATAGCCTGTGCCGGATCAGCCGGGCTGTGGTTCGTATATTGGACTGCGTGCGGATAGCAGTAACAGTCTGGTTGATCAGGCCCTGATCCATTGGGAAGCCTGGTCGTGGACCGGGCCGCGGGGACGTTGATCCCCGGAATACCCTCCAGGTAGACTCCAGGTAGACCGTACACAAGTGTTCAAAAACTGAGTCTAATCAGATGAGGTTTTTGTACACAGATTAATTTTAACAGGCTAGGAGCTGTTATGCTACCTCAGGTCAACTAAGGTACACTACCACCCCCCAGGATGCTACCCACAACAGTCGACTAACACCCAGGTACGTACTTACTGCTAGGTGAACAGGGGCAGCAGCATTTCTCCCCATGTCGGAGTTCCTCTGTTAGGACCAAAATAAAATCGAAAAAACGCAGGAAGGGAAGCACTTAACGGCTCCCCTTAGGGAATAATTAATTAAATATTGTAGTTCAAGGTCTTCCTCCTTCCTCCCTTGATGCTGGTCAAGGGTTCTTGATCTAAGGGCCTGCAGCTACCATCCCTTGTATCAAATCTGTTTTCATCTCCCAGGTGCTGTATGGCCCTAAAATGGGACCATGCCGTGGGGGAGATGGGCGGTAAACCCTGAAATCAGACTCAAAGCAAGGTACGATTTTAGCGCTTCCAGAGGAATAAAAATAATAACAGTCTCTCTTGTCTGTCAGTGCTTCCTGGGCTGACACACTTGTTGTCTATCCTGGACTGACACACTTGTTGTCTATCCTGGACTGACACACTTGTTGTCTACCCTGGACTGACACACTTGTTGTCTATGACTGACACACTTGTTGTCTATCCTGGGCTGACACACTTGTTGTCTATCCTGGACTGATACACTTGTTGTCTATCCTGGACTGACACACTTGTTGTCTATTCTGGGCTGACACACTTGTTGTCTATTCTGGGCTGACACACTTGTTGTCTATTCTGGGCTGACACACTTGTTGTCTATTCTGGGCTGACACACTTGTTGTCTATTCTGGGCTGACACACTTGTTGTCTATGACTGACACACTTGTTGTCTATGACTGACACACTTGTTGTCTATCCTGGACTGACACACTTGTTGTCTATCCTGGACTGACACACTTGTTGTCTATCCTGGACTGACACACTTGTTGTCTACCCTGGACTGACACACTTGTTGTCTATGACTGACACACTTGTTGTCTATCCTGGGCTGACACACTTGTTGTCTATCCTGGGCTGACACACTTGTTGTCTATCCTGGGCTGACACACTTGTTGTCTATCCTGGGCTGACACACTTGTTGTCTATCCTGGGCTGACACACTTGTTGTCTATTCTGGGCTGACACACTTGTTGTCTATTCTGGGCTGACACACTTGTTGTCTATGACTGACACACTTGTTGTCTATGACTGACACACTTGTTGTCTATCCTGGACTGACACACTTGTTGTTTATCCTGGGCTGACACACTTGTTGTCTATGACTGACACACTTGTTGTCTATCCTGGGCTGACACACTTGTTGTCTATCCTGGACTGACACACTTGTTGTCTATCCTGGACTGACACACTTGTTGTCTATCCTGGGCTGACACTTGTTGTCTATCCTGGGCTGACACTTGTTGTCTATCCTGGGCTGACACTTGTTGTCTATCCTGGGCTGACACTTGTTGTCTATCCTGGGCTGACACTTGTTGTCTATCCTGGTCCGACACTTGTTGTCTATCCTGGGCTGACACTTGTTGTCTATCCTGGTCCGACACTTGTTGTCTATCCTGGGCTGACACACTTGTTGCCTATGCTGGGCTGACACACTTGTTGCCTATCTGGGCTGACACTGTGAGATAGTGGAGACTGTCTCTATACCTCACAACACATGCTCCACACAACAGTCCTTCCTGCCTGTCTATCTGTCTGCCTGCCTCTCTGTATCTGCCTGCCTGACACGTACTCCGCACCCATCTTGCCTGCCTGTCTGCCTGTCTCAGTCTGTGTGTCTGCCTCCCTGCCTGCCTAACACCACACACAAAACATGTAAATGTATTTCACAAATCGTCACAATTTAATACAGTGTTCCAGCCATTTTTCTGAATTTTAAACATCTCCGGACGTGATTTGTGTTTTTGTCATTTCTTTTCATTGTTTTGTCGTTGCCCCTGAAGGTTACTTGAAGACCAGGGGCTCACCATCCCCTCGGATTGGTCTCAGACCAGAGTTAGTTGATGGCCAGATCAACCAGGCTTGCTGATCAGGAACTGAATTGAGAAACATGTCAAGTTCCTTCTTGAAGAGAGCCATGAGTGTGTTGGTAATTCACCTTATGTATGAAGGGAGGTGCTGAGATATCTTGATCCCCTAACACTAAGTTGTTTCTTAGTGTACTCTTTGCACCCCTGCTTTTCACTGGAGGTATTTTCTGTTGTCTACCAAGCCTCTGGGTTTCAAACGGAGTGATTTCATTGGGCAGATTTAGGCCCATACCTTCCAGAATTTCCCAGGTGTAAATTACGATGTCTCTCTCGCCTACGTTGAAAGCAGAAGAAATTAAGAGACTTCAAGTACTTTCAGTAATTTATGTGATTGAATTTCTGCATGAAGTGAATGTTAATGTTCTCTGTACTTTCCCTGACTTAAACAGGGGTTATTAGTGTACAGCAACTATAGGGCCACAGTCTGACAATATAGCGTTACCATCCAACAAGTGTGTCTATCTTCAACCCTCGATATCTCCTTTTAAGAACCCCTACGATACCTAAAGAACTGTGGCTCTGCCAGTGACAGAGAATATAGTTCATGGGTTCGAATCCGCGACTGGACTGAGATAACTGTGTGTGTGTGTGTGTGTGTGTGTGTGTGTGTGTGTGTGTGTGTGTGTGAGTAATGCATGTATATGTACGTGTACATTTATGTGGTTGCGCGTGTGTGTGTATTTGTAAACGCATAGGAGCATCTAAACCGTATATGTGCGTATTCATGTACGTATGGGTGGCCTTACATGTGAGCAAGCCAGTGTTTACATACACACCTGCCTGGCCTTCCCTGCTGGTATTCCATCACGGGGAAATGTGTACCCAGTTCGAGCCCCGTTTTTGCGATTAACGCCACCGACTGAGCCATCGATTATGACACAGTGTGCTATCGCAGACCCAGCTAGACCTTTTTTGACATTGAATTAGACGAGCGTCTTTGAGAAGAGGATGGTTTTGAATTTTTAGATACAAGATAGGGTCATGTTTGAGGTTCGTCTGAGGGGCTGTCATTTTTCCTTTAAGATGCGGATAGTGTCGTAATGTTTCGCTGGGGAGTCTTGAGCACACCTGAGGGAAGGGGGTTGTTATGGGGAGGGTAGAATGGTGGAGTCATGGAGGGGGTGAGCGATGTTTTGTGGGTTATTGTGAAGGATTAGGGGGAGAGGGATGGTGGGGAGACAGGTGAATCATGCCATCACAAGTGATATCCCAGTGCTGCTACCACCATTACCACCACCGCTACCAACACCACTACCACCACCACTACCACCATAACCACTACCACCATCACTACCACCATAACCGCTACCACCATCACTACCACCATAACCGCTACCACCACCACTACCACCATAACCACTACCGCTACCACAATAACCACCACCACTACCACAACCACCACTACCACCACCACTACCACCACAACCACCACTACCACCACCACCACCACCACCACCACCACCACTACCACACCACCACCACCACTACCACCACTACCACCACTACCACCACTACCACCACTACCACCACTACCACCACCCAGCTACCATTACCCCCCAGTTACCGCAATCTCACTACTACCACCACCACCACCACCACATCACCACACCACATTCACCACCACTACCACCACCCAGATACCACTACCACCACGACCCAGCTACCACAACCCCCAACACCACAACCACCACTACCATCACCCAGCTAACCAGAACACACCACCACCACCACCCAGCTACCAAACCACCACCACCACCACCAACCCAGCTACCACAACCACCACCACCACCACCCAGCTACCACAACACCACCACCACCCAGCTACCACTACCATTACTACTACTACTACTACCACCACCACCACCACCCAGCTACCACAACTACCACCACCACCACCATTGCCATTCCAGTACTTCTCTCTTTAGTATTTTCTGTCCTTAAATGCAGCTTTGCATTATCCTTACGGGTTTAGCGCTCGGTTATGACTATAATAACAACAGTCTCTCCGTAAATATATCTTAAACTCATCTTCCTGTCTCCATATCCTTACTTTCACTCACTATCTCTGTATCTGCACTCCATCTCTCTCCGCTCACTCCATCTCTCTACCTCAGCTCACTCCATCTCTCTACCTCCTCTCACTCCATCTCTCTACCTCACCTCACTCCATCTCTCTACCTCCTTTCACTCCATCTACAGATATCCTCCCACTCCCTCCAGCCTCACTCCTTCACCTCACTCCCTTTAAAAATTGCAGAGAGCTACCAGCTACACCAGAGCCCCGCCCTTCATGGTACTGTATTGAGAGTGAGAGAGAGAGAGAGATAGAGAGAGAGAGAGAGAGAGAGAGAGACGGTGAAGTATTTCTCGTATATATATTAATGTCTACAATACCATATGTTGGTGTCAGTGTTTCACACAGCCAGAAACAGTTTGTCAGGTGTGGCACGCCCATGTGTGTACGCATGTGCTTCTCACGTGTGTACGCAGTTTGCATCTCGCTTACGCTCATCCATCCGTCACTAAAATGAAAGCCGCACGAATGTACACAAAAACTCATGTGCACATGAAAATGAGCGCACACACACACACACACACACACAGTAGATGCAGGATCCATACATAGCTTTAACATAAGGTACGATAAGGCTCTTGGAGCAGGAAGAGAGTGGACCTAGTAGCGACTAGCGACCACAAACAGGTGAGTACAAATATGTGTGTACACTTGCTGGAGCCAGGACTCGACCCTGCAAGCACAATTCGGAGAGTGCACAAACATTTTATAAAACACGAGACAGAGGTACGACTCGACCTTTGAAGTCAGTTCCTGATCAGCCAGGCTGCGGTGTTTACCTGGAACTGCTTGCTGCTTGCACCTGGATCACAGACCATCAAGCACAAGGCCTGGTCTGAGACCGGGTCACAAATAGACACGTAGATAACAGGAACAAGTTTCGAACACAAGCCACCGATATAGTCAATATCTCTGAGGAAACATGACAAAGCTTCAAGGTTCCCAACAAAACTGGTCCCGAACTGAGGTATGTGAAAGTAACTAAGGGAACATATTCTTCTCTCTTCTCTTATTCCGCACTTTTTTGCTCTCCTTGCTGATGCTCCACTCTCTTCTCTTTGCTTGTTTCTCCTCGACTTTCTTCCCCTTCCCTCCTTCCACTTTCTTCCCCTCCCTGATAATCCTTCCCCTTCCTGCCGTCCTGTTCATCAATACAATCAGTCCTAATTGTATCCACATACAAAACATACATAAAAATGTTGCTTAATAACCCCGCGATGCGGGTCTCCTGGGATGGGGGAGGAGGTGGAGGAGGGGTTGGTGGAGGTGGAGGAGGTGGGGTGGAGGAGAGGTTGGAGGAGGAGGAGAAAGGGGAGGTGGAGGGTTGTATTAATACCGAACACAAAAGGATCCAGAGGACTGAAGACGACAGGTAACCAGCTCTTGTATGAATGTCTCTCTCTCTCTCTCTCTCTAGCTATCTATCTCTCACTCTTTCTTTCTCTCTCTCTCTCTCTCTCTCTCTCTCTCTCCTATCCCCCATACCAAGCTAAGCTATCTATCATCTATGTTGATTTCTCACCACAGAGTACATAGCTGAGGAACTGGGACCCACATGGGGACCAGGCAACAAAAGAAATAAGTATAATGAGGTGGTGATTAAAGAAAGCTTCACACATCAGACAATCAAGGACACAACGAAGAGAGAGAGTAGTGAAGAGAAGAAATAGAATGAGGAAAAGAGAGAGAGAGAGAAACCAGCAAGGCTGAATCTAATATTCACACTAAGTACATCTGATCTAGACGGTATAGAAGAGGCTTCTGGGCTCCAGCTCTAGGCAGTACTATGTAAAGTCAACACTGAGGGAAGACAGCAAGTGGAGACGGGAGATTTTAGAAGACAACTAATCATGGTGAAGCGGCAAAGAATTCGTCCTTCGTAAGCCATGCGTGTCGTAAGAGGCGACTAAAATACCGGGAGCAAGTGGTTAGTAACCCCATTCTCCCGTATAAATTACTAAATGTAAATAGAAGATAAAATAAGGAAAACTTCCTAACCAGAGGGTAAGACAAGTGTAAGAACAGAGAGTAATAACAGAAGGTAAGAACAGAAGGTAAGACAATAGTAACAACAGAGAGACTAGTGGTTTGTCCAAAGACACAGAAAAGGAGAAAACAAGAAGTATAAGTGTATGGGAAAAGTGTAGAAAGCGAATGATGGAAATATACAGAGAAGTGAGGAGGACCAGAAAGGAATATATGTACAGGTGTGTTGGGAAAAGTTAAACTGTAACTTGTAAATGACTTAACAGCAAGACCCAGGTCTGAGGCAAAACTGTGTCCTTTCCACTCCACATCAACCCTTCCATCCCATATTAACTCTTCCACCCGATATCTACACACCCTCCCCTTCCACCCTACATCAACCATCGCCACACCATGCCCTCCCATTACCCCATCACACCATACCCTTCTACTTCATCACCTTGCCATACCCTCCCATCCCACCATCACCACACCATACCCTCCCATCCCACTATCACCACACCATACTCTCCCAACCCACCATCACCACACCATATCCTCCCATCCCACCATATCCTCCCATCACCCCCTTCATTCTCTCCCATCCCCTCCAAAAAACCAACCACTCCAACCCTACACCAACTCCCACCCAACATTGCCAACCTCATCACTGGCAGTGAGAAGGCCTGGCCAACATTACAATAAAACTCTGTGCTCTGGTCATTGTTCCAGCTTGGGAAGAATTTCCATACGAATACAAGCCCACTCTGCCCATGCTTATACACTCCCCCAGTTTCATTGTTGCCTCCAAAACTGATTTGGGAAAATATTGTATTGAATCAGCCTGCCATTTGATTCCCATTTGCGTGATATCGGCAGACGAACTATTGCGGAATATATCGTGAGAGAGAGAGAGAGAGAGAGAGAGAGAGAGAGAGAGAGAGAGAGAGAGAGAGAGAGAGAGAGAGAGAGAGAGAGAGAGAGAGAGAGAGAGAGAGAGACTTATGTGGGTGTAAAAATATAAACGTCCAACAAACACACAGACTAAGAGACAAACACACAGACGTTAGGCAGACATAGTCTTGCGTCATCATGCCACGAACGGATTCACAAGGATTCACAAGAACGTAAACAAAGAACACATATCAGCACACAGCATCACCTTCCCCCCCTCCTCTCACAGCGTTCCCACGCCAACAACAACAATTGACATAAATATAATCATTGTGCACACAAATAGTAATAGTGAAATGTATAAATACTTCATCATTCAACAAACAATTGATGAAGTGAAGCAAGGGGGACAATCCATCACAAAAAAACTAATCTCAAATAAGCTGCAAAAATCACAGTGCATTAGAGAGAATTAGCTAAAACAAATACAAGGGACAAATGCAACAAATACATCAAGCAGGGACAGGGGGTATATAAACAAGGAACTTTAACACCCAAGCAAAACATGTGAGATGAATAATAATAATAATAATGATTTATAATTAATATTTCTCTCTACACATTTCTCTCCCTCATTCCTAACTGCTTTCCTCCCTGGTTCCTTCCCTCCCTCCGTCCCTTCCTAGTTGTTTCCCTCCATCCCGTCCTTCCCTAGCTGCTTCCCTCCCTCCCTCCCTGCTTCCTCCCTCCCTATACTTATCAGGGAGGTCGTGTCTATTTTAGCGTAAACTAAAATTACTAGAGGGACAGGTGCAGACGACAGAAATACCTCCCCACCCTGAACCACCCACGTCATCTTCCTCCCTAACACCCCATCCCCACCCTGAACCACCCACGTCATCTTCCTCCCTAACACCCCATCCCCACCCTGAACCACCCACGTCATCTTCCTCCCTAACACCCCATACCCACCCTGAACCACCCACGTCATCTTCCTCCCTAACACCCCATCCCCACCCTGAACCACCCACGTCATCTTCCTCCCTAACACCCCATCCCTACCCTGAACCACCACATCATCATCTTCCCTAACACCCCATCCCCACCCTGAACCACCCACGTCATCTTCCTCCCTAACACCCCATCCCCACCCTGAACCACCCACGTCATCTTCCTCCCTAACACCCCATCCCTACCCTGAACCACCCACGTCATCTTCCTAACATCCCATCCCCACCCTGAACCGCCCACGTCATCTTCCTCCCTAACATCCCATCCCCACCCTGAACCGCCCACGTCATCTTCCTCCCTAACATCCCATCCCACCCTGAACCACCCACGTCATCTTCCTAACATTCCATCCCCACCCTGAACCACCCACGTCATCTTCCTCCCTAATATCCCATCCCCACTCTGAACCACCCACGTCATCTTCCACCCTAACACCCCATCTCCACCTTACCTCCCTCCCTAACATCCTTCCTCTCCCATCAGAAAACACTCCTTCCCCAATATTCCTTTCATGCCACCTCCCCCCAACACCTTCCCTCCAAAAACTTACTCCATAATATCCTCCCTTTGCAACACCCTCTGTAACACCCTTCCCAGCAACTGCCTGACACGAGTTAAAGAAAATGCATCTCCACTGTCTAGAACATTCATAAATATATGAGAAATGGTCACTTAAGCAACGCCCAAAGTGGTCAGGCCACTTGCTCTCTCTTACTTCTCTTTTCCTTTCTAACTACAACTTGTTTTCCCGGTATGTCCTACCCTAGTTCATTGTCTCACTGTTTTTATTATTCGTGTCATCTAAAGAGTAAACATAGGAGAGAGCAAGGTGATGAGAGTAGCAAATCTAAGAAGCGAAAGATTGGATATCGGATCAGGGGGATTATGGAGTAAGATAAACAAATAACCCGGAGAGAGGAGCTTACGACGACGTTTCGGTCCGACTTTGACCATTTACAAAGTCTGTTATTTTGTAAATGGTACAAGTCGGACCGAAACGTTGTCGTAAGCTCATCTCTCTTATGTGCAGGTTATTTGTGTATTGTTCCAGTCATGGTATTGTGCCTTTTTGAGGTACATGGTAATGGACTTGTTGTAGGACAAGTCGTGGAAAGACGAGGTGAACCATGCAAGTGATGAGCGGGAGGAAGGTGGGTGGTGTATTGAGACATCTGTAGAGGCAAGGAACTTTATCCATTGAGGCAGAAAAGGGAAAAGTACCATAGTGATACCAAGACTTGAATGAGTGTGAAGCATGGGTTTTAAACGTTGCAGCGAAGAGGAGGCTGGAGGCAGTGAAGATGTCGTTTTGAGAGCAATATGTGGTGTGAATATTATGCAGAGACCTCGGAACATAGTGATTAGGTGTGGAGTTAAAATATTTTTTTTGAGGGCTGAGGAGGGTTGTTGAGTGGGTTAGGATATCTAGAGAGGCTGATATAAAGTAAGAGTGACTACCAGAGTGTATAAATCTGAGGTGGATGAAAGGAGGGATGGGAGTCATCCCAGGAATGGTTGGTGGGAGGGAGGGGGAGGGAAGGTGATTTAAAGTACTATGGGACTTTTACTTTTAACAAGGCTTGTGTGAGCACATTACACGGGAGTGAGTGGAGGCAAGTGATTTTTCTTACTTGACGTGCTGTTGGAGTATTAGCCAAACAACAATTTTGAAAGGATTCAGGGAAGCTGAAGATGAAGTTAAGAGAGGAAAGGGGAAGGTGTAGAAAATGAGACTCGATCAAACCAACATAAATCTGTAATTACTCAGTAAATTACCTTATGGGATGATGAGCCAGGAAGCTAGGCTCACACACACACACACACACACACACACACACACACACACACACACACACACACACACACACGAGATAAGGTATCAGCATAAAGCAACGAGTTATCTTGATAAGCTACAGATAACTATATGCTTAGTAAGTACACTGACCAATGATCACACCAGCAGCTCTACACACCTTCCTCTTAGACGAAAGTCTTCCCAAGAAAATTCTGGGGTCACCGTCCTTGCATGTATCAACTAGTATTACAACCCAGGATTCCAAATGGCCTGTTATCCCGGGTGTAATGGGAGCAAAATAAACACAGCAGAAAAAGTTTAGACTTATATTATCCTTCACCAATTTAGAACAGCAATATGTACACTATGTACAGTGATAAGTATAGTGCACGCCACGGTAAGCAAGGCAGAAATAGAAGCCACAAGATAGCAGACCGTGCTTCAACCAGCTCTAGAATGGGAATGACAAGGGCAGACAGGAGAGTGGTACCCACATAACCTCTGCGATTGCCAAAACCATCTTCTTATTGGCTAGAACCTGGTCACTAGTTGAACGACGGGGCCCCATCATCAACTCTTAGCAACCTGGTTCGCTGGTTGGGGGAGATAGCCTGTAAATGAGGGTGTGTACATGCGCCGAATAAAGGTTACGTACTCTTTGCATGCCACAACTAGGCTGTTGGTGAAAGCTATATGCAATCCAGTGTGGGAATCACAGCCCGGTTGATCAGGAACTGACATGAGGAGCTTATGATGTTCTTTCTGAGAAGACAGCCAGAAGTCAGTTGGCAGTTTTCCTCACGTATGAGGAGCGGGTGTTGAAAAGTCTTGGCACCTTTACACTGATTGTGACGCACTATGCATGTTACCTTCCAAGATACACAGCTTTTTGCCTCTTACAGTGTGTTTGCAGTATTGCACACGCTCCTTGCACCCCCCCCTCCCGCCCCACATATTCCCCGCCTAAGCCCCCCCCCTTCCACACTTCCCACAGACAAAACAATTAAAAAAATTATGAAAAGACAACTGTGCTGGGACTGAAGAAGGAAGAGAAAGACAGGTGGAAAAAGAGAAAGAGATAAAGACAAGATAAACAGAAAAATTCAGAGACAGAGAGACAGAGAGACAGAGAGACAGAGAGACAGAGAGACAGAGAGACAGAGAGACAGAGAGACAGAGAGACAGAGAGACAGAGAGTGAGAGACAGAGAGTGAGAGACAGGTAGAGCTGATGCCAAAGTTATAATTCAGCTGAAGACTTCACTGGAAAATAAAGTTGAATCCCTGAATCAACTTTGATCAGTTCTGAAGGTTCTTCAACCTCACGTCTAGCTGTTGTTGCTGTTGCTGCTGTTGTTACTGTTGTTGTTTCTGCTATTGTTGCTACTGCTTCTGCTGTTGTTGCTCTGTTGCTACTGCTGTTGTTGTTGCCGTTGATGTTGCCTATACTGCTGCTGTTGTTGATGCTATTGTTATTGTTGCTACTACTGTTAGTGGTGGTGGTGCCGTTGCTGCTGGTTCTATTGGTGGTGCTGGTGGTGCTGGTGGTGCTGGTGGTGCTGGTAGTAGTAATGCTGTTGTTGGTGCTGCAACCTGTAACATGTTTTCAAACACCTGCAACATATGCTTAATAACACCTGTAACATGTTTTCAAACACCTGCAACATATGTTTAAAAACACTAGTAACATTTTAACATCTTAAACATATGCTTAAACCTGTGACATGTTTTCAAACATCTTCAACATATGTTTAAAAAACACCAGTAGTATGTTTACATCACCTGCATAATATGCTTAAAATACCTGAAACACACTCTCAACACCTGTAATATAAGTTTAAAAACACCTATAACATGTTTTCAAACACCTTCACTTGATAAGTGCAACAGGCTTTGTTTCAATCAATTGATGAATGCAACAGGCTTTGTTTCAATCAATTGATGAATGCAACAGGCTTTCAGTCACTTGATGAATGCAACAGGCTTTGTTTCAGTCACTTGATAAGTGCAACAGGCTTTGTTTCAATCAATTGATGAATGCAACAGGCTTTCAGTCACTTGATAAGTGCAACAGGCTTTGTTTCAGTCACTTGATAAGTGCAACAGGCTTTGTTTCAGTCACTTGAGTGCAACAGGCTTTCAGTCACTTGATAAGTGCAACAGGCTTTGTTTCAGTCACTTGATAAGTGCAACAGGCTTTGTTTCAATCAATTGATGAATGCAACAGGCTTTGTTTCAATCAATTGATGAATGCAACAGGCTTTCAGTCACTTGATGAATGCAACAGGCTTTGTTTCAGTCACTTGATTATTGCAACAGGCTTTGTTTCAATCAATTGATGAATGCAACAGGCTTTCAGTCACTTGATGAATGCAACAGGCTTTGTTTCAGTCACTTGATGAATGCAACAGGCTTTCAGTCACTTGATGAATGCAACAGGCTTTCAGTCACTTGATGAATGCAACAGGCTTTGTTTCAGTCACTTGATAAGCGCAACAGGCTTTGTTTCAGTCACTTGATGTATTCAACAGGCTGTTTCCAATACAACAGACAGGTACTCTTTCGTTAGGAGGCTAACATCCACAGCAGGAGAAACGGGAGAACCTGCAGCAGGAGTCACAGGGAACACCTGCAGCAGTAGCAGTAGGGAACACCCGTGATAAGAGACAGGGAATACCCACAGCAGAAGAAAGTGAAAGCATCGGTAGCAGGAGACACAAGGAATATCTGCAGCAGGAGCAATATGGAACACCCGCAGCAGGAGCAATAGGGAACACCCACAGCAGGAGAAAAAGGGGAACAGCTGTAGTAGAAGACAGAGGGAACATCTGCAGCAGGAACAAAAGCGAACACCCACAGTACGAGGGAACACCCACAACAGAAGACACGAAGAACACCCGCAGTAGGAGACAGAACCCCGCAGCAGTAGCAGCAGGAGTCAAGGTGGTTCCTCCCTCCTTCAGGAGCTGGTCCAGGCAATAAAAAAGAGCTCTTCTTATTAGACTTAAGATCTTCCCCAAGGCAAACACTCAGTACGCACCGATAAACACTCCTTTTCCTCCTAGCATTTTCCATAATACGTGACGCCCTAGGAGGAAGAGGGGAAGGAGTGAAGAGAGAGAGAGAGAGAGAGGGGAAAGTAAGATGAAAAGGGAGGAGGGGAAAATGGGAGGCGAGGGTTAGGAGAGGAGACGGAAGAAGGCAGCAGACGACAGAAGTAAATGAAAATGGCAAGAGAAGAGAGAGGAACAGGAAAGGAGGGATGGGAAAAGAAGATGTGAGAGGAGGAAGGAAAGGGGAAGAGAGAGAGTGGGAATGGGAGAGACAATAGAAGAAAATGACAGGACAATGGAAAGGAAACTGGAAAGGAGACAGAGGAAGAGAGTAGATAGTGAAAAAAATGACTGAGGACAGAGCAATAGATGACAGGGTAAGAAACAACGAGGCCAAAAGGAAAGAATAGGATGCAGAATGCGAGGACAGAGAAGAGGAGAAAAAGGAGGGAAGGGCACAGCAGGAAATGTAAGAGGTGTTTCCATCACTTACCCACATCTCAACGTGTACACGGAAACTAAAAACTAAAAGCCTTTTTACACAGTCATAACCATTGCTTTATATTGCTTCAAGAACAATACTACTACTACTAATACTAATGCTAATGCTACTACTAATGTTACTACTAATGCTACTACTAATACTACTACTAATACTACTACTAATACTACTACTAATACTACTACTAATACTACTACTAATACTACTACTAATACTAATAATAATAGAGCAGTGTTAGCACTTCCTGTGGAGTTAAGAATAATGATTTTTGCGGAATGAGGCAGAATCTAGTTGCAGATTGATCTGCCGCTGCCCTGGCGTCACCTAACAGCTAATTCAGCATCCCCAGACCAGGACAAACTGCCGCTGGAGCAAGAACAAGGACAACCTGTCATGAAACCATCCATACAAGAGACAGCGATTTCCAGCAACAGCGTACGTTGCTGGAAAGTGCTATGCATTCCTGGAAAGTGCTTTGCATACTTGGAAAGTGCTTCGTATCTCTGGAAAGGATCTTGTATCTCTGAAAAGTGCTTTGCATCCCTGGATAGAGTTTTGCGTCCCAGGAAAGTCTAACATACTCATGAGAAGTGGTATGTTTTCCTCAAACAAAGAAGGTATGAATTTCTGGAATGTGTTGTGCATTCTTGGAAAAGGGAGTACATTTTTGTAACGTGCTAAGCATTCCTGGAATGTGGTGTGCATTTCTAGTGAGAAAGATGAATGAGTCAAGACAGCTTGATAAATGTCCCACTTTGCTTGACGTCTCAACACAGGACTTTTCAGTCCTCTAGAATATATTGCTGAAACTCCTTTAAATCTTGAAGTACGAAATGGAACGTCTTAAGACTAACTGGAATGTCTTAAAAACGAACTGGAAGTCTTACGAACGAAATTGAATGCCTTACGAACGAGCTTGTATATCTTACGGACGAAATGGGATGCCTTGCGAAAGAGCTCGAATGTTTTAGAAGCGAAATGGAAAGTCTTGCGAACGAACTGGAGTAACTAAAAAATATTCTGTAACGTCTTAAGGAAGCTGCAATCTCTCATGTACAACATAGAAATATTAAACATCTTGTTAAGTTAAAATGAGGAGGGGGAATAGTAGTAGTAGTAGTAGTAATGGTACATGAGAAAGATAAATAGCACCGAAGCTATTTTCTGAAAGGAACTATCTACTTTTGCCTAGATTAAGAGGAATAAGAGCTATGAGTCAAGGAGTAGGAAGAAGTAGATGGAGGAGGAGGAGTAGGTGGAGGATTAGGAGGAGGAGGAGGAGGAGGAGGAGGAGGAGGAGGAGGGGGTGGTCCGAAGAGAACAAGCGGTGTCTCCCCAGCGTGGAGCCCATGATGGAGCCTTGACTGCCTGTAAAGAAATAGATTAGTCGATTGGTCTTGGCCGGGTTGCCCAATCATGTGATTCGTCTGGTGGTACTGTACCCCCTCCCTACCTCTCCCTCCTCCCCTCCCTACCTCTCCCTCCTCCCCTCCCTATCCCTCCCTCCTCCCCTACCTATCTCTCCCTTCTTCCTAACCTCTCCTTCCCTACCTCCCTCCCCCTACCTCCCTCTTCCTCCCTCCTCTCTCTCTCTCCGACTCTCCCCTGCCTCCTGCCCTTCTTCGTTGTCCCTTCTCATTCCCACTTTCCTTCTACCACCCTCTTTCACCATTCTCCCACACTCAATATTTCACTCCCTTTATCATCCTCCCTCCTTCCTCATTCTCCCTACTTTCAACGAACCATAATACTTCTATTCTCATTGTGTGTGCTTGAAGTTTATCATTCTCTCTCTCTCTCTCTCTCTCTCTCTCTCTCTCTCTCTCTCTCTCTCTCTCTCTCTCTCTCTCTGTTAGATATATCTCACACAGCCTCAGCAACAATGACCAGCATCTGTCACTGCCGTTGTAGTTTAACCCTGGGTACGTCACGCTAAATCTCTAGCAGGCTCTAGGAGCCTCTAGCAGGCTCTTTCTTGCTCTATCATGCTCTAGCAGGTTGCATCATGCTCTAGCAGGCTGTCATGATGTTACAGGCTCTATCATAAATTAATATATTCTTTATACACCAAGAAGTATACACAGTTATGCATCACGAAGTATACATGAAAAGTATACACTTCTTGATGCACACATACTGATGCATACACACTTAAGTGTTTATACCCTGAGAGATACATCTGCGTTTCTACGTTAAGAAATACACTTTTTCTCTGTGTATATTTACCGAGAGATAATGTATAACTGCTGGTGTATACGAGATGCTATGAAAGAGATATACGCCTTTCTTCGTAAATACGCCACTTGAAGTTGAACCCCGTAGCACTACGACCCACACGGGTTTAGCACTTTTAGATTAATAATAATAATCTTGGACCACCAAGTTCGACAAATTTGTTAGCTTGTCCGAGGAACCGCCTGCGTCCCCGGCTTGGACTTCATCTACTTATTTTAAACTCGTCAAGGGAGGGGGGTGGAGAGACTATCAGAGAAACATCATCATTTGTCAGGATGGCTGAGCTATAAATACGAACGCCAGGCAAACGGCAGCAAGAGAGATCGTAAGAGCCAGGTCTAACGTAGAGTTCCCACGAGACTCCCTGCTCTATATTTCCCTTTAAATTGGTTAGAACGCTATTTCCGCCCTTTTCAGTCGTCTAAAAAGGCCCCTCTCAATGATTTTACCTCAATAAAAATTTGTTTCTTTTGTTCCGGCGCTCTGCCTATCACGGTCCCGTTGTTATTCTGTTTACACTGCGTTAGAAAACGCACCAGAGTCTGTTTTCTTACCATCTCGCTTTGAAATTAGAATATGTTCTGTGGCACAGACTGAACGTGGTGAGGTATAGCAATGGTGACATAAGCGTCAGCCAAGGACGCTAGTAAACTATCTTACACCTTACTATTTTGGGACGCTGAGGGAATGTATTTTGGGAAGGTGCAGATTAATACACTGACGTTATAGATCCTATCATTTTGGGACGCTGATGTCTAGTTTTGAGGAAGCTAGAAACCAACAAATCGAGAGAGTGAAAAGTCTATCGGTTAGTATTTTGGGAAATCTGTAATTAGCATTTTGGAAATATTTTGGCTAGTTTATTGGGTGGTATTGCCTAGTAGTTTAGCATTTTGAGGATTATTGAAGAAATAAAGGAAGCTTATACTGCAGAATGAAGCGATGTAAAATACTAACCAGTGTTACAGAAATGCAAACTAGGACTAACCATTAAAAACTTCCCCTCACTAAGGGAAACACCATCCTTCCCTCGTCCATTTCCCACCCTCAATCACCCCTTTCCTGAAAATATATTTGCTTCCCTCCCTTCTGGGTGGTTCTCCCTACACTGAACATGCAACCTCCCCCTCCTTCCTACTTATAAGTATGCTCCTCCACCTCCGCATCCCGTAACACTCCCTCCCCCCCTTAACATGCTGCGCCTCTTACCAATGCTGCCTTCGATGCTACTAGCTTTTTTTCCCACTATGTAACTGTCATATAGAATAGTGTAGCAACACACTGCTGGTGTTCTCACAATGTAACTATCATATGAATAGTGTACAACACCACTGCTGGTTTCTCACAATGAAAACTATCATACAGAATAGTGTAGCAACACACCTGCTGGTGTTCCCACATTTAACATCTATAGAATAGTAGCAACACACTGCTGTGTTCTCCAATGTAACTTCATATAGAATAGTCTCGCTGCACCACACTGCGGTTTTCCCACCAATGTAACTATCATACAGATTAGTGTAGCAACACACTGCTGGTGTTCCCACAATGTAACTATCATATAGAATAGTGTAGCAACACACTGCTGGTGTTCCCACAATGTAACTATCATATAGAATAGTGTAGCAACACACTGCTGGTGTTCCCACAATGTAACTATCATATAGAACAGTGTAGCAACACACTGCTTGTGTTCCCACAATGTAACTATCATATAGAACAGTGTAGCAACACACTGCTGGTGTTCCCACAATGTAACTATCATATAGAACAGTGTAGCAACACACTGCTGGTGTTCCCACAATGTAACTATCATACAGAATAGTGTAGCAACACACTGCTGGTGTTCCCACAATGTAACTATCATACAGAATAGTGTAGCAACACACTGCTGGTGTTCCCACAATGTAACTATCATATAGAATAGTGTACCCAACACACTGCTGGTGTTCCCACAATGTAACTATCATACAGAATAGTGTAGCAACACACTGCTGGTGTTCCCACAATGTAACTATCATATAGAATAGTGTAGCAACACACAGCTGGTGTTCCCACAATGTAACTATCATATAGAATAGTGTAGCAACACACTGCTGGTGTTCCCACAATGTAACTATCATATAGAATAGTGTAGCAACACACTGCTGGTGTTCCCACAATGTAACTATCATACAGAATAGTGTAGCAACACACTGCTGGTGTTCCCACAATGTAACTATCATACAGAATAGTGTAGCAACACACTGCTGGTGTTCCCACAATGTAACTATCATATAGAATAGTGTAGCAACACACTGCTGGTGTTCCCACAATGTAACTATCATACAGAATAGTGTAGCAACACACTGCTGGTGTTCCCACAATGTAACTCATATAGAATAGTGTAGCAACACACTGCTGGTGTTCCCACAATGTAACTATCATACAGAATAGTGTAGCAACACACTGCTGTGTTCCCACAATGTAACTATCATATAGAATAGTGTAGCAACACACTGCTGGTGTTCCCACAATGTAACTATCATACAGAATAGTGTAGCAACACTGCTGGTGTTCCCACAATGTAACTATCATATAGAATAGTGTAGCAACACACTGTTTGGTGTTCCCACAATGTAACTATCATACAGAATAGTGTAGCAACACACTGCTGGTGTTCCCACAATGTAACTATCATACAGAATAGTGTAGCAACACACTGCTGGTGTTCCCACAATGTAACTATCATACAGAATAGTGTAGCAACACACTGCTGGTGTTCCCACAATGTAACTATCATATAGAATAGTGTAGCAACACACTGCTGGTGTTCCCACAATGTAACTATCATACAGAATAGTGTAGCAACACACTGCTGGTGTTCCCACAGTGTAACTATCATATAGAATAGTGTAGCAACACACTGCTGGTTCTACTCCTCTCTAGTCAGTTTTTTCTTGTTTTTAACAACCAAATTCTGTTCTCATATTAAATAACTAATTACTAACTCAATAATGTACATCTATGATCGTCTTGGGAATAAACAAACACACAGAACCATCAAAAATTCTCCAACAATTTTAAAAGAATTCAACCAATTTTTAATAATTTTCTAACCAATTTTAAATAATTACCAACAAAAATATAAAGTATTTAACTAATTATGGGGGCCGGTTGGTTCGTGATTAATTTTTTTCAGTACGATGATTGTTGGTAAATGCTGTCATTTTTCAGTTTTAATAAATGATTTTGTCTAGGGGATAAAGTATGCGTCATTCCCAGATTTTATATATATACGTATATTATATATATATATATATATATATATATATATATATATATATATAATATATATATATATATATATATATATTATTTTATTATCACACTGGCCGATTCCCACCAAGGCAGGGTGGCCCGAAAAAGAAAAACTTTCACCATCATTCACTCCATCACTGTCTTGCCAGAAGGGTGCTTTACACTACAGTTTTTAAACTGCAACATTAACACCCCTCCTTCAGAGTGCAGGCACTGTACTTCCCATCTCCAGGACTCAAGTCCCGGCCTGCCGGTTTCCCTGAACCCCTTCATAAATGTTACTTTGCTCACACTCCAACAGCACGTCAAGTATTAAAAATCATTTGTCTCCATTCACTCCTATCAAAACACGCTCACGCATGCCTGCTGGAAGTCCAAGCCCCTCGCACACAAAACCTCCTTTACCCCCTCCCTCCACCCTTTCCTAGGCCGACCCCTACCCCCCCTTCCTTCCACTACAGACTGATACACTCTTGAAGTTATTCTGTTTCACTCCATTCTCTCTACATGTCCGAACCACCTCAACAACCCTTCCTCAGCCCTCTGGACAACAGTTTTGGTAATCCCGCACCTCCTCCTAACTTCCAAACTACGAATTCTCTGCATTATATTCACACCACACATTGCCCTCAGACATGACATCTCCACTGCCTCCAGCCTTCTCCTCGCTGCAATATTCATCACCCATGCTTCACACCCATATAAGAGCGTTGGTAAAACTATACTCTCATACATTCCCCTCTTTGCCTCCAAGGACAAAGTTCTTTGTCTCCACAGACTCCTAAGTGCACCACTCACCCTTTTCCCCTCATCAATTCTATGATTCACCTCATCTTTCATAGACCCATCCGCTGACACGTCCACTCCCAAATGTCTGAATACGTTCACCTCCTCCATACTCTCTCCCTCCAATCTGATATCCAATCTTTCATCACCTAATCTTTTTATCCTCATAACCTTACTCTTTCCTGTATTCACTTTTAATTTTCTTCTTTTGCATACCCTACCAAATTCATCCACCAATCTCTGCAACTTCTCTTCAGAATCTCCAAAGAGCACAGTGTCATCAGCAAAGAGCAACTGTGAGAACTCCCACTTTATGTGTGATTCTTTATCTTTTAACTCCACGCCTCTTTCCAAGACCCTTGTATTTACTTCTCTTACAACCCCATCTATGAATATATTAAACAACCACGGTGACATCACACATCCTTGTCTAAGGCCTACTTTTACTGGGAAATAATTTCCCTCTTTCCTACATACTCTAACTTGAGCCTCACTATCCTCGTAAAAACTCTTCACTGCTTTCAGTAACCTACCTCCTACACCATACACTTGCAACATCTGCCACATTGCCCCCCTATCCACCCTGTCATACGCCTTTTCCAAATCCATAAATGCCACAAAGACCTCTTCAGCCTTATCTAAATACTGTTCACTTATGTGTTTCACTGTAAACACCTGGTCCACACACCCCCTACCTTTTCTAAAGTCTCCTTGTTCATCTGTTATCCCATTCTCCGTCTTACTCTTAATGCTTTCAATAATAACTCTACCATTCACTTTTCCAGGTACACTCAACAAACTTATCCCTTTATAATTTTTGCACTCTCTTTTGTCCCCTTTGCCTTTATACAAAGGAACTATGCATGCTCTCTGCCAATCCCTAGGTACCTTACCCTCTTCCATACATTTATTAAATAATTGCACCAACCACTCAAAAACTATATCCCCACCTGCTTTTAACATTTCTATCTTTATCCCATCAATCCCGGCTGCCTTACCCCTTTTCATTTTACCTACTGCCTCACGAACTTCCCCCACACTCACAACTGGCTCTTCCTCACTCCTACAAGATGTTATTCCTCCTTGCCCTATACACGAAATCACAGCTTCCCTATCTTCATCAACATTTAACAATTCCTCAAAATATTCCCTCCATCTTCCCAATACCTCTAACTCTCCATTTAATAACTCTCCTCTCCTATTTTTAACTGACAAATCCATTTGTTCTCTAGGCTACCTTAACTTGTTAATCTCACTCCAAAACTTTTTCTTATTTTCAACAAAATTTGTTGATAACATCTCACCCACTCTCTCATTTGCTCTCTTTTTACATTGCTTCACCACTCTTAACCTCTCTCTTTTTCTCCATATACTCTTCCCTCGTTGCATCACTACTACTTTGTAAAAACTTCTCATATGCTAACTTTTTCTCCCTTACTACTCTCTTTACATCATCATTCCACCAATCGCTCCTCTTCCCTCCTGCACCCACTTTCCTGTAACCACAAACTTCTGCTGAACACTCCAACACTACATTTTTAATCCTACCCCATACCTCTTCGACCCCATTGCCTATGCTCTCATTAGCCCATCTATCCTCCAATAGCTGTTTATATCTTACCCTAACTGCCTCCTCTTATAGTTTATAAACCTTTACCTCTCTCTTCCCTGATGCTTCTATTCTCCTTGTATCCCATCTACCTTTTACTCTCAGTGTAGCTACAACTAGAAAGTGATCTGATATATCAGTGGCCCCTCTATAAACATGTACATCCTGAAGTCTACTCAACATTCTTTTATCTACCAATACATAATCCAATAAACTACTGTCATTCCGCGCTACATCATATCTTGTATACTTATTTATCCTCTTTTTCTTAAAATATGTATTACCTATAACTAAACCCCTTTCTATACAAAGTTCAATCAAAGGGCTCCCATTATCACTTACACCTGGCACCCCAAACTTACCTACCACACCCTCTCTAAAAGTTTCTCCTTCTTTAGCATTCAGGTCCCCTACCACAATTACTCTCACTTGGTTCAAAGGCTCCTATACATTCACTCAACATCTCCCAAAATCTCTCTCTCTCCTCTACATTCCTCGCTTCTCCAGGTGCATACACGCTTATTATGACCCACTTTTCACATCCAACCTTTACTTTAATCCACATAATTCTTGAATTTACACATTCATATGCTCTTTTCTCCTTCCATAACTGATCCTTCAACATTACTGCTACCCCTTCCTTTGCCCTAACTCTCTCAGATACTCCAGATTTAATTCCATTTATTTCCCCCCACCGAAACTCCCCTACCCCCTTCAGCTTTGTTACGCTTAGGGCCAGGACATCCAACTTCTTTATGTATATATATATACACATATATATAATATAAATAACGGTGGTAGACAACCACCCAGGGAGGTACTACCGTCCTGTGGTAGTAGGTTGGTAGACAGCAACCACCCAGGGAGGTACTACCGTCCTGTGGTAGTACGGTGGTAGACAACAACCACCCAGGGAGGTAATACCGTCCTGTTGTAGTAGGTTGGTAGACAACAACCACCCAGGGAGGTACTACCGTCCTGTGGTAGTAGGTTGGTAGACAGCAACCACCCAGGGAGGTACTACCGTCCTGTGGTAGTAGGTTGGTAGACAGCAACCACCCAGGGAGGTACTACCGTCTTGTGGTAGAACGGTGGTAGACAACAACCACCCAGGGAGGTAATACCGTCCTGTGGTAGTAGGTTGGTAGACAACAACCACCCAGGGAGGTACTACCGTCCTGTGGTAGTAGGTTGGTAGACAGCAACCACCCAGGGAGGTACTACTGGCCTGTGGTAGTAGGTTGGTAGACAACAACCACCCAGGGAGGTACTACCGTCCTGTGGTAGTAGGTTGGTAGACAGCAACCACCCAGAGAGGTACTACCGTCTTGTGGTAGTAGGTTGGTAGACAGCAACCACCCAGAGAGGTACTACCGTCTTGTGGTAGTAGGTTGGTAGACAGCAACCACCCAGGGAGGTACTACCGTCCTGTGGTAGTAGGTTGGTAGACAGCAACCACCCAGGGAGGTACTACCGTCCTGTGGTAGTAGGTTGGTAGACAGCAACCACCAGGGAGGTACTACCGTTCTGTTGTAGTAGGGTGGTAGACAGCAACCACCCAGGGAGGTACTACCGTCCTGTGGTAGTAGGTTGGTAGACAACCACCCAGGGAGATACTACCGTCCTGTGGTAGTAGGTTGGTAGACAACAACCAGGGAGGTACTACCGTCCTGTGGTAGTAGGTTGGTAGACAGCAACCACCCAGAGAGGTACTACCGTCTTGTGGTAGTAGGTTGGTAGACAGCAACCACCCAGAGAGGTACTACCGTCTAGTGGTAGTAGGTTGGTAGAGAGCAACCACCCAGGGAGGTACTACCGTCCTGTGGTAGTAGGTTGGTAGACAGCAACCACCCAGGGAGGTACTACCGTCCTGTGGTAGTAGGTTGGTAGACAGCAACCACCAGGGAGGTACTACCGTTCTGTTGTAGTAGGGTGGTAGACAGCAACCACCCAGGGAGGTACTACCGTCCTGTGGTAGTAGGTTGGTAGACAACCACCCAGGGAGATACTACCGTCCTGTGGTAGTAGGTTGGTAGACAACAACCAGGGAGGTGCTACCGTCCTGTGGTAGTAGGTTGGTAGACAGCAACCACCCAGAGAGGTACTACCGTCTTGTGGTAGTAGGTTGGTAGACAGCAACCACCCAGAGAGGTACTACCGTCTTGTGGTAGTAGGTTGGTAGACAGCAACCATCCAGGGAGGTACTACCGTCCTGTGGTAGTAGGTTGGTAGACAGCAACCACCCAGGGAGGTACTACCGTCCTGTGGTAGTAGGTTGGTAGACAACCACCCAGGGAGATACTACCGTCCTGTGGTAGTAGGTTGGTAGACAGCAACCACCCAGGGAGGTACTACAGTCCTGTGGTAGTAGGTTGGTAGACAACCATCCAGGGAGGTACTACCGTCCTGTGGTAGTAGGTTGGTAGACAACAACCACCCAGGGAGGTACTACCGTCCTGTGTTAGTAGGTTGGTAGACAGCAACCACCCAGAGAGGTACTACCGTCCTGTGGTAGTAGGTTGGTAGACAGCAACCACCCAGGGAGGTACTACCGTCCTGTGTTAGAAGGTTGGTAGACAGCAACCACCCAGGGAGGTACTACCGTCCTGTGTTAGTAGGGTGGCAGACAGCAACCACCCAGGGAGGTACTACCGTCCTGTGTTAGAAGGGTGGTAGACAGCAACCCAGGGAGATACTACCGTCCTGTGGTAGTAGGTTGGTAGACAGCAACCACCCAGGGAGATATTACCGTCCTGTGGTAGTAGGTTGGTAGACAACAACCACCCAGGGAGGTACTACCGTCTTGTTGTAGTAGGTTGGTAGACAACAATCCAGGGAGATACTACCGTCCTGTGGTAGTAGGTTGGTAGACAACCACCCAGGGAGATACTACCATCCTGTGGTAGTAGGTTGGTAGACAACCACCCAGGTAGATACTACCGTCCGGTGGTAGTAGGTTGGTAGACAACAACCACCCAGGGAGGTACTACCGTCCTGTGTTAGTAGGTTGGTAGACAGCAACCACCCAGGGAGGTACTACCGTCCTGTGTTAGTAGGTTGGTAGACAGCAACCACCCAGGGAGGTACTACCGTCCTGTGGTAGTAGGTTGGTAGACAACCACCCAGGGAGATACTACCGTCCTGTGGTAGTAGGTTGGTAGACAAACACCCAGGGAGATACTACCGTCCGGTGGTAGTAGGTTGGTAGACAGCAACCACCCAGGGAGATACTACCGTCCGGTGGTAGTAGGTTGGTAGACAACAACCACCCAGGGAGGTACTACCGTCCTGTGGTAGTAGGTTGGTAGACAGCAACCACCCAGGGAGATACTACCGTCCGGTGGTAGTAGGTTGGTAGACAACCACCCAGGGAGGTACTACCGTCCTGTGGTAGTAGGTTGGTAGACAGCAACCACCCAGAGAGGTACTACCGTCCTGTGGTAGTAGGTTGGTAGACAGCAACCACCCAGGGAGGTACTACAGTCCTGTGGTAGTAGGTTGGTAGACAGCAACCACCCAGGGAGGTACTACAGTCCTGTGGTAGTAGGTTGGTAGACAGCAACCACCCAGAGAGGTACTACCGTCCTGTGGTAGTAGGTTGGTAGACAGCAACCACCCAGGGAGGTACTACCGTCCTGTGGTAGTAGGTTGGTAGACAGCAACCACCCAGAGAGGTACTACCGTCCTGTGGTAGTAGGTTGGTAGACAACAACCACCCAGGGAGGTACTACAGTCCTGTGGTAGTAGGTTGGTAGACAGCAACCACCCAGGGAGGTACTACCGTCCTGTGGTAGTAGGTTGGTAGACAGCAACCACCCAGAGAGGTACTACCGTCCTGTGGTAGTAGGTTGGTAGACAACCACCCAGGGAGGTACTACAGTCCTGTGGTAGTAGGTTGGTAGACAGCAACCACCCAGGGAGGTACTACAGTCCTGTGGTAGTAGGTTGGTAGACAACAACCACCCAGGGAGGTACTACAGTCCTGTGGTAGTAGGTTGGTAGACAACAACCACCCAGGGAGATACTACCGTCCTGTGGTAGTAGGTTGGTAGACAACAACCACCCAGGGAGATACTACCGTCCTGTGGTAGTAGGTTGGTAGACAACAACCACCCAGGGAGGTACTACCGTCCTGCCAAGTGAGTGTAAAATGGAAGCCTGTAATTGTTTTACATGATGGTAGGATTGCTGGTGTCTTTATTCTGTCTCATAAACATGCAAGATTTCAGGTACATCTTGCTACTTCTACTTACACTTAAGTCACACTACACATACATGTACAAGCATATATATACATTCATTCCCCTCTGGTTTTTCTTCTATTTTCTTTCTAGTTCTTGTTCTTGTTTATTTCCTCTTATCTCCATGGAGAAGTGGAACAGAATTCTTCCTCCGTAAGCCATGTGTGTTGTAAGAGGCGACTAAAATGCCAGGAGCAAGGGGCTAGTAACCTTCTCCTGTATATATTACTAAATGCAAAAGGAGAAACTTTCGTTTTTCTTTTTGGGCCACCCCGCCTCGGTGGGATACTGCCGGTGTGTTGAAAGAAAGAATATATATATATATATATATATATATATATATTCTCACATTAGCAAGGAAGTGTCAAAATAATAGTTACGACAGAAGGCATACTTATAAGCGTTCCTAAAACGTTCATTTTTAACACGTACGAGATTTATGAGTAATCCAAGATGACGTAAATATTGCATCTGTTTACTTCCTTTAGCATCTTAATTCATTTATTACACTGATTTTCATCACTAACTTTCTACCATCATTGAGTTTCTAGCTGCCTTCACTGCCTTCCATCATCACGGCCTTCACAACCCTGCAGTCTCCTGGCTGCCTTCACTGCCTTCCATCACCACGGCCTTTCACAACCCTGCCGTGTCCTGGCTGCCTTCACTGCCTTCCTCACAGACTTCAGCTGTCATTATGTTTACCATTCAGCTTCACTGCCTTCCTGGGGATGTCACCTGCCACTGTTTGTTCTCCATCCTCCATCCACTCACTCCCCTCCCACTCTTTCACCCTCTCTCCCTTCCTTCTCCCTCCATCCCCTCTTCTCCCTTCCTCTCCTCTCCTTCCCTTCACACTCTCTCTCACACCCTCCCTCCCCTCCACTCTCCCTAAGGCATTCAGTGCTCAAATTACTATTATTACATCAAAGGTAAGGCGCTAACCGTAGGGTTATACACGAGTGTGTGTAGTGAGGCAGTCAAGTCCTTTACTTGACATTCGAAGATCGTCAAGCCCCTTGGATCAAAATTCCCTCACCGGCCGTCCAAATACCCCATGAGACCGCAGATTTTACCTTATCACGAGATTCCAGATTTTTCTGTCCCGAGCCCGAACCTGGTCTCCGGGTAAATAAAAGAAAAAAAGTCGAATTGAAAAAAGATTAAAATTTGTGAAGTGAATAGATTAAACCTGATATAACCTGACATAAACCTGGGTATAAACTTGAAATAAACTTTTATAAAAACTGACAGTTTGTCTGTAATCAACAAGTCTTGAGACTTGATTTAAATTTAGTGGGATCAGTGAGCTGTTACACAGTGTGGATCACTGGGCTGCTACAAACAGTGTGGAATCACTGGGCTGCTACACAGTGTGGGATCACTGGCTGTTACACAGTGTGGGATCACTGGGCTGTTACACAGTGTGGGATCACTGGGCTGCTACACAGTGTGGGATCACTGGGCTGTTACACAGTGTGGGATCACTGGGCTGTTACAGTGTGGGATCACTGGGCTGTTACACAGTGTGGGATCACTGGGCTGTTTGTGGGATCACTGGGCTGTTACACAGTGTGGGATCACTGGGCTGTTACACAGTGTGGGATCACTGGGCTGTTACACAGTGTGGGATCACTGGGCTGTTACACAGTGTGGGATCACTGGGCTGTTACACAGTGTGGGATCACTGGGCTGTTACACAGTGTGGGATCACTGGGCTGTTACATTTAGCTATATATCAGTGGGCAATTAGGCAGTGCAATATATTAACAGGCAGTTAAGGATGAACGATATGTTAACAGGCAGTTAGTGAACGATGTACAGGCAGTTAAGATGACGAATGTTAACAGGCGTTAAGTGACGATATATTAACAGGCAGTTAGATGAACGATATTTAACAGGCAGTTAAGGGAACGATATGATTAACAGGCAGTTAAGATGAACGATATATTAACAGGCAGTTAAGGAGAAAGATATGTTAACAGGCAGTTAAGGAGAAAGATATGTTAACAGGCAGTTAAGGAGAACGATATGTTAACAGGCAGTTAAGGAGAACGATATGTTAACAGGCAGTTAAGGAGAACGATATGTTAACAGGCAGTTAAGGAGAACGATATGTTAACAGGCAGTTAAGATGAACGATATTTAACAGGCAGTTAAGATGAACGATAAAGTTAACAGGCAGTTAAGGAGAAACGATATTTAACAGGCAGTTAAGGTGAACGATATATTAACAGGCAGTTAAGGAGAAAGATATGTTAACAGGCAGTTAAGATGAACGATATGTTAACAGGCAGTTAAGGAGAACGATATGTTAACAGGCAGTTAAGATGAACGATATGTTAACAGGCAGTTAAGGAGAACGATATGTTAACAGGCAGTTAAGATGAACGATATGTTAACAGGCAGTTAAGGAGAACGATATGTTAACAGGCAGTTAAGGAGAACGATATGTTAACAGGCAGCTAAGGAGAACGATATATCAGCAGTAATTGATTCAGTGAATGTGTGTGTGTACTCAGTGATTATGAGTGTGTACTCGACTAGTTATGTTTCCTGGGGTCGAGTCACAGCTCCTGGCGACCTCTCTCTCCTAGCCTTAATTAAGGGCCCTATCATATCTCTTCTTAAAACATAAAGAACGAAAAGTCACAATACCGTGAGTGAAACAATGCAAAAATAACTACCATATAAGAGAAACAAATTTACGAGACATTTCGCTCCGATTTGGACCATTAACTAGTCACACTAACATACGAAGGTAAGTTATAAGAGCCTTTGCAGGATGCTGGCAATGAGTTCAATAACTCTGGTCATAGGGCGCCTACACATGCCAGTTGTTCCTAGAATCTAGTCCTCGTTACCGTACACAGGCGTTTAAAATTTGAATGCGATCTCGATGTGTTCTCGAGTTATGAGTGAAATGAAATCGAGAAATGAGAGAAAAATAAATCAGGCAACCATTTAAAAGGTTCGTCTTCGGAGATAATAACAATAATAATAATAATAATAATAATAATAATACACTGCAGTAATAATAACAGTGATAATTTTTACTGAGGGATAAAGCGTTGAAGAGCACATACAATAGTTGTTCCTGGTGGAGTAGTGGCAGATTTATTCACATTTATCAAGGCCAAAAAAGCTGTTATTTTTATTTATTGCAAGGACCTTATTAGACCTTAATGGCAGTGTGTGTGTGTTTGTGTGTGTGTTTGTGTGTGTGTTTGTGTGTGTGTTTGTGTGTGTGTTTGTGTGTGTGTGTTGTGTGTGTGTGTTTGGTGTGTGTGTGTGTGTTGTGTGTGTGTGCGTGTGTGTGTGTTGTGTGTGTGTGTTGTGTGTGTGTTTGTGTGTGTTTGTGTGTGTTTGTGTGTGTGTGTGTTTGTGTGTGTTGTGTGTGTTTGTGTGTGTGTGTGTTTGTGTGTGTGGTGTTTGTGTGTGTTGTGTGTGTGTGTTTGTGTGTGTGTTTGTGTGTGTGTTTGTGTGTGTGAGTAGGTAGCACTGCTAGCAGTGACTCCACTGTGGGTCAGGTCAATACCACAAATGTCATTGTACCAGACTACAGCAGCTGCTGTAGTCTGCTCGTATTGGTATTTCATTCATACATCTTGACCCTTCACACACACACACACACACACACACACACACACACACACACACACACACACATTCAATCAATGCCTCTGACTTACCTTTGGTCCGTTTCTGTGGTGTGTGTGTGTGTGTGTGTGTGTGTGTGTGTGTGTACTAACCTAATTGTGGTTGCAGGGGTCGATTCACAGCTCCTGTCCCCGCCTCTTCACTGTTCGCCAATAGGTCCACTCTCTCCTGCTCCATGAACTTTATCAAACTTAAAGCTATGTATGGATCTGCCTCCATTGCATCACTTTCCAGACTATTTTATTAAGTGTATGTGTGTGTACTCACCTAGTTGTACTCACCTAGTTGTGGCTGCAGGGGTCGATTCACAGCTCCTGGCCCCGCCTCTTCACTGGTCGCTACTAGGTCACTCTTCCTTCTCCATGAGCTTTATCATACCTCATTTTTTTTGTGTGTGTACTGTATGCAAGTGACACGTTGCAATTTCAACGCTTGTGCAATATTCATTGCACGAGCTCTTTTCTGTTAATTAAATTTTACACAGTAAAACGAAAGTGTGCACTGGTAATGGAACATATTCATTACAGGTGTTGTGATTAACACACATGTTAATTACCCTCATTACTCACTGATTCACCTCACTTTAGATAGGAAGTTCACTGATATATTCACACTATCACCACATTCGTTTCTGTTATCACTAATAAAAACAGAAATAAAAATTAGTTTTGGTTAGTATTATTATGTTAATGATATTGATGGAGTAACACCATCCTCGCCCAAAACAGTGGTACCTTTATTGCAAAGGTGCTACAGTAGTGAAAAACAGTGGTACCTTTATTGCAAAGGTGCTACAGTAGTGAAAAACAGTGGTACCTTTATTGCAAAGGTGCTACAGTAGTGATAAAACAGTGGTACCTTTATTGCAAAGGTGCTACAGTAGTGATAAAACAGTGGTACCTTTATTGCACAGGTGCTACAGTAGTGAAAAACAGTGGCACATTTATTACGAAGGTGCTACAGTAATGGCACTAATCATTGTAAAGGTGGTACAGTCGTGAAAAGAGTGGCACCATCATTGGAACGGTGCTACAATAGTCAAAACAGTGACACCATTACTGCAAATGTGCAGCACTAACGAAAAGAGTGCCATTATCGCTGCAAGCAAATGTACAAGCAAAGGTGATGGCACCGAGGTAAGAGCCAGGGCCAACACTCCCTAAGGTGCCAAGCCACGCTAGACCTCGCTTCATCGACTCCACTACATTAAGGGTTACATTCCTACACTTCTACAGTTGAAATATGGCACAATGGTTATTAATCATCCAGGGAGGTAGGTTGGTAGACAACAACCGTACAAGGAGGTAGGCTGGTAGACAACAACCGTACAGGGAGGTAGGCTGGTAGACAACCATACAGGGAGGTAGGCTAGTAGACAGCAACCGTACAGGGAGGTACACTATCAGCCAACAACCATACAGGAAGGTAGGCTGGTAGACAACAACCATACAGGGAGGTAGGCTGGTAGACAACAACCGTACAGGGAGGTAGGCTGGCAGACAACAACCATACAAGGAGGTAGGCTGGTAGACAACCATACAGGGAGGTAGGCTAGTAGACAGCAACCGTACAGGCAGGTACACTATCAGCCAACAACCATACAGGAAGGTAGGCTGGTAGACAACAACCATACAGGGAGGTAGGCTGGTGGGCAACCATACAGGGAGATAGGCTAGTAGACAGCAACCATACAGGGAGGTAGGCTGGTAGACAACCATACAGGGAGATAGGCTAGTAGACAGCAACCATACATGGAGGTACACTAGTATACAACAACCATACAGGGAGGTAGGCTGGTAGACATCAATCATCCAGGGAGAGAGCCTGGTAGACAGCAACTATCCAACAAGGTACTATCCTCCTGTCATATAAAAGTGAAACAGAAGCCTGTTAAACATTTTGCACTCTGACAGAACCGTTGATATTTTCTCTTTGGTGAACACTTTAGTTCTCATTCCTCTAACATTTCCTTTCCAGTTAAGACCAGGTCTGGGACCGGGCCGCGGGGGCCATGGCCTCCCCTCATCGCTAACAGCTACAGTGCTACAATTTCTTCACCGTAGCTCAAAAACTGCAGTAAAAGAACCCAAAGATTATTGTGTTAAGTGAAACATGCCACCCTGCAGGCCAGGAGAGGACATAAACAATGAAGAAATCGATGAAAAACATCACATTCGGGGAGAAATAGCCGAGTAGTTTTGTGTTTTGTGTGTTTGAAAGAAATATACGTTGGTGAAGTGTGTATGAATACAGTATGTGCGTATGTATGCATATTTACACTAGTGTTTGAGTATATGTGTGTAGGTCGCCCGATACACCTAAGAAACGCGTGTCTACATGCGCTCATCGCCATGTGTGTGGAAGTATTGCGTGTACATGTGTGTACATCCATGTATGAGTCAAAGTCACTAATGTGTGCACGGGTTGGGACACTGCCAGAGCTATGACGTCACGCCCTGGCTCCGCCCACACCGGTGACGTCACGCTCACGTGCGCCCGTCGCCGGTGACGTGAGCGAAACATCTGCTCAGGGGCTGCCACGAGCCGCTCTTTCAAACCTTTTATTTATCCACTAAATTATCCCCTCTTACCCATAATGAATTCCACTGATAGCAAAGCTCATTATGACATTAACTTCATTATTGCATTAAAAGACCCTTCGTCTGAAGATAAATATGGCAGTTAGAGGCCATTTTTTTGTAGCGGCCGTCACCAGAAATTTTTTCTCCCAGTGTGTTTAGTTCGAGTTTCAAAATGTATCGGATTTGCCATCGCATCTTGCGCCCCGAACGACCTAAAACGATTTTTTCCCTCTAGTTTTTGTTCAATTCCTGGTGTTTTATGGCTGGTTGATGCAGTGGATGGCGCGGAGATGGCGATAACTTTATAAAGGACGCCCTAAATCCTCCGGGAAAAATACAAACTTGGTGGACAAAAAAAATGGCGGTAATCACTTTGCCGCGCTGACGTGATCGTTAGTTTCCCGCCTCCTGGGGTCCTACGGGGTCTTACGGGGTCCTACGGCTCCTTTGGGAGGAGGTCCTCCTGAATACCACGGTGCCTATGGGGTTCTGGGGGTGCTACAGAGATCCTAATGGATTTTATGGGGCATTGTGGGTCCTAGAATATTTTGGGGTTCTGAGGTACTATTGGGTCCTGGGGGTACTACGGGGTCCTGGGATACTATGGGGTCTTGGGATACTGTAGGGTCCTGGGATACTGCAGGGTCCTGGGATACTACGGGGTCTTGGGATACTGTAGGGTCCTGAGATACTACGGGGTCTTGGGATACTGTAGGGTCCTGGGATACTACGGGGTCCTTGGATTGTGAGCATCCTCCGCCCTTTTGTCTTTGCAATTGCAACATGAAGGGGGAAGTGTACCCCAGCTAAGACCCCAACTTTACATCTTGCTGTGATGATTATATTACAGGTATACAAATGACGCACTTGCAACACTTGGGTACCTTTATTGATGAATAAGAAGCACTTGCAAGACTTAGGCACCTTTATTGATGAATAAGACGCACGGGCAACACTTAAGTACCTTTATTTCCTGGCTGGGGTGCTACTTATCACTCAGTAATACGGTGTTAGAGTGCTGTTCGGTTGGAGATCTTTAGTATTGACTGAGCTCATGATTGAAGGGTATTTGCAACTAGATCATAAGTAAGCAAGTGATATTTTAAGATGTAGTATAAGCACAGTGATTGGTCATTACATTCTATTGATCTTTCACTCACATTCTGAACGACTAGTGAAGGTAATAATGATGTCGAATTTAACCTTACACCAGGAACAGATATACCAGAGTCAGACTCGCCAAATTCAGATGCATCTCAAACAACGAGGTCAGAAGTGATGGTCCTCTCACGAACCTGTTACGCATTCACCTAGACTATGTTAGGTCCAGAGTGACATGTCAGGTGAGGTGATTTCATTCCTCAGTACAGCTTAAAATTCAAAATATTATCAGTACAAATAGTTAATAATGACTTGGACTTGAATGTACATTGCAGTCAGTAAAACTTATATTCAACCTTATATTTTGTTCACTTACTGACGAACAGGTAACAATTTTTGACCATTCAATAGACAAAAATCTGAAGATTGAGACACTTATGCAGCATATGGGAATATTTATTCAGGAAACGTTTCGCCACACAGTGGCTTCATCAGTCCAATACAAAGAGGAAGGCGTAAGGAGAGGAGGAGAATGAGGTAATCAGTCCCTCAACCTGGAGTCGATGTGTTCAGTCCATCACAGACAAAAATCTCCATGAATGAAGGTTGCATTCCACTCCAAGCAATTTCTAGTGATATATTATTCCTGCTGTAGTTCTGATGGGTAAAAATTTGTTGTGTTTTGTACATGGGATCTTGTAGACAACATTCATTAGTCTACTGAGGAGAGTTCTTAATAACAAGCCTTTTATGATGTCTAGATTTACAAGCGCATTAAAACGTTAAAATATTAATAACGAGGCCTGGTCACAGACCGGGCCGCGGGGGCGTTGACCCCCGGAACTCTCTCCAGGTAAACTCCAGGTAAATATAATATATATAATATATATATATATATATATATATATATATATATATATATATATATATATATATATATATATATATATAAAATGTCGTGCCGAATAGGCAGAACTTGCGATCTTGGCTTAAATAGCAACGCTCATCTTGCCATATAGGACAAGTGAAAATTTGTGTATGCAATAATTTCGCCAAAACCATTCTGAACCTAACGAAAAATATATATTTGATTGTGTTTGTTTAGTATTAAATTATTGTAAACGTATTTAAAATATATATAGTTGGGTTAGGCTAAAATAAATTGTTCTTGTTATAATAAGGTTAGGTAAGTTTTCTAAGATTCTTTTGGTGCAAAATTAAAAATTTTTACATTAACATTAATGAAAAAAATATATCTTTAAACGTATAAGAGAAAATTTCAG
Organism: Cherax quadricarinatus; assembly: GCF_026875155.1. Taxonomy (NCBI): domain Eukaryota; kingdom Metazoa; phylum Arthropoda; class Malacostraca; order Decapoda; family Parastacidae; genus Cherax; species Cherax quadricarinatus. The sequence goes on along the minus strand of NC_069465.1, from coordinate 10,923,250 downwards.
AAAGGACTTAATTTTAAATGAGTTTTTGCTAATTGACCAGTTTTACATATTCGGCACGATATATATATATATATATATATATATAATATATATATATATATATTATATATATATATTATATATATTTGTGTGTGTGCCGATTAAGTAAAACTTGCGATTTTGGCTTAAATAGCAACACTCTTCTTGCCGAATAAGGCAAGCGAAAATTTGTGTATGCAATAATTTCGCAAAAATTATTCTGCACCTAACGAAAAAAAAATATATTTCATTGTGTTTGTTTATTATTAAATTATTGTAAACTTACTAAAATATATTTAGTTGGATTAATCTAAATTAAATTGCACTTGTTATAATAAGGTTAGGTAAGTTTTCTAAGGTTCTTTAGGTACAAAATTATTATTTTTTACATTAACATAAATGAAAAAAAAAATATATATTTGAACGCATAAGAGAAGCTTTTAGAGAGGACTTAATTTTAAATGAATTCTTGCTAATTGACCAATTTTACCTATTCGGCACGACATATATGTAAACAATTGTTATCACAATATGGAAAACAACCAATGTGAAAAAATAGTGAACTTACAAGTGCTGTCATGATTTCTCACGTGATCATTGACTTGTAAAAATAACACGAGTAGAAGGT
>NC_069465.1:10902604-10920104 GCF_026875155.1 Cherax quadricarinatus | reverse complement strand
GACATTAACAGGTAGTCAACAGGTAGATAGACAAGGGCATTGAATGCGATGTATACACATCAGAAAATCGTATTCAGTAGTTTTATTAAATTTAAAATTATATAATTTCACTCCTTCCACTTGTTCAGAATGGAATCTGTGCTCGAAGATGTTCAACAACATTTACAACATTTCGTTTCCCACTGTTCATTCATCCAAGGGCGTTACGGCGGCATCTCATGTCTTCTGTTTGTGAAGATGGAATTAACGTGTGATGCTGATCTGTAGGGTGACCTCCCCTCACTCCATTACTCTCCTGCCTAGTTGTTAAAGAAGTCTGATGAAGGTTGAGTTCAACGGGTTCTTAGATGATGGCACTTTGTTAGAGGACGTCAAGAAAATAAATATCCTAATTTATTTAAGGCGATCCCTAAACCCCTCCAAATGTGAAGTACTTTCCTGGAAACTAGAGATTAGTGACCAAATTATAGTGACCTACCTAGAAGCACAAGCCAGTGATGTAGCTAGATCACTGGCTTGTGCTACTAGATTCTACTCTCAGGTCCAACGCTATCGACCTAATTCTAGGAAACAAAATCGCTCAACCTCAAGAAGTTGGCAGACCACATTAAAAACACTGATGCACATGACACCCAACACTTACCTGCTTGCCAGATGCGCCTCGCCTGATGCTCATCTACTTACGATGCTCACTAGCCATGTTAGAAGACGGCTTGAAATTTCCCCTTGATGACAAATAATGGATGCAAGTCTCGCTTCTATTTAAAATAGGTGAACTGGAAATTCGCACAGCCTCCCAGATGCCTTGCCAGACTCATCTTAACTAACACAGCAAAGTCTACCAGACCTCCTGGGTGATTTAGTGAGTGTACGACCCCGTCTTCTCTACAGGCATTACTGACTGAGAGATTCTTCAAGTTTCAACAAGATGCTGAACTACAAAGAATTCAGCTGGGACATCCCATTTGCAGGAAATTTATTTGAAGATATACGTGCAGAGGGAACGTCCATCATTGAGATTATTTCACTGCTGTGAGTGCATATCACTCTGGAAACTTAACAGTTCATATTTTGGCCATGGAAGCAAGTTTCCTCTCACTGTACTGCATTGGCTCTCAGCCTTGCTGCTCCCTATTCATACTGAATACAAGAGTATTTGTTGCAAGATGGAAGCTTACTAACACGGTCAGTATGATCTATACCGTGCAATATGTAAAAGCTAGCATGTAGTGCCACTCTCAATGTGGGTGAACATTCCACCGTAAAGTATTGGGCAGTGCCACTCATGCTGTGAGTGAATGTGCGTCAGTTCAATCGACAAATGCTGATAAATATTCAAGTCAACGGATTTGTACCCAGCTTACAGAAAATAAATACAAAACTTACAGCTTATAAACGCCGAGTAGCATAGAGGAAGCTGAAAGAAAATGACATACACAGATTTTAAACGCCAGTTAAAATACAGTAAACTTGAATGAGATATAAAGTACTGATTATTAAACTCTGATTAGAATAAATTAAGTTTGAGGGATATGGAACTTTGTTGCTAACTTAGGTTGTTTCAGCAAATCTTTTCTGTCCCCACGTCCATAGGTCTATGGCTTTTGCCGTTTTACTAAAAGGTATCAGAAACACTGCCGGAACAAGTAATCAAGGGAAAACTAGGCAACTACCTCCTTCATATATTAGATCAACCAGGCTGTGATGGACATGTGGGCTATCGGACCGCCAGCAGCAACAGCCTGGATGACCAGGCAAGGACAAGACAAACCTGCTCTAGGGCCGGAGTAGGAACACTCAAAACCCATCAAAGGTACACAAATTTTGAAAGAGAACTAATACTTATTCCAGACTTATTGAGAAGATAATTGAGTTGAAAATAGTATAAACTACTGACAAGTTGATGATTAAGACACATGTACAACAGTTGGGTATCTATGTTGATGAAACGTTTCGCCTACACAGCAGGTTTCATCAGTCAAATACAGAGGCAGCAGGTGTAGTAGTGACGTGAAGGTGACGTAGTCAGTCCTTCTTCAAGAACTATTCCTCCAAAAATAATGGACTGATTACACCTTCATTTAGCTACTGCACCTGTTGCCTCTGTATTTGACTGAAGAAGTCTATTGCGTGGGCGAAACGTTTCAACAATAAAGATACCCAGTTGTTGCACATGTGTCTTAATGATCAAAAGGATAATTGTTTATTCCAGTAACTCTCTTGTTGAAGCTTTAACCAAGACTTGATAGCCTCTACGATGCGCGAAACGTAGCCTTTCTGCCACTGATGTCGGCGAAAATCTGTCGCTCGATATTCAGGAACCTCAACCTGCCCAGAAATAATCCACTTGACCAGTTATCTAGTTATAACCGACAAAGAGAGAATGATCGAACTAGCTGCATATAATCCTAAGCATTACCAGAATTATCGCTCAAGCTGCAAATAATGCTGAACGTTTAATCACAAATCTCTGTCCATTGCACTGCCGTCTGAATCTTGCAACCCTGACCCCTGCAAAATTTCGCATTCCTTTCCGTGGGAAATACCCCCTGGGCACGCATAACTGCCAGCATGTGCGTTTAGGAATGACTTACGAGGACTAAGGGAGTAAACCACACCGTAACATATGAAGAGAGGAGGGGAGACGTGATTACGACGTCTAAGATACTCAGCGGAATTGATATAAGGGCAGATTTAATACGGGTCACAGTGGATATACACAGAGGTCGGTGTGTGTGTGTGTGTGTGTGTGTGTGTGTGTGTGTGTGTGTGTGTGTGTGTGTGTAGTATCAATGTATTTTCACTTTCATCTCTGTTTTCGGTATAAAATTATTTTTAACTGGTGGTGACCAGGTGATATAGGGTCATAATGACCCTCGTGTACTCTATGGACTCGACCAACCAACATGCAGCCCGCTTGTGTACGTAGCTTCAGAGGTACGTTCGCGTACTCAATAACAGAGGCTCGTCCTTGTACTTAGTATCAGAGGCCACCAAGCTCCGCCTCATATTTTCAGTGTATATTAATTTTTCTCTAATTTTTGAAACATTATCAACCCCCACTTAAATTGCTGCATAAAATTTCTGAAGTATATAGCCAGTGTTGGTGAGGAAAATGACCCTTAATATGGCGGGGGCTCAGCTAACTCACATTATTATAGCGATGCTCCAGCTTACAGCAAAATGCTGTAAGTGTATTTATCGAGAGACGTTTCGCCCACGCAGCTTGCTTTATTTTCAGTCTCATGCAGAGGCATGAGCATGGTGAATTTTATAATGGAGTGGAAAAAGGGGTGAGGTGCAGCAGTGGTAGATGTGGCCATATGAGGGCGAGACCCACCATTGGCAGTGGATAAGCCCATAAAATGAGTCAGAGATTTAGCAATAAAGTTGTAGAAGACTTTGCACCAAGATTTCATATGTTGCTGATTCAGACAGGTATCAATTAATCAGAGGTCTATTGATACCTGTCGTACAATAAACCAAAGGTCTGTTGATACCCAGGTATTGCACATGTCTTTTATTAATTTCTCTGTATCATACATCATTGATCTAAGGATACCTGTCTAACACGGCAACATCAAGGAACCTGGAAGATTCTGGAGGGACTGGTCCTTAATATGCACACAGAAATCACTCCCTACGAAAGCAAAAGACTTGGCAGGCGATGCAACATACCCCCAGTGAAAAGTAGGGGCGTCACTGGTACACTAAGAGAAAACGCAACCTCGTTGATCAGGCCCTGATCCACCGAGAGCCTGGTCGCGGACCGGGTCACGGGGGCGTTGATCCCCGGAATACCCTCCAGGTAGACTCCAGGTAGAACCTTGGTACAGAGGAGCTACAACTCTATTGCTAAATTCCTTAAAAGAGTGTATGGAGTGTCCCTCCACCATCTTCACATCCAAGTCACTTCACTTCCCCACATTCCTGAGACTGAAAAAGTACTTCCTAACCTTTGTACATCATTAAGGTTCTCACCTTCACGTTTTCTAGTGTGAGATGACCTGCAATAACCTTATCTTTCTCATTATTTCTTGTTCATCTATGAGTAACTCCTTCAGTTCTCTGAATTTTTTCACATAACTTTCTAGCGTCTTCCGTAAGTGTTCCTTATTTATTCTCCAGCCTTATCACTTAACCCTGTAAACTTTCCTTCTTATGAGGCTCTGAAACAGTTTTGATTTTACCCTTGTCTGCTCTGTCATTTTCAAATTGCCTCTCAGCTTCCCTTCGTACCCTTGTGTGAGTCAGGTAGGAAGGGGAGGGAGGAACAAGAAAGGAGGGTGGTTGGGTGGCACAAAGATAGGGGAAAGGGGGAGGAACTAGAAGCAAACGATAGGAAGATAACCAAAATGGGAGATGGAAGGCAACGAGAGGAAGAGAGGCAAGAACGGAGATAGGAGGGTACGAAAGACTGAGAGGAGGAAGGAGGGAAGGACTTGGGAAAGAAAGGTGATGTGAGGGAACAAGGGAGGAGACAACAGAGCAAGGGTGAAGAGAGAGCCAGGGCTCGACCCCCTGGTCAGAAAGTGTCACATAAACATGCCATACAACCATCGGTAAAATCCCCATAAACTAAGAGACTTTTAAGGTGGGACGATAAAACCCCAGGAACACCGTGCTCAAGACAAAGGTCAGACCTGTGTCCGCCTATTTAGCAGTGTTAGGCTAGCTTATGCTAGGCTAGGTTAGGATAGGTCAGGCTATGGTAATGTAGCTTGCATAACGAGATTATATTATAAATAATATATTATATATATATATTATATATATATATATATATATATATATATATATATATATATATATATATATCTATATATATATATATATATATATATATATACATATATGTGTGTGTGTGTGTCGTGCCGAATAGGCAGAACTTGCAATTTTGGCTTAAATAGCAAAGCTCATCTTGCCATATAGGACAAGTGAAAATTTGTGAATGCAATAATTTCGCAAAAATCATTCTGAACCTAACGAAAAAAATATATTTCATTGTGTTTGTTTAGTATTAAATTATTGTGAACTTATTTAAAATATATTTAGCTGGATTAGGGTAAAATAAATTTCACTTGTTATAACAAGGTTAGGTTAGTTTTCTAAGATTCTTCTGGATCAAAATTTAAATTTTTACATTAACATTAATGAAAAATATATATCTTTAAACGTATAAGAGAAAATTTTGGAAAGGACTTAATTTTAAATGAGTTCTTGCTAATTGACCAGTTTTACATATTCGGCACGACATATATATACATATATATATATATATATATATATATATATATATATATATATATATATATATATATATATATATATATATATATATATATATATATATATATATGCAAAACAACCACTCTGAAAGAATAGAGAAATTCCAAGCGCTTTCGTGACTACTCACATTATCAAGGAACTATGAAATTAAAGCATCCAAGGAAGCTATATAAGGGGTCTGGCCAACACCTCACTATCAGATCCCACAACGGTTAAACACCTGACGCGCGCCGACCCAACTGGATAGGTCCTTTGCACAACTCGCCCACAAACTATTCTACCCAAGAAAATTTAAAAATTATTATTTGTCCAGTGTATTATTAAATTCTTCCCAAATTCTATTAATCATAAATGGATCTAATTTATATAAACCAAAGGAAATATTCATATTATTGTCAAAACTGCTTTTTATGAAACAAGATTCAATTATATTCCTGTCGACCATGGACTTGCTTGATACTACTTTCTCAACTTTTTGAAAATCAATTGGATGGTTAAAATCTCTTACATGAATAAATAGAGCATTGGAATCTTGTCCAGTTCTAATGCTATATTTATGTTGTTTTAATCTTAGTTCGAGATTTTTACCAGTTTGAAACCGTAATAAACTTTATCGCAAATTTTACAAGGAATCTTATAGACACATCCATCAGCATTTTGGGGGTAATTCTTTATCAAAAGTTTTTTTACTGTATCAAGATTTTTGAATACAACTTTAATATTAAAAGTCTTAAGAAGAGAAGGCATATCAACCAAGTTTTCATGGTAAGGGAGAACCAACATATTTTTAGTTGAATAAGGCTGGTTGTCCCTTTTTGGATTGTAAAAAGTATTTCTAGCAACTTTAAAAGATTTATCAATTACATTTCTTGGGTATTTTAAATCATTACCTATTTCATAAATTTTGGATATTTCCTCATCTATGAACTCAGGACTACAAATTCGTAAAGCTCTCAAAAACACTGATGAGAAAACAGACAGTTTGACTCTATCTTGATGCGAGGAATAATAGTGGACAAGGAACAGTTATTTGTAGGTTTTCTGTAAATTTTAAATTTAAATTCATTATTACCCTTAATAATTAAAACATCTAGAAAAGGCAATGAGTTATTTTCTTCAAACTCAACAGTAAAGTTTATAGAATGGGCTAAGCTATTTAATTTTCCAAGAAAATGGTGTATATCTACATTTTTGGGCATAAGACACAAAATATCATCAACATATCTGAACCATTTAGCTCTATTAGGGAGGATTGTGTTAAGCAACCTTGTTTCAAAAAATTCCATGTATAGGTTACTAAGAACAGGTGAAAGAGAATTTCCCATTGCCATACCAAACTTCTGAGTGTAAAACTTATCATTAAATACAAATTTTGCATCAACAATGCAAAGTTTAATAAGTTTAATGATAGTAGGAACTGGCAATGGTAAATCCTCCCTAATATAGCATTAGAACTGGACAAGATTCCAATGCTCTATTTATTCATGTAAGAGATTTTAACCATCCAATTGATTTTCAAAAAGTTGAGAAAGTAGTATCAAGCAAGTCCATGGTCGACAGGAATATAATTGAATCTTGTTTCATAAAAAGCAGTTTTGACAATAATATGAATATTTCCTTTGGTTTATATAAATTAGATCCATTTATAATTAATAGAATTTGGGAAGAATTTAATAATACACTGGACAAATAATAATTTTTAAATTTTCTTGGGTAGAATAGTTTGTGGGTGAGTTGTGCAAAGGACCTATCCAAGTTGGGTCGGCGCGCGTCAGGTGTTTAACCGTTGTGGGATCTGATAGTGAGGTGCTGGCCAGACCCCTTATATAGCTTCCTTGGATGCTTTACTTTCATAGTTCCTTGATAATGTGAGTAGTCACGAAAGCGCTTGGAATTTCTCTATTCTTTCAGAGTGGTTGTTTTGCATATTCTGAAATCACCTGTTTGCTGTGATCTTATTGTATATATATATATATATATATTATATATATATATATATATATATATATATATATATATATATATATATATATATATAGCTAGTTCTCATATGGGTTCTAGGAAGGGTCTCTGGACTCTTCCTAGAAGAAATTTCACTTACTTTTTCGAGGCTAAGAGGCTTCATATATTGCACAAGAAGTGGAATTATATATATATATAATATATATATATATTATATATATATATTATTATATATATATAATATATATATATATATATATATATTATATATATATATATATATATATATAAGGAAGGGCGTGGGCGTATCTAGGAGAGGCATAGGCGTGTCTGGTAGGGCGTGGGCGTGTCTGGGCATGTATACATGCTCTCCTATGTCAAGAGAACTGTTTATTTCCTTAGGCGCTCAGCCAGTACCATAATTGTTAGGGCTGGTCTTCTGAGCGGCGGGACTGAGGCTAGGTGCTAGCTAGGTGCAGGCTGGGTGCAGGCTACGTGAAGGCTATTAGGTGTGACAACACATCAGATGCACTCACAAGATAACTGGAAATGGACTGATGACCGTCAGGGTGAAAACCTCGTCTGTTCAAGTCAGTATTTGCTCTAATTCTATCTCTCACAGTTGACATAGACAAAACTCTAAATCAAAGTAGCAAGCATGTCAGTCATGTCTTTCAGTCGTCCAGATAAAAAACGTAATGAATGAAGTCAAATTCCATCTACTCAGTTATAGGAAAAACTAAGAAATAAAAATTAAAAGCGCAATATCACTATATAAAAGGTAAATAATCTAATGTTGAATAAGTTGCATGTGCAACATTTTCCGATCTTTATTTCTGAAACTCTTCTCCCTACAAAGTAGCTTTTCAGCGCAATACAGTGGAGACTAAAACTGGTGACAGCAGTGGAGAGGTGAAGATGTGATCAATCCATTAGCCTTGAAGTTAGTTGTTTGTAGATGGTCAGTCTCTCAGCCTTGATAAGCTCCCAGCTCTTAAACAACACTAAAACGCTGTCAGAAACTGAAATATATAGTACCAGTGGGCTAACCACATCACAAAATCTTACTTTCAAGAATCACAATAGTGTTTTTTACCACAACTACAAGGAAAAGTATAAATTACATATCAAGAAATTTTAAAAACAGTGTGTTCCTTGTCCTCTTATTGAATATAGAGATAATATGATAACCTATGTGATATGTCAGAGTATTTAATTAATAAAAATAAGATACCAGACTTGTTAAGGTAATATCCTAAATTTGCTTGAAACAGGTATAAATCCAGAAGCACTCCTAGTTCCCAGGCCTCTATCCATATGGTCTTATGCTGCTACCATCCACATGTTGGACATGGAGTGCATAATACACTAGCCAGACAGACCTTGGTGGCCGAACTGGACGGTAGCTTGGCTGCGTCTGGCTGACCTACGGTCTACTTCGGAAACAAAATCTAATCTAATCAAGCATTTCACTACCGCTGTTCTTGGTAGATCTCGTAAACGATATATCATAATTTCCACGTGGAAAATGCCGCAAGAACTGCACACTCAAGTTACTCCTGACAACACCTGTAAGCATGCCAGCGCTGAAAAAACATCCCAATATAAGACAGAGGTGTAGCAGCAAGGTAGATATGAGCAGCACAATAAACGAGCCACTTCGGCGGCAAGATCTGGTCAGCTTTCGCACCCCCCCCCCCTTCCTTTCTCCATGCTCACCTCAGTGGAAGCCTGTCTCACTAGTACTTCAACTAGCTCATGGCCGGCACTTAAACTAGCACTTGAGTCGTACTTAAACTAGCCCTTGACTGGCACTTAAAAAAAAGCTAAATCACAACAAGGAACCCTAAACGCGTACCTACTCGAATCCCATCTGCGGAAGATGGATAGGATGAAGGGAGGGAGGAAGGAGTGAGGAAGAAAGAGGGGAAAGGAGGGAGGAGTGAAAGATAGACAGAGAGGGAAAAGGAAAGGGAATAAAGAAGAAAAACAGCACTAGAGTAGGAATTAGGAAAGGAAAGACTAGAACGATGGAAGATTTGATGGAAAGTAGGGGATGGAAATGAGAGAGAGAGAGAGAGAGAGAGAGAGAGAGAGAGAGAGAGAGAGAGAGAGAGAGATACTGAAGACGTGTTTGAAATTTGCATTAGAATTTACCATCCGAGTCAAGTGTACTGGGCAGCTCCAAGATAAACTTCAACAACATGAAGGCAGTACATGTCATCGCTAATAGTTGACATCCCCATTAACCCCATCAACTTCATTTCTTGGCTGTTGCAACAATCATCAATCCTTGGCTGTTGCAGCAATGATCAATCCTTGGCTGTTGCAACAATCATCAACCTTTGGCTGTTACAACAATCATCAATCCTTGACTGTTGCAGCAATCATCAATCCTTGGATGTTGCAACAGTCATCTATTCTTAACTGTTGCAACAAGCAAAAACTATCACAGACACTAATAATTTTCCCAACTAATTTCAGCAAATGCTGCATATTTTTGCAAGATTTTGCGAACCTTGGTTACAACGTGCTTACAGTCTTACTAAGTATCCGAGTTCTTACTTACAAACTCAAAGATGAAGTTCCGGAAAGCGTTCCTTCTGTCCCCCTTCCCTCACACTATATAAAATACATGACATGTCGCTATCTTCATTTCCTCTCTAGCAAGAAAGTCCAGTTATGTTGTATGTGTTAGTATAGATCGTGTGTGTATGTGTATCACCTGTAGTTACACAGCCAAGCTGACAACCTGTTTTGTACAAGACTCAACAGTGTTCTCAGACTTATGACGTGGTATGTTTGTGTATTTCTTACTTTATGTATGTCTTATCTAATACCACATTTCAACCCAGCTGCAAACATTAACTTTCTCAACGAGTGTTTGTCACGGAACTTGCACTCGGTTTTTTTTTTAAACCTCGTAATCTGGTGTAATGTTTCTGCAGACCTGTCCGGCGTTTAGTCCTGCAGGTGGTCCTGACTGAGGGGAAAAGATGCGAGATTTATTACGACGTGTCGATAAGCGTAGAGCTTTATCGTCGTTTAATATATCTGATCACAGTCCGAAACGCTGTCAAAATTAAGAGATAATTATATTTTTACTATTATCGTCAGTACATTTAGAGTCATGATGGACTTCCTGTTCCTGTCATTTCATCAGTGTCTCTCTGAATCTCTGTCTCTCTCTCTCTCTCTCTCGCTCTCTCTCTCTCTCTCTCTCTCTCTCTCTCTCTCTCTCTCTCTCTCTCTCTCTCTCTCTCTCTCTGAGAGCTATGATTCACCAGAGTGTCGACTAAGCGAACAAAAACACTGAAGTCTCCCACCAAATGGAGAAGTCCCGGAATTTTATTCGTAAAATTTAGTGGAGGTCATATCTTGCTCTCTTGCGTCTCTCCCTCCCGCCAGTCCGACCTCCGCCCGCCCCTCCACCCTCCGCCCGCCCCTCCACCCTCCGCCCGCCCCTCCACCCTCCGCCCGCCCCTCCACCCTCCGCCCGCCCTCCTGCTGGTCCGCCACCCGCCTTCCTCCATCCATAGATATTCCTTGTCTCCTTACCAGTCAGTGGGATGTATGTGTACAGCGGGGGATGAAGGAAAGGGAAGGAACTAGGGGGAGGGAGGGAATGAGGGGGGAAATGAAGAGGGAGGGAGATGTAAATATAGAGACAACAACAAAAAGAGAGGGAGGGAGAGGAAAGCGAAGAGGGAAGGACGGAAAAAGGAAGGAAGGAGGAGAGAATGAAGAGTGAAATGAAGAGTCAGGGGATGAGAAGTGAATGAGGAAAGAGGGAAAATGGAGAGAGGAAGTGAAGAAAGGAGAAAAACCAAAGATGATGTTTAGATAAATGTAACAGATGAACTAGGAACAGTAGGAAAGTTACTTCCATAACTAGAACAGACTGGTTAACTAGAATAGATTGGATAACTACAACAGGATGGATAACTAGAACTTCCAAAATGAGATTCACTAAACCTGGATGGTTACTCTGAGGTTATCTGGAGTGGCTTCCGGGGGGAGGGGTCATCTCCCCTGAGCCTGGTCATAGACTAGGCCTCCTGATTGCTGGCCTGATCGATCAAGCTGTTAGTGCCCACCGCCAATGCTGGTTCATGTGCAAGTTTCTGTGGGAAGTCGCTGATTAGCCGACCTGGGGTGCATACACGGAAGTGGATCAGCCAGCACCAACAGCCTGGTTGATCAGGCTGTCAACCCGCAGGATTAGTCTGAAACAGGTGAATAGGAGTGCGCACCCACTAATCCTTATTCCCTTCCCCCCTCACCTTCTGAGGATCCTCTGTTGTACGCATAATCCCCCTTCCCTTCCCTCTTATCCATTCCATGCCCACTCCCTTTTTTTTATTCATACGCCCCCTTTCCCTATACATTTTCGCCTGCTCCTTCTACTCAAGACCAGCCGTTATAATCTTTTCCCCTTTTCCTCTTCCCCTATTTCCTCTTCCCCTTTTTCCTATTTCCCCTTTACCTCTACCCCTTTTTCCTCTTCCCTCTTCCCTTTTTCCTCTTCCCTTTTCCCATTTTCCTCTTCCCTTTTTCCTATTTCCCTTTTTCCTCTTCTGCTTTTCCTTTTCCCCTCTTCCCTTATTCGATATTTATCGCCGTAATCCCCCTTCTCCTCCCTCTTCTAGTCCGCATGACCGTCTTAAAACCCACTTCCCCTTATCCCTCCCCCTCTTTCATCAAAACCTACTATCGTACGCCCCTTCCCCTCCCTTCCACACCTCCCCATCACCCTCCCCAATCTCTCCACACAGGTGTGATCGTACCTGGGGTTGCCAGCGCCAGTAAACACGGCAGACATAAGTTCTTCCTTCCACACGCTGTTAAGGTCCATTTAAAACACCAGCAAAACTAGGGTTATCTTGCCGCTTGATAGAGACCGGAAAAACAAACACACCCCAGGATAACCTCTCCACACCCCAGGATAACCTCTACACACCCCAGAATAGCCTCTCCTAACAAACATACCCCAGGATAACCTCTCCACACCCCAGAATAACCTCTACACACCCCAGAATAGCCTCTCCTAACAAATATACCCCAGGATAACCTCTCCACACCCCAGGATAACCTCTCCACACCCCAGGATAACCTCTACACACTCCAGAATAACCTCTCCTAACAAACATACCCCAGGATAACCTCTCCACACCCCAGAATAACCTCTACACACCCCAGAATAGCCTCTCCTAACAAATATACCCCAGGATAACCTCTACACACCCCAGGATAACCTCTCCACACCCCAGGATAACCTCTCCACACCCCAGGATAACCTCTGCACACCCCAGAATAACCTCTCCTAACAAACGTACCCCAGGATAACCTCTCCACACCCCAGGATAACCTCTCCACACCCCAGGATAACATCTACTAACAACCACCCTGGTAAGGAAGTTTGACAGCTGTTGCTCCTTTATAATTACAGATTTTTGACTAACAGGTTGTGAGTATCTTTGTGTGAGGTGGGTGACAGGTGGATGTGTGAGGTGGGTGACAGGTGGATGTGTGAGGTGGGTGACAGGTGGATGTGTGAGGTGGGTGACAGGTGGATGTGTGAGGTGGGTGACAGGTGGATGTGTGAGATGGGTGACAGGTGGATGTGTGAGGTGGGTGACAGGTGGATGTGTGAGGTGGGTGACAGGTGAATGTGTGAGGTGGGTGACAGGTGGATGTGTGAGGTGGGTGACAGGTGGATGTGTGAGGTGGGTGACAGGTGGGTGTGAGGTGGGTGACAGGTGGATGTGTGAGATGGGTGACAGGTGGATGTGTGAGGTGGGTGACAGGTGGATGTGTGAGGTGGGTGACAGGTGAATGTGTGAGGTGGGTGACAGGTCGGTGCGAGGTGGGTGACAGGTGGGTGTGTGAGGTGGGTGACAGGTGGGTGTGTGAGGTGGGTGACAGTTGGATGTGTGAGGTGGGTGACAGTTGGATGTGTGAGGTGGGTGACAGTTGGATGTGTGAGGTGGGTGACAGTTGGATGTGTGAGGTGGGTGACAGGTGGATGTGTGAGGTAGGTGACAGGTAGATGTGTGAGGTGGGTGACAGGTGGATGTGTGAGGTGGGTGACAGGTGGATGTGTGAGGTGGGTAACAAGTGGATGTGTGAGGTGAGTGACAGGTGGCCATGGTTCACATAGGGCTTCACCCCATAACTCCCCTCCTTTCCACCCCTTCTCACCCCTCCCCTCCATCCCCTTTCCACCCCTTCCGTTCACTTTCCACCCTTCCCTCACATTATACCCATAAAGAACAAAATATGAGAGAGAACCCGCTAATTTAGTCAATTATAAATGTCATGTTTGGGAAATCTGATGTTGGAGGAGGGGGGTGAGGAGGGGGGAGGGGAAGGGGGAGGAGAGGAGAGTGGGGTTAGGGGGCAGGAGAGGGAGGGGTGGGGTGTGAGGTTAAGGGTAATGAGGGGGAGTGAAAGAGGGTGAACGAGGAAAAAAAAAAGAAAAGAGAAGAGAGGTGGGGGAAGGAAAGTTAAGGAGGTGAGAGGCAGCAGGTGAAGTATGGAGAGGGGAAAGAGGGAGGGAAAACATAAAGGAAGAGAAGGATTATATAGAGGGAAAGACATGTAATAAAGGGAGAGAGAATAGAGGAAAGAACCATTATGGCAGAAGAAACCCAGGAGAGGCGGAAAGAGAAAACGAGAGAAGAGAGAAGAGGAGAGAGAGAGAGAGAGAGAGAGAGAGTGAAAATAGTTGGGGATAATGGATAAAACAAGAGGGGTGGAAGATAGAGGGAGGACACAGAGGACACCAGAGGGATATAAAAGGGATGGAGATGGAAGAAACGGAGGAAGAGGATGTACAGAAGAAAGGAAGAAACTGGAAGAGAAAAGAATATCTTAAAGTTTTCAGGGGTCAGCGCCCCCCGCGGCCTGGTCTCAAATCAGACCTTCTGTCTAGACGGAATTAAGAAAAAAGATAGTGGAGATGGAAGGAGAAGACACACATAATAATAATTATTGTTGATAATGTTACGAAATGACAGCTTAACCTAACCTAACTTAGCTTAACCTAACCTAACTTAACATAGATTAACTTAGCTTAACCTAACTTAAACTAAATTAACTTAACCTAACCTAACCTAAACTAAATTAGCTTAACCCAACCTAACATAGATTAACCTAACTTAGCTTAACCTAACTAACCTAACCTAACCTAAGCTAACCTAACCTAGCTTAACCTAACCTAGATTAACCTAACTTAGCTTAGCCTAACCTAAGAATCAGAAAGAAATTTAACACAACCTTAATGTTAATTTATCAGCTTCTCACACACACACACACACACACACACACGCAGCATCCCTCCCTCCATCCCGAGAGATTTAGTTTTTGTCATCGAAGTGGCTAGTTTATTGGACGGAAGCGCAAGAGCGTATGGATACAAAAAAGGCCTAGGAACTAGGCCCCAGAAGGGTTAACAGGAGTATATATGGATGAATATCTGCAATTTATATTCCATTTCTTAAAGCAAATGTCTAACATCACATTTTCATTAATATGATACCTTGATGTATCAAGATTATTAATTCTTCTTTCTGTGGTGTGCGTTAAGTGTAGTTCATGATATAGCAGAATTACATTGCACATAAGCACTGCTTATGAACACAAGAAGCTTGGCAGGCAGCGCAGGATACCTCCAATGAAAAGCAGGGGAGCAATGAATACTCTAAAAGAGAACTCAGTAAGTGTTAGGGGACCACGGCTCTTTAACTCCCTCCCTTTATGAATAAGGAGGATCATCAAACTCCTAGCTGTCTTCGACAGGGAACTCAAAGGTTTCCTCAAAACAATTCCTGATCAACTAGGTTGTGGTTGCATACGTTGGACTGAGAGTGGCAGGCACTAATAACTTGATCAGATCAGCAACCAGGAGGCTTGGTCTGGGACCGGACCGCGGGGGTGCTAGCTCGGGAAGCGATTCCAGGTAAACTCAAGGTAAGCCTCTTTCCTGCATGTCATTTGAGCCAGCCTGGAGCACTGCTGACCAGGATGTGTGCACCATCCTGGTACTGTGTGGTTCACTAAGTGCTGGGGTTGTCTGGTGTTTCAGAGTGAGGGTTGAGACCCTGCATGAGGTTACCTCACTACTAACATGAACATGGACCGGCAGACCCTCTCAGGCCTCGGGATGGACAACATCATACTAGTAGTGGCAGTGTATGTTAATCTAAAATTATTTTCTGGCGTATACTATATTCATCATTGCGTGCTCTTTTGACTTCCCTATAAGCTGGTACAAAGCATAGCCAGATATTGCAGGCCATTGGAACTATTTGTGCTGGTGATATGTGGTGACTGTCCTAGCACTGTTTATTGCTGGTTCCTCTGTTTCCTTACTGTTTGGTATTTGGATAAAGCTGCTAGCGCGGGTCAGGCGCTTGGTGACATTTACGTTGCATTCTCTGCCTAAATTTTCGCTGCAGCATTGTTGGCGCATTGCTCGTTCTGTTAGCCGTGAATGTCGTTATCCTTTAACAGCTGTGCAGCTTCGTGAGATATTACACAACAAGTTAACGTCTGATACATCAGCTGTGTCTCCTGTATATCTCTCGGATGTGAATAATGTGACTTTGTAAATGGTCCAAGTCGGACCGAAACGTCATAGTGAGCTCCTCCTACGTGCGGGTTATCTGGGTATTGTTCCAGTCACGTTATTTTGCCTTTTTGTCCTTTAACGAACTTGTTTCTCCTGTTTCCGCTACTTTCCCGTCATCTTCGGTCGTTCTGGGGATCACATCACTGATCGTCTACCTGGTGAAAGGCCTGTTAAAGAGGCAGGTGGTGCCAGGCCATCGGCAACACAGGGCCAGTCTCCTCCTTATGTGTTTGAATGAGCATAAGTTACTCTGGAATAGACCAGAAAAGTGTGTGCCTTTGCCAGGGAGAAGAATGATAGAGAGAATGAAGCTGTTCATCAGGGGCGGATGGTCGCTACTTGTTAAGATTCTTATATGGGAAAACGTTGGGGTGTTAATGTTGCAGTTTAAAAACTGTAGTGTAAAGCATCCTTCTGGCAAGACAGTGATGGAGTGAATGATGGTGAAAGTTTTTCTTTTTCGGGCCACCCTGCCTTGGTGGGAATCGGCCAGTGTGATAATAAATAATAAATAATAATAATTTTGATTTCTACAAGTACATGATACAACTTATACAGACCATAGTTGACATCAGTGACATACTATATAAAACCTCCTGGTCATGCAGAACATTTCGGGCAACTTGGGTTTATTTTGCCCCCAGGATGCGACTCGCACCACCCGGGTACCTACTTACTGCTAGGTGAACAGTGACAGCAGGTGTCTTAAGGAAACACGCCCAAATGCTTCCATCCGTACCGGGGATCGAACCACGGACCTCATTGTGTGTGAACTGAGTGCGTTTCCAACCGAGCTACGGTCTGTGGCCAGCAGGTTTGGGACCAACAGGTCTAGGACCAGCAGGTCTAAGAGCAGCAGGTCTAGGAGCAGCAGGTCTAGGGGCAGCAGGTCTGGGAGCAGCAGGTCTGGGACCAGCAGGTCTAGGACCAGAAGATCTAGAACCAGCAGGTCTAGGACCAGCAGCTCTAGGACCAGCAAATCTAGGACCAACAGGTCTAAAAGCAGCAGGTCTAGGGCCAACATGCGGCGTTAGCTCAAACAGCAAAAACAGACTGACAACCTGGCTCCACCTGCTGCAGTGTGGTGGGGGAGGAAGGGACGCAGGAGGGAGTAAATTTGGGGAAGGGAAGCAGAAGGGAGTAAATGGTGGGGAAGAGACGAGAGAGGGAGTAAACTGCTGGGAAGAGACGCAGGAGGGAGTAAACGGTGGGAAAGAGACGCAGAAGGGAGTAAATGGTGGGGAAAAGCGCAAGGGGAATGAACTGCAGGGAAATAATAGAGGAAGAAAGGAAAATAAAAATGAATAGAAAAAGCATCAAGAAGAGAAATATCAAAACAGAGGAAGCAAATGAGAGAGAGAGAGAAAGAGAGAGAAACAGAAACACAAAGGTGAGATTAATAGAAGTGCGAGAGAGATGAAGTGGAGGAAAATTAAGGGAGAAAGATCAGAGAACATGGGAGGGAGGGAGGAAGAGAGGGGTGAGGCAGATGTGAATGGGGAGGTGGCTGATACATGGGGAGGTGGCCGACACATGGGGAGGTGGCTGACACATGGAGAGGTGGCTGACACGTGGGGAGGTGGCTGACACATGGGGAGGTGGCTGACACATGGGGAG
>NC_069465.1:10895104-10900104 GCF_026875155.1 Cherax quadricarinatus | reverse complement strand
GGGGTTGATCTTGCTGCTTCACAAGTACAAGTGATACAGCAGGGGTTGATCTTGCTGCTTCACAGGTACAAGGGATACAGCAGGGGTTGATCTTGCTGCTTCACAGGTACAAGGGATACAGCAGGGGTTGATCTTGCTGCTTCACAAGTACAAGTGATACAGCAGGGGTTGATCTTGCTGCTTCACAGGTACAAGGGATACAGCAGGGGTTGATCTTGCTGCTTCACAGGTACAAGGGATACAGCAGGGGTTGATCTTGCTGCTTCACAGGTACAAGGGATACAGCAGGGGTTGATCTTGCTGCTTCACAGGTACAAGTGGTACAGCAGGGGTTGATCTTGCTGCTTCACAAGTACAAGGGATACAGCAGGGGTTGATCTTGTTGCTTCACAAGTACAAGGGATACAGCAGGGGTTGATCTTGTTGCTTCACAAGTACAAGGGATACAGCAGGGGTTGATCTTGCTGCTTCACAGATACAAGTGGTACAGCAGGGGTTGATCTTGCTGCTTCACAGGTACAAGTGGTACAGCAGGGGTTGATCTTGCTGCTTCACAGATACAAGTGGTACAGCAGGGGTTGATCTTGCTGCTTCACAGGTACAAGGGATACAGCAGGGGTTGATCTTGTTGCTTCACAGATACAAGTGGTACAGCAGGGGTTGATCTTGCTGCTTCACAGGTACAAGTGGTACAGCAGGGGTTGATCTTGCTGCTTCACAGATACAAGTGGTACAGCAGGGGTTGATCTTGCTGCTTCACAGGTACAAGGGATACAGCAGGGGTTGATCTTGCTGCTTCACAAGTACAAGGGATACAGCAGGGGTTGATCTTGCTGCTTCACAAGTACAAGTGATACAGCAGGGGTTGATCTTGCTGCTTCACAGGTACAAGGGATACAGCAGGGGTTGATCTTGCTGCTTCACAAGTACAAGGGATACAGCAGGGGTTGATCTTGCTGCTTCAAAGGTACAAGGGATACAGCAGGGGTTGATCTTGCTGCTTCACAAGTACAAGTGATACAGCAGGGGTTGATCTTGCTGCTTCACAGGTACAAGGGATACAGCAGGGTTGATCTTGCTGCTTCACAAGTACAAGGGATACAGCAGGGGTTGATCTTGCTGCTTCACAAGTACAAGGGATACAGCAGGGGTTGATCTTGCTGCTTCACAGGTACAAGGGATACAGCAGGGGTTGATCTTGCTGCTTCACAAGTACAAGGGATACAGCAGGGGTTGATCTTGCTGCTTCACAGGTACAAGGGATACAGCAGGGGTTGATCTTGCTGCTTCACAGGTACAAGGGATACAGAAGGGAGTAATTTTGCTCCTCTATAAGAGAAGCGACACAATACTGCTCTCAAACATGACATAATGATATACAAACAGGAGTAATAGCCTTGTTGACTGTTTAACAGTGCCGTTAATCTCCGTGAAAATGTGTTCAGTTCACAGTCGATGTAGTTAACTGTTTCCTCGCTGTTAATTCTTCACTCATCTCACACCAGTGATCCTGTCTGTCTCTCTTTATATTTACTCTTATGTTGGCAATTATCGTTTCTCTTATTCCTTTCAGGTCATCAATACATATATGTATATGTATTGTGTATTATTATATATAGTATATATTATGTATTATATAAATATATAATATATATAATTATAATATATATAATATATATATATAATATATATATATATATATATATATATATATATATATATATATATACTCGTGAGGAATAAGTAAAATTTGCGATTTTGGATTAAATAGCAGCGCACTTCTTGCCGAATAAGGCAAGTGAAAATTGTGCATGCAGTAATTTCGCAAAAAAATCATTCTGAATCTAAAGAAAAAAATATATTTCACTGTATTCGTTTATTATTAAATTATTGTAAACTTATCTATAATAAATTTAGTTAGATTAGGCTAAATTAAATTGATCTTGTTATAATAGTTCAGGACGTTACAGTTTCATAAATTTAATATTTACGTTAAGAATAAAAAATATATATCTTAAAGTACTAGAAAATTATATGAATGATTAATTTAAAGTGAGTTGCTATTGACATTTTTCCAGTCAGGATCGAGTGTATTATCTCCTATAGAGTATGAATATACCTATAATTTCATTATATAAAAGATAATACTTGACTAGTGTAACAGGTTAATATTAAATGTACCCGTGATGTGTAGGTTTTTTAACCTCTTTAAAAAGGAATACCTGTAAGTACCTAATTTAGTTTAGTGGAGATGTAACAGATTCTTCTTTCACTTACAATAGCATAATCTCATGTGTAGTTTGGCATTTAAAGCTAATTAGAAAATATTGAAAGATATGATATTCTCAAGAGTAGCACAATCCTCCTACTCTACAAACATCTATCTATCTATCAATCTACCACCAGGCATACAGTAAACAATACCTCTACCCACCACCATCACTACTTAGCACCACCTCAACCACCACCATCACTACTAGCACCACCTCTACCACCACTACTACTATCACCACCTCAAACCACCACATAACTACTAGCACACCTCTACCACCACCACTACTACACCACCGTCTATACCACCACTACTAGCACCATCTGCTACCACCACCACACTAGCACCCCCTTACCAACCAACTACACACCCACCACACACCACTACTAGCACCACCTACACCAAACCACTACTAGCACCACCTCCTACACCACTACCATACTATGACCACCTCTACCACCCACCACACATTAATAGCACCACCTCTACCACCACTACTAGCACCAACTCTAACCACAACCACATACTACACCAAACCTCTAACCACCACCACCACTACTAGCACCACCTCTACCACCACTACTAGCACCACCTCTACCACCACTACTAGCAACCACTCTACCACACCATCACTACTAGCACCACCTCCACCACACTACTACACCACCTCTACCACCACATCACTACTACGACCTCACCCCACCACTACTAGCACCACTCACACACCACTACTAGCCACTCAAACCACCACTACTAGCACCACCTCGACCAACCCACTACAGCACCACCTCACCACCACCATCACTACTAGAAACCACCTCTACACCACTATAGCACCACCTCTACCACCACCATCACTACTAGCACCACCTCTACCACCACCACTACTAGCACCACCTCTACCACCACCACACCACTAGCACCACCTCTACCACCACCACTACTAGCACCACCTCTACCACCACCACCACACTAGCAACCACCTCCCCCACCACCACACTAGCACCACTCTACACCACCACTACTAGCACCACTCACCACACCACCACTACAGCACCACCTCTACCACCACTACTACACCACCTCCACCACCACCACCACTACTAGCACCACCTCTACCACCACTACATAGCACCCTCTACCACCACCACCACTACTAGCACCACCTCTACCACCACTACTAGCACCCACCTCCTACCACCACTACTAGCACCACCTCTACCACCACCATCACTCTAGCACACCACCTCCACCACCACTACTAGCACCACCTCTACCACCACCATCACTACTAGCACCACCTCTACCACCACTACTACTAGCACCACCTCGACCACCACCATCACTACTAGCACCACCTCTACCACCACCACTACTAGCACCACCTCTACCACCACCACCACTAGCACCACCTCAACCACCAACCACCAACTAGCACCACCTCTACCACCACCACCACCCACTAACACCCCCTTTCCACCACCACCACTACTAGCACCACCTCTACCACCACCACTACTACACCACCTCCACCTCCACCACCACTACTAGCACCACCTCTACCACCACTACTAAGCACCACCTCTACCACCAACATCACTACTACACCACCTCTACCACCACCACACTACTAGCACCACCTCTACCACCCACTACTACTAGCACCACCTCACCACCACCATCACTACTAGCACCACCTCTACCACCACCACTACTAGCAACCAACCTCTACCACCACCACCACTAGCACCACCTCTACCACCACCACTACTAGCACCACCTCAAACCACCAACCACCACCACTATGCACCACCTCCACCACCACCACTACTAGCACCACCTCTACCACCACCACTACTAGCACCACCTCCACCACCACCATCACTACTCAGCACCACCTCTACCACCACTACTAGCACCACCTCCACCCCCACCATCCACTACTAGCACCACCTCTACCAAACCACTACTAGCACCACCTCTACCCCACGAAACCAACACCACTACTAGCACCACCTCTACCACCACTACTAGCACCACCTCTACCACCACTACTAGCACCAACCTTCTACCACCACCACCACTACTAGCACCACCTCTACCACCACTACTAGCACCACCTCTACCACCACATACTAGCACCACTCTACCACCACCATCACTACTAGCACCACCTCCACCACACTACTAGACCACCTCTGACCACCACCATCACTACAGCACCACCTCTACCACCACTACTACTAGCACCACCTCGACCACCACCATACACTACTGCACCACCTCTACACCACCACTACAAGCACCACCTTCTACCACCACCACCACTAGCACCACACGGTCTAGCCACCTACACACTACTAGCACACCTCTCACCACCACCACCACTAGCAGCACCACCTCTCACCAACACACCACTACTACACACCATCTCACACACCAACCACTAACTAGCACCACACTCGTACCACTCACACACAGTACCAGCACCACCTCGACCACCACTACTAGCACCACCTCTACCACCACCACTACTAGCACCACATCTACCCTCCACTCACACATACTAGCAAGACCTCTACCAGCAACAACCACTACTAGCACCACCTCTAACACTACTAGCACCACCACTACAAACCACTTACTAGCACACATCTCTAACCACCACCACACCACATCTAACTACACCCACCTCTAACATTACACCAACCTCTGCCACCACCACCAC
>NC_069465.1:10842604-10890104 GCF_026875155.1 Cherax quadricarinatus | reverse complement strand
GTGTGTGTGTGTGTGTGTGTGTGTGTGTGTGTGTGTGTGTGTGTGTGTGTGTGTGTGTCTGTGTGTGTGTGTGTGTGTGCGTGTGTGTACTCACCTAGTTGTACTCACCTAGTTGAGGTTGCGGGGGTCGAGTCCGAGCTCCTGGCTCCGCCTCTTCACTGATCGCTACTAGGTCACTCTCCCTGAGCCGTGAGCTTTATCATACCTCTGCTTAAAGCTATGTATGGATCCTGCCTCCACTACATCGCTTCCCAAACTATTCCACTTACTGACTACTCTGTGGCTGAAGAAATACTTCCTAACATCCCTGTGATTCATCTGTGTCTTCAGCTTCCAACTGTGTCCCCTTGTTGCTGTGTCCAATCTCTGGAACATCCTGTCTTTGTCCACCTTGTCAATTCCTCTCAGTATTTTGTATGTCGTTATCATGTCCCCCCTATCTCTCCTGTCCTCCAGTGTCGTGTCTGTGTGTGTCTGTGTGTGTCTGTGTGTGTGTGTCTGTGTGTGTGTGTGTGTGTGTGTGTGTGTGTGTGTGTGTGTGTGTGTGTGTGTGTCTGTGTGTCTGTATATGTGTGTCTCTGTTTGTGTGTGTGTGTGTGTGTGTGTGTCTGTGTGTCTGTGTGTGTGTGTGTGTGTGTGTATGTGTGTGTGTGTGTGTGTATGTGTGTGTGTGTGTGTGTCTGTGTGTCTGTATATGTGTGTGTCTGTGTGTGTTTGTGTGTGTGTGTGAGTGTGTGTGTGTGTGTGTGTGTGTGTGTGTGTGTGTGTGTGAGAGTGTGAGTGTGTGTTTTTGTGTGTACTCACCTAGTTGTGGTTGTAGGGGGCGAGTCACAGCTCCTGGCCCCGCCTCTTCACTGGCTGCTACTGGTTCACTCTTCCTGCTCCATGAGCTTTATCATACCTCTGCTTAAAGCTATGTATGGATCCTGCCTCCACTACATCACTTCCCAGACTATTCCATTTCCTGACAACTCTGAAGAAATACTTCCTAACATCCCTGTGATTCATCTGAGTCTTCAATTTTCAACTCTGTCCCCTTGTTGCTGTGTCCCATCTCTGGAACATTCTATCTCTGTCCACCTTGTCGATTCCTCTCAGTATTTTATATGTCGTTATCATGTCCTCCCAATCCCTCCTGTCCTCCAGTGTCGTCAGCTCGATTTCCCTTAACCTCTCCTCGTAGGACATACCCCTTAGTTCCGGGACTAGTCTAGTTGCAAACATTTACACTTTCTCTAGTTTCCTTACGTGCTTTGCTAGTTGTGGGCTCCAAACTGGTGCTGCATACTCCAATATGGGCCAAACGTGCGCAGTGTACAGGGTCCTAAACGATTCCTTATTAAGATATCGGAATGCTGTTCATAAGTTTGCTAGGCGCCCGTATGCTGCAGCCGTTATTTGGTTGATGTGCGCCTCAGGAGATGTGCTTGGTGTTATACTCACCCCAAGGTCTTTTTCCTTGAGTGAGGTTTGTAGTCTCTGGCCCCCCTAGACTGTACTCCGTCTGCTCTCTTCTTTGCCCTTCCCCAATCTTCATGACTGCGCTTGGTAGGGTGAACTCCAGTAGACAGTTGCTGGACTAGGCCTGCAGCCTGTCCAGATCCTTTTGTAATTATGCCTGGTCCTCGTCCGATTAGATTCTTCTCATCAACTTCGCATCATCTGCAAACAGGGACACTTCGGAGTCTATTCTTTCCGTCATGTCGTTCACAAATACCAGAAACAACACCGGTCCTAGGACTGATCCCTGTGGAACCCCACTCGTCACAGGCGCCCACTCTGACACCTCGCCACGTACTATGACTCCCTGCTGTCTTCCTGACAGGTATTCCCTGATCCATTGTAGTGCCTTCCCTGTTATCCCTGACTGATCCTCCAGCTTTTGCACTAATCTCTTGTGTGGAACTGTGTCAAACACCTTCTTACAGTCCAATAAAATGCAATCTAACCACCCCTCTCTCTCTTGTCTTACTTCTGTCGCCCTGTCATAGAACTCCAGTAGGTTTGTGACACAGGATTTCCCGTCCATGAACCGTGCTGGCTGTTGCTCATTCCTTTCTCCATGACTTTGTGTGTGTGCGCGCGCGTGTGTGCGTGTGTGTGTGTGTGTGTGTGTGTGTGTGTGTGTGTGTGTTGTGTGTGTGTGTGTGTGTCACCCCTTTGTCTTCCTCCCCCACTCCTCTGTTCTTTTTCTCTCCCCTCCTCGCCCCTCCCCTCCCCTTTCCGCCCACCCCTCCCCCCACCTACCCATCTCATGATCCTTCTCAAACCCTCCTCTCCCCACCTCCCATCTTCTCCCTCGTTATCTCCCCCTTCTATCCCTCCAACCTACAAGCTCACCCCACCTCACTCACCCCTCCACCTCACTAACTCCCCGCATCTCCTCACTAACTTACTCTCCTCCTCCTGTAACTCACTAACTTACCCCTTCTAACATTATCCCACTAAGCTTACCCCTCCTCCCTCTCCCCTCCTCCCACTAAGCTTACCCCTCCTCCCTCTTCCCCTCCTCCCCACTAAGCTTACCCCTCCTCCCTCTCCCCTTCTCCCCACTAAGCTTACCTCTCCTCCCCCTCCCCCCCCCTCCCCACTAAGCTTACCCCTCCTCCCTCTCCCCTTCTCCCCACTAAGCTTACCTCTCCTACCTCTCCCCTCCTCCCCACTAAGCTTACCCCTCCCTCCCTCTCCCCCTTCTCCCCACTAAGCTTACCTCTCCTTCCTCTCCCCTCCTCCCCACTAAATTTACCTCTCCTCCCTCTCCCCTCTAAGCTTACCTCTCCTCCCTCTCCCCTCCTCCCCACTAAGCTTACCCCTCCTCCCTCTCCCCCTCCTCCCCACTAAGCTTACCTCTCCTCCTCTCCCCTCCTCCCTACTAAGCTTACCTCTTCTACCTCTCTCCCTTCTCCCCACTGAGCTTACCCCTCCTCCCTCTCCCCTCCTCCCCACTAACTTACCTCTCCTACCTCTCCCCTCCTCCCCACTAAGCTTACCTCTCCTCCCTCTCCCCTTCTCCCCACTAAGCTTACCTCTCCTCCCTCTCCCCTCCCTCCCCACTAAACTTACCTCTCCTCCCTCTCCCCCTCCTCCCCACTAAGCTTCCCCCTCCTCCCTCTCCCCTCCTCCCCACTAAGCTTCCCCTCCTACCTCTCCCCTCCTCCCACTAAGCTTCCCCCTCCTCCCTCCTCCCCTCCTCCCCACTAAGTTTTTCCTCTCCTCCCTCCCCCCCCCTCCCCACTAAGCTTCCCCCTCCTCCCCACTAAGCTTACCTCTCCTCCCTCTCCCCTCCTCTCCACTAAGCTTATCTCTCCTCCCCTCCCCCCCTCCTCCCCACTAAGCTTACCTCTCCTCCCTCTCCCCTCCTCCCCACTAAGCTTCCCCCTCCTACCTCTCCCCTCCTCCCCACTAAGCTTACCTCTCCTCCTCTTTTCCCCCCTCCCCACTAAGCTTATCTCTTCTCCCTCTCCCCTCCTCCCCACTAAGCTTACCTCTCCTCCCTCTCCCCCTCCTCCCCACTAAGCTTCCCTCTCCTCCCTCTCCCCTCTTCCCCCCCTAAGCTTACCTCTCCTCCCTCTCCCCTCCTCCCCACTAAGCTTATCTCTCCTCCTCTCCCCTCCTCCCCACTAAGCTTACCTCTCCTCCCTCTCCCCTCCTCCCCCCTAAGCTTCCCTCTCCTCCCTCTCCCCTCTTCCCCACTAAGCTTACCTCTCCTCCCTCTCCCCTCCTCCCCACTAAGCTTATCTCTCCTCCCTTCTCCCCTCCTCCCCACTAAGCTTACCTCTCCTCCCTCTCCCCTCCTCCCCACTAAGCTTCCCCCTCCTCCCCCTCCCCTCCTTCCCACTAAGCTTACCTCTCCTCCCTCTCCCCCTCCTCCCCACTAAGCTTACCTCTCCTCCCTCTCCCCTCCTCCCCCCTAAGCTTACCTCTCCTCCCTCTCCCCCTCCTCCCTCTCCCCTCCTCCCCACTAAGTTTACCCTCTTCTCCCTCTCCCCTCCTCCCCACTAAGCTTACCTCTCCTCCCTCTCCCCCCTCCCCACTAAGTTACCTCTCCTCCCTCTCCTCTCCTCCCCACTAAGCTTACCTCCCTCCCTCTCCCCTCCTCCCCACTAAGCTTACCTCTCCTCCCTCTCCCCTCCTCCCTCTCCCCTCCTTTCCACTAAGCTTCCCCCCCCCTCCCCACTAAGTTTCCCCTCCTCCCACTAAGCTTCCCCCTCCTCCCCACTAAGCTTCCCCCTCCTCCCCACTAAGCTTCCCCCTCCTCCCCACTAAGTTTCCCCCTCCTCCCCCACTAAGCTTCCCCCTCCTCCCCCTCACTCACCTATAACTGTTCAATATTTCTTTCGTTACATTTCGAAATATTTTTTCACAAACTAACAACATCACTGTTAAATAAATTAAAAAAAGGAGAATGAATATAAAAGGAAAATGTGATATAAAAATAGCAATAAAAATTGCTAAAATAAATATTTTTATGCTCTTTATATATATAATATATATATATAATATATATATATATATAATATATATATATATATATATATATAATATATATATATATATTTATGTATATGTGCAAGGAATTCGCAAGAGCATGCGAAATATACACTAACACTGATCTCTGGCTGAAGGAGACTCGAACCTACGAACCTTGGAACAAGGTACGCAGTACTTTACCAATCTACCCACACTGGACCAATACCTTGGAGTCCAGCTTGCGCTAGACTTTGATCCAAGGCAGCCAGCTTTCAGGGAGAAGGCTTACAGCTTTTCATCTCATCCCCTGCATGCATCAGCCTTACTAGAGATTTTAACAATGCAAGGAATATATATATATATATATATATATATATATATATATATATATATATAAATATATATATATATATATATATATATATATAGCTAGTATATATAAGTTTGTGTTGCAATAACGGTACTTGGGATCCAGAACTTGACTAAGTCTTTAAAAAATAAAATGATTTGGATTGCATCAGAAGTTGACCAACAGGTTTTGTGGGTGTTGCGCGGGTGGGTTGGCAGCCCTGCTAGTAACACCACGTGGTTGTTGGGCGGCAAGCCTGGGGCGGCGGCGGCGGCGGCGACGGCGGCGGCGACGGCGATTGCGACACTCGCGAGCGAGGTGGTGGTGAAGGAATGAGTTGCGGCGGCTGCGGCAGCGGTGATGGCTACGACATTTGCGGGCCAGGTTTCAGTGATGCAATGAGTGGTGGCGGCGGCGGCGGCGGCGGCAGCGGCGGTGGCAGCGGCGGCGGCAGCGGTGTGAGCGGTTAGCGCCATCAGCTGATCAAGTTCATGACCTGAGCTTCGCTGGTCACCCGGATGTGTGCTCACTACACGTTGCCACACGTTCTCCTTCACCTCCCTTCATCTTCCCCCCTTCATCTCCCTCCCTCACTTCCCTCCCATCATCTCCCTCCCTTCACTTCCCTTCATCTCCCTCCCTTCACCTCCCTTCATCTCCCTCCCTCACTTCCTCCCCTCATCACCTCACAAACCACAATCTTACAGCCAGTCAGACAACACTTTGTCACTGCTGACACTGTCACTGCTGACACTGTCACTGCTGACACTGTAAATGCTGACACACTGTCACTGCTAACACTGTCACTGCTGACACTCTGTCACTGCTGACACACTGTCACTGCTGACACACCAGTAAAACTCACGATTATAGAGGCCACAAGTAGAAGGAAAATAGAAGCCAGGATCTTGCAACTTCCACTAGAGTTGGCAGATGTTGCAAGAAGGAGCGAGATGTTGCAAGCGGGTCGAGAGTAGGAGATAAGAACTGGAGGAGGAACTCCCCACGGGGGGAGGTGGGCAGTAGCTGTGTTGCACCATGGATAGTAGCTATGTTGCAGCATGGATAGTAGCTCTGTTGCAGTATTTGTAGTAGCTATGTTGCAGCATTTGTAGTAGCTATATTGCAGCATGGGTAGTAGCTATGTTGCAGCATGGATAGAAGCTATGTTGCAGCATGGCGGTAACAATGTTGCAACATGGGAATGATCAAAAGCAGAGTAGAAGCTGTATAGTACCTGATCTCAGTGAGAGGGGAGTCAATTGACTGTAAAATATGGCTTAGGCAGAGAGAGAGAGAGAGAGAGAGAGAGAGAAGAGAGAGAGAGAGAGAGAGAGAGAGAGAGAGAGAGAGAGAGAGAGAGAGAAAATATACTAACAATACAGTTAACTCTGAGGAAACAGATAACTGTTAATTCCCTCAATCTAATTTGGGTTTACGTACGTAAGATAAGTACACACTGAAAACTTCAGTAATCACATAAAATAACCCGACCTGGAATAACTCGACGAAAGATAACCAAACAAAGGATAACATAGAATATCTCAGTAAGGTATAACCCAACATATGGTAACTCAATAAAGGATATCCTAACATAGAATAACCCAACATAAGATAACCCAACATAAGATAACCCAGCATAAGATAACCCAACATAAGATAACCCAACATAAGATAACCTAGCATAAGATAACCCAACATAAGATAACCCAACATAAGATAACCCAGCATAAGATAACCCAACATAAGATAACCCAACATAAGATAACCCAACATAAGATAACCCAACATAAGATAACCCAACATAAGATAACCCAACATAAGATAACCCAACATAAGATAACCCAGCATAAGATAACCCAACATAAGATAACCCAACATAAGATAACCCAGCATAAGATAACCCAGCATAAGATAACCTAGCATAAGATAACCCAACATAAGATAACCCAACATAAGATAACCCAACATAAGATAACCCAACATAAGATAACCCAACATAAGATAACCCAGCATAAGATAACCCAACATAAGATAACCCAGCATAAGATAACCCAACATAAGATAACCCAAGTCCTTGCCTCCTGTAGTCAATGAACTCGAAGTGATTTCTTCAAACCAGACCAGTCTATATGTCCATCTCTGGTATGCTGGCGTGGGCGTCACCGTGGGCGGAAGTGTGGGCGTGGGCGTCAGTGTGGGCGTGGGCTTTATTTGTAATTAACAAGTTGATTCTCCCATTGTTATTATTTGAGACATATTTCTCTATGTACGTAGTCCCTTCACACACAGCTATATTTAAAGTCCCTTCACACGTAGCTATATTTAAAGTCCCTTCACACGTAGCTATATTTAAAGTCCCTTTACATAGCTATATTTAAAGTCCCGTCACACGTAGGTATATTTAAAGTCCCTTCCTGATCAGCCGGGCTGTGGCTCGTACGTTGGTTTGCGTGCAGCCAGCAGCAACAGCCTGGTTGATCAGGCTCTGATCCACCAGGAGGCCTGGTCACAGACCGGGCCGCGGGGGCGTTGACCCCCGGAAATCTCTCCAGGTAAACTCCAGGTAAACACGTAGCTATATTTAAAGTCCCTTCACACGTAGCCAAACAGTTCCTTCATTAATCTACTCCAGCATGTCTATTATTTCATTTGTCTATTGTTTTATTTGTTTACTTCCGTCTCGTAACAAAATTCATTTAATTCCAGCATTTTATATCAAGGGTTTTTTTTGGTCGAAAGACCCCAAACTATTTTCACTTTTTTGAACCCCAAATGGGATATGCTAATTCTCTCGCCACTTTTCACTCGCTGCTCCTTGTCGCTGTAGGGGTTATGGGTGCCCACCTATTGCCCCTCCTTAGTCATGGGGGCACTTAACAACACACTACCCATTATCGTATCTATATTAAGGAAGTTAGGGTGCTTACCAGGAGGTTAGTGTACTCATTAGGAGGTTAAGGTGCTTACCAGGAGGTTAGGGTACTCACCAGGAGGTTAGGGTACTCACCAGGAGGTTAGGATACTCACCAGGAGGTTAGGGTACTCATAAGGAGGTTAAGGTGCTTACCAGGAGGTTAGGGTACTCACCAGGAGCTTAGGGTAGTCACCAGGAGGTTAGGATACTCACCAGGAGGTTAGGGTACTCATAAGGAGGTTAAGGTGCTTACCAGGAGGTTAGGGTACTCACCAGGAGGTTAGGGTACTCACCAGGAGGTTAGGGTGCTTACCAGGAGGTTAGGGTACTCACCAGGAGGTTAGGGTGCTTACCAGGAGGTTAGGGTACTCACCAGGAGGTTAGGGAGCTTACCAGGAGGTTAGGGTACTCACCAGGAGGTTAGCGTACTCACCAGGAGGTTAGGGTACTCACCAGGAGGTTAGGGTACTCACCAGGAGGTTAGGGTGCTTACCAGGAGGTTAGGGTACTCACCAGGAGATTAGGGTACTCATAAGGAGGTTAAGGTGCTTACCAGGAGGTTAGGGTACTCACCAGGAGGTTAGGGTGCTTACCAGGAGGTTAGGGTACTCACCAGGAGGTTAGGGTGCTTACCAGGAGGTTAGGGTACTCACCAGGAGGTTAGGGTGCTTACCAGGAGGTTAGGGTACTCACCAGGAGGTTTGGGTACTCACCAGGAGGTTAGGGTACTCACCAGGAGGTTAGGGTGCTTACCAGGAGGTTAGGGTACTCATCAGGAGGTTAGGGTACTCACCAGGAGGTTGGGGTGCTTACCAGGAGGTTAGGGTACTCATCAGGAGGTTAGGGTACTCATCAGGAGGTTAGGATACTCACCAGGAGGTTAGGGTACTCACCAGGAGGTTAGGGTACTCACCAGGAGGTTAGGGGGCTTACCAGGAGGTTAGGGTACTCATCAGGAGGTTAGGGTACTCACCAGGAGGTTAGGGTGCTTACCAGGAGGTTAGGGTGCTTACCAGGAGGTTAGGGTACTCACCAGGAGGTTAGGGTGCTTACCAGGAGGTTAGGGTACTCACCAGGATGTTAGGGTACTCACCAGGAGGTTAGGGTGCTTACCAGGAGGTTAGGGTACTCATCAGGAGGTTATGGTACTCACCAGGAGGTTAGGGTGCTTACCAGGAGGTTAGAGTACTCACCAGAAGGTTAGGGTGCTTACCAGGAGGTTAGGGTACTCATCAGGAGGTTAGGGTACTCACCAAGAGGTTAGGGTACTCACCAGGAGGTTAGGGTACTCACCAGGAGGTTAGGGTATTCACCAGGAGGTTAGGGTGCTTACCAGGAGGTTAGAGTACTCACCAGAAGGTTAGGGTGCTTACCAGGAGGTTAGGGTACTCATCAGGAGGTTAGGGTACTCACCAAGAGGTTAGGGTACTCACCAGGAGGTTAGGGTACTCACCAGGAGGTTAGGGTATTCACCAGGAGGTTAGGGTGCTTACCAGGAGGTTAGAGTACTCACCAGGAGGTTAGGGTACTCATCAGGAGGTTAGGGTACTCACCAAGAGGTTAGGGTACTCACCAGGAGGTTAGGGTACTCACCAGGAGGTTAGGGTATTCACCAGGAGGTTAGGGTGCTTACCAGGAGGTTAGAGTACTCACCAGGAGGTTAGGGTACTCACCAGGAGGTTAGGGTGCTTACCAGGAGGTTAGAGTACTCACCAGGAGGTTAGGGTACTCACCAGGAGGTTAGGGTACTCACCAGGAGGTTAGGGTGCTCACCAGGAGGTTAGGGTACTCACCAGGAGGTTAGGGTGCTCACCAGGAGGTTAGGATGCTTACCATTGCCCCTTATCAATCAGGGAAGAAGTGGACCAACCATTTCCCTCTGTCCCTGAATGGTATCTAGGGAACTCAATAAGCAAATAACTCACATATAGGAGACGATTGTGACTACATTTCGGTCAGACTTCGGTTCAATTAGGACCGAAACGTCGTGGTAAGCTCCTCTCTTCTAGGTGCGGGTTATTTGGACATTGTTCCAGTAACGGTGTTGTGCCTTTCTAATCTTTAAGGAACTCAGACTCGTTCTTTTTTCACGTTCTTTTTTCATGTCCGTTTTTCACGTCCCGTTATCTTAACATATCTTCCTCAGCATTGTCCTTGAGCTGAAGTAAATTTAAAAGTCTCTACAAGCAATCAGTTCCATGCCGGAAAAGAATTATTCGCACTAGAGGAAGAGGGGAAGAAATTCTGAGACCCAAAGGTTCCCTGGAGCCAAATCTCGCGGAGTCCTGAACTTTGAAAAACAAATCCTAACTAATCTGGGCTCAAAGTTTAATCTGGGATAACTTGGTGAGAGAACTTGTGGTTATCTGTGGTGATCTTGACGATAAACACTCAGAGCTGGTCTCGGCTGGCTAGACTTGTCCTAGACTTGTCTTAGACTTGTCCTAGCCATGCAGATGGACCTGTCGTGACCAGATGAGTGTGTACTCACGTATTTGTGGTTGCATGGGTCGATTCACAGTTCCTGGCATGTGTGTGTGTGTGTGTGTGTGTGTGTGTGTGTGTGTGTGTGTGTGTGTGTGTGTGTGTGTGTGTGTGTACTCACCTGATTGTACTCGCCTAATTGTGGTTGCAGGAGTCGAGTCATAACTCCTGGTCCCCGTCTCTTCACTGGTCGCTACTAGGCCCACTCTCTCTCCCTACTCCACCAGTTTTATCGTACCTCTTCTTAAAGCTATGTATGGTACTTGCCTCCACTGCCTCGCTTTCCAGACTATTCCACTTCTTGGCAATATGTGTGTGTGTGTGTGTGTGTGTGTGTGTGTGTGTGTTGTTGTGTGTGTGTTTGTGTGTGTGTTTGTGTGTGTGTGTGTGTGTGTGTGTGTGTGTGTGTGTGTGTGTGTTTCGGCCACAAAAAGCTATTCATTAAGTCATACAAACAAAAAAAAAACTTAGTATTTTAAAATACTCTTGAAAAAGCGTCAGCTACAATCTACAACAACAATCTCACTCGTAGACACATTACAGCAGCGTGTACGTGAATGATGTATAATACCGACATGATGAAGAATTACATACATGAGCAAATAAAGATACTCAGATGTTGTACATTTATTTAATTCTTCAGATTACAACAGTGTCTAAAGTTTGAAGCCTATCAGAAGAATCTTTCCCAAGATATAGCAGAGAAACAGCACCCGAGAATGATGTATATAATTGATGAGAAAGCTGGACGGGTAAGCCAGCGGAAGGCCTCGGTCATATGATCAAAAGCTCCAACGGCGGGTCTTCATTTAAGACCCGCAATAGAGTTGAAAGTTCGAAACCGATCGGATGAAGCATTCACGAGTTATAAAGGAAAGTCTTGGAGAAATAAAAAAAAACAGGCACTCATGATCAGCCAATCTGTTGTGGATACGTTGAACTAGATGTTGCTAGCACCAACAGCCTGGTTGATCAGGCCATCTT
The DNA here is from genome assembly GCF_026875155.1 of Cherax quadricarinatus. NCBI lineage: Eukaryota > Metazoa > Arthropoda > Malacostraca > Decapoda > Parastacidae > Cherax > Cherax quadricarinatus. The sequence continues at coordinate 10,878,900 of NC_069465.1, read as the reverse complement.
TAGGTAGACTTCAGGCTGATGCCTTCCGGGATTCTCACTAATGATTTATGTTATTGTTAACTATCTTATTATATTATGTTAAATTTTTTAAGTGAATTGTTAAACTACTTGTTATTTACCAGGTAACTACTTGTTAATTGCCAGGTAACTACTTGTTAATTGCCAGGTAACTACTTGTTAATTGCCAGGTAACTACTTGTTAATTGCCAGGTAACTACTTGTTAATTGCCAGGTAACTACTTGTTAATTGCCAGGTAACTACTTGTTAATTGCCAGGTAACTGTTAATTACCAGGTAACTGTTTAATTACCAGAGAACTGCTTGTTAATTACCAGGTAATTGCTTATTAATTACAAGGTAACTGCTTATTAATTACAAGGTAATTGCTTATTAATTACAAGGTAACTGCTTATTAATTACAAGGTAATTGCTTATTAATTACAAGGTAACTGCTTATTAATTACAAGGTAATTGCTTATTAATTACAAGGTAATTGCTTATTAATTACAAGGTAACTGCTTATTAATTACAAGGTAATTGCTTATTAATTACAACGTAACTGCTTGTTAATTACAAGGTAATTGCTTGTTAATTACAAGGTAATTGCTTGTTAATTACAAGGTAATTGCTTGTTAATTACAAGGTAATTGCTTGTTAATTACAAGGTAACTGCTTGTTAATTACCACAAAGTACAGCGACTTTCCTTAACAAGCTTTGCTGCCTTCAGGTGAGGGATTCCTTGATGCCCCAAAATGGCTCTTGTTCTCAGGGACTGGAGCTACTCTCTCCTGATGTGGATCATACTAGATTTTCTCTCATTTTCCAAATACTGCACCGCCCCTACGGGTTGAGATATTCCCCTTTTATTAGCTTCACGCTAATAATAAATCCTTGCTATTATTTAAGAATGCAGCTACTGAGAGGTTTTATTGAGTCCTGCTTAAGGAGGACTCAGTAAAGCAACGGTGAAAAACACCGTTTGTCTCAACAGTTCTGTTTGGGGAATTTCACCCTTAATTAACACTGGTGTTTGACACCAGCCCCGTGAGCCAAGGCTAAAATTTCTTGGTGACAATCACACAATGTTAGGTATGTTGAGAATGTGTTAACCTATAGTCTTGTGATTACCTTTACTGTGAGGGTCGTGTCAACCATGCATGGGTGGTCTGTTACTGTGAGAGTCGTGTCAACCATGCATGGGTGGTCTGTTACTGTGAGGGTCGTGTCAACCATGCATGGGTGGTCTGTTACTGTGAGAGTCGTGTCAACCATGCATGGGTGGTCTGTTACTGTGAGGGTCGTGTCAACCATGCATGGGTGGTCTGTTACTGTGAGAGTCGTGTCAACCATGCATGGGTGGTCTATTACTGTGAGGGTCGTGTGAACAATACATGGGTGGTCTATTACTGTGAGGGTCGTGTGAACAATACATGGGTGGTCTACCTTCCACCTCCTCCCTTCCCCACCACCAACAGTGCCTTTTGACTCCCAACTGTTCTTGTAAGAACTGACCGAGTACCATAATGTTACTGCTCCAGAACCAGCCTTGTGGTGCTCCTTTCGTCTCTCTTGTACCTTTTTTTCTACTCCAGAGGCAACCTTGTGCCATACGTTTGGAATTTATATTAGGTCCGTGTTTTAGGTCTTAGTCCAGTATTAAACCACCAGTTGATAATGGTTCGTGACAGAACACAATACTGCAGCCAAAACTCAACATCAGTTACGCAAATAACTAGCACATAGGAGAGAAGATTGTTACGTTTCTGTCTGACTTGGACCATTTACTAAGTAAATGGTTATATATATATATATATATATATATATATATATATATATATATATAATATATATATATATATATATATAAGTCGTGCCGAATAGGCAGAACTTGCGATCTTGGCTTAAATAGCAACGCTCATCTTGCAATATTGGACAAGTGAAAATTTGTGTATGCAATAATTTCGCCAAAATCATTCTGAACCTAAGGAAAATATACATTTGATTGTGTTTGTTTAGTACTAAATTATTGTAAACGTATTTAAAATATATTTAGTTGGGTTAGGCTAAAATAAGTTGTTCTTGTTATAATAAGGTTAGGTAAGTTTTCTAAGATTCTTTCAGTGCAAAATTAAAATTTTTTACATTAACCATTAATGAAAAAATATATCTTTAAACGTATAAGAGAAAATTTCAGAAAGGACTTAATTTTAAATGAGTTCTTGCTAATTGACCAGTTTTACATATTCGGCACGACATATATATATATATATATATATATATATATATATATATATATATATATATATATATATATGAAGACCTTCCCCCTTGCTATAACTTCATTCCAATAGGGTCGGAGACCCTTGAAGCATGGGGCAAGTGTGCTCTAAAGTTCCTCAAAGAGCTGGGTGAAAAGCTCATCATAGAAACCAAGGACTACAGGGCGACCAGCTTTCTCTTTCAGAGACTCAGTGTTGCGATCCAGAGAGGAAATGCCTGCAGCATTCTGGGCACGCGGCCCACCGCAGGGGAGCTGGACGAAGTATTCGAGATGTAGCTCTGAGTTACCTATGTTGTTTTACTTTCTGTTGTATTTTTGTGAATGTTTAGCCAATGTATTTTTGTCTTTTATTAAAACATACTGGAAATATAGGGGGTGGTAGGAGAAAATTCCCAAACAGCTTCAGGGAAAAACCTTGAGTTTTCTCTGAAGCAAGTTTATTCTTTTCTCTGAGGATGAGGGTCCCTATGGCAGTTCTAGAGGTGGTACCTCCCTATATTATATATATATATATATATATATATATATATATATATATATATATATATATATATATATATATATATATATATATATATGTATACGTTCTGGGTAATAAGCTGTAAGGAACAGAATACGATATAGGCAGCGTTCCTTTCATGAGATTTCATTAAGATAATTGTTGGAGACGGAGAAGTATCATTGAGGGAGTTACCTCGGCATCACCACCATTATTGGGGATATCCCTAAGAGAGGTACCTGGGCATCACCATTGTTGAGGTATCACTGAGGAAGGTATCTGGGCACTACCAGTTTGGTCGCATCAATGCTTTAGCGAATATGTGTCTGCCTGCGGATGTTTGAGAGAAGAATATAGTTGGAGGTACAGTGACTCCAAACTTTGCTTACTTGACCTCCAAACTCACGCCCAGTGCCCCTGTTCACCTGGCAGTAAATAGGTACCTGGGTATTAGTGTTGCGTTGTGAGTGGCTTCGTGAGAGAGAGAGAGAGAGAGAGAGAGAGAGAGAGAGAGGAGTGCCTCAGGGATACAATCCACACTGGCTTTCTAGGGTTATCCTGGGTTTCTACCATTTTTCCCCTCATTTTCTTATTTCTCCTCTTGTTTGTCCACCTGTTATTTCTCTTCTTCTGTTTCTCTTCCATTTCTGTTCCTCCTCCTACTCCTTTTATTTTTATCCTTTTACTAGTTCTTCTATTTCTCATTCCCCTTTGTTCCCTTTTCCTCACTTTTCCCATTTCTTTTCTCCTATTTCTCCTCCCCATATTTCTTTTCCCTACTAATTCCCTTCTCATTTTTCTCTTCTCATATTTCTCATCCTTTCCCACCATCTACCACCTAGGTGGAGTTCTCATACAGATTCCCAGATCGCCTTCTTGGGTATTTGTGCCCAGACAGTTGGCATGTGAGTGCCCCTCCTCCCTAGCGTTACCTCGCCATATAAAGGGAAGGCTGATCAGAGAGCCGAATTGAAGATACCCAAGTAAATAGGTAGCAACAAAGGCAGTAGGTAATTAACATCTCTCTCAGTGACTTGTTTATTTATACCTATACATTAAGTCTCGCCTTTTATAGGTCTCATTGTTGTTGTGGCCTAAGCCAGTCAATGAGGCAGATTTTCTTTTGGTTTGAATTTAAAAAGCATTTTTTTCTCGTGAAAGGTTTGGTGGATGTAGTTTTGGATTCCATGTCCCACTGGTTATTACAGTATACAGTAAACTAAAGTATACTCTAAACAGTAAACTAAAATGAAACTCAGACACCTGACTCATAGATAAACTATAATATGGTTAAGCTTGTAAGTTTAAGGTAAACTGAAGTAAAATTTTCAACTCGCGAATTAAAGATAGTCAGATATGAAGATAGTCTGCGAAAAAAATATTCTAATTAGAAAGTTAGTTAGTCTTGATAAAGACTGCAGATGATATTCTGAGATATATATTGTATGAGATGAAAATAAGGAGAGACTTAGGTAAACATGAAGATAAGTAGATAACAGGACCTCTTATCTGGTGATAGTAGAGAGTAAGTTCAACAGCCCTTCAACGTGCACACACACACACACGGAGCGGGGAGAGAGAGGGCCCAGTAGCAACCGGTGAAGAGGCGGGGCCAGGAGCTAAGACTCGACCCCTGAAACCACAAATAGGTGAGTACAAATAGGTGAGTACACACACACACACACACACACACACACACACACACACACACACAGCTTGGACTCGACCCCTGCAACCTCAACTAGGTGAGCACACACACACACACACACACACACACACACACACACACACACACACACACACACACACACACACACACACACACACGTACGCACACAGAATGTTCCAGAGAGGGGACACAGCAACAAGGGGTCACAATTGGAAGTTGAAGACTCATATGAATCACAAGGATGTTAGGAAGTATATCTTCAGTCACAGAGTTGTCAGGAAGTGGAATAGTTTGGGAAATGATGTAGTGGAGGCAGGATCCATACATAGCTTTAAGAAGACGTATGATAAAGCTCTTGGAGCAGGAAGAGTGACCTAGTAGTAGCAAGTGAAAAGGCGCTGCCAGGAGCTATGAATCGACCCCTGCAACCATAACTAGGCGAGTACAACTAAGTAATTGCGCGCGCGCGCACACACACACACACACACACATGCACATACATGTAGGAAGAAGTAGTGGAGGCAGGTTCGATACATAGTTTTAAGAGTATGTATAACAGTGCGCAAGTAGCAAAACAAGGAGCTGTGATTCGACCTCTGCTATCCCTTGAAGGTGAGTACATGTACCACTTTGTCCACCCCCTTCGGTTACCCTTTGCTTCCTCCCGCACCATTTAACTCATGGGTAATGGTAGGGAAGGGGACGGGTCAAGTACTGCATCGGGAAATATAGTTAAGCTCTATCATGGTGAAAGAGGCTTACTGGCAGCTCACAAGCAGAAGTACCAGGGTTAAATCCCTGGGTGAACGCAGGCGTATAAGACCAAATCTGCGTATACCTGCTGCACCTGTTCACCTGGTTGTAACTAGGTACCTGGGTGTTAGTCTGCTTACACCTGTTCACCAAGCTGTAACTAGGTACCCCCATCCAGGGCATGGTAAGAAGTTTAGGTAAGAGGCTGTGGTGCCTACGTTGGTCTGCGGACAACCAGCACCAACAGCCTGAGTGAACAAGACATACACAATGTTTGGTTTGGGACCAGGCCGGGATGTCAAGAGAAATTGATCCTAGGTATACTCTCCGATGTCTGTTCCTTCTACTTTCCTCCCCTGGAGCGCCAACAGTGATGTCAGGTAGCAGTGCTCCAGGGAAGGAGTGATATCAGAAAGCAGTGATGTCAGGGAGCAGTGATACCAGCATTGATGTCGGGAAGCACTGAAATCGGCAGTGATGTCGGGTAACAGTGATGCCACGTAGCAATGACGCCAGAAAACAGCAATTTCACGAAGCAGTGATGTCAGCAGAGATGTCAGAAAGTAGTGATGTCAGGGAGCACTGATGTCAGAAGTGATGTCAAGAACCAGTGAAGTTAGGAAGTAGTGATGTCGGCAGTGATGTCAGGGAGCAGTGATGTCAGCCTCAACAAGAGAAGCAAACAAGTCAACGAGAAATTTTAATCTCCGTTTAATTACGGTTGTTTACAACTGGTTCTGCCGCCCCTTGCCTCGTTAACCACTTAACTACTCCACTTAACTATTCCACTTAACTACTCCGCTTAACTATTTCACTTAACTATTCCACTTAACTACTCCGCTTAACTATTTCACTTAACTACTCCGCTTAACTATTTCACTTAACTACTCCACTTAACTATTCCACTTAACTATTCCACTTAACTACTCCGCTTAACTATTTCACTTAACTACTCCGCTTAACTATTTCACTTAACTACTCCACTTAACTATTCCACTTAACTACTCCACTTAACTATTCCACTTAACTACTCCACTTAACTACTCCACTTAACTACTCCATTTAACTACTCCACTTAACTATTCCATTTAACTACTCCACTTAACTATTCCACTTAACTACTCCACTTAACTATTCCACTTAACTACTCCACTTAACTATTCCACTTAACTATTTCACTTTACTCCACTTAACTATTTCACTTTACTCCACTTAACTACTCCACTTAACTACTCCACTTAACTACTCCACTTAACTACTCCACTTAACTACTCCACTTAACTACTCCACTTTGCTATTCCACTTAACTATTTCACTGCACTTAATTACTCCACCTAACTATACCACTTAAACTGGCCACTTATTACTCATTGTTAAGTTGTAGTTAGTTTGTTAATACAATAATAACGTTAATGTGTCTCTCATGGTAACGAGTGATTGTTAATACAATAACTGACAGCTCTCTTGTTCCAGTCTCGGTATTGTGAATCGTTCCAGCATCGGTACTGTAAATCGTTCCAGCATCGGTACTGTGAATTGTTCCAGCATCGGTACTGTGAATCGTTCCAGCATCGGTACTGTGAATCGTTCCAGCCTCTGTATTGTGAATCGTTCCAGCCTCGGTATTGTGAATCGTTCCAGTCTCGGTTTTGTGAATGGTTCCAGCATCGGTACTGTGAATCGTTCCAGCATCGGTACTGTGAATCGTTCCAGCCTCTGTATTGTGAATCGTTCCAGTCTCGGTTTTGTGAATGGTTCCAGCCTCGGTATTGTGAAATGTTCCAGTCTCGGTATTGTGCATCGTTCCAGCCTCGGTATAGTGAATTGTAGTCTTCAAAACATGTAATGTTATTACACAAATTCCTCCCCACCTGCTCCTCCCCACCTGCTCCTCCCCACCTGCTCCTCCCCATCTGCCCCTCTCCACCTACTCTTTCCCACCTGCTCCTCCTCACCTGTTTCTCCCTACATACTCCTCACAACCTGCTTCTCCCCACGTGCTCTATACTTGCTCCTCCCCACATGCTCTTCCCCACCTGCTCCTCCCCACCTACTCCTCCCCACCTTCTCCTCACCTGCTCCTCCCCACCTGCACTATACCTGCTCCTTCGCACCTGCTTCTCCCCTCCTACTCCTCTTCCCTCCTCTCAGCATTTTTACCCCTTCTCCCCTCCTGTCCTTCACTTCTCATTTATACGCCCCTCTCCCCACCTTTTTAACATCCTCCTTCCATTCACTTCTCATTCTTATCAATCCCTCATCTGTCGGTTCCTTGCTACCTCCCTTTCTCACTCCACATTATTCCTCATTCTCCTCTGTACCTCCCTCTTCCCCGGTATTTCTCAGAGATTAAATGATGTGTAAGGGAAGGAGGGAGTGGCAAGAGGAGGGAAAGAAGGGGAGGCATGGGAGGTAAGAGGAGGGGAGGACCAGTCTTGAGGGAAGAAAGGAGACAAAGCTTCAAGAACTAGTGATTATTATATATATATATATATATATATATATATATATATATATATATATATATATATAATATATATATATATATTATATATATATATATATATATATATGAACATTAAAATGGTATAAAATACCGACAGGTTGTTAGGTAAGACACTTATGCAACAGTTAGGTACCTTTATTTCGAAACGTTTCGCCTACACAGTAGGCTTCTTCAGTCGAGTACAGAAAAGTTGATAGAAGCAGAAGATACTTGAAGACGATGTAATCAGTCCATCACCCTTAAAGTTTTGAGGTGGTCAGTCCCTCAGTCTGGAGAAGAGCATTGTTCCATAGTATGTTTCATACTATGGAACAATGCTCTTCTCCAGACTGAGGGACTGACCACCTCAAAACTTTAAGGGTGATGGACTGATTACATCGTCTTCAAGCATATATATATATATATATATATATATATATATATATATATATATATATATATATATATATATATACACGTTGCACCTCGTTTGTTTACATCACCAGCTGTTAAAGGAAAGCATGTGGGATCGTTATCTGTGTATCGCATTCTCTCTCTCTCTCTCTTCTCTCTCTCTCTCTCTCTCTCTCTCTCTCTCTCTCTCTCTCTCTCCTCTCTCTCACTCACTTGGGTGGTGTGGGGGGGCATCATCACGCTAACATCTCCCACCATAATATTGATTCCCGATAACTAACTCCCTGACAAAATTCCTACAGTGTGTCCATAACATCAAGCAACATGATACACACACACACACACTCTCTCTCTCTCTCTCTCTCTCTCTCTCTCTCTCTCTCACACACACACACACACACACACACACACACACACACACACACACACACACACACACACACACACACACACACAAACTCCTTCCTCATTCTCTTCTGGCTCTTCATCTTTCCTTCTTGAATGCTTTTATGATCTCTCTCCTAATCTCTCTACTTATTTCTTTTTGCTTTCCTGATCATCCTCCTCCTCCTCCTCCATTTCAGTCATCTTAACATATATTGTAACTTCCCATCCACGTTCATTGTTGTGTTTAATAATCGAGAGATGTGTATGTTGAGAACCCGGTAAAATATTCGACCTGCAATTGCAAGGTCACCAGTTAGGTCCTGGGTTCTCCTTACACAATGTGCAACATTTTGTTAAACTATGCAATGGTAACTTCTCAATTAACATCTATATTATCAATGCTACATACTAAAACTATTTCTCTCGTTTTGGAGAAGAAACTATACACAACATTTCGCTCCTTTCAGAACAATTTATGATGTCCATGAGTGACCGAAACGTCGTTAGTAATCTCTCCGAAGTGAAGGTTGTTTGTGAATTGTTCCAGCCACGGTATTATGACTCGTAATGTTCCAGCCACGGTATTGGAACCATTATTGTTCCAGCTACGGCATTGTGACTCTTATTGTTCAAGCTACGATATTGCGACCATTATTGTTCCAGCCGAGGTATTGTGACCTTTAATGTACCAGCGCCTCACTGGATGGCTAAGAAACACATGGTCACTTGAGGCTCTTTATTTCCGAAACGTATCGACTGCTTAACAGGCTTCTCAATGTAATACACACGAATATAAAACACTGAGTAGAATTGACATCATCAGTCCGTCAGCGATGGTAAGAGGTTAGTCCCTCAAACCTCACAGGAATTAGTAGTAGTAGTAGCAGTAGTAGTAGCAATAATAATAGTAGTAGTAGTAATAGTAGTAGCAGTAGTAATAGTAGTAGTAGTAATAGTAGTAGTAGCAGCAGCAGTTTTGACGTGATCAGTCTGTAATCTTAGGTATGTGGTGGTCAGTCCCTCTAACAATAAAGAATAAAGTGTTGAACATATGTCTTATACATCAACTTGTCAGCATTGTATACCGACATAATTTTGATACAATGATCCACTTAATCTATTTCAACCTGATGCATTTACCCTCCCACACTAACACTGAGGGTAACCTGCTCCCCAGACACTACAAGACCAGACAAGTATCCCTTACTGAATTAATAACACCGAAAATAAAACTGGTGCTGCATTAATAACACTGACAGTAACTCTGCTGGTGCATAAATAACACTGAAACGGAGGAGTTGTAAACGGCATGTATCCTGAACAAGTAAACTGAACGCTTCCTGAAGTGTTGTAATAACCCACAAATACATAATTTAATACACGTAGTTGGAAGGTTTAGTATAGCTTGTCGTGGGTAAACGACCTTATTACTGACGAATCAAAACAAAAGGCAAACTTTGATTTGTGCAACGTCTCGCTCAGTGCAGAAAATGAACAAGCTTTTTCTACAAGTTCTACACAGAGCGAAACGTTGCTCCGATAAAAGCTCGTTCTACAACTTGTGAATTCAAGTTCGTTCAAACTATTTCACGACTGTTGAGCCCCGGACTTACTCGGACTTTTACAAACAACACTGACCAACACAAGATACACAAAGTATAAACAAGTAAAAACACGTATAAACAAGAATAAAATAACTAGTGGGGGAAAAAAGGCAATGGCAATGTTGCTTGTCCCTTCCCTCTTTAAAAAGCTAATGACCTCGTAAATAACTGGAGCACAACATCCAGGAATGAAAATCTACAGTTTAACATAAGACCAACTGGAAATATATTTCTAAACGATGAGTAAACTGATATTGGCTCATGAGTTGAAATAATGAGGAGAGTGTCGTTCCTTATACTGAGAATGTTGTTCCTTATACTGAGAATGTCGTTCCTTATACTGAGAGTGTCGTTCCTTATACTGAGAGTGTCGTTCCTTATACTGAGAGTGTCGTTCCTTATACTGAGTGTGTCGTTCCTTATACTGAGTGTGTCGTTCCTTATACTGAGTGTGTCGTTCCTTATACTGAGTGTGTCGTTCCTTATACTGAGTGTGTCGTTCCTTATACTGAGTGTCGTTCCTTATACTGAGAGTCGTTCCTTATACTGTGTCGTTCCTTATACTGAGAATGTCGTTCCTTATACTGAGAATGTCGTTCCTTATACTGAGTGTGTCGTTCCTTATACTGAGAATGTTGTTCCTTATACTGAGAATGTCGTTCCTTATACTGAGTGTCGTTCCTTATACTGAGAGTGTCGTTCCTTATACTGAGTGTGTCGTTCCTTATACTGAGTGTGTCGTTCCTTATACTGAGTGTGTCGTTCCTTATACTGAGTGTGTCGTTCCTTATACTGAGAGTGTCGTTCCTTATACTGAGAGTGTCGTTCCTTATACTGTGTCGTTCCTTATACTGTGTTCGTTCCTTATACTGAGAATGTCGTTCCTTATACTGAGAGTGTCGTTCCTTATACTGTGTCGTTCCTTATACTGTGTCGTTCCTTATACTGTGTCGTTCCTTATACTGTGTCGTTCCTTATACTGAGTGTCGTTCCTTATACTGAGTGTGTCGTTCCTTATACTGAGAATGTCGTTCCTTATACTGAGAGTGTCGTTCCTTATACTGAGAGTGTCGTTCCTTATACTGAGAGTGTCGTTCCTTATACTGAGAGTGTCGTTCCTTATACTGAGAATGTTGTTCCTTATACTGAGAATGTCGTTCCTTATACTGAGTGTCGTTCCTTATACTGAGTGTCGTTCCTTATACTGAGAGTGTCGTTCCTTATACTGAGTGTGTCGTTCCTTATACTGAGTGTGTCGTTCCTTATACTGAGTGTGTCGTTCCTTATACTGAGTGTGTCGTTCCTTATACTGAGAGTGTCGTTCCTTATACTGAGAGTGTCGTTCCTTATACTGAGAGTGTCGTTCCTTATACTGAGAGTGTCGTTCCTTATACTGAGAGTGTCGTTCCTTATACTGAGTGTGTCGTTCCTTATACTGAGTGTGTCGTTCCTTATACTGAGAGTGTCGTTCCTTATACTGAGAGTGTCGTTCCTTATACTGTGTCGTTCCTTATACTGAGAATGTCGTTCCTTATACTGAGAGTGTCGTTCCTTATACTGAGAGTGTCGTTCCTTATACTGAGAGTGTCGTTCCTTATACTGTGTCGTTCCTTATACTGTGTCGTTCCTTATACTGTGTCGTTCCTTATACTGAGTGTCGTTCCTTATACTGAGAGTGTCGTTCCTTATACTGAGAATGTCGTTCCTTATACTGAGAGTGTCGTTCCTTATACTGAGAGTGTCGTTCCTTATACTGAGAGTGTTGTTCCTTATACTGAGAGTGTTGTTCCTTATACTGAGAGTGTCGTTCCTTATACTGTGTCGTTCCTTATACTGAGAGTGTCGTTCCTTATACTGAGAGTGTCGTTCCTTATACTGAGAGTGTTGTTCCTTATACAGGAGGAAGTACAGTACCTGCACTCTGAAGGATGTGTGAGGATGTTACAGTTCTGGATGTGGTAAGTACAGTACCTGCACTCTGAAGGATGTGTTAGGATGTAGGAATCTTGCTATTCAAGGATTCATTGTGACTGAAATATTAGTGAATTTCTACTGAATTACTGATTGTAATTGTTTAATTCGTTGAGTTACCTGACGTCGGTGGGAAACGTCTCACTTGTGATTTAATAATAGAGCGAAGCGTCCTCTTCAGAGTGTGGGGTCATTAATTAAATAAAGATGATCAACAGTCACTGGAGAGGATGGCATAATTTCAGCATCCTCACAACCTTGCAACGTCCTCACAACCTTACAACATCCTCACAACCTTGCAACATCCTCAACCCTTGCAACATCCTCACAACCTTGCAACGTCCTCACAACCTTACAACATCCTCACAACCTTGCAACATCCTCAACCCTTGCAACATCCTCACAACCTTGCAACATCCTCACAACCTTGCAACGTCCTCACAACATTGCAACGTCCTCACAACCTTGCGACATCCTCGCAACCTTGCAACTTCCTCACAACCTTGCAACATCCTCACAACCTTGCAACGTCCTCACAACATTGCAACGTCCTCACAACCTTGCGACATCCTCACAACCTTGCAGCATCCTCACAACCTTGCAACATCCTCACAACCTTGCAACATTCTCACAACCTTGCAACATCGTCACAACCTTACAGCATCCTCACAACCTTGCAACTTCATCACAACCTTGCAGCATCCACACAGCTTTGCAACATCCTTACAACCTTGCAACAGCACAACCTTGCAACATCCTCACAACCTTGCAACATCCTCACAACCTTGTGAAGATGTTGCTAAGATGATGTTACACTGTTCGTTGTGTTTCACTTTACACTTAAAACGTCAACTTGTTGATGGCCGCAGGGGTCACAGCCCCCCCTGACTCGGTCATACACCAAGCTAAAAGATCGCTGTCCTGATCAGTTAGGCTATTTATTCTGGCATCAACTAGTGCAGCAGCGTAAGTCTCTCATAATCATTCCCCTTCTCCCTCACCTCCCCACCCGTCCCTCACCCCACCCCTCCCTCACCTCCCCACCCTTCCCTCACCTCCCTCACCCCACCCCTCCCTCACCCCTCACCTCCCTCACCCCCTCACCTCCCTCACCTCCCTCACCTCCCTCACCCCCTCACCTCCCTCACCTCTCTCACCTCCCCCACCTCCTTCACCCTACACCTCCCTCACCTCCCTCACCCCACACCTCCCTCACCTCCCTCGCCCCACACCTCCCTCACCTCCCTCGCCCCACACCTCCCTCACCTTCCTCCCCCACACCTCCCTCACCTCCCCATCCCTCCCTCACCTCCCTCCCCACCCCTCCCTCACCTCCCTCACCCCACACCTCCCTCACCTCCTTCACCCCACACCTCCCTCACCTCCCTCACCCCACACCTCCCTCACCTCTCTCATCTCCCTCATCTCCCTCACCCCACACCTCCCTCACCTCTCTCACCCCACACCTCCCTCACCTCCCCATCCCTCTCTCACCTCCCTCACCTTCCCACCCCTCCCTCACCTCCCTCCCCACCCCTCCCTCACCTCCCTCACCTCCCTCACCTCCCTCACCCCACACCTCCCTCACCTCTCTCACCCCACACCTCCCTCACCTCCCCATCCCTCTCTCACCTCCCTCACCTTCCCACCCCCCCCTCACCTCCCTCACCCCACCCCTCCCTCACCTCCCTCATCTCCCTCACCCTCCACTATAAAGACAATATAATGATCACTCTCCAACATCAGAAATTCAAATAGAATTTTTCACCAAGTCGACCATCTCCTTTGAATCAATACTAGTCTATTATGCCCCCTGCTGCTCTCCCTGCTGCCTTCCCTGCTGCTCTCCCTGCTGCCTTCCCTGCTGCTCTCCCTGCTGCCCTCCCTGCTGCTCTCCCTGCTGCCTTCCCTGCTGCCCTCCCTGCTGCTCTCCCTGCTGCCTTCCCTGCTGCTCTCCCTGCTGCCTTCCCTGCTGCTCTCCCTGCTGCCCTCCTTGCCGCTCTCCCTGCTGCCCTCCCTGCTGCCCTCCCTGCTGCCCTCCCTGCCGCTCTCCCTGGCTAGCCTTCCGCCCTCCCTGCCGTTCTCCAAGCCGCCGTCACTGCTGTTCTTCCTGCCGCTCTCCCTGGCTCCCTCCCTGCCGCTCTCCCTGTCTCCCTCCCTGCCGCTCTCATTGGCTCCCTCCCTCCATGCCTACCTCCCTCTCTTTCTCTCCCTGCCTCCCTCCCTCCTTGCCTCCATCTTTTCCTGTATTCTTGTTTACCTCCCTCTCTTCCTCCTACCTTCCTTGTATCCCTCATCTCATTCCTTCTTTATCCCTTCCAACGTCCTTTTCTCTCCCTCTCCTTCCTCCCTCCCTCCTTCCTTCCTTCTTCACTCCCTCGTTTCCATCACACTCGTTCACAAAACATTAAGATTATCAAGAAGTCTTAACTATACATCAGTGAACTGACAAATGTCGATAATCAGCTGGTGGAGAGAGAGAGAGAGAGAGAGAGAGAGAGAGAGAGAGAGAGAGAGAAGAGAGAGAGAGAGAGAGAGAGAGAGAGAGAGAGAGCAGCATGCCACTACACCATGTCTGGTGTAGTGGCGTTTGGAAAGGAAACCATAGTACCTCCTCTGGCAGTGTTTTCTTTACCTTTCTCTCCATCCCCCATTGTCTCTCTCCATCCCCCATTGTCTCTCTCCATCCCCCATTGTCTCTCTCCATCCCCCATTGTCTCTCTCCATCCCCCATTGTCTCTCTCATCCCCATGTCTCTCTCCATCCCATTGTCTCTCTCCATCCCCCATTGTCTCTCTCCATCCCCCATTGTCTCTCTCCATCCCCCATTGTCTCTCTCCATCCCCCATTGTCTCTCTCCATCCCCCATTGTCTCTCTCCACCCCCCATTGTCTCTCTCCATCCCCCATTGTCTCTCTCCATCCCCCATTGTCTCTCCATCCCCCATTGTCTCTCCCCATCCCCCATTGTCTCTCTCCATCCCCCATTGTCTCTCTCCATCCCCCATTGTCTCTCTCCATCCCCCATTGTCTCTCTCCATCTCCCATTCTCTCTCCATCCCCCATTGTCTCTCCCCATCTCCCATTGTCTCCATCCCCCATTGTCTCTCTCCATCCCCCACTGCCTCTCCCCATCCCCCATTGTCTCTCTCCATCCCCCACTGCCTCTCTCCATCCCCCATTGTCTCTCTCCATCCCCCATTGTCTCTTTCCATCCCCCATTGTCTCTCCCCATCCCCCATTGTCTCCATCCCCCATTGTCTCTCCCCATCGCCCATTGTCTCTCCCCATCCCCCATTGTCTCTCCCCATCCCCCATTGCCTCTTCCCACTCCCATTGTCTTTCTCCATCCCCCACTGTCTCTCCCCATCCCCTATTGTTTCTCCCCATCCTCCATTGCCTCTCCCCATCCCCCATTGTCTTTTTGACTATTTATCCTCTTCCTACTGTTCCTAGTGTTCTTCCATCACCCCATCAATGTTCTCCCCTCACCCATCAGTGTTCTCCCCTCACCCATCAGTGTTCTCCCCTCACCCCATCAGTGTTCTCCTCTCACCCCATCAGTGTTCTCTCCCTCACCCCATCAGTGTTCTCCTCTCACCCCATCAGTGTTCTCCCCTCACCCCATCAGTGTTCTCCTCTCACCCCATCAGTGTTCTCCCCTCATCCCATCAGTGTTCTCCCCTCACCCCATCAGTGTTCTCCCCTCACCCCATCAGTGTTCTCCCCTCACCCCATCAGTGTTCTCCTCTCACCCATCAGTGTTCTCCCCTCACCCCATCAGTGTTCTCCTCTCACCCCATCAGTGTTCTCCCCTCACCCCATCAGTGTTCTCCTCTCACCCCATCAGTGTTCTCCCCTCACCCCATCAGTGTTCTCCCCTCCACCCCATCAGTGTTCTCCCCTCACCCCATCAGTGTTCTCCCCTCACCCCATCAGTGTTCTCCTCTCACCCTCATCCACCATTCTTTACTTAAATATCTCTACTACAATTATTCCTCATTCTTATATTCCCCTCTCTAACCCTCTCTTGTCTAAATATAAATATTGCTATCCTTCTCCTACCTTCAAACATCTCCCCTCTCTATCTCTCTTCAAGCATCTCCCTCTTTCTTCCTTCAAACATCTCCTCTCTCTTTCTCTCTCTATTTTCAAACATTCTCTCTCTCTCTCTCTCTCTCTCTCTCTCTCTCTCTCTCTCTCTCTCTCTCTCTCTCTCTCTCTCCTCTCTCTCAAACATCTCCCCCTCTCTCTCCCTTCAAATATCTCCTCTCTCTCTCTCTCTCCTCTCAAATATCTCCCTTCCTGTGCCCTCTCATCCTCTCTTCCAACAGTCTTCCCCTCCCTTCCCCACCTCTCCCCCTCCTCATAAACTTGTCTCTCCCCTCAGTTCTCTCCGGCCACTTTTCTTACTTCCCCTCTTGTAATCCCCTCTATTGACGCAGGCCAAACTTTCCCCTAATGTTAAGTCCCCTCTTCTTCTCGGCCCTCTTCTCTAGTGCCTCTTCCTCTTCTTCTTTCTCACTTCCTCTGTTTCTTCTTCCCTCTCACTTCCTCTGTTTCTTCTTCCCTCTCACTTCCTCTGTTTCTTCTTCCCTCTCACTTCCTGTGTTTCTTCTTCCCTCTCACTTCCTGTGTTTCTTCTTCCCTTTCACTTCCTGTATTACTTCTTCCCTCTCACTTCCTGTCTTTCTTCTTCCCTCTCACTTCCTGTGTTTCTTCTTCCCTCTCACTTCCTGTCTTTCTTCTTCCCTCTCACTTCCTGTGTTTCTTCTTCCCTCTCACTTCCTGTGTTTCTTCTTCCCTCTCACTTCCTGTGTTTCTTCTTCCCTCTCACTTCCTGCGTTTCTTCTTCCCTCTCACTTCCTGTGTTTCTTCTTCCCTCTCACTTCCTGCGTTACTTCTTCCCTCTCACTTCCTGCGTTACTTCTTCCCTCTCACTTTCTCCGTTACCTCGTCCTCCTCTTCCAGCAGACAGGGTGATAAGACAAGTCAGTGAACCATCCACTGGACCAGGCAGTAGACAGGTCAGTAGACCAGGCAATAGACCAGGTAGTATATCAGGCCGTATACCAGACAGTAAACCAAGCAGTAGACCAGGCAGTTGGCCACGCAGTAGACCAGGCAGTAGACCAGCTAGTAGACGAGGGAGCAGAGAGGAAGAGAGAGCAACCAGCGCCTGCTTGCTACCTGCCTGACACGAGGTAAATACAAGCCTCAGTGAAGTCTATCCAGAGTTAACCTTTATGTCAGGGGGCAGCGCCCCCTTCCCCTGTGACGTCACCACAGCCACGCCCCTCCTGACGTCATTCTACCAGGCCACGCCCCTTGTAACGTCATTCAACAACTTACCTGCTGATGTTACCTGGCTACGCCCTTTGAGTTTCCGACGATGTCACATACACTTCCTGACATCATCTGAGACCATCTTCCCTATGATGTCACTATCAGCGCTATCTATGTATGTCACTAGTGACGTCATGTGCACATAGTTTTATGTAGTCATGTGTACACAGTTTTATGTAGTGTCTACACGGTTTTGTAGTCATGTGTACACAATTCTCTGTAGTCATGTGCACACAGATTTATGTGGTTATATGGTTGGAATGTATGCATGTCACTGCCAGGTAAGTCACGTGGTCACTGCTCCGTCACTGCCAGGTAAGTCACGTGGTCACTGCTCCGTCACTGCCAGGTAAGTCACGTGGTCACTGTTCCGTCACTGCCAGGTAAGTCACATCGTCCCTGTCCCGCCACTGCCAGATAAGTGGCGTGATCACTGTCATGTAACTCACGTGGTCACTGCCATGTAACTCACGTGGTCACTGCCAGGTAGGTCTAACACAGGAGAAAGAGGCAGTTTACAACTGCCGATGTTTTGTGTTCATTTTGTCAATATTTCCAAGAGATAATGCAGAATATTACAGACGCTAAACCAAACACAAACACCGAGTGGAAAACAACGAAACAGAAAAACACAATATCGCTCACAGAAGAAACGAGGCTGTTATTTAATAAAACACACATACATCAATATACCCAGCATGTAACACACAATCCAAGCACCCACGAGGGAAAAACAAACACCAGGAAGCAATCAAGCACACACACATACACACAGGATCCATACATAGCTTTAAGAAGAGGTATGATAAAATTCATGGAGCTGGGAGGGAGTGGACCTAGTAGCGACCAGTGAAGAGGCGAGTCCAGGAGCTATGAATTGACCCCTGCAACCACAATTAGGTGAGTGCACACATACGCATGCAAGCACGCACACTGGTGTGGGAAAATTCAATACGCAGCTTTAAGGGTAAATATGATACCCAAAAGAGTAGAAGTCATTGATGCTTGCTGAGGTCTTTGCACTCGTGACCCGTTCCCAGACCAGACCTCCTGGTTGCCAGAACAGACCTCCTGGTTGTCGGACTAGACCTCCTGGTTGTCGGACTAGACCTTCTGGTTGTCGGACTAGACCTTCTGGTTGTCGGACTAGACCTCCTGGTTGTCGGACTAGACCTCCTGGTTGTCGGACTAGACCTCCTGGTTGTCGGACGAGACTTCCTGGTTCCCAGACCAGACCTCCTGGTTGCCAAACCTGGCCTCCTGGTTGCCAGACCAAATCTCCTAGTTTCCAGACCAGACCTTCTGGTTGCCGGACTAGACCTCTTGGTTGTCGGACCAGACATCCGGGATCCCAGACCAGACCTCCTGGTTGCCAGACCAGACCTCCTGGTTGCCAGACCAGACCTCCTGGTTGCTGGCGTGATCTACTGGATTGTTGCTGCTGGCCGCACTCAGTGTACGCACGAACCACAGCCCGGCTGATCAAGAATTGATTTGATCAACATTAATTTTCATATGAAGACAACCAGAGGTTTGCTGGTAACTCTCCTTATATATGAAAAAAGGGCGTTGAAAAGTCGAGGACCTCAGAGACTTAGAGTTCTCTCTCTCTCTCAGTGTACCCTTCGCTCCCTGTGTGTTATTGGAGGTACTTTGTACCGTGTGTTAAATCTTGGATTTCAGTGCTCGGATTTGGTACCATTACCCCTCCAGTACCTCTCCTGTACCTCTGCAGAACCTCTCTAGTCTCTCTCCATACCTCTCCAGTACCTCTCCAGTACCTCTGCAGTCCCTCTCCAGTACCTCTCCAGTACCTCTCCAGTCCTTCTCCAGTACCTCTCCAGTCTCTCTCTAGTCTCTTTCCAGTACCTCTCCAGTCCCTCTCCAGTACATCTGCAGTCCCTCTCCAGTACCTCTCCAGTACCTCCCTCAACCAGTCATTGAAAACCATCACCTCCATCACCCATTAGGAGGCAGCGCAGAGCTTCCTTCTCTAATACAGTTCCTCATGTAAGGTACAGTGTAAACACTCTTAAGGTCACACTCCCGTAGTGGAGCCTCCTACCTAGGAGGAGGAGGAAGAGGAGGGAGAGGGGGAAGAGGAGGAGGAAGAGGGGGAGAAGGAGGAGCTGATATAAAACCTCTCACAAAAACTCACAATAATTGACAAGTCATGAAACACAATAAAATATTGTACATAATAAATACTAGAGATCCATTAATATTTCTCACTATTTTTTTGCCACTGTACCTTGGCAGTGTGTTTGTGCTGTATTAACCTCTCTCTGGAGAACATTGTGATCCACTAGACTGTTGCTGCCTACCACTCACTCCTAGCTAGTCATATTAACCATAACTCTAGCTTATTCTGCGTCCCTAAAACGGCAGTCGTGTGTGTGTATATATGGTGTGTGTGTGTGTGTATGTGCGTGTATATATGGTGTGTGTACTCACCTATTTGTGGTTGCAGGGGTCGATTCATAGCTCCTGGCCCCGCCTCTTCACTGATTGCTACTAGGTCCTCTCTCTCCCTGCTCCATGAGGTTTATCATACCTCGCCTTAAAACTATGTATGGTTCCCGCCTCCACTACTTCACTTTCTAGGCTATTCCACGGCTTGACTACTCTATGACTGAAGAAATACTTCCTAACATCCCTTTGATTCATCTGAGTCTTCAACTTCCAATTGTGACCTCTTGTATCTGTGTCCCTTCTCTGGAACATCCCGTCTTTGTCCACCTCGTCTATTCCGCGCAGTATTTTATATATATATATATATGTGTGTACTCACCTAATTGTACTCCCCTAATTGTGGTTGCAGGGGTCGAGACTCAGCTCCTGGCCCGCCTCTTCACTGATCGCTACTGGGTCCTCTCTCTCTCTCTGCTTCCTGACCTTTGTCATACCTCTTCTTAAAACTATGTATGGTTCCTGCCTCCACTACTTCACTTACTAGGCTAATCCACTTGCTGACAACTCTATGACTGAAGAAATACTTCCTAACGTCCCTGTGACTCGTCTGAGTCTTCAGCTTCCAGTTGTGACCCCTTGTCCCTGTGTCCCCTCTCTGGAACATCCTATCTCTGTCCACCTTGTCTATTCCCCGCAGTATCTTGTATGTCGTTATCATGTCTCCCCTGACCCTTCTGTCCTCCAGTGTCGTCAGTCCGATTTCCCTTAACCTTTCCTCGTACGACATTCCCTTGAGCTCTGGGACTAGCCTTGTTGCAAACCTTTGTACTTTCTCTAACTTCTTGACGTGCTTGACCAGGTGTGGGTTCCAGACTGGTGCTGCATACTCCAGTATGGGCCTAACATACACAGTGTACAGTGTCTTGAACGATTCCTTATTAAGGTATCGGAACGCTATTCTCAGGTTTGCCAGGCGCCCGTATGCTGCAGCGGTTATTTGGTTGATGTGTGCCTCCGGTGATGTGCTCGGTGTTATGGTCACCCCAAGGTCTTTCTCCCTGAGTGAGGTCTGTAGTCTTTGTCCACCTAGCCTATACTCTGTCTGCGGTCTTCTTTGCCCCTCCCCAATCTTCATGACTTTGCATTTGGCTGGATTGAATTCGAGAAGGCCAGTTACTGGACCACATGTCCAGCCTCTCCAGGTCTCTTTGCAGTCCTGCCTCATCCTCGTCCGATTTAATTCTTCTCATCAACTTCACGTCATCTGCGAACAGGGACACTTCAGAGTCTATTCCTTCCATCATGTCGTTCACATATATCAAAAATAGCACTGGTCCTAGAACTGACCCCTGTGGGACCCCGCTCGTAACAGGCGCCCACTGTGATACCTCTTCACGTACCATGACTCGTTGCTGCCTCCCTGTCAGGTATTCCCTTATCCATTGCAGTGCCCTTCCTTTTACGTGTGCCTGATCCTCCAGCTTCTGCACTAATCTCTTGTGGGGAACTGTGTGTGTGTGTGTGTGTGTGTGTGTGTGTATATGTTATTATTATTTATGTGTGTATGTATGTGTGTATGGTGTGTATTTGTGTGTGTGTGTGTGTGTGTGTGTGTGTGTGTATGTGTGTTGTGTGTGTGTGTGTGTGTGTGTGTGTGTGTGCGTGTGTGTATGTGTGCGTGTGCTTTAGACCAAATCTAAACAATCGATGTCAGTCCAATAAATATACTCTTGAGGAGGAGGATATACGGTTATATTCTTGTTATACCCGGTATATCGACGTCACAGGTGATATACTTCACCAACATTGATCGACCTCAATCCCAGAAAGTGATTAGATGTCCTCGCTGACGTAGGGAAAGTGTTAAACCCGCATGAACCATGCAGAGCTTGGGGAATGGGTAGTAAGCAAGATTAATGTGAGGAACCGAAGGATAACGCCATTTCCTCGGATCAGGAATCCAGTTGACCTTTGTGTTATTACCTGTTTGTACATACAGCAAGAATAGCGATAAGGTTTTGTATTGTCTTCAGTATTTGTTGTGTCATGCATTGTCTTCAGTGTTTGTGTCCAACTGTTGTTTTCATTGTTTGTGTCAAACTGTTGTCTTCATTGTTTGTGTCAAACTGTTGTCTTCATTGTTTGTGTCAAACTATTTGGATATCTTATCCAAGAATTACGAGAAAGCCAAGCAGTGTGACTTATTTTCTGTTGGGTTGTGTGGATTATCCACCCCAGGATACAATCAACAACAATCGATTAACGCAAGTACTTAGTGCAAGGTAAGAGGGACAGTAGATGTAAGGACTCATACGTCTCTACCTGCCCCAGAATCGAACCCAGGTTCTTCCAACAGTGACTTGAACGCTCTACCAGTGAACTGTGACTCACCTCACTGCAGTTCCCACAGTGTTGTGTGTAATCCGTGCGGGAGGAACAGGTTTGTGAGGGAGCGTCTGTGATATATCCCCGGTAACCAGAGCTGCTAGGGGATACCCGCTACTGGTAGCTGTTGAAAGGGGATGCCTGCTAGTGTTACTAGTAAGGGGATACCAGCTAGGAGACGCCTGCTAGTGTTACTAGTAAGGGGATACTCGCTTGGGCTACCGGTAACTGTGTATCATCACCTCCTGGTTGAAGGAGGGGGCTTGGGAGAGGGTAGGAGGGTAGGAGGGGAGGGGAAGGTAAGAGGACGGGAAGAAAAGATAGAAGGGGTGAGAGAACAGAAGAGGGAATGGAGATAGAAAGGGAGGAGCGAGAGAGAATGAGAGAGGGGAAGAAAGACAGTGGGACAGAACAGTAGTATGGAATACAGGGAAGAAGGAAGCGAGAAGAAGGAAGCGAGAAAAGGAAGGAGAAAATGAAGTCAAGTACAAACATAAATTTATAATAAATAATAAAAGTTTTTATTATTCTTCATTAAATTATTATAATTATTATTATTATTTATTATTATTATTATTAAATTTATATTATTATTATTATCATCCAAGGTCCTCTTTTTTATTCCTATAATTACAGGTCACATAGTAATGTACGACTACTGTAAAAAAGAAATATAGATGCTATTACTTATTTAACCTTATCTATCTAACCTTTTCTAACCTAATCTAAGCTATTCTAACCTAATCTGTCTAACCTTTTCTAACTTTATCTATCTTACCCTCCCTAACTCCTCTTATGTTTTTGCACTTCCACCATAATGTACGGGTACACAGTAAGGCTGCTCATGTCTCTAGCTAGGAGCCTCGGGAACAGCTAGGAGCCTCAGGACCGGCTAGGAACGTCAGGATCAGCTTGGAGCCTCAGGATCAGCTTGGAGCCTCAGGACCAGCTAGAAGCCTCGGGACCAGCTAGGAGCCTCAGGATCAGCTAGAAGCCTCAGGACCAGCTAGGAGCCTCGGGATCAGCTAGGAGCCTCGGGACCAGCTAGGAGCCTCAGGACCAGCTAGGAGCCTCAGGATCAGCTAGAAGCCTCAGGACCAGCTAGGAGCCTCGGGATCAGCTAGGAGTCTCGGGACCAGCTAGGAGCCTCGGGATCAGCTAGGAGCCTCAGGACTAGCTAGGAGCCTCGGGACCAGCTAGGAGCCTCGGGATCAGCTAGGAGCCTCGGGATCAGCTAGGAGCCTCAGGACCAGCTAGAAGCCTCAGGACCAGCTAGGAGCCTCGGGACCAGCTAGGAGCCTCTGGATCAGCTAGGAGCCTCGGGACCAGCTAGGAGCCTCGGGATCAGCTACGAGGGCTTCCAGACCCATTAGTAACAGCTTTCTAAACAAGATTAATTTTTAAACATGAAATAACTCTGTCATTTCACGTACCTGAAAATAATCAGATACTGAAAATTATTATAATCATTAATCCAAGGAAATTATTTCCGTGTTTACAATAGCTAATAATGAGCCGTTCTCTTAAAGTCTATCGTCTCAAGATAATTCCCTAACCGAGGGCATTATGGCGTTTGCAATTTTTTTCACCATAGTTCGTTGTCTAAGAACCCCTTTGAGACCAATTCCGGACCGTAATAGATCGTTAAGTAGACACTTAATGTGTCTGATGGCATAATTAGTGTCAACCAGTCTCATGCAGTGTCTTATCCCCCTCCAGCACAAGGGTGAGATTCTGGGCTTAAAATACAGCCGAGTTTATAAGCTTTGTTGGCCATTGTGTGAGTTTAGATTGTGTGGGTCGATTTTTTTCAGGTCGATTTTGGTGGGCTCATTTAGAATTGAGTGCGTGGTTTCGAATAGGGCTTCGGGTGAGGTTCAGTTTAGTAGTCTTTACATAGTGCTTAGGGTGAGGTTCAGTTTAGTGGTCATACGTAGGGCTGAGTGGTTTCACATAGTGGTTAGGATGAGGGTCAATTTAGTGGTCTTATACAGGGCTGAGGGTGTGGTTCAATTTAGTGGTCTTATGTAAGGCTGAGGGTGTGGTTCAATTTAGTGATCCTATGTAAGGCTGAGGGTGTGGTTCAATTCAGTGGTCTTACGTAAACCTGAGGGTGTGGTTCAATTTAGTGGTCTTATGTAAGGTTGAGGATGTGGTATCATAGTTAGTGGTCATATGTAAGCTTAGGTGTGGCTCAATTTAGTGGTCTTATGTAAACCTGAGGGTGTGGTTCAATTTAGTGGTCTTATGTAAGGTTGAGGATGTGGTTCAATTTAGTGGTCTTATGTAAACCTGAGGGTGTGGTTCAATTCAGTGGTCTTATGTAAGCTGAGGGTGTGGTTCAATTTAGTGGTGTCATATACTAGTGAGGATGTTATTCAGTTTAGTGGCGTCATAGGGCTAACCATCTTCTATCAAGATTCAGGGACTAATCACCTCAAAATACCAGCCTCTATCCTCTGCAGTATTAAAATCGCCTATATTCAACTGAAGAAGCCTGCGCAACAGGCTTCCCAGCAAGTGAATGTTAAACTGGTATAATACGGACAAGTTGATGAATAAGACACATGTACAACAGTTAGGTATCTTTATTCCGAAACGTTTCGCCTACACAGTAGGCTTATTCAGTCGAGTACAGAAAAGTTGACAGAAGCAGTAGAGATGGGAAGACGATGCAATCAGTCCATCAGCCTTGAAGACGTAGTTTTAATGTGGTCAGTCCCTCAGCCTGGAAAAGAGTTCCATAGTCTGGAACAATGTTCCAGACTATGGAACAAAAACTCTTCTCCAGGCTGAGGGACTGATCACCTCAAAACTACGTCCTCAAGGCTGATGGACTGATTGCATCGTCTTCCCATCTCTACTGCTTCTGTCGACTTTTCTGTACTCAACTGAAGAAGCCTGCTGTGTAGGCGAAACGTTTCGGAATAAAGATACCTAACTGTTGTATATGTGTCTTATTTATCAACAGCGTTGAGATTAATACATACTTGCTAGCAGCGTTGAGACTGACACATACTTGCTAGCAGCGTTGAGACTGACACATGCTAGCAGCGTTGAGACTGACACATACTTGCTAGTAGCGTTGAGACTGACACACTTGCTAGCAGCGTTGAGACTGACACATGCTAGCAGCGTTGAGACTGACACATGCTAGCAGCGTTGAGACTGACACATAGCTAGCAGCGCTGAGACTGACACATACTTGCTAGCAGCGTTGAGACTGACACATGCTAGCAGCGTTGAGACTGACACATGCTAGCAGCGCTGAGACTGACACATGCTAGCAGCGTTGAGACTGACACATGCTAGCAGCGCTGAGACTGACACATGCTAGCAGCGTTGAGACTGACACATGCTAGCAGCGCTGAGACTGACACATGCTAGCAGCGCTGAGACTGACACATGCTAGCAGCGCTGAGACTGACACATGCTAGCAGCGTTGAGACTGACACATGCTAGCAGCGTTGAGACTGACACATGCTAGCAGCGTTAAGACTGACACATGCTAGCAGCGCTGAGACTGACACATGCTAGCAGCGTTGAGACTGACACATGCTAGCAGCGTTGAGACTGACACATGCTAGCAGCGTTAAGACTGACACATGCTAGCAGCGTTGAGACTGACACATGCTAGCAGCGCTTGAGACTGACACATGCTAGCAGCGTTGAGACTGACACATGCTAGCAGGTGTTAAGTACACTCAGTGCTGAAGCTCATTATGTTGAAACTTCAGTCGTTAAAAAGGCAAAAATTAAGACTTCTTGAACTTCAGGGTCTTTCCTTACCCTAATGTAGTGCCACTCTAATACAGTGCCACTAATATATGCAGTTCAACTCTAATAAAGTGCCACTAACAAATGCAGTGCTACTAAAAATGCAGTGTCACTCGTATTTATAAGAAAGCGGTAGTCTATTCCTCATTTTCCTTATATCATTATCAACAAATAAGTTAAAATTAGTAAGTTAGTACAATGTCAGTCATCCTGGGAGGTACTAATGTCCTGTCATATTAACATGAAGTATTGATAAATATAATATGCATACACACAGGTGCCTTGGCACCTTGGCACCAAGGAAACGGAAAGCTGTTAAATGTCTTGCTGGGCATTTGTCTCACGATCACAACAGGCAGTATGTTGGTAGAGAGGAAGTGTGTGTGACGAGGTCCTGTCATACTGTCATATGTGAGACGACGACTCACACTAGTATGACAGAACCTTGACAAGGGGATAAAAGCCAACACAAGTAGACTTGCTGACAACACAAAACTAGGTCGAATAGATTGATGAGAAATCATTGAGCATCATTATGACTTGAAGACACTTAAACTGTGCTCGAATAAGGGTCAGGAGTTATTCCCTATAGAATGATAAACACTCATCTCTTGTTAACTGAGTAATGTGTAGCCACATGTACAATATTAGGTAAATTTGATTTTACGTTTCGTTCACCAAAAGCCTTATCAGTGCTGGTGAGCGAAATATGTTGTAATGTTTTGTAGCATTACCCGTGAGGGTTTATTCTACACTTGTGGGTACCTTAGAAGCGGAGACTAAAAACGGGTTACTTAGTTGTAAGTGGTATCCAGAATATTACAAGAGGCATGTAATGGGTCCAAGAACTGTACCCAACAATTTTTTAGGTAAATATGTTACAGGTAATAATGAACTGCTTACAAGAACAAATATTAATTTATTTATGGTATTAACTAGGTGGTTGCATAATTAGTAAATTCAGTTACATTACCCTGATCTAAATAACTGAACAGAAGTTATATTAATTAGTCACTTAAACTAGTCTTTAATGCTTATTTAGGAATATAAAGTTTAGATTCTTACTGCATTAACAAAAAGGCGCTAAACTAGTAGGGGTTATATAGCGATACTATATTATAATTAATTTATCTCTATAAACATGGTACAAATCATATGTTTAGATAATTAGACTTAAAAGCACAATTCTGAAATACAGTTCCTTGTTGCACACATTATTCATGTAGCTGATTTTAAAAGAGCATGTAATTAAAGAAATCATTATTACCTTTAACATAATTAAAAGCTATTTTTTTTTAGGTTTAACACGCCATTTATGTCACAAAAAAATCAGAAACAAAAACAAATCATTATCACCATGAGTCGAGTTCATGATTTATTCACAAGGCGATAAATTTGACTTATAATTTTTCGATAGACAATTTACTGTGGAAGTTCCCAATACTCGGAATATACGCTTAAAATACTACGTAAACTAGATTAGAGTTTTATTTTGTGCTGCCGAAGCTGCTAGTTTATTGTGTTTCCAATATTCATCCTGTGGAGGATAGTAGCTAGTATATTGTGCGAGGGAACAGTCATTGAAATGGCTTATGGTAGTTAAGACTCCGAGGGACTATTACAGTGTGTCGCCACCCGCACTACCATCTAGCGGGCAACTGTAAGGCTCCAGATTTCATCGGGTTTGAGTGTATCTAGTTTCTACTCCTTGTAGCATTCACCATACCTGGTGAGGGTCGATGTTTGGGAACGTTCTCCACCTCTACTCTTCTCCTGAGCAAGTAAGGTGATCTACCAGGAATATTGTTTCATTTTTTATTAAAATACTTTCTAATATTTCAATTAGTATTATTATGTATATATATTCCTCGAAGTTATTCATTTTTTCCACACTTCTGATCAGTGAACAAGCGTTCCCTGACAATTGTGTTCCCTATATTCATCATGTGGAGGGTGATGGCTAGTTTGCACACCGTATATTCATTCTGTCGAGGCTAGTAGCTAATTTATTGAGTATCACATATCCATACTGGGGATGGTATTGGATAGTTTACTGTGTACCCCATGTCCATCCTGTGGACGATAATGGATAGCTTATTGTGTCCCCTACATCATCCCGTGGAGGGCAATAGTTAACTTGTTAACCATATATCTGTCGTGCCGTATAGGTAAAATTGGTTAATTAGCAAGAACTCGTTTTAAATTAAGTCCTTACTAAAATTTTCTCTTAAACGTCCATAGATATATATTTTTGTGATTTCTGTTAATGTAAAAATTAATAATTTTGTATCAAAAGAACCTTAGAAAAATTACTTAACCTTATTATAACAAGCTCAATTTAATTTAGCCTAATCCAGTTTACAATAATTTAATAAACAAACACAATGAAATATTTTTTTTTTCCGTTACGTTCAGAATGATTTTTGCGAAATTATTACATACACAAATTTTCGCTTGCCTTATTCGGCAAGAAGAGCGTCGCTATTTAAGCCAAAATCGCAAATTTTACCTATTCGGCACGACATATCCATTCTGTGGAGGGTAGAGGCCTATTTGTTCACCTCGTATTCATCCTTTGGACATTAGTGGCTAGTTTACTGTGAACTTTAGGTTCATGTTTAACAAAAAAAGGCGCAATACCGTCCGTGACTGGAATGATACACAAATAACCCGCACATAAGAGAGAAGCTTACGACGTTTCGGTCCGACTTGGACCATTGACAAAGTTACACAGTGTGACTTTGTCAATGGTCCAAGTCGGACCGAAACGTCGTCGTAAGCTCCTCTTTTATGTGCGGGTTATTTGTGTATAAATTTATGTTGTGAATGGTACTGTTTAGTTGTTTATTATGTACTATGGCTGGTAGTGACTAGCTCATTGTGCACCTCATATCCATGCTGTGGATGGTACTGCAGGAATACATGGATATATAAAAGGCCTAGTAACTAGGATTAGCTGTATATTAAGTTTGTACTTCTCCTGTTAAAGCAAATATCCTAAACTTTCTTTTAAGTGTTTGGTATCTTGTTTTCATTAGTAAAAATACCTTGATATACCAATAGATTATCGTACTGTACACCTGTGTATGTGATGCTGCAAGAAGTCCTTTCTACCAGGCTGTAGCCTGGCTGCCAGAACTTGTCACTGTTCACTTTGCAAGTTGCTCTGTGAATGTGCTGATCTGGTAAATGTCACTGTAAATTATAGATCTTCTAAGGCTTCTGTGATATTCTGATAAACTATTAACTCCTCTTCTAATATTATTACTAATGCTTGACAAAGTTGTATATTTAATGTCTTCAAGGTGGTCTGACTAATATGATGGGATCAATAAGAACTGTGTATTAATTTCTTTCATAATTTAATATCTACATTTGGCTTCTCTTGTGAGTTGTTTGTCATTATGTGAGTTGTCCTCTTTAATGGTTTTGATAAGGACCTGCCTTGTATGGGCCAGTAGACTTTCTGCAGTGTTCCTCCATTCTTATGTTCTAATATGAAAAAAAAAGTAATGATCAGGGAGTCAAACTTCGTGTTAAAAGTTCAAATTAGTGCCACTTTTTTGTTTTAACGTTGAACGCTAGAAAGTTCTACCTTGGAACGTTTATACTGTGGACGTTTCAGCCAAGGAACATTTCTATCATGAAGATTTTTTGCTTGAAATGATTATAGAGAGGACGTTTTACCCTGGAATGTTTCTATCGTGAATTTTTTCGACCTTGTGACGTTTTGTTGTACTCAGAGCGATGCAAATTAACGCATCTACTCCCCTTACCGCCCTCACCTATTCCCCTTACCGCCCTCACCTATTCCCCTTACCGCCCTCACCTATTCCCCTTATCGCCCTCACCTATTCCCCTTACCGCCCCCCCATTCCCTTACCGCCCCACCTATTCCCCTACCGCCCCACCTACTCCCCTTACCGCCCCACCTATCCCCTTACCGCCCTCACCTATCCCCTTACCGCCCTCACCTATCCCCTTACCGCCCTCACCTATCTCCCCTTCCGCCCTCACCTACTCCCTTCCGCCCCACCTACTCCCTTGCCGCCCTCACCTATCTCCCTTGCCGCCCTCACCTATTCCCCTTGCCGCCCTCACCTATTCCCCTTGCCGCCCTCACCTACTCCCCTTGCCGCCCTCACCTATTCCCCTTGCCGCCCTCACCTACTCCCCTTGCCGCCCTCACCTACTCCCCTTACCGCCCTCATGGGATCGAGAACATTGTTCCGACTTGGAACCTTCACCCTGGCCAGCTTGGCACTGGCTGCCAGGGGTAACCTGACCCTCTCCGGCACTTGACCCATCTTGACTTCTTAAGTTAAGTCGGAGACAAGGAGTCAAGGCGGAAGCGAGCTACCACAAACGCACTGTCGTTTAGCACTCGTTTAGCGCAGCCGTTGAGCAATCAACTAGGAATCTGAAATATCTTTCTGGGAATACTGAAATACGTTCTAAATTTGGGTTCAGAATTAAAAGTTGAAATCGTATATGTTCAGAATTACAGAACCGTTGAAGGAACATCGTATATCGTCTAGGAACTTTGTATATCGTCTAGGAACTTTGTATATCGTCAAGGAACGTTGTATATCATCTAGGAACTTTGTATATCGTCAAGGAACTTTGTATATCGTCAAGGAACGTTGTATATCGTCAAGGAACGTTGTATATCATCTAGGAACGTTGTATATCGTCAAGGAACGTTGTATATCGTCTAGGAACTTTGTATATCGTCAAGGAACTTCGTATATCGTCAAGGAACGTTGTATATCGTCAAGGAACTTCGTATATCGTCGAACGATCACCAAGAAGTTCAAATATCGTTTATCCTAACGTAATTTGATATGCCGTCTAAATATTTATCATTCCTGTGGAGACGTTAAAACTGTCGGTCAGAGATCATCTTGAGAAAGAAAATTAATGAAGATTTAGAGATGGTAGGACGAGTAAGGTAGCTCAGGATACCTGTATCAAGAGCCCTTTCTTGGTATTAAGATATTCCACCCCCTCCCTCGCACTAAATTTTACCCTCCCTCTTTCCAACCCCCCCCCCCCAATCCTTGATGTATGCGTTAAACGAAAATAAAATTCTACGAAAAAGTTTGAATTGGAGCTTATGTGTACAAAGCTTTGTGTTGTTACTGAAGTTCTGAAGGAGGAGGAAGAAGAGGAAGAGGCGAAGCAATGACAAAACGGGAGGGGAAAGGATGAGGAAAAGAATATATATTTATATATATATATATATATATATATATATATATATATATATGCGCAAAACAACCACTGTGAAAGAATAGAGAAGTTCCAAGCGCTTTCGTGACTACTCACATTATCAAGGAACAATGAAAGTAAAGCATCAAAGGAAGGTATATAAAGGGGTAACCCACACCTCACTATCAGATCCCACAACAAACAAACACCTGACGCGAGACAGCAGGCCCGCCGGTCGAACTAGACAGGTCTTTCACACAACCCACCAACAAACTATTCTACCTAAGAAATAAGAAATTTAAAAAATTATTATTTGTCCATTGTATTATTAAATTCTTCCCAAATTCTACTAATTATAAATTGATCTAATTTATATAAACCAAAGGAAATATTCATATTATTGTCAAAACTGCTTTTTATGAAACAAGATTCAATTATATTCCTGTCGACCATGGACTTGCTTGATACTACTTTCTCAACTTTTTGAAAATCAATTGGATGGTTAAAATCTCTTACATGAATAAATAGAGCATTGGAATCTTGTCCAGTTCTAATGCTATATTTATGTTGTTTTAATCTTAGTTCGAGATTTTTACCAGTTTGACCGTAATAAACTTTATCGCAAATTTTACAAGGAATCTTATAGACACATCCATCAGCAATTTTATATATATAAGATTATATAATTAATATTCTCAGAAACAACCACTGTGAAAAATATGAAATTCAAAGCGCTTTTGTGATTTTCATATTATCAAGGAACTTAAAAATAAAAGATTAGAAATCACGAAAGCATTATTTAACAATTTTTCACTGTGATTCATATTGTTGCTCACCTCACTTTTGTGTAAGTGGATTTATATTTTATATAATATCTTAGAATATAAATTATATTATATAAAGTATAATTTAAATTATTTTTACTTTATCTCATATATATATTATCTCATAATTTTAAGTGTATTTTATATATATATATATATTTGATATATTATATATAATTAATATATATAATATATATATATATATATATATATTATATATATATATATAATATTTATATATATAAATATTTAAATAGAGGTGAGAAATCACCAGTATAATGGAGTAACTTGTATTGATTGTTGATACCCCTCTTATTAATGTATTATTTTATGTGAATAATATTGATATATTATATAATTATATATATATCTATCATCAACAGGCGAGCAACACAGCACAGCATACAAAAGAGTGAACTCTGGTCTCTGCTGTTTGTTTTAATTGGTCTAAAACTATCCTAATGCTATTAATTGTCTGTAAGTCTAACAATCGTAGCGAATGAGAGAGTAGAAGTACTTTTTCTGCTCTTCTGCCCACTCCCCCCCATCTCCACTCCTCATCTACTCTCTTAGTTTTATAAAATAGTCTAGAACTAGTCCTAATCTAGAATATGTCCTGATCTAACTCAATAAAACGACTCACTTTACCTTCTACCAAGTACCACTTACCATCACCACCATCATCACCACCATCATAATCATCACCACCATCATCACCATCACCATCACCACCACCTACCAATCACCTCATCATCACTCATCACCACCATCACCATCACCACCACCATCACCTCCATCACCACCACCATCATTCTCACCACCTCATCAATCACCACCACCTCACTCACCCATCACACCGTCATCACCACCACTCATCACCTCCCGTCATCACCACCACACACACCACCGTCATCATCCCACCACTCATCACCACACTCATCACCACCACCTCACCTACATCACCCCACACCCACCCACCACCATCACCATCACACCACCACCATCATCACCACCACTACCATCACCATCATCTACACCATCATCACCACCACACATCACCACCACTACCACCATCACCACCACCACTACCATCACCACCACCATCCACCACCACTACCATCACCCACCACCAATCATCACCACCCACCACCATCATTACCACCACCACCATCTACCACCACCATCTCATTACACCACTCATTACCACCACCACCACCATCATCATTACCACCACCACCCACCACATCATTACCACCACCATTACCACCACCACCACCACCACCACTACCACCACCACCACTACCACCACCACCACTACCACCACCACTACCACCACCACCACTACCACCACCACCACCACCACCACACTACCACCACCACCACTACCACCACCACCACCATTACCACCACCACCATCATTACCACCACCACCACCATCATTACCACCACCACCATCATTACCACCACCACCATCATCATTACCACCACCACCATCATCATTACCACCACCACCATCATCATTACCACCACCACCATCATTACCACCACCACCACCATCATCATTACCACCATCACCACCACCATTACCACCACCACCATCATCATTACCACCACCACCATCATCATTACCACCATCACCACCACCATTACCACCACCATTACCATCACCACCACCATCACCAAAAATTAGTTTCTTCAGTACATTACCAGTTTCCATTTTTCGTTTCATCCAGACTAGTGGTCAGGTCTGAGGCACCAGATTCTCCCCCTAACCCCTCCCCCCCCCAAAAAAAAAGAGAAATAATCGAACGAAGGTTCAATATCCGGGTGGGTTAGGAGGTTCTGCAACCACTGTCATGGCTTAAGGTTCATGGTGCTATAGGTGAGGCATGGAAATATCGCCCCTCTGGGTGTGGGGAAGGTGTGGAGGGGGGGGGGATAAATAATTGGTTAATTGAACCCCAGCTATGGATTTTCTATAAGCTAGTTACCTCAGGCAGACGGTTTTTAAGCGCTGAGAGCTTACACTGAGAAGATTACGGCACTTTAAAGGTCTGAGAGTTTACACTGAGAAAAGTATTCTAATTTAAGCGCTAAGGCAATTATCGTAGTTTAAGCGTTAAGGTGATTATCGTAGTTTAAGCGCTAAGGCAACTGTCGTAGTTTAAGCGTTGATGGTTTACATCGAGAATATTATCGTAGTTCAAGCGCTTTTTTTCAAGTAGAAAATCATTGTAGATTAAGAGTTAAACGAAGAATACCTGAAAAACATTTCCAGGGGTCAGCGCCCCCGCGGCCCGGTCCCGACCAAGCCTCCTGGTGGATCAAGGCCTGATTGATCAGGCTGTTACTTCTAACCGCGTCCTCTCAAAAGTAAGAACAACAGACCGGCTGATCAAAAGCTACCATGAGAAACTTCCCAAGCTCCTTCTTGAAGACAGCCAAGGAGGCTGTTGGTACTCTTCCTTGTGAAGAGAGAGACTTGAAAAGTCTTTGCTTTCTTACATTTATTTTTTTTTATTATCACACTGGCCGATTCCCACCAAGGCAGGGTGGCCCGAAAAAGAAAAACTTTCACCATCATTCACTCAATCACTGTCTTGCCAGAAGGGTGCTTTACACTACAGTTTTTAAACTGCAACATTAACACCCCTCCTTCAGAGTGCAGGCAGTGTACTTCCCATCTCCAGGACTCAAGTCCGGCCTGCCGGTTTCCCTGAACCCCTTCATAAATGTTACTTTGCTCACACTCCAACAGCACGTCAAGTATTAAAAACCATTTGTCTCCATTTACTCCTATCAAACACGCTCACGCATGCCTGCTGGAAGACCAAGCCTCTCGCACACAAAACCTCCTTTACCCCCTCCCTCCAACCTTTCCTAGGCCGACCCCTACCCTGCCTTCCTTCCACTTACATTTATGTACTCATGATATCTCTGCTTTTCATCGGTGACACTTTCATCCGTCTGTGTGCAGATTTGGATTCAATCCCTCTAGGATTTTCTAAGTGTAAATTATGATGTGTACCTATCGCTTACGTTCCAAGTAGTAATATTCCTTTTGGGATATAATATCGCAAGAGGTTAAGCGCTGATCATATCTACAGAGAACTTTTCTACAGTTTAAGCGTTGACAGTTATGTAGCACTCTGTGTGCATCGTCAGGAGGGGCTCTCTGCTAGCACAGTTGAAGCTGAGAGACGGAACGACATGACAGCTCTATGGAGGCGACACTTTACCCACCACACCGCCACACTGAGTGCTTCAACATCACACTAACCTGAGTGCTCCGGCACCACCACTAAGGTGAGTGCTCCGGCACCACCACTAAGGTGAGTGCTCCGGCACCACCACTAAGGTGAGTGCTCCGGCACCACCACTAAGGTGAGTGCTCCGGCACCACCACTAAGGTGGGTGCTCCGGCACCACCACTAAGGTGGTGCTCCGGCACCACCACTAAGGTGGGTGCTCCGGCACCACCACTAAGGTGGGTGCTCCGGCACCACCACTAAGGTGGGTGCTCCGGCACCACACTAAGGTGGGTGCTCCGGCACCACCACTAAGGTGGGTGCTCCGGCACCACCACTAAGGTGGGTGCTCCGGCACCACCACTAAGGTGGGTGCTCCGGCACCACCACTAAGGTGGGTGCT
This sequence comes from Cherax quadricarinatus, assembly GCF_026875155.1. Classification (NCBI taxonomy): domain Eukaryota; kingdom Metazoa; phylum Arthropoda; class Malacostraca; order Decapoda; family Parastacidae; genus Cherax; species Cherax quadricarinatus. The sequence continues at coordinate 10,843,231 of NC_069465.1, read as the reverse complement.
CCGGCACCACCACTAAGGTGGGTGCTCCGGCACCACCACTAAGGTGGGTGCTCCGGCACCACCACTAAGGTGGGTGCTCCGGCACCACCACTAAGGTGGGTGCTCCGGCACCACCACTAAGGTGGGTGCTCCGGCACCACCACTAAGGTGGGTGCTCGGCACCACCACTAAGGTGGGTGCTCCGGCACCACCACTAAGGTGGGTGCTCCGGCCACCACCACTAAGGTGGGTGCTCCGGCACCACCACTACCCAACTAAGGTGGGTGCTCCGGCACCACCACTAAGGTGGGTGCTCCGGCACCACCACTAAGGTGGGTGCTCCGGCACCACCACTAAGGTGGGTGCTCCGCCCGGCCCCCCCACCACTAAGGTGGGTGCTCCGGCACCCACCACTAAGGTGGGTGCTCCGGCACCACCACTAAGGTGGGTGCTCCGGCACCACCACTAAGGTGGGTGCTCCGGCACCACCACTAAGGTGGGTGCTCCGGCACCACCACAACCCCCCTAAGGTGGGTGCTCCGGCACCACCACTAAGGTGGGTGCTCCGGCACCACCACCACTAAGGTGGTGCTCCGGCACCACCACTAAGGTGGGTGCTCCGGCACACCACCACTAAGGTGGGTGCTC
>NC_069465.1:10807604-10837604 GCF_026875155.1 Cherax quadricarinatus | reverse complement strand
CTCGGCACCGTGGGCAAGAAGCCTCGGCACCGTGGGCAAGAAGCCTCAGCACCGTGGGCAAGAAGCCTCAGCACTAAGTTTATGTCTTTATCTCTTGTATTTAACTTGACCAAAGTTACCTCAGCAGGACCTGACTACTGTATGAGGCGCCGCCAGGGGAACCCCCTTCCAGGGGCAACTCTGAAGAGAGAGAGAGAGAGAAGGGAGGGGAGAGAAGACGAAAGATGGGAATACATTGGATGGGAGGGGAGAGAGGAAGCAATGGAAGGAGATGGAAGACAAGGAGGGGAGGATGGAGGAAGAGGCGGTGGAGGAGGGAGGGAGGGAGGGGTGACAAAGTTGTATGAGGGAAGGGAAGGGAAGGGAAGGGAAGGGGAGTGCAAGAGAAAATCAAAACAAAGAGGGGACGAGAGGAATGGGCAGAATTAGCAAATAGCAGAAGAACTCTGTAGTGAAGAGCGAAGTGGAAGGAAGAGGTGAAAGAGAAAGCCAGGAAGAGGAGGTGGAAGAGAAAACCAGGAAGAGGAGATGGAAGAGAAATATAGGAAGAGCAGGTAGAAGGAAAAGATATGAAGAAAACGTAGAATAAAAATATTGATCTGGAGTGAGAAAGAAAGGAAAATACAGGCAGAGAAAGCAAGATAAGGAAGATAGCTCACGGGAAAGAGAGGGAGAGAAAGTAATAAAGCGAATAAAAGTACAAAAACTGACGATATTTAATATATCAGATGAACCATATATTATATATCAGATGGAACGATATATTGAGTGTTTAAAATGCTGTCACTAGCAGTCAGTGTCACTAGCACCGCTCATATATGCTTTCCCGCTATTATTCCCATTTTTTTCCTCTTCACTTTTCTCCCTCCACTCTCATATTTCCCTTTACTGTTCCTGTTTTCTCCCTCTCGGTTCCCACTCTCCTCCACGTCTCGATTTCCTTTTCATTGGCAGGCTTTCAGTGTTAATCTGTGCCGGAGGCTGTGGCGAGGCTCATCTCTGCTGGTGGTGAGTGTGATCTCCCACAACACCCACAGCCTGATTGATTCATTCTCTCTCAGATATAACACCAGGAAAATGATAGGATGGATTGTGAGAACTTTCAGAAGTGAAGCAACACATGATAATTTACCAATCAGTTGTGCTCTTACGAGCTGAATATTGGTGTCGTCACAGCGCTTTTCAAGGCAGGAGAGACAGCAGTGCCGGGAAATGTAGTGAGTTGGTATACAGTCCAGAGTCAATAAAACATCTAAGCTATTGAGAATGTTTAAAAGCACTTGCGTTGTTCTCTCTGGAAGGGAGCGGAGAGATACATTATACCAGAACATATGTAAATGGAAGGTACTTGAGGTCCTGGTAGTTAACCTACACACTACTACAACAACTTAGTGCAGCCAGAGATATGGGAAAAAGTATAAAATGCAGTAAAGAGTATTAACGCCATGGGCACATTAAGAAAACAATGTGTTAACATCCGGGGACCAAGACTCTTCAACCTGCTACCAGCACATACCCGACAATCGCTCGAAAGAAAATCTAAGTTGTAAAGGTGGCCAAGTTCCTGCCACAAGTGCATGATCAGTTGTGATGTTGGCCTGTTGGCCGCTGGCACAAACAGCCAGCTTGACCAAGTAGTCAACAGGGCCACGCCATTCAATCATCATCCACCTCCTACCATCCCCCCACTCCCCACTTCCCCTTAATCACCCCCATCACGCAATTATCTGCTTAATAGTTTTAAGGCAGAATGAGTGTGAAGATTATTGAATGTCTAGAACCAGTACTCGCTGCCTAGAACCAGTACTCACTGCCTAGAACCAGTACTCACTGCCTAGAACCAGTACTCGCTGCCTAGAACCAGTACTCGCTGCCTAGAACCGTACTCATGCCTAGAACCAGTACTCGCTGCCTAGAACCAGTACTCGCTGTCTAGAACCAGTACTCACTGCCTAGAACCAGTACTCACTGCCTAGAACCAGTACTCACTGCCTAGAACCAGTACTCACTGCCTAGAACCAGTACTCACTGCCTAGAACCAGTACTCACTGCCTAGAGCCAGTACTCACTGCCTAGAACCAGTACTCGCTGCCTAGAACCAGTACTCACTGCCTAGAACCAGTACTCGCTGCCTAGAACCAGTACTCACTGCCTAGAACCAGTACTCACTGCCTAGAACCAGTATACTCACTGCCTTAGAACCAGTACTCGCTGCCTAGAACCATTACTGCTGCCTAGAACCAGTACTCGCTGCCTAGAACCAGTACTCGCTGCCTAGAACCAGTACTCACTGCCTAGAACCAGTACTCACTGCCTAGAACCAGTACTCACTGCCTAGAACCAGTACTCACTGCCTAGAACCAGTACTCGCTGCCTAGAACCAGTACTCGCTGCCTAGAACCAGTACTCGCTGCCTAGAACCAGTACTCGCTGCCTAGAACCAGTACTCCCCTGCCTAGAACCAGTACTCACTGCCTAGAACCATTTACTCACTGCCTAGAGCCAGTACTCACTGCCTAGAACAGTACTCACTGCTAGAACAGTACTCACTGCTAGAACCAGTACTCGCTGCCTAGAACCAGTACCCCACTGCCTAGAACCAGTACTCATTGCCTAGAACCAGTACTCACTGCCTAGAACCAGTACTCACTGCCTACAACCAGTACTCACTGCCTACAACCAGTACTCACTGCCTACAACCAGTACTCACTGCCTACAACCAGTACTCACTGCCTAGAACCAGTACTCACTGCCTACAACCAGTACTCACTGCCTACAACCAGTACTCATTGCCTAGAACCAGTACTCACTGCCTAGAACTAGTACTCACTGCTTAGAGCCAGTACTCACTGCCTAGAGCCAGTACTCACTGCCTAGAACCAGTACTCATTGCCTAGAGCCAGTACTCATTGTCTAGAACCAGTACTCACTGCCTAGAGCCAGTACTCATTGCCTAGAACCAGTACTCACTGCCTAGAGCCAGTACTCATTGCCTAGAACCAGTACTCACTGCCTAGAGCCAGTACTCGCTGCCTAGAGCCAGTACTCACTGCCTAGAGCCAGTACTCACTGCCTAGAGCCAGTACTCACTGCCTAGAACTAGTACTCACTGCCTAGAACTAGTACTCACTGCCTAGAGCCAGTACTCACTGCCTAGAACCAGTACTCACTGCCTAGAGCCAGTACTCACTGCCTAGAGCCAGTACTCACTGCCTAGAGCCAGTACTCACTGCCTAGAACTAGTACTCACTGCCTAGGGCCAGCACTCGCTGCCTAGAACTAGTACTCACTGCCTAGAACTAGTACTGCCTAGAGTCAGTACTCACTGCCTAGAAAACTAGGCTGTAGGTGGGTGGGTCAGGCAGGTGCACAACCATCACAGCCTGCTGGATCAGCTCAGGGTGGGTCAGGCAGGTGCACAACCATCACAGCCTGCTGGATCAGCTCAGGGTGGGTCAGGCCGGTGCACAACCATCACAGCCTGCCGGATCCAGCTCAGGTGGGTCAGGCAGGTGCACAACCATCACAAGCCTGCTGATCAGCTCAGGGTGGGTCAGGCAGGTGCAAAAACCATCACAGCCTGCTGGATCACTCCAGGGTGGGTCAGGGAGTTGCACCAACCATCACAGCCTGCTGGATCAGCTAGGGTGGTCAGGCAGGTGCACAACCATCACAGCCTGCTGGAATCAGCTCAGGGTGGGTCAGGCAGGTGCACAACCATCACAGCCTGCCGGATCAGCTCAGGGTGGGTCAGGCAGGTGCACAACCATCACAGCCTGCTGGATCAGCTCAGGGTGGGTCAGGCAGGTGCACAACCACCCACAGCCTGCCGGATCAGCTCAGGGTGGGTCAGGCAGGTGCACAACCATCACAGCCTGCCGGATCAGCTCAGGGTGGGTCAGGCAGGTGCACAATCATCACAGCCTGCTGGATCAGCTCAGGGTGGGTCAGGCAGGTGCACAATCATCACAGCCTGCTGGATCAGCTCAGGGTGGGTCAGGCAGGTGCACAACCATCACAGCCTGCCGGATCAGCTCAGGGTGGGTCAGGCAGGTGCACAATCATCACAGCCTGCTGGATCAGCTCAGGGTGGGTCAGGCAGGTGCACAATCATCACAGCCTGCTGGATCAGCTCAGGGTGGGTCAGGCAGGTGCACAATCATCACAGCCTGCTGGATCAGCTCAGGGTGGGTCAGGCAGGTGCACAACCATCACAGCCTGCCGGATCAGCTCAGGGTGGGGTCAGGCAGGTGCACAATCATCACAGCCTGCCGGATCAGCTCAGGGTGGGTCAGGCAGGTGCACAATCATCACAGCCTGCTGGATCAGCTCAGGGTGGGTCAGGCAGGTGCACAATCATCACAGCCTGCTGGACCACCGAGATCCTTGTCTGCGGGAAATAATTTTTTCCCAAGTATTATTAACATTGTCTTCACAGGAAAGCGCTAAACTCGTGGGGGAGGTAACGCGGCTCGTAGGGGACGCGAGGAGCCACGGTTTGATCCTCGGGAATGGAAGATAAACCCGGTTTCCTGAATCAAGAGCCCTGTTTGTACAAACTGAGATGAATGACTGAGATTACCTTAGCTGAGAAGCGCTAAAACCACACGGGTCGTGCAACGGCTGAGAGATTGGAGGGGGGTAATCAGGAAGGGAAAGGTAGTTCCAGTGCCATGGATGAGGAACCCCTCACCAGCGACAAGGTATTTCTGCCGGAGGATTTATCCTGAAGTGAACAGCTGTGATGTTCTCTTCTAGTGGCTATTGTTCTAGTGGTTGTTCTAGTGGCTATTGTTCTTCTAGTGGTTGTTCTAGTGGCTATTGTTCTTCTAGTGGTTCTTCTAGTGGTTGTTCTAGTGGCTATTGTTCTTCTAGTGGTTGTTCTTCTAGTGGTTGTTCTAGTGGGCTATTGTTCATTCTAGTGGTTGTTTTCTAAATGGTTGTTCTAGTGGCTATTGTTCTTCAAGTGGTTCTTCTAGTGGTTGTTCTAGTGGCTATTGTTCTTCTAGTGGTTCTTCTAGTGGTTGTTCTAGTGGCTATTGTTCTTCTAGTGGTTGTTCTTCTAGTGGTTGTTCTAGTGGCTATTGTTCTTCTAGTGGTTGTTCTTCTAGTGGTTGTTCTAGTGGCTATTGTTCTTCTAGTGGTTGTTCTTCTAGTGGTTGTTTAGTGGCTATTGTTCTTCTAGTGGTTGTTCTTCTAGTGGTTGTTCTAGTGGTATTGTTCTTCTAGTGGTTGTTCTTCTAGTGGTTGTTCTAGTGGCTATTGTTCTTCTAGTGGTTGTTCTAGTGGCTATTGTTCTTCTAGTGGTTATTGTTCTTCTAGTGGTTGTTCTAGTGGCTATTGTTCTTCTAGTGGTTATTGTTCTTCTAGTGGTTGTTCTAGTGGCTATTGGTTTTAGTGGTTATTGTTCTTCTAGTGGTTTAGTGGCTATGTTCTTCTAGTGGCTATTCATTCTAGTGGGTTGTTCTAGTGGCTATTGTTCTAGTGGTTATTGTTCTTCTAGTTGATCTAGTGGCTATTGTTCTAGTGGTTATTGTTCTTCTAGTGGTTGTTCTAGTGGCTATTGTTCTAGTGGTTATTGTTCTTCTAGTGGTTATTGTTCTTCTAGTGGTTATTGTTCTTCTAGTGGTTGTTATAGTGGCTATTGTTCTAGTGGTTATTGTTCTTCTAGTGGTTATTGTTCTTCTAGTGGTTATTGTTCTTCTAGTGGTTGTTATAGTGGCTATTGTTCTAGTGGTTATTGTTCTTCTAGTGGTTATTGTTCTTCTAGTGGTTATTGTTCTTCTAGTGGTTATTGTTCTTCTAGTGGTTGTTATAGTGGCTATTGTTCTAGTGGTTATTGTTCTTCTAGTGGTTATTGTTCTTCTAGTGGTTGTTATAGTGGCTATTGTTCTAGTGGTTATTGTTCTTCTAGTGGTTATGTTCTTCTAGTGGTTGTTTTAGTGGCTATTGTTCTAGGGTTATTGTTCTTTAGTGGTTATTGTTCTTCTAGTGTTGTTATAGTGGCTATTGTTCTAGTGATTATTGTTCTTCTAGTGGCTATTGTTCTAGTGGTTCTAGTGGTTATTGTTCTAGCGGCTGTTCTAGTGGTTCTTCTAGTGGCTATTGTTCTAGTGGTTCTAGTGGTTATTGTTCTAGCGGCTGTTCTAGTGGTTCTTCTAGTGGCTATTGTTCTAGTCGTTCTAGTGGTTCTAGTGGTTATTGTTCTTCTAGTGGTTGTTCTAGTGGCTATTGTTCTTCTAGTGGTTGTTCTAGTGGCTATTGTTCTTCTAGTGGTTCTTCTAGTGGTTGTTCTAGTGGCTATTGTTCTTCTAGTGGTTCTAGTGGCTATTGTTCTAGTGGTTGTTCTAGTGGCTATTGTTCTAGTCGTTCTAGTGGTTCTAGTGGTTATTGTTCTTCTAATGGTTGTTCTAGTGGCTATTGTTCTTCTAGTGGTTCTAGTGGCTATTGTTCTTCTAGTGGTTCTAGTGGCTATTGTTCTAGTGGTTGTTCTAGTGGCTATTGTTCTTCTAGTGGTTCTAGTGGCTATTGTTCTAGTGTTTATTGATCTTTTACTGTTTGTTATTGACCTTTGTTTTTGTTATTCATGTTCTCTTTTTGTATTTGTTATTGATATTCTCTTCCAGTGTTTTTAAGGTTCGGTTTTTGCGTTTTTTTTTTTTGATGTTTTTTAATCTGTTACTGATGTTTTGTCTGTTATTTATAATTGTCTGTTACTGATAATTTAGTCTGTTATTGATGTTATTTTGGTCTTTTATTGATGTTATTTTGGTCTGTTATTGATGTTCTGTCTTAAGACTGACGTTATTTTTCATTGTTATTGGTGTTCTTATTCAGTGTTACTGATCATAAAAATAACGTCAGTAGTAAGTTTCGTGAGGTTGTGTTTCTCAGTTGAATTTTTTTGAAGTTCTTGCTAGAAGAGCAGGTGAATACTAGGGTAGCTGTCATCTAGGTTCCATCCTAGAAGCAGCAGATTGATGTCTGTTACTCGACTACACACCCCTATCTTCACTAGGTGTGAGAACTGTCTACTACGCTCATGGCTTCACCCATCTTCACTAGGCGTGAGAACTGTCTACTACGCTCATGGCTTCACCTATCTTCACTAGGTAGTATATTCATGGCCTCACCTATCTTCACTAGGTGTGAGATAAATGTTTAGTACGCTCGTGGCTTCACCTATCTTCACTAGGTGTGCAGACGAGCCTGATGTTGCGTAAGGAGGTGGTGACAGCAGTACCTGGCAGCAGGTGACAGGTGACAATACCTGGCAAGTTTATTAACCTTGGCCTAGGATGGATCAGTCGCTAGCAAGCTGCCAAACGGGACCTCTAAACAGCCTTATTCGTATACACCTCGCTAGCGACAGCTTCCAGCGATCACCTCCCTCAGCTCACACTCTACAACACACTTCTTTAATTATTCCCTGATAAACGGTGGCTGCGAGCATCTCACTTAAGCGATGACGATTAAGATAGAAAAGTAACATATATTTACAGATGCAACACCGAGCGATTTGTTGAGAGAAAGCCATATTTGGTACGGTAGAAACCAGTTCGTAGCTCCGACCTCACAGCATATCCTCTGAGAGAATGCTTTCTTATTTACGACGAAGGACAGGACATTCCGAAGCTTTTCGTTGGTTGGATCCATCTTACTGATGTACGAGTTCTTTGGAAATGCGTGTGTTTTGAGAGTCAGAATATCTTTTATGTTGGTTTGTGGTCAAAAGTAGTTCAATTTTAGTTATTGGGGGAGAGTCGAGATAGGAGCATCCCACCTTCAAAAGGTTCGATTCACCGGCGCACAGGGCCGTGGGGGGGAGAGCAGGGACACACACACACACACACACACACACACACACACACACACACACACACACACACACACACACACACAGGAGCTAAGTCTTGACCCCTGCAACCACAATTAGGTGAGTACAAGGAGCTACGACTCGACCCCAGGAATCACAAATGAGTAAAATATGTGAGTAATCATTCACAACCCCCCAAAACACACACACACACACACACACACACACACACACACACACACAAGCATTTACAACCCTACATGCACACGTACACAGACTTAAAAGGCAGGAATGAGGAAGGTGGTTAACACGAGTGAAAAATAGGAAGTACCTCTTCTGTCTAGGGTTGTCAGGAAGTGGAATGATTTAGAAAGGAAGATAGAGGAAGCAAGCTTCATACACTCGTACACATATTTACAGATCAGTAAGGGCCAACGAGGCAAGAAACTTGTAAACGAAGCTTAACGACGAGGAAATTCAGAAAATGTTACATTCCAGAATCACAACAAGGAAATAGTCTACATAACTGGAACCTTTAAACAAAAGACGCCCAGCCATTGATTATCTTTAAGTTAATTGTTCACTCTTAGACTGCAGTACTGATAAGAGGGGTTCTGTCCCTCTGACTTGATAAACCGAGAACAGATTCATGAGAATGGAGGCATATATACTGAAGATGGCTGAGGTGAAGCAGTTGGAGACGGAGTCACAAGTGGGTGGAATTCACTAGTGTAAGTAGGTCATGGATGTAGGTTATGGTAGTGTTAGGTAAACGTTTATTCTTTACTGGACTGACACAGCCACTGGTGTGCGAAACTTCTCCTTACTAGAGATATGTAAGTGTTGCACATATTTCTTTTTCATACACTTCTTGGACTTGAATACCATTGCAATAATTATAATATATATATATATATATAAAATATATATATATATATAATATATATATTATATATATATATATATATATATATATATATATATATATATATATATATATATATATAATTAGTGCCGGATAGGTAAAATTGGTAAATTTTGTACCAAAAGAACCTTAGAAAACTTGCCTAACCTTATAACACCCTCAATTTAATTGAGTCTCATCCAACTAAATATATTTTAGATAAGTTTACAATAATATAGTAATAAACACAATGAAATACATTTTCTCATAAGATTCAGAATGATTTTTGAAATATTAGTGCATACACAAATTTTCACTTGTCTTATTCGGCAAGAAGAGCGTTGCTATTTAAGCCAAAATCGCAAATTTTTAGGAAGGTGGAGATTTACAAACTTTGTACCACTCAAAGAAAATTATTAAATCTTGAGGGAGAGCTAGGTATTCCAAGTCAGTCAGGGTTGAGGGCACCTCTTGACACACCAGCAAAATGTCAATGTTGCAATAAAGTTTGAAAAATATTTTTTTTATGAAAATATAACAACGCAGAGCTGATTAATTTAAGATTCTTCTTTATAACAGTGTGTGTGTGTTGTTGTGTGTGTGTGTGTGTGTGTGTGTGTGTGTGTGTGTGTGTGTGTGCGCTTTACTCACCTAGGGAGTGTGTGTGTGTGTGTACTCAGTTGTATTTCCAGGGGTTGAAGCATAGCTACTGGCCCAGACTTTTAATTCTCTCCCTGGTGTTCTTAGTTAATGGGCCCGTTCATACCTAATCTTGACACTGTGTATCGTACTTGCCTCCACCAGTTATCCATGACCAAAAAAGTGCTTTCTGACGTTACTATATCTCATCTACGTCAAGACCTTGAGTTCAAGACCGAACCAGACCTTGAGTTCAAGACCGAACCAGACCTTGAGTTCAAGACCGAACCAGACCTTGAGTTCAAGACCGAACCAGACCTTGAGTTCAAGACCGAACCAGACCTGGAGTTCAAGACCGAACCAGACCTGGAGTTCAAGACCGAACCAGACCTGGAGTTCAAGACCGAACCAGACCTGGAGTTCAAGACCGAACCAGTCCTTGAGTTCAAGACCGAACCAGACCTGGAGTTCAAGACCGAAAAATCACTGAGTCAAACCGAGAACGAACTGTGTAGGAAAACATAATAATTTAAACATATAAGTATTAATTTGTCCTACAGATGTAATTTCAAACTTCATTTCTGAAAGATATAAGAAATTTTAATACTTGAATGGGGTAAAATAAAAGGAGAGAAATGACATAGTGAAGTGAATAAATTACTACTGAATCAAAAAGAGTCACAATTACCGATGGCGATAAAATACGCCCAATAAAGAGAGACAGTTGAAGACGAAAATTTATCGACTATAGGACAATCTGACGAAGGATACACTGACTTTGTCAATGGTCCAAGTCGGACCGAAACGTCGTCGTAAGCTTCTCTCTTTTATGTGCGGGTTATTTGTGTAACGAAAATTTAACACATCAAGCGATGTATAATTGTCAAGGTATTGAAACCAGAGGCTGTCCACAGTTAGAAAGTTTTTGTTTATCAAAGAGGTGTTAGAACAGTTAATGAAATCATTGCTGTGTTCTACCGTGCACATGATTGTAGCCTCATTATAGATTTTGAAATTTGCTCACTGAAAGTAATTATATAATTGAGAATTGCAGAGACGAACTTTTGCGTCAGTTCCAAACTTTCAACAATTTCTCATCCAGTCACTGGTTATCTTAGCATTATGCTTGCAAGTAAGGTAACTTTTGAGAGTCAGGTAAACTGGGTGTTTCCCAATAAAGTAGGTTGGTTCATAGAAGGAAATATTCACCATCAATCAGTCAACAGGTGTCTTTCCAGAAGTTCACAGATATCACAACGCAAATGACCCACCACACAGCAGCAACCCTACACAGTGTACTTCAGATCTCCAGAACGCAAGTTCAGCTAATCAATTTCCCTGAATCCCTTCATAGACGTTACATTGCTCACTCTCCAGCAGCACATATCTCCAGAACCAGGTGTCTCCTCTCGACACACGTGCTGCAGGATGCTCAAATCTTTAACTCTAAAAAAAAAAATCTTCATAACTTTCTAACTTTTAATGTAATGTCCTCTACACCTTCCCTCTATGACAGATTTATACACTTCATTAACAATCTATTTTGCCTCATCATGTCTAAATTAATAAGTCATCTCGGCAACCTCTGCTCTGTCTCCTAAATTGTGCCTATCATATCAACAAGATAATTACTGCACTCCTTAGTATAATATGTCACACACTAATCTGGGAGCCTATCACCACACCCTCCAGCCGCCGCTTCGCTCTAATATCGAGAAATGCCATGTCTCGTACTTATGCAAAAATGTTAAATCACAACACCTTGGTACATTACTTTATTTATATCCATTGACAAATTTCTTTCCAATATCGTCAAAAACACCAGCAACCTTCTTTCCTTTATTTGCTGATATTCTTAATCTTTCACACACCCATTTGTCCACAAATCCTCTCCCATTTAACTAAATTTATTCACTTCTTCCACGCTTCATTCCAGTCTTACGTCTGGACTTCCACGTCATAAAGATCTTGCTTACGTTGCTGAATTCGGATGTTCATTACACGTCCTCCTCTTAAACCTTTCAACTCCTGAGTCTAACGTCGCAAGTCTAATGATACTTATTAAAGGCTGACCTACGATAGTGCAGTGGAAAATCCACTGACCCCAATCCTGGTCGATTCTTTTTTTTCTTCGTGGGGTGAGGGAAGAGGGAATAATTTATGATTGAATTATTTAGACAGACTTAACTTCCTGAGTAGCTAAGGTTGAGATACGTAGAAGATGACTTCTCCATTTCTCCAAAGTGATAACATCTTGAGTCTTACCTCGGCAAATTAAATCATTTTTAACCTTCCAACAAACACGAATACAATGAGAAACAGAAAGACAATCCTTCGTACCTTAATGTTTTAATTACTACTTCTCGTGTTATGACCAGCAAGTAAAAATATCTGTAGTAGTGTCTGTTTCCCCAGAGTTTTGTGTGTGTGTGTGTGTGTGTGTGTGTGTGTGTGTGTGTGTGCGTGTGTGTGTGTGTGTGTGTGCGCGTGTGCGTGTGCGCGCGCGCGTGGGTGGGTGCGTGCGTGTGTGTGTGCGCGCGCTTGCCATCCTAGTTTTATAAATAAAATAAAAAGTACTTATTTTCAGAGATCAATATGAAAAACAGAAATTAATTTTAAAATGTAATTTTACTGCTCCAGAAAGAGCTTTTTGCAGTTTAAACACCTACACCAACATTTTAATAAATGATCTGTGCTTACTGATGTAACACCTGTGTATATATGTGAATCTAAAACCAACAACAATATAAATTAATCACCGCAATGTTTGGGATTGTGAAGCTGATCAAAAGAGGATCTTTAAAGCAATTTTGCGATTGGCTTTTATAAAACTGAACAGAGAGCACTTGTACATGTCAATTGTTCTACAAACCTTCACCTAGTAATAGTTGACCAGAGTTTGAAATTTGAAGGCGACTGGATAAAGCTTTTCGAAGTTGTAAACGAAACCCCTCAGATGGTAGGAGGAAACTACAGCTAACAGTTGGATGGCTCTGGCATCACGCCCTTCAGTATTTAAGAGTTCATTCAACTCGCCAAATTTAAAAATATAAAAAAAATTCTTAACTTTCATTAATTTTCTTTTTGCCTTTGTATTTTAAAATTCTCTAAAATCCTACAACATAAAAGCCATTTTGTGTTTAAGATAATCAAATTTCATTAAAACAATATTCCAACGATTCCAAGATAAATATTTATTAAGAAATTTTATTAAAAAATTATAACTTAAAGGGTATTGCCCAGGGCGTAAGACGCATCAGCCATTAAATAGTGAAACCATTGAGAAGAGGCAGACCCATTTATTTTGATCGTCATGATTCTAGGAATGGGTTAAATAATTTTAGTCATAGGACGCCTGTACATGCCAGTTGTTCCTAAAATCTGGTCCTCGTTACCCTACACAAGAGTTCAAAATTTTAATGCGATCGGACGAGGCGTTCTGGAGTTACGAGCGAAAGAAAATGGAAAAAGTAGGAGGAGAAAGAAAGAAAATAGGCAAACATTTAAGGGTACCCTTTCGGGTTTACTATTTTGGTTAATATCACCCATCTTGGTTAATATCACCCATCTTGGTTAATATCACCCATCTTGGTTAATATTACCCATGTTGGTTAATATTACCCATCTTGGTTAATATTACCCATCTTGGTTAATATTACCCATCTTGGTTAATATCACCCATCTTGGTTAATATTACCCATCTTGGTTAATATTACACCTATCTTGGTTAATATTCCCATCTTGGTTAATATCAACCATCTATGGTAATAGATACTTCGCCATCTAAATACCCAGATGACTTGCATTAATTTACGCCAGCTTTTGAATATTTACACCAGTTCTTGGTATTTACCCACGTTTTTGCGCTGTTTATACCCATTCTTGCGCTGTTTACGACCAGTTCTTGCGGTTATACACCATCTTGTTATTCACCGCTGGTTTACACCATGTTATTTCTACTGGTTAAACACCAGTTCTTGCGTTATTTACACCATTCTTGCGTTATTTTACGCCGTTTCCTGCGTATTGAACCTATCTTCCAGCGCTGTAATCGCCTTTTACAAACCATATCTGTGCTATTATACACCATCTTTGGCATATACACCCATTCTGGTATTATACACCACTGGTTATATCACGCCACTTCATAACATTTGAAAAACACATACAAAAATTTACAAAGAAAATTATTTACAGTTTGCAAACTTATCATCATTTCTTGACATGATTACTCATTTGTACGATGTCTTTGTGACTTTCTATTGTTTGTATTGCTTTTAAATTTTATTAACCTTACAACGAGGAATAGTTGCAGTTTACAGGCAGTTCATTGGCAGTTACGGCGCCTAACAATATGTTTCGCTTCCGGTTTAAAAGTTCGTGTTTAACAAATGTTTTGCCAATTTACATACAACATTCTGGCGTAGTTACACAAGCTGGTCTTCGCCAACTTTTAAATTAGTCCAAACGACAAAATTTACAAAGAAAAAATATTTTCAGTGCAACGTTATCTCATTTCTTGACATGATTACTTCATTGTGTACGATGTCGTTGTGACTTCTATTTTTGTAATGTCTTTTAAATTTTATTAACCTTACAAGAGAGGAATAGTTGCATTTAACGGCAGTTCAGTAGTGCAGTACGGCGCTAACAATATGGTGTTCTCTCCTCTAAAAGTTCGTGTTTCAAATAATGGTAATTTACGAGAAAAATATGTATAAATATGTCGTGTCGAATAGGTAAAATCGGTCATTTAGCAAGAACTCGTTTAAAATATGTCCTTTATAAAAATTTTCACTTCTACGTTTAAAAATTCGAGTTTTTTCATTTGTTAATGTAAAAAATTAAGATTTTGAACCAAAAAAAAATTAGAAACTTACCTAACCTTATTATAAGAGCAATTTAATTTAGCCTAATCCAACTAAATATATTTTAGATAAGTTTACAATAATATAATAAACACAAATATATTTTTTTCGTTAGGTTCAGAATGATTTGCGAAATTATTGCATAAACAAATTTTCGCTTGCCTTATTCGGCAAGAGAGCGTAGCTATTTAATTAAGCCAAAATCGCAATTTTTACCTATACGGCACGACATAGGTAAAATGAGATGAGATATGAAGAGCGGGACAGTCTGCTAGGTAGATGACTGGGACAGTCTGCTAGGTAGATGACTGGGACAGTCTGCTAGGTAGATGACTGGGACAGTCTGCTAGGTAGATGACTGGGACAGTCTGCTAGGTAGATGACTGGGACAGTCTGCTAGGTAGATGACTGGGACAGTCTGGTAGGTAGATGACTCGGACAGTCTGGTAGGTAGATGACTGGGACAGTCTGCTAGGTAGACGACTGGGACAGTCTGCTAGGAAGACGACTGGGACAGTCTGCTAGGTAGATGACTGGGACAGTCTGCTGCTGGGTAGCTGAACGACTGGGACAGTCTGCTGGCAGACGACTGGACAGTCTTTCTGGGCAGACGACTGGGACAGTCTGCTGGGCAGACGACTGGGACAGTCTGCTGGCAGACACTGGGACAGTACTGTGCAACGACTGGGACAGTCTGCTGGGCAGACGACTGGGACAGTCTGCTGGGCAACGACTGGACAGTCGCTGGGCGACACTGGGACAGTCTGCTGGGCAGACGACTGGGACAGTCTGCTGGGCAGACGACTGGGACAGTCTGCTGGGCAGACGACTGGGACAGTCTGCTGGGCAGACGACTGGGACAGTCTGCTGGGCAGACGACTGGGACAGTCTGCTGGGCAGACGACTGGGACAGTCTGCTGGGCAAGACCGGGACCCGTCGCTGGGCAGACACTGGGACAGTCTGCTGGGCAGACGACTGGGACAGTCTGCTGGGCAGACGACTGGGACAGTCTGCTGGGCAGACGACTGGGACAGTCTGCTGGGCAGACGACTGGGACAGTCTGCTGGGCAGACGACTGGGACAGTCTGCTGGGCAGACGACTGGACAGTCTGCTGGGCAGACGACTGGGACAGTCTGCTGGGCAGACGACTGGGACAGTCTGCTGGGCAGACGACTGGGACAGTCTGCTGGGCAGACGACTGGGACAGTCTGCTGGGCAGACGACTGGGACAGTCTGCTGGGCAGACGACTGGGACAGTCTGCTGGGCAGACGACTGGGGCAGTCTGCTGGGCAGACGACTGGGACAGTCTGCTGGGCAGACGACTGGGGACAGTCTGCTGGGCAGACGACTGGGACAGTCTGCTGGGCAGACGACTGGGACAGTCTGCTGGCAGACGACTGGGACAGTCTGCTGGCAGACGACTGGACAATCTGCTGGGCAGACGACTGGGACAGTCTGCTGGGCAGACGACTGGGACAGTCCTGCTGGGCAGACGACTGGGACAGTCTGCTGGCAGACGACTGGGACAGTCTGCTGGGAGAGACTGGGACAGTCTGCTGGGCAGACGACTGGACAGTCTGCTGGGCAGACGACTGGGACAGTCTGCTGGGCAGACGACTGGGACAGTCTGCTGGGCAGACGACTGGGACAGTCTGCTGGGCAGACGACTGGGACAGTCGCTGCAGACTACTGGGACAGTTGCTGGGCAGACGACTGGGACAGTCGCTGGCGACGTCTGGACAGTCTGCTGGCAGACGACTGGACAGTCTGCTGGCGACCTGGACAGTCTGCTGGCAGCGACTGGGACAGTCTGCTGGCAGCGACTGGGACAGTCTGCTTGGGCACGACTGGACAGTCCTGCTGGCTAGACGACTGGGACAGTCCTGCTGGTAACCGACTGGGACATCTTCTTGTAGACGACTGGGACAGCTGCTGGCAGATGAAATGGGACAGTCTGCTGGGCAGACGAATGGGACAGTCTGCGGGCAGAGATATGGACAGTTCTGCGGGCAGACGACTGGACAGTCGCTGGGCAAGACGACTGGACAGTCTCTGGCAGACACTTTGGACAGTCCATGCTGGCGCGACCTGGACAGTCTGCTGGGCAGACACAGGGAACAGTCTGCTGGGCAAGACGACTGGGACAGTCTCTGGGCAGAACGACTGGGACAGTCTGCTGGGCAGACGACTGGGACAGTCTGCTGGGCAGACGACGTGGATTCTGCGGCACACATGACGTCGCTGGGCAGACGACTGGGACAGTCGCTGCAGACGACTGGAAACTGCTCAGCTCGCGTTAGATATATGAACGTCGTCCGAGGTAGCAACACTGAACTGCTCGCCTCGCTCGCCTCGCCTCGCATCGCTCGCCTCGCTGTGTAACCTCATGATTTTACTGTATCTTCTTTAGTGGACGAAAAATCTTAAAAAAAACAACATGATATATCGCTCATCATGGCCATAAACCTTCGCAGTGCTGGATAATGTCTACTTCTTAGAGAGGAGAGAGGAGAGAGAGAGAGAGAGAGAGAAAGATGAGACGAGTGGAGGGGCGACTGTGATAATTTCCATACTTCGTCATACCATTTCCCCAGTCCGTGCATCCATGAACGCTCGGCTCGCGTGCATTCCATGAACGCTCGGCTCGCGTGCATCCATGAACGCTCGGCTCGCGTGCATCCATGAACGCTCGGCTCGCGTGCATCCATGAACGCTCGGCTCGCGTGCACACATGAACGCTCGGCTCGCGTGCATCCATGAACGCTCGGCTCGCGTGCATCCATGAACGCTCGGCTCGCGTGCATCCATGAACGCTCGGCTCGCGTGCATCCATGAACGCTCGGCTCGCGTGCATCCATGAACGCTCGGCTCGCGTGCATCCATGAACGCTCGGCTCGCGTGCATCCATGAACGCTCGGCTCGCGTGCATCCATGAACGCTCGGCTCGCGTGCATCCATGAACGCTCGGCTCGCGTGCATCCATGAACGCTCGGCTCGCGTGCATCCATGAACGCTCGGCTCGCGTGCACCATGAACGCTCGGCTCGCGTGCATCCATGAACGCTCGGCTCGCGTGCATCAATGAACGATCGGCTCGCGTGCATCCATGAACGCTCGGCTCGCGTGCATCCATGGACGCTCGGCTCGCGTGCATCCATGAACCCTCGGCTCGCGTGCATCCATGAACGCTCGGTTCGCGTGCATCAATGAACGCTCCGCTTGCGTGCACACATGAACGCTCGGCTCGCGTGCACACATGAACGCTCGGCTCGCGTGCACACATGAACGCTCGGCTCGCGTGCACACATGAACGCTCGGCTCGCGTGCACACATGAACGCTCGGCTCGCGTGCACACATGAACGCTCGGCTCGCGTGCACACATGAACGCTCGGCTCGCGTGCACACATGAACGCTCGGCTCGCGTGCACACATGAACGCTCGGCTCGCGTACATCCATGAACGCTCGGCTCGCGTGCACACATGAACGCTCGGCTCGCGTGCACACATGAACGCTCGGCTCGGGTGCACACATGAACGCTTGGCTCGCGTGCACACGTGAACGCTCGGCTCGCGTGCATCCATGATCGCTCGGCTCGCGTGCACACGTGAACGCTCGGCTCGCCTGGCGTGCACACATGAACGCTCGGCTCGTGTGCACACATGAACGCTCGGCTCGCGTACATCCATGAGCGCTCGGCTCGCGTGCACACATGAACGCTGGCTCGCGTGCACACATGAACGCTCGGCTCGCGTGCACCCATGAACGCTCGGCTCGCGTGCACACGTGAACGCTCGGCTCGGGTGCACACGTGAACGCTTGGCTCGCGTGCATCCATGATCGCTCGGCTCGCGTGCACACGTGAACGCTCGGCTCGCCTGGCGTGCACACATGAACGCTCGGCTCGTGTGCACACATGAACGCTCGGCTCGCGTACATCCATGAGCGCTCGGCTCGCGTGCACACATGAACGCTTGGCTCGCGTGCACACATGAACGCTCGGCTCGCGTGCACCCATGAACGCTCGGCTCGCGTGCACACGTGAACGCTCGGCTCGGGTGCACACGTGAACGCTTGGCTCGCGTGCACACATGAACGCTCGGCTCGCGTGCACACGTGAACGCTCGGCTCGCGTGCACACGTGAACGCTCGGCACGCGCGCATCCACGAACGCTAGGCTCGCGTGCACACATGAACCCTCGGCTCGCGTGCACACATGAACGCTCGGCTCGCGTGCACACATGAACGCTCGGCTCGCGTGCACACATGAACGCTCGGCTCGCGTGCACACATGAACGCTCGGCTCGCGTGCACACATGAACGCTCGGCTCGCGTGCATCCATGAACGCTCGGCTCGCGTGCACACATGAACGCTCGGCTCGCGTGCACACATGAACGCTCGGCTCGCGTGCACACATGAACGCTCGGCACGCGTGCATCCATGAACGCTCGGCTCGCATACACACATGAACGCTCGGCTCGCGTGCACACACGAACGCTCGGCTCGCGCGCACACACGAACGCTCGGCTCGCGTGCATCCATGAACGCTCGGCTCGCGTGCACACATGAACGCTCGGCTTGCGTGCATCCATGAACGCTCGGCTCGCGTGCATCCATGAACGCTCGGCTCGCGTGCACACATGAACGCTCGGCTCGCGTGCACACACGAACGCTCGGATCGCGTGCATCCATGAACGTTCGCCACGCGTACACACATTAACGCTCGCTCGCGTGCACCATGAACGCTCGGCTCGCGTGGATCCATGAACGCTCGGCTCGCGTGCACACATGAACGCTCGGCTCGCGTGCACACATGAACGCTCGGCTCGCGTGCACACATGAACGCTCGGCTCGCGTGCACACATGAACGCTCGGCTCGCGTGCACACATGAACGCTCGCTCGCGTGCACACATGAACGCTCGGCTCGCGTGCACACATGAACGCTCGGCTCGCGTGCACACATGAACGTTCGGCTCGTGTGCACACATGAACGCTCGGCTCGCGTACATCCATGAACGCTCGGCTCGCGTGCACACATGAACGCTCGGCTCGCGTGCACACATGAACGCTCGGCTCGCGTGCACACATGAACGCTCGGCTCGCGTGCACACATGAACGCTCGGCTCGCGTGCACACATGAACGCTCGACTCGCGTGCACACATGAACGCTCGGCTCGCGTGCACACATGAACGCTCGGCTCGCGTGCATCCATGAACGCTCGGCCGCGTGCATCCATGAACGCTCGGCTCGCGTGCACACATGAACGCTCGGCTTGCGTGCATCCATGAACGCTCGGCTCGCGTGCATCCATGAACGCTCGGCTCGCGTGCACACATGAACGCTCGGCTCGCGTGCACACACGAACGCTCGGATCGCGTGCATCCATGAACGTTCGCCACGCGTACACACATTAACGCTCGGCTCGCGTGCACACATGAACGCTCGGCTCGCGTGCATCCATGAACGCTCGGCTCGCGTGCACACATGAACGCTCGGCTCGCGTGCACACATGAACGCTCGGCTCGCGTGCACACATGAACTCTCGGCTCGCGTGCACACACGAACGCTCGGTTCGCGTGCATCCATGAACGTTCGCCACGCGTACACACATGAACGCTCGGCTCGCGTGCACACTTGAACGCTCGGCTCGCGTGCATCCATGAACGCTCGGCTCGCGTGCACACATGAACGCTCGGCTTGCGTGCACACATGAACGCTCGGCTCGCGTGAACACATGAACGCTCGGCTCGCGTGCACACATGAACGCTTGGCTCGCGTGCACACATGAACGCTCGGCTCGCGTGCACACATGAACGCTCGCTCGCGTGCATCCATGAACGCTCGGCTCGCGTGCACACATGAACGCTCGGCTCGCGTGCACCCCATGAACGCTCGGCTCGCGTGCACACATGAACGCTCGGCTCGCGTGCACACATGAACGCTCGGCTCGCGTGCACACATGAACGCTCGGCTCGCGTGCACAGACGAACGCTCGGCTCGCGTGCACACACGAACGCTCGGCTCGCGTGCATCCATGAACGCTCGCTCGCATGCACACATGAACGTTCGGCTAGCGTGCACACATGAACGCTCGGCTCGCGTGCACACATGAACGCTCGACTCGCGTGCACACATGAACGCTCAGCACGCATGCATCCATGAACGCTCGGCTCGCGTGCACACACGAACGCTCGGCTCGCGTGCACACACGAACGCTCGGCTCGCGTGCATCCATGAACGCTCGGCTCGCGTGCACACATGAACGCTCGGCTCGCGTGCACACATGAACGCTCAGCTCGCGTGCATCCATGAACGCTCGGCTCGCGTGCACATGAACGCTCGGCTTGCGTGCACACATGAACGCTCGGCTCGCGTGCACACATGAACGCTCAGCTCGCGTGCACACATGAACGCTCGGCTCCGTGCACACATGAACGCTCGGATTGCGTGCATCCATGAACGCTCGGCTCGCGTGCATCCATGAACGCTCGGCTCGCGTGCACACATGAACGCTCTGCTCGCGTGCACACATGAACGCTCGGCTCGCGTGCACACATGAACGCTCGGCTCGCGTGCGCACACGAACACTCGGCTCGCGTGCATCCATGAACGTTCGCCACGCGTACACACATGAACGCTCAGCTCGCGTGCACACATGAACGCTCGGCTCGCGTGCATCCATGAACGCTCGGCTCGCGTGCACACATGAACACTCGGCTCGCGTGCACACATGAACGCTCGGCTCGCGTGCACACGTGAACGCTCGGCTCGCGTGCATCCATGAACGCTCTTCTCGCGTGCACACATGAACGCTCGGCTTGCGTGCATACATGAACGCTCGGCTCGCGTGCATCCATGAACGCTCAGCTCGCGTGCATCCATGATCGCTCGACTCGCGTGCACTCATCCACTCCCACCTCGGGTGCACTCGTCCACTCCCACGTCGGGTGCACTCGTCCACTCCCAGCTCGGGTACACTCATCCACTCTCAGCTCGCGTGCACTCATTCACTCCCAGCTCGCGTGCACTCATCCACTCTCAGCTCGCGTGCACTCGTCCACTCCCAGCTCGCGTGCACTCATCCACTCCCAGCTCGCGTGCACTCGTCCACTCCCAGCTCGGGTGCACTCGTCCACTCCCAGCTCGGGTGCACTCGTCCACCCCCAGCTCGGGTGCACTCGTCCACTCCCAGCTCGGGTGCACTCGTCCACTCCCAGCTCGGGTGCACTCGTCCACTCCCAGCTCGGGTGCACTCGTCCACTCCCAGCTCGGGTGCACTCGTCCACTCCCAGCTCGGGTGCACTCACCCACTCCCAGCTCGCGTGCACTCGTCCACTCCCATGTCGCGTGCACTCACCCACTCCCAGCTCGCGTGCACTCATCCACTCCCAGCTCGGGTGCACTCATCCACTCTCAGCTCGGGTGCACTCATCCACTCTCTGCTCGGGTGCACTCATCCACTCCCAGCTCGGGTGCACTCATCCACTCCCAGCTCGGGTGCACTCATCCACTCCCAGCTCGCGTGCACTCTTGCATTCCCAGCTCGCGTGCACTCATTCATTCCCAGCTCGCGTGCACTCTTGCACTCCCAGCTCGCGTGCACTCATTCCCAGCTCGCGTGCACTCTTGCACTCCCAGCTCGCGTGCACTCATCTACTCCCAGCTCGCGTGCACTCTTGCACTCCCAGCTCGCGTGCACTCATCCACTCCCAGCTCGCGTGCACTCTTCACTCCCAGCTCGCGTGCACTCATCCACTCCCAGCTCGCGTGCACTCATTCATTCCCAGCTCGCGTGCACTCATTCACTCCCAGCTCGCGTGCACTCATTCGTTCCCAGCTCGCGTGCACTCATCTACTCCCAGCTCGCGTGCACTCTTGCACTCCCAGCTCGCGTGCACTCTTGCACTCCCAGCTCGCGTGCACTCTTTCACTCCCAATTCGCGTGCACTCTTGCACTCCCAGCTCGCGTGCACTCTTGCACTCCCAGCTCGCGTGCACTCTTGCACTCCCAGCTCGCGTGCACTCTTGCACTCCCAGCTCGCGTGCACTCCCAGCTCGCGTGCACTTTGCACTCCCAGCTCGCGTGCACTCTTGCACTCCCAGCTCGCGTGCACTTTTGCACTCCCAGCTCGCGTGCACTCTTGCACTCCCAGCTCGCGTGCACTCTTGCACTCCCAGCTCGCGTGCACTCTTGCACTCCCAGCTCGCGTGCACTCTTGCACTCCCAGCTCGCGTGCACTCTTGCACTCCCAGCTCGCGTGCACTCTTGCACTCCCAGCTCGCGTGCACTCTTGCACTCCCAGCTCGCGTGCACTCTTGCACTCCCAGCTCGCGTGCACTCTTGCACTCCCAGCTCGCGTGCACTCTTGCACTCCCAGCTCACGTGCACTCTTGCACTCCCAGCTCGCGTGCACTCCCAGCTCGCGTGCACTTTTGCACTCCCAGCTCGCGTGCACTCTTGCACTCCCAGCTCGCGTGCACTCTTGCACTCCCAGCTCGCGTGCACTCTTGCACTCCCAGCTCGCGTGCACTCTTGCACTCCCAGCTCGCGTGCACTCTTGCACTCCCAGCTCGCGTGCACTCGTGCACTCCCAGCTCGCGTGCACTATTGCACTCCCAGCTCGCGTGCACTCTTGCACTCCCAGCTCGCGTGCACTTTTGCCCCTCCCAGCTCGCGTGCACATCCTGCACTCCCAGCTCGCGTGCACTCTTGCACTCCCAGCTCGCGTGCACTCTTGCACTCCCAGCTCGCGTGCACTCGTGCACTCCCAGCTCGCGTGCACTCGTTGCACTCCCACTCGCGTGCACTCTTGCACTCCCAGCTCGCGTGCACTCTTGCACTCCCAGCTCGCGTGCACTCTTGCACTCCCAGCTCGCGTGCACTCGTGCACTCCCAGCTCGCGTGCACTCTTGCACTCCCAGCTCGCGTGCACTCTTGCACTCCCAGCTCGCGTGCACTTTTGCACTCCCAGCTCGCGTGCACTCTTGCACTCCCAGCTCGCGTGCACTCTTGCACTCCCAGCTCGCGTGCACTCGTGCACTCCCAGGTGGTTTTAATCCATCAGTGTTATCGAAACCAAATTATTCTTTCTTCCATTACAACTGCTTATTATCCCCCTCTCTTATCCCCTCTCCCGTCCCCTTTCCTCTCCCCTCTCCCATCCCCATCTCCCATCCCCTCTCCTCTCCCCTCTTCCACCCCTCTCCTCTCCCCTCTCCCATCTCCCCTCCCCTTTCCCATCCCTCTCCATCCCCTCCCTTCTCCCATCTTATCTCCTCTCCCCCCTCACACCTTTTCCCTTCCCTGTCCCCTCCCCTTTCCCCTCCTCTGTCCCCTCCTTTTTTTCCCTCCGATGTCCTCTCTCCCATTCTATGGCGGTAATGGAAGGAGAAAGTGCTAAAAACCTCCAAGGAAACAGATCAACACACACACACACACACACACACACCACACACACACACACACACACAACACACACCCCACACACACACACACACGCACACACACACACACACAAGTATGATAAAGCTCATGGAGCAGGAAGAGTGACCTAATAGCGACCAGTGAGGAAACGGGACCAGTAGCTGTGAATCGACCCCTGTAACCACAACTAGATGAGTACAACACACATACACACACACACACACACACACACACACACACACACACACGAGGAAAATGCAAATTGGATGAATGGGCCTCGCGGGTGAGATATTGAAGTCGGGCAGCGGGAACGTGCCTTGCTTGCTGCCCGGGAATTAGAACAATGCCCGAGTTTGGTTTTTCTTCAAGCACTTGATTCCCGCTGCCGACACTGCAGATAACCCAAGTATTACCGTGCCGGCTTAGACGTAAACAAAACAGGTTTATGAAGACGAAGGTTTAAAGAGAACGCTGGTTTTAGGAATTTTTTTTAGGAAAAAGCAGGTTTAGGAATAGACGCTACGTAGGCCAGTAGGCCTGGTGCAGTGCTCGTTCTATCGTATTTTATGTTCTCAACATTTAAAAAAATACGAGTGGTTTAGGTGACGCGTGGTTTAGAAGCTGGTGTCTAGGAAGAGATGCTTAGACAAAGACGTGGTTCAGGTATTCGTGGTTTACAAAGAGACAAGTGGTTTAGAGAGAGTTCAGACAAAGATACGTAGTTGAGAGGGAAGACTGAGATTTAGGTGGTTTAGAGAGATTTAGGTGGTTTAGAAAGATTTTGGTGGTTTAAAAAGATTTTGATGGTTTAGAAAGATTCACGTGGTTTAAGCCTACTCACACCCTCGAAAACCCTACTCACACCCTCGAAAACCTTACTCACACCCTCGAAAAGCCTACTCACACCCTCGAAAAGCCTACTCACACCCTCGAAAAGCCTACTCACATCCTCGAAAAGCCTACTCACACCCTCGAAAAGCCTACTCACACCCTCGAAAAGCCTACTCACACCCTCGAAAAGCCTACTCACACCCTCGGAAACCCTACTCACACCCACAAAAAAAAACATAATGGAATGATCTCTCCAAAAATGAGAACTTAACTAAATGAACTTCAAGCCGGCTAAAAAATATATGGACAAAAATATATGACACGAGACGAAGAGAAATGAAAAAAAAAATCTGAAGCAGCATTGTTGACTTCTGAGATTCAGATGTAAACCAAAAAAAAAAAAAAATTTCAAATACTGCTTATGTAAAAATAAAAATTGCTGTAAATAGATGTAAAATAATCTAAAGATATTAAAATTGAGTGTAAAAATGCAAATGTAAAAAGCGTAAATGTATAAGTAATTAGATACACGAAAATGTAAATAGAGGTAATAAAAACTGTAAATGCAGAAATTTTAAATGTAAAAAAATGTAAACAGATGTAAGTATATCTTAAAGTTAATATAATGATACTTTTCAGACGGATTGATTTACATAGTCAAATTATTTAACCCCTTCAAGGAAGATACCTTGATACAGGTGAAGGGCTCTTGATCCAAGGAATTACAGCTACCCTTCTCCTCGGAACACACCTCATTACTTCAAATTTCCCCAGCGGGTTTGCCGCTTCCAGATAACTGTGATAACATTATCATCATTAAAGTTTTAATTTTCAAATTTTCGATTTTTACTTCAAAAACTGCAAATTATTCGAAAGATATCTCAGTAGATTTCTAGCAGATATTTTAGATTTCTAGTAGCTCTTTTAGTAGATTTCTGGTAGATATCTGGTAGATATTTCTGGTAGATAGTAGATATTCTAGATTTCTTGTAGATATCCTATTGATTTTCTGGTAGATATCTAGTAGATTTCTGGTAGATATCTTAGTAGATTTTTGGTAGGTACCTTAGTAGATTTTTGGTAGGTATCTTAGTAGATTTTTGGTAGGTATCTTAGTAGATTTTTGGTAGATATCTTAGTAGATTTCTGGTAGATATCTTAGTAGATTTCTGGTAGATATCTTAGTAGATTTCTGGTAGGTATCTTAGTAGATTTCTGGTAGATATCTTAGTAGATTTCTGGTAGATATCTTAGTAGATTTCTGGTAGGTATCTTAGTAGGTTTCTGGTAGATATCTTAGTAGATTTCTGGTAGATATTTTAGTAGATTTCTGGTAGATATCCTAGTAGATTTCTGGTAGGTATCTTAGTAGATTTCTGGTAGATATCTTAGTAGATTTCTGGTAGATATCTTAGTAGATTTCTGGTAGGTATCTTAGTAGGTTTCTGGTAGATATCTTAGTAGATTTCTGGTAGATATTTTAGTAGATTTCTGGTAGATATCCTAGTAGATTTCTGGTAGATATCTTAGATTTCTGGTAGATATCTTAGTAGATTTCTGGTAGATATTTTAGTAGATTTATGGTAGATATCTTAGAAAATATATTCGCAGATTTCAAAATATTTTAGACACAGTGTATACTTAGCGTATGATAAGTATTTTGTATCTATATCCCTAGGTATCTGCGAGTACTGAGCTACAGCTCCTGAGCCCCGCGGCTCGGTCTGGGAGCAGGCTTCCCGGTGCTGATCAGCAAGGCTGTTCCTGCTGGCTTCACTGCCCTCCTGGTTAGTGCACTCTTGGTCTTCCATTGCTCTCTTTACTTACAACAAATAAGTGGAGAAATTATTTATTTAACCTAAAATGGAGCAAATATATCTTAGTTAATGTCTTGCATTACATTGTAATGTTGGCTACTTAAGTCGTTCAGAAATCGACGTACGTAAAGTACGTCGATTTCTGAACAGAATAGCTTACAAAGTAACAATATAAACATTTTTTAACATTAAACGTCAGTGATTTACGTTTTTTGCTTTAACAAAAATTATCCTAAATTTACGTATCTCTACGCCAACAATTATGAAAAATCAAATTTACACGTCTTGTAGAGGGAAACGAACCTCACAGTAAATTAGTTGGTAATCCTGTGCTCATTACGTACGAATTACGGACGGAGTAGACATGTGTCGTTGTAACTCTTGATAAATTATTTTATTAAATAACTACCTGATAATGGTTTAGGAAGGACCGAAGTGTCGTCTAGTTTTTAATTCCAGTTTGTAAGTTGGTTGTGAATTGTTGCAATCACGGTATTGATGGCTGTGAATTGTTGCAATCACGGTATTGATGGCTGTGAATTGTTGCAGTCACGGTATTGTGGGTCGTGAATTGTTGGTCATGGTATTGTGGGTCGTGAATTGTTGCAGTCACAGTATTGTGGGCTGTGAATTGTTGCAGTCACGGTATTTTGGGTTGTGAATTGTTGCAGTCACGGTATTGTGGGCTGTGAATTGTTGCAGTCACGGTATTTTGGGTTGTGAATTGTTGCAGTCACAGTATTGTGGGCTGTGAATTGTTGCAGTCACAGTATTGTGGGCTGTGAATTGTTGCAGTCACAGTATTGTGGGCTGTGAATTGTTGCAGTCACGGTATTTTGGGTTGTGAATTGTTGCAGTCACGGTATTGTGGGCTGTGAATTGTTGCAGTAACGGTATTTTGGGTTGTGAATTGTTGCAGTCACAGTATTGTGGGCTGTGAATTGTTGCAGTCACGGTATTTTAGGTTGTGAATTGTTGCAGTCACGGTATTGTGGGCTGTGAATTGTTGCAGTCACGGTATTGTGGGCTGTGAATTGTTGCAGTCACGGTATTTTGGGTTGTGAATTGTTGCAGTCACGGTATTTTGGGTTGTGAATTGTTGCAGTCACGGTATTTTGGGTTGTGAATTGTTGCAGTCACGGTATTTTGGGTTGTGAATTGTTGCAGTCACGGTATTTTGGGTTGTGAATTGTTTGCAGTCACGTATTTGGGCTGTGAATTGTTGCAGTAAACGGTATTTTGGGTTTGAATTGTTGCAGTCACGGTATTTTGGGTTGTGAATTGTTGCAGTCACGGTATTTTGGGTTGTGAATTGTTGCAGTCACGGTATTTTGGGTTGTGAATTGTTGCATTCTCAGTTTTGTGGGCTGTGAATTGTTGCAGTCACGGTATTTTGGGTTGTGAATTGTTGCAGTCACGGTATTTTGGGTTGTGAATTGTTGCAGTCACGGTATTTTGGGTTGTGAATTGTTGCAGTCACGGTATTTTGGGTTGTGAATTGTTGCAGTCACGGTATTTTGGGTTGTGAATTGTTGCAGTCACGGTATTTTGGGTTGTGAATTGTTGTAGTCACGGTATTTTGGGTTGTGAATTGTTGCAGTCACGGTATTTTGGGTTGTGAATTGTTGCAGGCACGGTATTTTGGGTTGTGAATTGTTGCAGGCACGGTATTTTGGGTTGTGAATTGTTGCAGTCACGGTATTTTGGGTTGTGAATTGTTGCAGTCACGGTATTTTGGGTTGTGAATTGTTGCAGTCACGGTATTTTGGGTGTGAATTGTTGCAGTCACGGTATTGGTTGTGAATGTTGCAGCCACGGTATTTGGGTTGTGAATTGTTGCAGCCACGGTATTTTGGGTTGTGAATTGTTGCAGCCACGGTATTTTGGGTTGTGAATTGTTGCAGCCATGGTATTGTGACTTTCATTTTACACAACTCATCTCTGATGTCATATTTTAATAATTCCCTCCAAAATTTTGTGTTTCCAATAGTTATCTGAATAATCTTTACAAAAATAAGAAAAAAAAATCACAAAACCGGAATTTTTCGAATTTTGGTAAATCAAAAGAGCGCGATACGTAAATTCGTTATATATATTTTATTGTCAGCTTCTTCATCGACTTTGTCAAAAAATTGAAAATATCACACAGGCGATTTTTTCTGTTCGGCTTTAATATTTCTCCATCTGAAACATAAAGCCGTTTGTTATAAATGTTATTCATATATATTCATTTGTATAGTTTTTTTTTCCGATTTTCATTTCTACCGTGAAGGTGTTGAGTGTAAACCTCCCCACCCAAACGTTTCGCTCGGCTTTACAATCAAACGTTTCCCTCGGTTTTACGGTTTTTCTCGGTTGCATAAAAATAATTATTTCATTATTTCATTTACTTTTTTATTCATCCACATTATAATTAATTTAATACTATCATTTTCTCCTTTGTTTCTTGTTTTCTTTATCTTTGCATTCTTTGTGTTTCATTTTTTAGTGAGTTGTTTCCCCATCTCCCTCTTCATCTCCCAGGCAGCTTCTCCTCCTCCTCCTTCTCTTCCTCCAAGTTTATCAGTCTACTTATATCTCACTAAGGAATTAATCCATTTATTGTAAGTCACAGAATCGGATAGGTTAGTGATAGTGTAACAATGAATAGGGAAGGAGTGATATAGTGAGAAGGAAAAACTAAAAAAAAAACTTTTTGCTTTGTTCCCACAATGTTACTATCAAATTAAATAGTGTAGCAACACTGCTGTTCTCACAATCTAACTATCATATAGAATAGTGTAGCAACACACTGCTGGTGTTCCCACAATGTTACTATCAAATAGAATAGTGTAGCAACACACTGCTGGTGTTCCCACAATGTAACTATCATATAGAATAGTGTAGCAACACACTGCTGGTGTTCCCACAATGTTACTATCAAATAGAATAGTGTAGCAACACACTGCTGGTGTTCCCACAATGTTACTATCAAATAGAATAGTGTAGCAACACACTGCTGGTGTTCCCACAATGTTACTATCAAATAGAATAGTGTAGCAACACACTGCTGGTGTTCCCACAATGTACTATCAAATAGAATAGTGTAGCAACACACTGCTGGTGTTCCCACAATGTTACTATCATATAGAATAGTGTAGCAACACACTGCTGGTGTTCCCACAATGTAACTATCAAATAGAATAGTGTAGCAACACACTGCTGGTGTTCCCACAATGTAACTATCATATAGAATAGTGTAGCAACACACTGCTGGTGTTCCCACAATGTTACTATCAAATAGAATAGTGTAGCAACACACTGCTGGTGTTCCCACAATGTTACTATCAAATAGAATAGTGTAGCAACACACTGCTGGTGTTCCCACAATGTTACTATCATATAGAATAGTGTAGCAACACACTGCTGGTGTTCCACAATGTAACTATCAAATAGAATAGTGTAGCAACACACTGCTGGTGTTCCCACAATGTTACTATCATATAGAATAGTGTAGCAACACACTGCTGGTGTTCCCACAATGTTACTATCAAATAGAATAGTGTAGCAACACACTGCTGGTGTTCCCACAATGTAACTATCATATAGAATAGTGTAGCAACACACTGCTGGTGTTCCCACAATGTTACTATCAAATAGAATAGTGTAGCAACACACTGCTGGTGTTCCACAATGTAACTATCATATAGAATAGTGT